>CM066037.1:76759070-77359070 GCA_033557465.1 Ichthyophis bannanicus | reverse complement strand
TGACTGGCTTTAAGAGCCAGCTTGTGCTCAACCCCAGCAAAACCTCAGCTATCTGACTAGCTGGGCACACCCCTTTCTCACCATGGCACCTCCTCTTCTTGGTGGTTTTATATCCCTGGTTTCCTCCCTCTGTTATCTTGGAATCATCCTGGACTCAGCTATGACCTTCCATGATCACATCACCTCCATCACCATTAAGTCCCTTTACTCCCTCCGCCAAATCAGAGCCATTCGCCCCCTCCTATCTTCCTCGGCCTTCACAACCCTGATTCTCTCCTTGGTAATTTCCCATTTAGATTACTGCAATGTCATCTATGCAACACTTCCTCAGTACCAACTCCGCAGACTTCAGCTCATTCAGAAAACTACTGTCTGCCTTCTCGCTCACACCTTCTGCTATGATGTTACCCTCCTTCTGGTACACTTCCACTGGCTACCCATACAGTACAGAATTCGGTTCAAGATTATCACAATGGTACATAAGATCCTCCAAACAGACATTCCATCTTACCTCACTTCATCCATCATCCTCCACACTGCTCTCTTCGCATACTCCACTCCAACTGGTTCCATCTTCCCTCCACTTCCCAGGCCAGATACGGATCCACCCGACACTCCACCTTCTACTTCCTTGGACCTTACCTTTGGAATACCCTCCCCTCCAACCTCAGAATGGAACCTTCTCACACCGCTTTCAAATCCCAACTAAAAATGTTTCTGTTTCGTGCTGCCTACGACATCCCCATTACATGATGTGACGGGTCCCCTATCGATGACACCTGCTTCCCTGTAGTCTCTCTCCATTCTCCTCACCTAGCTTGTTTGCATTCCTTTTTCCTATAACTTTATGGAGTTCCTTTCTCTCTTTTAAAATGTTTTTTATTAATTGCAAACTGCTCTGCTATTTTTTTGAAGGGCAGTATATCAAATTTTAATAAACATAAACATACCAGAACCATCCACATCCACAAACGTTTTCCAGATTAACTCAAAGTGTTCCAATTGAACACTGAGCAATCACCCTTTCCATAATATATGTCTCCCACATTTGTACCAACCATACAGACAATGCAGGAGAGCAAATCTGTTTCTAGGCTGATACCAGTGTCAGCTTTGCCGCATTCATACAATGTCTCACATGTTTCATCTTCTCTACTTTCACTCCTGGTATCAGCATATGAAGGAATGGAGTAGCCGCCTAGTAGTTAGATCACTGGTTTGGTAGCCAAGAGACCAGGGTTCGATTCCCACTGGCACTTCCTGTGAACATGATGGGCAAGTCACTTTACCCTCCATTGCCTTGGACAAAAGGCCTGACAATCTACTTCCAGTCACACTTCCAAGAAATCCCAGGAGCTGTTGAGTCGCCAGGAGTCAGCATTGACTCAAAGGCATACATTGTATTTTGCATCAGCATATGAAACAAATAAATCCCCGGGTCCCAGGGCACCTCCAATCCCAACAATCTCAGGAGTCAGCATTGACTCAAAGGCATACATTGTATTTTGCATCAGCATATGAAACAAATAAATCCCCGGGTCCCAGGGCACCTCCAATCCCAACAATCTATAGATTCTATATTGTATTAATTTCCAAAATTACTTCAGTCTAGGACAACTCCACCATACATGGACCAATGTATCCTTCATCCCATAGCTCCTCAGAGGAGAGTGGAAAGGCTCATGCTATACATGCAAGGGTCATGTATAACACATATACTAATTTATAGTTATTTTCCTGGACATTTACTGACATAGGGCATTTCCTCAACCATTTTTGACCTGTTCCGATTGCCTTTCTGTATATCTAATCTGCAACTATCGCTCCCAATAGCTTCCACATGTGCCAGTTTGTAGGGTAAGTTCTGCTGGCATCTATAGAGATTCAAGTTCAAGCCAGCAGTGGAGGTCCAGTCCTCAAACAGACACTCCAGATCTGTGCTCTCTCTCACTACCCGAGTTTTTATTTCCCTCCATCCTATCCAATGGGCCAATCGCATATGGTAGAAAGTGTGTGAAGAGAGGAGGTCATAATACTCTTGAAGTGTACTGACCGTCATTAAATGGTTGACCCAGTCACCATAACTCCTCCCTCTCCCAGTACTTAAAAATCCCTAAAATTGTTCCCTGCTGTAAGGCAGCATTATAAACAAAAGGGGACATAGAGGTTAACACTTCCCCCTTAGGTCTGAAGTATCTATCCCAGCACATATGGTCAACATATGGGTTTCATTAAAGTTATTTTCAAGGGTGGAGGAGTAGCCTAATGTTTTAGAGCAGGGTGCTGCAAACCAGAGAAGCCAGAGTTCAAATTCCACTGACACTCCTTGTGATGTTGAGCAAGTCACTTAATTTTTCACTGCCTCAGGTACAAACTTAGATTGCAAGTCCTCCAGGGTCGAGGAAATACCTAAAGTACCAGAACATAATTAGTCTTGAGCTACTACTGAAAAATATGCGAGCTATGTCCAAATTCTATTCCTCACTACACATTATGCTATGAGAGCTTACATTGTATCTCATTAGCCATCTAACTATTACAACACATTAATGTACATCAAATAGGTGCATTAACAGTAAAACATCCATTTGAATTAGTGCTAAAGCAAGAAAAAAAAAACCCTCATCATAAAATTTGATTGGTATAATATGCGATTATATAAGCAGACTTTATAGCTTAGCTTTCCATACTGTATGTTTCAACACAGTTCACAATATAAACTACAAAGTTGTTACAGCAGCATAGCCGTTTCCTAATCATTATGGAAGACCTTTTACTATAGGAAATACATCTCCTCATATTTTACTACTATAAAACTACGGAAAAGAGTAGTTACTCACCTGTAACAGGTGTTCTCCAGGAGCAGCAGGAATCAGTCCTCACATATGGGTGTCCTCGGCGCCAATGAAGCCCCAGCGGAGCATTTCCCCAGCTTTCCATGAAAGCCTTTGGGAATGCTGGCACGCATGCGCGGTTCCCTTCCCGCCTAAAGGTGCCATCTTACCTCAGTCAAATGACATAGCTAAGAAGAGCACACAAAAATGTAAAAACACAAACTATGTACAACTGCAACTCCAAGGGGAGGAGGGAGGGTTGTGAGGACTGATTCCTGCTGCTCCTGGAGAACACCTGTTACAGGTGAGTAACTACTCTTTCTCCAGGACCAAGCAGGAAGTCAGTCCTCACATATGGGTGACTCCCTAGCTCTGGGCTACCGAGGAACCCAGGCTGAACAAGAGAACTCCCTCTAGTCCCAGCAGCAAAGAAAGGTTTTTCAAGGACACAACCTCCACCGGTAGCCCAACAGAGGGTAGGAGGGCAGGAGTTGCCTAAACTTCAAAGAGATTCCGGAGTACTGCTTGGCCAAAAGCACTGTCCCTATGGGACTCCCTCTCCAGACAGTAATGGGCTGCAAAGGTCTGGCTTGAAGACCAAGTTGCAGCCCTGCAGATGTCTACCAAGGGCACAGAGCGGAGATGAGCCACTGAGGCAGCCATTGCCCTGACACGATGGGCCGTGACCCTACCCTGCAAAGGAAGGTCAGCCGCCTTGTAAGCTCAGGTGATACAGTCAGCCACCCAGATAGACATGGTATGCTTGGACACAGCTAACCCCAACTTATTGGGGTCAAAGGATACGAAGAGCTGAGTAGCCCTTCTATGCCCCTGCGTACGGTCAAGGTAGAAGGATAAGGCACTCCTACAGTCCAGGGTATGCAGGACTGCTTCAGCCTGGCTTGCATGAGGTCTAGGGAAGAATGTTGGAAGAACCACCTCCTGATTGAGGTGGAAAGAGGAGACAACTTTTGGGAGGAACTTGGGATGAGTCCTGAGGACTACCCTGTTCCTATAAATCCTGGTGTAAGGCCTATCACAGACCAGGGTCTGAAGCTCACTCACTCGCCTAGCCGAGGTAAGGGCTATCAGGAAGAGTGTCTTCCAGGAGAGGAAGCGTAGTGGACAAGTAGCCATCGGCTCAAAAGGAGGGCGAGTCAGTTGCTGCAAGACCACATTCAACACCCACTCAGGGGCAGGAGGACGGACTGGGGGCTTGAGTAAAAGCAAGCCCCTGAGAAAATGGGACACCAAGGGGTGACCGGACAGAGAATGTCCCTCCACCAGTGAGTGGTGAGCTGCTAGAGCTGAGAGGTGGACCCAAACAGAATTGGACTTAAGTCCCTGATTTGATAAGTGCAGTAAGTACTGAAGCACTACCGGCACAGTACAGGAGAAAGGATCCTCTGTACGTAGCTGACACCACAAAGAAAACCTTTTCCATTTGAGAGCATAGGCTTTTCTAGTGGACTGTTTCCTAGAGGCTAGGACAACCTCCTCAACCTCCTGAGGCAGGCCCCAGGGAGCTAAGACTACCCTTGCAGCCTCCAGGCCATCAAGTTGAGAGTTTTGAGATTGGGGTGTAGAAGGGAACCCTGCTCCTGAGAGAGAAGGTCGGGTTGCAACCCCAGAGGCAGTGGGGGTTCCACCGCCAGTTGAAGCAGAAGAGGAAACCAAGGCTGTCTCGGCCATCTGGGAGCCACCAGCAGGACCGAGGCCTTGTCCTGAAGAATCTTGAACAGAGTTCGGGCCACCAAGGGCATGGGAGGAAACGCATACAGGAGGCCCTGAGACCAGGACATCAGAAAAGCATCTGGTGCTATCCTCAAAGGATGTGGTTGCCTGGAGCAGAACTTGGGCAGTTGCTTGTTCAGTGGACTGGCAAAGAGATCTATCCAAGGGAGACCCCACTTCAGGAAGATCTTTTGAACGACCAAGGGATGCAGCTGCCACTCGTGGGGCTGCAGAATTCTGCTCAACCGGTCGGCCAGGCAGTTCTCCTGGCCTGGGAGGTACACCGCCTTGAGAAGCATGTTGTGCTTCAGGGCAAAGGAACAAAGGTCCTGAGTCTCTCGACAAAGGATCTGGGACCCAGTCCCGCCCTGTTTGTTCACACAAAACATGGCTACCTGGTTGTCTGTTTGAATCAAGACTGAGTGGTGAGCCAGGGCTGGAGAAAAAACTCTGAGAGCCAAGCGGATAGCCCGAAGTTCCAGCAGATTGATCTGTTGGGCTGCCTCCCAGGGAGACCAGAGGCCTTGGGTGCACTTGTCCAGACAATGAGCACCCCAGCCCTCGAGAGAGGCGTCGGTGGTGAGGACCACCGAGTATTCTGGCATTTGGAAGGGCATTCCTTTGAGTAGATTGGGTGGATGTAGCCACCAGCTGAGGGAGGCCAAAAGGGGTTTGGACACCTTTATCCTGTCTCGTAAGTGGCCTGTGGCTTGAGACCACTGAGTCCGAAGGCACCACTGTGCAGGCCTCATATGGAGCCTGGCATTGGGAGTCACATGTACTGTCGAAGCCATGTGTCCCAGAAGCCTGAGGCAGAGTCTGGCAGAGACCAGGGACCTGTTGAGAAACTGTTTTGCCACGTCCATCAGCCTTTGAGCCCTGTCTTCTGGCAAGAATGCCTTTGCCAGTTGAGAATCCAACCTTGCCCCAATGAACTCCAAGTTCTGGGAGGGGAGCAAAGTGGACTTTGCGAAGTTTATGACAAAGCCCACTTTTTGAAGCAGAGCAATGGTGCTGAGGGTGGCTTGTCTGGCCTCCAGGGACGTCTGACCCCTGATGAGCCAGTCGTCCAGATAGGGAAAGACAAAGATGCCTTGATTTCTCAGGTAGGCCGCAACCACTGCCAGGCACTTGGTAAAGACCCGGGGAGCGGAGGTCAGGCCAAAAGGTAGTACTCTGTACTGATAATGGTTTCCTCCCACAATGAACCTGAGGTACTTTCTGTGGTCTGGATGAATGAGGATGTGAGGGTACGCATCCTTTAGATCTAAGGAGCATAGCCAATCTCCCTGCTGGAGGTAGGGCAGAAGTGTCCCAAGAGTAAGCATCTTGAACTTCTCTTTCTCTAGGAACTTGTTGAGGTTTCTGAGGTCCAGAATGGGTCGAAGGCCACCAGTTCTTTTGGGTATCAGGAAATACCTGGAGTAGAATCTGTGACCTTGCAAGTGGGGAGGCACAGGCTCCACCGCCCTGTCCACCAACAGACCATGAAGCCCTTGTAGAAGGAGGTCTGTGTGCAGGGGAGGCCTTGGAGGCTCCCCTGGAAAATATGGCGGAGGCAGTTGGTGGAAATGGAGGGCATAGCCATTGTGGACTATGTCCAGCACCCAACTGTCCCCGGTGATAAGGGGCCACTGGTGGGCAAAGAGGGCGAGGCGACCTCCTGTGCAGGGTGGGGAGAGCAGTGGAGGAGAGGCTACGCTCAAGGAGTCAAAAACACCCACCCTGCTGAGTGGCAGCAGGGGCCTGAGGCTTGGGGGTCCTCTGCCTACGAGGCCCATTACCCTGGCCCTTGGCTTGCTGACCCTGGCCCTTGGCTTGCTGACCCACATTCGGAAGAGGAGCCGTTCCAGCATCGGAGGAACCGGGACAGTAAAGGCCTCCTTCGGAGGAGAGTCGTACTGTAGAGCATCGAGCTCCTCGGCTCAAGGCTCTTCCTCGGGATCGGCAGGGATAGCCAAGGCAGCGGCCATATCCCGGACGAACTCCGAGAACCTAGTGTCCTCCGGAGGGGATCTACTCCGGGGAGCAGACTGCGGTGAGTCCGACGGGACGCACCGAGTCTTAAAAGTATCGGGAGACTCCTTGTCCTCCGTCTCCCAGGCGGACTCGTCCGAGGAGGAGTCAGGGTCCAACCCCGCGGGGCCCCAAGGCACCCGCCCCGACGCCGGGGGCACCGGCGTCGACACCCTCGGTCCCGAACGGGAGGTCGAGGGAGACCTCGACCGAGGACGACTTCGAGCCGCGAGGGTCTCGAGTATCAGCTCGGTCTCCGGGGTTGACTTTGAAGTCGACATCCCGGTGGTCGGGGCAGATGCACCAGACAGGCTGGCCATCAGTGCCCGCTGCTGCTCCATGAAGGCAGACAGTCTGCACTCCAAGGCTGTCATCCTGAGACTCAGCTCGGGAGATGCAGCAGCCACCGACTCGAGCCCCGGCGGCGCCGGGCCCGATGTCGGCTCTCTGGGAGGAGAGTCCACGAGGACTACAGGGCTTACGTGTCCAGCAGACTCCGGCTCCATGCGAGGAACTTTTGCAGGCTTCTCTTGGTCCACGGGCCCGGGACGGCGGTCGGGGGTCTTATACCTGGCCCTCGAGGGACCAGGGACCTCCTCCGACGACGCCCTCGCAAGCCGCTTCTTCCTCTTACGTTCCCGGTCGGGGGACCCCCTGTCCGAGGAGCTTCGACGGCGCTCAGGATTGGAATCCCGAGATGTCGAGGCCTCAGACGAGGTCCGGGCCCGGCCGGAGGCAGAGTCCCAGAAAAACCTTTCCTTCTGATGCTGTCGACTCTTGAGTGCCTTGGAAGACATCTTCCCACATGGCCCACACAACTTTGGGTCGTGGTCAGGGCCGAGGCACCGAAGGCAGCAGTCGTGTGTGTCGGTGAGAGACATAATTTTCTTACACCGATCACACTTTTTGAAACCACTGGAAGCCATCGGGGAAAAAAGAGCCCCAGCGAGGTCAAAAGACCGGCCTTCCAGTGTAAATATGAAAAAAGGGCACGAACGCCAGCCACGAAGGGCAAAAACCGAAAAATGAAGAAAACGGGCTCGATACCGGTGTACCGAACCCGGCGGGAGGGGAACCGGCATCGAACCGGAGAAAAATAGCGAAAATCGCCGAAGAAAAAATTCACTTTTATCCGGGAGAACAGGACACACGTCCGATGGGCTTCTCGGAAAAAAAGAGACTGAGGTAAGATGGCACCTTTAGGCGGGAAGGGAACCGCGCATGCGTGCCAGCATTCCCAAAGGCTTTCATGGAAAGCTGGGGAAATGCTCCGCTGGGGCTTCATCGGCGCCGATGACACCCATATGTGAGGACTGACTTCCTGCCTGGTCCTGGAGAATCTTGTTTTTTAGGCTAGCATAGCAACAGATAAAGACATAGAAAATTGCATATCATTAAACTTTATAGGCAGTGATAAAAAAAAAAACACCAGCCAATTTACAGAGCAAAGTGGAAAAACATCAAAAGTAATCATAACAAAAATACAAAGGAAACAAAAAACAAATAACCAATGGGAGGACTACTCAAAAAGAACATAAGGCTAGGATGCAACTGAGGAAATCCACTAGGGGTACCCCAATACCAGCTTATGAGCTTTCCAGTTTTGCAAGATCTGCTGCAAAACAATAGAGATCAAAATGTCAAACAAACGGGCTTCATAAGGAGATAATCCTAAATCCTCTAATGAAAACGTAAATATATGATTTTGAAGGAAGGCCTAACAGCATAGTTACTCACCTGTAACAGGTGTTCCCCGGGGACAGCAGGAATCAGTCCTCATATACGGGTGACGTTGGTGCCGATGGAGCCCGTGCAGTAACCTCTCCCCAGCTTTCAAAGAAAGCTTTTGGGAGATGGATCATGCATGTGTGGTCCTCTTCCTGCCTAAGAGTGCCATCTTGCCTCAGTATGATGACATAGCTCAAGACAGCAAAAAAGAAAAGCAACTCCATGGGGAGGAAGGAGGGTTGTGAGGACTGATTCCTGCTGTCCCTGGAGAACACCTGTTACTGGTGAATAACCATGTTATCTCCAGGAACAAGCAGGAAGTGAGTCCTCACATATGGGACTCCCCAGCTACAGGCTACCGAAAAAACCTGTAAAAGCCACTGGTGACCAGAAAAAGATGGACCGTGAGAAGCAGCAACAAAGTCAAGGAACAGCAGACTCACAAGCGGTCCCAAGTGTCAAGTGAGGAACCAGTTCTCTGGTAGCCTGAACACGCCGAAAGGCTGGAGGGCAGGAGTTGCCTTACACCCCAAATGACAAAGTACTGCCTGGCCGAAGGCGCTGTTCCAGCAGGACTCCCTCCAGTAATGAGCTGCGAAGGTATGGACTGAGGACCAGTTGGCAGCCCAGCAGATCTCCGACAAGAGGACAGAGCACAGGTTCACCACAGAGGCCGCCCTAGCCCAGACGCTGTGCACTGTGACACGGCACTCCAGTGAGAGACTGGCCTGCTCGTAGGCAAAAGCAATGCAGTCCGTAACCCAAATGGACAGGGTATGCTTAGAGTCAGCTGTCCCCAGTCGATTTAGGTCGTAGGAAATGAAGAGCTGTGAGGAGCGATGGTGGGCCTGGGTACCCTCCAGATAGTAGGCCATGGCCCGCTTACAGCCCAGAGTGTGGCAAGCAGCCTCCACCCTGGTAGTATGACGCCATGGGAAGGTGGGGAGCACCACTCTTGGTTGAGGTGGAACAGAGACATCACCTTAGGCAGAAACCTGGGGTGCATGCAGAGCACGATCCTGTTCTTGTGAAACCTCCTATAAGGTGGATGGGCCACCACAGTTTGGAGCCCGCTAACCCTGCAAATAGAGGTGAGCGCCACGAGGAAGACACCATTCAGGAGAGATACTTGAGGTGGCAGTAGATTGGCCACTGTTGGAAACAGGATACTGGGCTTGATGGACCTTGGTCTGACTCAGTATGGCATATCTTCTTAAGAGCTGAGAGGCTCGAAAGATGGCACTGTAAGTTTTGAGAGAATCATGTTGAGATCCCACTCCATCGCCAGGGGGCAGATGGGTGACCCTGAGAGTAGCAGGTCCCTCAGAAAGTGAGTCACGAGGGGCTTGCCCTCAACAAGATGGTGGTGCGCCGAGAGTGTGCTAAGGTGTACTCTAATGGAGTTGGACTTCAGTCCAGCTGGTGCTGCAGTATCTGATTCACCTGTCCCAGGCAGGACTGAACAGGAGTTGATCTGCTTCTCCATGCACCACACAGAGAATCGCCGCCACTTGAAGGCATAGGCCTGGCAATGGAAGTTTTGCAGGCAGCCAGGAGGACCTCCTCCACCTTGCTTGAGAGACTGAAGTGGGCCAAGGCTACTCTTTCAGCAGCCAGGCCGTCAGTGTCAGGGATCCCAGATTCAGGTGCAAGAGAGCAGTCTTCTTGCGAGAGCAGGCCCGGGGCGCATCCCAGCGAAACCAGGGGTGTCTGGGACAGGCAGATGAGACGGGGAAACCACAGCTGCCTGGCCCATCAAGGGGCCACAAGTATCAGGGTGGCTCTGTCGAGCTGGACCTTGAACAGGGTCTTGGTGATGATTGTTCTGCTGGAAGACCCATGACCTTCAACTCAAACCTAACTTTCTGATACTACGTAGCACATTTCATTTTCCTCTTTCCAGAACGTCCTGGGAGGTTCTCGATAGTTCCATGAGCAGAAAGCTTCTTAACAACATTGAGAACTGCAGATATAGGAATCCCAACATCTTTGGAGATAGCCTTGTATCCCTTTGAAGTTTGATGTTTGGTAATAAAGTGTAGCAGGTGTTCTCCATGGACAGCAGGAATAAGTCCTCATGTATGGTCACCAAGTGAGCCCCACGTGAAACGCTCCTCAGCTTCCATTGGAAGCTTTTGGGAGCTGCACCGCGCGTGACCCACCTGCCTTAGCACCATCTTCTCCAGTCAAATGTCAAAGCAGAAGCCAAAGAAGCAACTCCTTGGGGAGGTGGGAGGGTTTTGAGGACTTATTCCTGCTGTCCATAGAGAACACCTACTACAGGTGAGTAACTATGCTTTCTCTGTGGACAAGAAGAAAGTAAGTCCTCAAGTATGGGACTCCCAAGCTACAGGCTATTGAAAACTGAGGAGGCCAAAGCCCAACAGGGGCAACAAAAGCTGGAGTACAGGAACAGCAGCAATGTAGTCCCTTCTAGGGACTCCACCAATTCAGCATCCTCAGCGTAAAGCAGCTCCGAGGTTAGTCAATGTTTACAGGTAGCCTGGACAAATAGAAGGGTCGGTGGGCAGGAGTTGGACCTAATACCTGAAGAGGTGCTGTAGCACGGCCTGGCCAAAATTTCTGTCCCATCAGGAATTCCCTTCCAGACAGTGGTAGGCTGTGAACATGTGGACCGAAGACCACATTTCAGCCTTGCAGATTTCCTTTGTGGATGCTGAGCGCGGGTTAGCGACGGAGGTGGACATGGTCATGATCCGAACGTTATTAACCATGACATGACCCTCCAGGGTCAGGCTCGCTTGGGAATAGGCCAAGGCGAAACAGCTCTCCCCAGACAATTAGGATCAAAAGAGACAAACAGCTTGGAGGACCACCAATGGTTAAGGCGGCCAAGGCCCACTTACAATCCAGTGTGTGTGATGCTGCTTCTTCCTGGTTGACATGCGGACTCGGAAAGAAAGTCGGCAGGACAATCGACTGGTTAAAGTGGAACCCGGAGACCACCTTTGGCAGAAATCACGGGTGTGTCCTGAAGATCATCCAATTCTGGTAGAATCTGGTGTAGTGTTACTGTGGCACCAGAGCCAGGAGATCACTGACACGGTGGGTCGACATGACCAACACCAGGAAAAGGACCTTCCAGGTCAAGTACTTGAGAGGGCAAGCATCAAGCGGCTCAAAGAGAGCCTACATGAGCTGTGTAAGGACCACATTGAGATCCCAAGTCACCATTGAGGCTTTGAGAGAAGCAAGCCCCACATGAAGCGAGTCACCAAGGGTTAAGCTGACAGGCCTGCCCCCCGAGCCATGATGGTAGGCACTGATCACGCTGAGGTGAACCCAGACGGAATTGGATTTCAGGCCTGAGTCCAAGAGGTGCAGGAGGTATTCCAGCAACTGATCCACCACACAGGAGAAGGGATCCGGTGCCCTATCTGTGCACCAAGCAGCAAATCTCTGCCACTTGAACACATAAGCCCGATACGTCGCATCCTTATGCAACACCAGGAGGATGTCTGTGAAATCAGGTAAATTGAGCTTCACCCGTTCAACATCCAGGACTTGAGGGCCAAGGAGAGATGAGATCCGGGCAGAGCCCAGGTGGATAGGCTCCCTTAGACAGAGTTGAAGCAGCAGGGGGGGAACCACGGTTGCCGGGGCCAGTAAGAGACAATGAGGATCATGATGCCCTTGTTGGCATGAAAGTTCAGCAAAGTTTTTGCTATGAGTGGGATCAGGAGAAAAGTGTAAAGCAGACTCACCCCCCAGTAGAAAAGTGTCCGAGGCAAGCTGGTCACTGGACGTCCTTCTGGAGCAGAATCAACCCACCTCGGCATTCTGCACCATGGCAAAGAGGTCAATCGTGGGAGTACCCCACTCTCTGAGGATCCACTCCACTGTCCCTCTCTGCAGCTGGAGGACTCTGCTCAATTGATCTGCCAGGACACTGAGCTCATCGAACAGGTAGGTCGCCCTGAGCTCCATACCATGGTCCAGGGCAAACTGCCATAGCCAGACCGCTTCCCAAAACAGATGGTACGCCCGTATCTCCCTGTTTGTTCACAGAGAACATCGCCATCTGGTTGTCCGCCTAGATCAGGACCAGCAGATTCGCCAGGTGTGCCTTGAGGCACGTAGGGCATTCTCTATGGCCTGCAACTTGAAGTTAATCTGGTGCAGGCTCTCCTTTCAGACCATAGGCCTTGCATCCGCAGGCTGTCGAGATGGCCCCCCACCTGAGTCTGGACACGTCTGTTGTCAGCATCCTGTTGGGGGTGGGGGGGAGCTCTGCTTGAAATGAGAGGCTCCGAATCAGGTTCAGTGGTTCCAACCACCAGCTGAGGGACTGTACCAAGGGAATGGTGACCGCCAACCTGTTCTGGAGGCAGCTCGTGGGCTGCTTCCACTGCGCGCAGAGTCCATTATTTATTTATTACAGTTTTTTATATACCGCGCTATTTACAATCAGCGCGGTTTACAGATAACCAAAGACCAGAACAACAGGCTGCTCGGTTTTACATAAAACAGGAAGATAAACTTGGACTATGATTATGCTTGCCACATGGAGAGGCGGGCCAAGGGGGTGAACGTGTACTGTGGGGGCCATGTGGCCGAGCACTTTTAGCATCTTCTATACCCTGTCAACCACCTCCATCAGCTGCTATATGCAGTCCAGCGGCAGTAATACCCAGGATCAAGTAGTATTGAGGAGGGCTCCTATGAACTCCAGCCACTGCATGGGCTGGAGGTGAGATTTATGGTAATTGACGACGAACCCCATCTACCCTGAGACCTGTATGGTGAGGTGAGCGGTCTGCCTGACAACATCCAGAATGGGACCTTTGATGAGACAATTGTCCAGATAGGGGAAGATGAAGATTCCCATAGTTCAAAGACAGGTGGCAACTACTACGAAGCACTTGGTGAAGACCCGAGCTGCTGAAGCCAGCCCGAAGGGGAGCATCTGGTACTGATAGTGCTAATTTCCCAGCATGAACCTGAGGTATTTTCTGTGACATGGGTGGATTGGGATGTGTGTGTACTGTCATGAGGTGCAGCGGTCAGAGCCCATGGAGATAGGGGATTCTGATCAAAACGGAGCTAACTTTGACAGCTCAGAGATACACATGGCCAAAGGTAGCCATAGGAACTATACACAAGCTATTTCACGTGGTGTAGGGGAACGCCCAGACCCAAAGCTAGCTCGTGGCTCATCAGGGGATGAGGGGCAGCTGACAAGGGGCGGAGCCAACATCACAAGCTACGCAGTTAAAAATCACTCACCTGAGAGTAGTGTAGAGGTGCTCAAGGAAGGAACTGCTGGAGAGAGGGACTCCTAAAGGGAGAACTGCAAAAGAGAGAACTGCTGAGGAGAGACGTGCTGGCAGGGAGAGAAGTCCCGATAGCAGGAGAACTCCAAGCAGGGAGAGAAGCTTGAGAGGCAGGAGAGAAGGATCTCCATGCTGGTTAAAACCAATTGCTGACCAAAGGAGACTACCCGGGAGGTGCAGTGCTGAGAAACCCAGGAAGGGCTGTTTGGAAGAGCAGTGCACAGCTGACCAGTGCTTCCGAGAACCTTGCTACAGAGGAAGCAGAGGTAGTAGCTCTGAGGCCAGGCTAAGGCAAGACCAGTCACCCAGCACAAGGTACCAAGCAGAAGAAAACCATTATCCTGAAGATAATTTGGTGCCAGGGAGAAAGCTCAAACAGACACGGAGTGAAAAGCCTTCCCACGAGCAGAGCTGTGCTCGAGGGAGGAACGTTGAAGGGAAACTGCTGAAAGGTAACCTTATTCTTCCTAATAGGAGAAGCTTAGACTATAGCAGTCAGCCCTGTACTTACCAAGAATTATGTGCTGCCTCTGAGAGAGACTATAGTGATTACGGTAATTACCCATCCACCTCTAGGCTGGTGGGGGAAGGGAACTTCCAAAGCTATAGAGAAGAGCTCGGCAGTCAGAACAGAAGTTTCACTCACCGGGAAACTTTCCCAGATATAGAAGAGATGCAATGTGATCCGTGTGAGGAGTCTAACGGTGATATTTACATGGACTGTACATATACCTTATCTGATAGCATATCTTCTCTATGCTGAAGAGCTGTAGGAGCTAATTCATAAAGAAAACAGACAGGAAGAGTTTTGTGAAGGAAACTGTTTTCTTTTACCATTTTTGCCTCCATTGTGAAAGCTGAAGATAAGCATATCCTTGGTTCAAATGTTTCTTTACCTTTGATACCAGACGTATGGTTTTTGTGTTGCCTTATTTCATTGTGTGAAAATCCAACCCTGGGAAGGGAATAAATCCTGTTTAAATCCTTATTACTCCGACTACAACTACTTTCTTTTTGCTAAAGTTGTGGAACTACAAATCCCAGAGGGCATTGCCAAGCCTCTCTACTATACTCCACAGCTATTAAAGAACTTACCCTGCTAATCCACCCATGCCTATGGCCTCTGGGGGGTGAGTGGGCGACAGTACGCATCCTTGAGATCCAAGGAGCATAGCCAGTCATTCTTTAGAAGATAAGGGAGCAGCATCCCTAGCAAGACCATCTTGAACCATTCACACACAAGAATACCAGTTGAAGTTACGGAGGTCCAGAAAGGATCAAAACCCTCCTGTCTTTTTGTGGACCCAGAAGTAAAATCCCTTTCTGTCCTGAGCCAGCGGAACTGCCTCGATGGTGAGGTTGGTCAACAGAGAGGAGACCTCCTCCCGCAACAGGCTTTGATGCAGTGGATCCATGAGATACTCCCCTTGGATGAAGGGAGGCGGCAGCTAGGCAAAGTGCAGCCGGTAGCCCTGCTGGACAAGCTGCAGCACCCAGGTGTCCAATGTGATAAAGGGCCACCTGTGGGCAAAATGGATGAGCCGCCCCCCTACCAGAGGGGGAACTCCAGCAGGAACCAGACAGTTGGCTATGCTCCTGAGGAACCAATTAAAAGCCTGCCCCCCAGCTTAGGCTGTGGGGCTGTCTGGGCCTTCTGAGCTTGTCCCACCTCTGCTGGTGGGGGGCCTGCACCTTCGGTTGGGCACTCTGGGGTGACAGATAGTACAAGTGCCGATGCAGTTAGACGGCCTTCTTACCCTGGTATTTTTACACGAAGGATCCACAGTTTTCCTCGAGAACCTGGAGAGCATCACATGCTCATTCTCGAGCTCACCCACTTTCTCTTCGACCGACTGCCCAAAGAGGTTGTCCCCACTGCAGGGAACACTGGCCAGTTTATCTTAAACCCACTGCTTCAGGTCGGAGGACTGGAGCCAAGCCAGTTTTCAGGTGCTGATGCCCACCACCGTCAATCTGCAGGCAGACTCAAAGGCATCGTACATGGCTTGCATGACATATGTAGAGCAATCCCTGCTATGGCCCACCAGGGCACGGAAGGAGTTGAGGCGGTCAGAAGGTACATAAGCGGCAAACTCCACCAGGTCCAGCATGATGTCCTTCAGGACCATTCCCATATATAGCTGGCAGGAAAGAATCCAAGCCACTAGCATGGAGCACTGGTAGCATCTCCTCCCAAGGGAGTCTAGGGTCCTGGCCTCTCACCTCGGAAGCACCGAGGAGTGGGTCTTGATGCTCTTCACGCACTTCAAGGCCAACTCACCTACAACAGAGTTGTGCAGTAGCTGGGGATTCTCAAAGCCCAGCACCTTCTGCACCTGGCATATTGAGTCCAGCAGCTGGCTGAAGGCAGTGACCAAGAGGGGATTTTGCCACAGCTACAGTCTCTGCAGGATATGGTGCACCAGCACCGGCACCAGCAAAGGCATGGCCTCCTTGAGAGCCGATGAATACTGCAGCTCAAGCTCTTCCACCTCAAAGGAGAAGGGTATGGCCTTGGCCATGTCCCGCACAGTCCTGGAAGGACATGACCTCCGGGGGCTATTTATGCCGCTCATAGGGAGGGGATGGATCAGAGGGAAGGTAAGGGAACCACCTCCTGTCCGAGATGGCGGAACCTTCCTCAGTTTTTCAGTCCTCAGACTCAAACTCCGAGAGGAAATCGATGTAGTGTCAGTCACGCAGAGAGAGCGGGGTGTCCTGGGACATCGGAACCAGATACGCTCGACAGAAAGATCGCTGTGGGAACCAGCATCAAATCTGATGTCCCGCCTGATGCACCTGCCTCCACTGACATCGTATGGGCTCCAAGATGGGCTGGACAGAGTGCGGTGACGCCGCCAAAGCCATTGCTGAGCCTGCATGCCACAACACTAAGACCGCCACCTTGTGAGCCTCGGAACCCTCAAGCATTCCTCCAGTACCATTGCCTCGGAGGGGACCGGGATTGCAACTTTGGCCACCGGTGTGTATACCTCCGGCAGGGACTCCACAAAAAACAGGCTCATCCAGAAATATCCACCTGCCCTCCAGGGCTGTGGAGATCGATTCCTCCTGTCTGGGAATTGATTCCTCCCACTGGAGAAATTTGGTGGGCAGCTCCCGCCCTCACTATCCACGTCATGCCATGAAGGGATGCCGTGCCAATGCACCTTGGGCTTGACCCAGTGCTTGAGTGCCCCTCTCAACGCTGACAGGATCGGTGTCAGGTCCTTCTTCGATTCCGGTCGGATGTCGATGGAGTGTTTCCGCTCAGTACCTCTGTTCTGATTGTGCCCAGGCATCCCGCCAGGTTGACGCCTCAGCAAAACTCCATGATGGCATTGCTGATGCTGGAGCCGAGAATGCTGAATCTGACATTCTGAAGAGAGATTCCTTCTGCTTTTCCCAGCCCTTCAGACCCCGCCTCGTCATCTGCAGGCAAAGGTTACAGGAAGTGGGATGGTAATCTGGCCCAAGGCACTGTAGGCAGCAGCTGTGCCAGTCCATGACTGAGATGGTGCGGCCACATTTTGAGCATTTTTTAAAGTCACTTACTGGCTTAGACATGTCTGGGAAGACCGCATCTGCAAGGTCAAAGGCCTCGATTATGACGGTGGGAAAAAAGGCCTGGAAAGTGCAAAAAACAGCATAAAGAACAAAAAATAATTGATAAAAAGAAAAATATCGGCTGGGAGCAGACTAATCGATGACAGGCGGTGAAATTACTTAAGAAAAACACACCTGCAGGGGGTAACAGAGAAAGCGTAGTCACTCACCTGTAACAGATGTTCTCTGGGGACAGCAGGAATCAGTCCTCACATATGGGTGATGTCAGCGCTGATGGAGCCCGAGCAGAGCAAATCCCCAGCTTTCAAAGAAAGCCTTTGGGATTGCTACCATGCATGTGTGGTCCCCTTCCCGCGCAAGGGTGCCATCTGCTCAGTCAAATGACATAGCTAAAAGACGGCAAAAACAAATAAGATGGTATGGCTGCAACTCCAAGGGGAGGAGGAAGGGTTGTGAGGACTGATTCCTGCTGTCCCCAAAGAACAGCTGTTCCCTGGAGAACACAGGTGAGTAACTATGCTTTCTCCGGGAAAAAGCAGGAAGTCAGTCCTCACATATGGGACTCCCCAGTTACAGGCTACCAAAACCTATAGTCAAAAAAGGGCTCCCTTATGGAGAGCCACAAGCAGCAGCAATGAAATCCGTATGGACGGACCAAACAGGACCCCTGTGTCCAATGGAACTAGCATTCCGGTAGCCTGAACACAGAAGGGTCGGAGGGTAGGAGTTGCCTAGACTCTGAAAAGGTTACAGAGCACGGCCTGGCTGAAGGCACTGTCCAATCGGGACTCTCTATCCAGGCAGTAATGAGATGCGAAGGTATGGACTGAAGACCAGATGGCGGCCCGGCAGATGTTTGCTAAAGGGACTGAACGCAGGTTAGCTACTAAGGTCGCCATAGCCCTGACTCGGTGCACCGTGACCCGGCCTTCCAACAGAAACCTTGCTTCCTCATAGGCCCGGGCAATACAGTCCGCCACCCATGTGGACAGCATACGCTTGGACACAGCACAGTTACTTACCTGTAACAGGTGATCTCTGGGAACAGCAGGAATTAGTCCTCACATATGGGTACGTCGATACCGACGGAGCCTGCGCGGGAAAGCTCCCCAGCTTCCCAGAAGGAAGCTTTTGGGGCCTCCCACTGCACATGCGCGCTGCCTTCCCGCCTTCCTGACCAGCTCTCCTCAGTTCGAGTTTATAGCTTGTGATAAGGAAGCTTATCATAGCTCAGGTAGGAGCTATAGAAAAGATGATGTGACTCTGAACAAGCAACCTGTCAGTTCTGGTAGAAGTGAGAAAACAGAATTTTCACATAAAAGACTACCAGTCCCAGAATGCACCAGGTTTCCAGCAGCCATGAGAGGGGCTGAAGTGAGAAAATGTGTGTGCAATCAAGAGAGCTATGAGGTAATCCCTAAGCACTCATCTCAAAGGGCAGGGCCTGATTCAAGACAGCTGCACTGTGTTAGGGAGCAGCACACATTAGGAAAGAATAAGAATAGAGATTATTCTTCAGATAACAGTTACTACAAGCTCCAGCCCAGCTTCGGGGAGAGCTACAAGAACAGCTTCAGAGAGAGTTGGAAGAACAGCTTCAGCAAAAGCCACGCAGATAGAGAGAGAAGGAAACTCTCTGGAAGGAAGAGAAGGAAGGCCATTGGAAGGTCTGGGAGATTCCAAGGCAGTACTCACACTGGGAGGTATTCCAAAAGCCAGCAGAGTCCATTGGACTGGATTCAGCCAGAGGAATGGAGTGGCAGAGATAGGAATCACCAGTGGCTACCTGGAAGAGAGAAGACTGCACGTGGAAGGGACTTTCAGACCAAGGCCAGAAGGTATGTGAGAGAAGATCCAGTGTCCAGGGATCAAGATTGGAAGGCTGGACATCAGAATTGGATTACATATTGGCCAGGCTATACAGAGAGGAATAATGATAGCAGGAGAGGCTCAGGTATGAACACTGATCCAGACCCTATCTATAATAGAGAATGGCAGCAAGGGAATAAGCATTCTCATGATAGTGCCTTAATGAAAGACTCGTCTGTGCCAATGTATGATAGTGACCATATGATGATTGATACAGCAGATGAAAATACAGTTTACATGGACTGTTCTCTATCTAAATGCTATTGCTAGCTTTCTATGAGCAAACACATCAGCCATCACAAAGAAACCTAACTTTGTTCTTTATTTCCACTGCAAACAGCTCTTAAAGCAGGATTTGGGTTCACACAGTAGCAGCCAGCCAGCTAAAGGCTTACAGCTGGTCAATTGATAGTAATTAAAGCTGCACCTGATTGTGTGTGTGAGCAAGGGAGAATCACTGCTGAGATCTGCATGGAAAATAAGCAGAAGTTAACCTAACCAGCAAAGTTTATTCTTTTCTTTGTGCCTTGGTATTTGGTAATTATTTGCTAAGAAAACATTAGCTAATTGCCTGACAAGCTGAAGGTTGTTTTCTGGTTTATTTTGTGATTTTTGTTATCCATTTTAAACACTGCAAGCAAGTAACCTCATTTATAGTGCTATCAAGCATACATGTGCTGGGTGAATTAAACCCCATCAATAAAAGAAGTATTTTATTGATCTTACCACTTGGTTTCACAACTCAAATTATTGTCATCAGCTGTGTTTGGGAGTGAATGAACTACAATACCCACAATACCTTGCAAGAATCATATGAATATATGCATCGTCAAGATTGTGTAAGTTCTCACCCTAGGCAGCCGTCTGACAAGCTGAGACAATAGAGAGAGGAAAGGAAGATAGATAGAAGATACAACTCCTAGGGGAGGTGGGTGGGTTGTGAGGACTAATTCCTGCTGTTCCCAGAGATCACCTGTTACAGGTAAGTAACTGTGCTATCTCCAGGAACAAGCAGGAATAAGTCCTCACATATGGGGACTCCCTAGCTAAGATGCCTGGGAGATCCCGTTCCAAGGGTTCGCCATCTTCGTATGGATCTCAGGCATCCATCCTGGGAAGGTGGGCAGGAGTTGTTCAAGAATGGAACAGGTGTTTGAGGACAGCCTGACCAAACAAGGCATCCCGGCGGGAGTCCTTGTCCAAACAGTAATGGGCTGTGAAGGTATGAACCGAGGCCCATGTGGCGGCTCGACAGATCTGATCAATGGATACAGAGTGAAGATGAGCCATAGAAGTGGCCATGGCTCTCACACTGTGAGCTGTGACATGGCCTTCCAGAGAAATATTTTTACTCTGGTAAGCAAAGGAAATACACTGAGCAATCCAATTGGAAAGTGTACGTTTGGAGACTGGTAGTCCCAAATGAGAAGGATCAAAAGCCACAAAAAGTTGGGAAGACTTTCGATGTGGCTGAGTCCTGTTGAGGTAAAAGGCGAGAGCTCTTTTACAATCCAAAGTATGAAGGTTCCTCTCTGCACTAGATGCATGAGGAGCCGGAAAAAAAGACAGGTAGATATACCTCCTGATTAAGATGAAAAGGCGAGACCACTTTGGACATAAAGTGGGGATTCGTCCTAAGGACCACCTTATCATGATGAAATCTGGTATAAGGTGGATGAGCCACTAAGGCCTGTAGTTCACTGATGCGGTGAGCCGAAGTGACTGCAATAAGGAAAAGGACCTTCCAGGAAAGAAATTTCAAGGAGGTAGAAACCAACGGTTCAAAAGGTGGCTTCATAAGCTGACCCAGAACTAGGTTCAAGTCCCATGCTACCGGAGGAGGTCGGATGGGAGGCTTAGTTAGAGTCAGGCCTCTCATGAACCTTGCAACAAGCGGATGAGAGGAGACAGGTTGTCCATTTATAGGTTTTAAGGATGCTGCAATAGCACTCAAATGGACTCTTACTGAATTCGTCTTAAGGTCTGCATTAGAAAGATGCAGGAGATAGTCTAGTAGAGAATTCAAAGGAAGTGCTAGAGGGTCAAGACCCTGTTGAGCACACCAAATGGAAAAGCGTTTCCATTTGAAAGCATAGGAACGCCTCGTGGAGGGTTTCCTAGAGGCATGAAGGATATCTTTCACTGGTTGAGAAAGATTGAAGTCATGAAGGCTTAGGCCTTCAGTAACCAAGCTCTGAGGTGTAGGGACTTGGGGTTTGGGTGCCACAAAGTCCCTTCCTCCTGAGAGAGAAGGTCTGGCGCAGCTCCCAGGTCCAAGGAGGGTCCCTGGGAGAGATGCAGAAGTAGAGGGAACCACACTTGGCGTGGCCAGCGTGGAGCTATGAGGATCATCGATCCGTGATCCCTCTGGAGTTTGAACAGAGTCTTGGGAATCAAAGGAATGGGTGGAAAGGCATATAGGAATTCCTGACCCCAATGCAGGAGAAAGGCGTCGTTGGCCTGAGCTCCCTGACACGGAGTCCTGGAACAGAACCGGGGAAGTTTGGCATTCCACGGACTTGCAAAGAGGTCTATGTCCGGGGTTCCCCATTCCCGAAAGATTCTGCCTATCTGGTCCATATGTAGGGACCATTCGTGTGGAAGCAGAACTCGACTGAGTCTGTCTGCCCGAGAGTTTTGAACTCCTGGAAGATATACTGCCAGAAGATGAATTTGATGCTCTCTGGCGAAGGCCCATAATCTGAGAGCTTCGTTGCAAAGCGACAGAGAGCCTGTCCCTCCTTGTTTGTTTACGTAGAACATGGCCACCTGATTGTCTGTCTGAACTAGGACGGTCAGGTTGACAAGGAGGGTATGGAAGACTTTGAGGGCAAAGAAGATTGCTCGCAGTTCCAGGAGGTTGATGTGAAGGGTGGTCTCCTGTGGAGACCAAGTACCCTGAGTGGAGAGGGATTGTAGATGGGCTCCCCACCCTGTTTGGGAGGCATCTGTTGTGAGGGTTGCTTGGGGCAACAAAGGTTGGAAGGGGGCCCCCAACAGATTCTTGGTGGACATCCACCATTGGAGGGACCAAAACAGACGCTTTGAGGTGAGTATTTGGTCGGAGAGCGCTCCTGATGCCTGAGTCCACTGGATGGCCAAGGTCCATTGAGCTGCTCTCATATGAAGACGAGCCTAGGGCACCACGTGTACCGTGGACGCCATGTGGCCCAGAAGTCGTAGCATTTCTCTGGCTGTCAAGTGACTGCTGGACTGAGCTTGGGAGGCCAAGCACATCAGACGTTGGCCCCGGACTTGAGGTAGGTAGGCCCCCTTGCAGTGGTGGTGTCCAACTGGGCCCCTATGAATTCCAGAGACTGAGTAGGGGTAAGTTGAGACTTGGGAAGGTTTACCACCAGTCCCAGATACTGCAGAAGGTGCCTTGTGCGGTCCAGGGAAATCTGGGCCTCTGACTGAGATGGAGCTCGGATGAGCCAGTCGTCCAGATATGGGAATACAAAAATTCCCAGACCTCTTAGAAATGCGGCAACAACTGCCATGCATTTGGTGAACACTCTTGGAGCAGAGGCTAGACCGAAGGGAAGTATTCTGTACTGGAAATGTTTTCCCTGAAACAGAAATCTTAGATATTTTCTGTGGGATGGGTGGATGAGTATATGTGTGTACGCATCCTTGAGATCTAGAGAACAAAGCCAATCCTGACTCTGAAGGTATGGAAGGAGAATGCCTAGAGAAAGCATTTTGAATTTCTCCTTGTACAGAAATTTGTTCAATTCTCTCAGATCTAGGATAGGTCTGAATCCCCCTGTCTTCTTTGTTCTGAGAAAATAAGGGGAGTAGAATCCTGTCCCTTGTTGAAGAAGAGGAACCTCTTCTATTGCCCCTTGGGCAAGGAGAGAAGAGACTTCCTGATCCAACAGGCCCAGGAGAGATGGGGGAGAATTGAAGTGCCTCACCATGGTATATGGAGGAAGGTTGGAAAAATGAAGTTTGTAGCCCTCTCTGATGATAGAGAGGGTCCAGTGCTCTGATGTAATTTGCTCCCATCTGGGAGCAAAGTGAGCTAACCTTCCGGGAATGGTGAGGGGCTCTGGTTGTTCTAGAGCCAGAAAGGTTAAGTTCTCTAGGGGCAAGTCAAAACCCCTGAGGGGGTTGAGCCTGCTGAGGAGTGGCAGACGCTGCAGGCTTTGACCTTGCCTGTTTAGGATGCTGACGTTTAGCAGCAAAGCGAGGCTGAGAAGATTGTTGGCCAGTATTTGTGGAAAATCTGGCCTTCTTGTAGTAAGGCCTCTTGAAAGACTTCTTCTTGGCAGGAGTAGAGGTAGACTTAGAAAGTCTATCTAAGGTAGCATTTTCTGCGTCCATTTGAGTGGCTTTAATTTGCCAGTCCTTACCAAATAAGTTCTCACCTGTACAGGGCAGATTCTGTAAGCCATCCAGGACCCAGGGTTCTAGGTCAGAGGACTGGAGCCAAGCAAGTCGTCGGGCTGCAATAGCAATGCCCGAAGCTCTACCGGCACCCTCAAAGGAATCAAAAGCTGCTCTGTTGGAGAACTGAGAAACATCTAAAAGCTGTTTCACCAGAGAAATGAACTCCTCCTTTCTATCCTCAGGGATAAAGGAGGCAAAATGCCATACCTTTAGGGCAAGTTTATTTATTATTACAATTTCTTATATACCGCGCTATTTAGCATCAGTGCGGTTTACATTATAACTTAACGACCATAACAACAAGCTGTCAGGTTTACATCGAACAGGAGTATAAACATGGAAAACAGGGAAAAGTTCCCTGAGAAACATGCCTATATATAGACTGTAAGAATTAATCCTGGCTATAAGCATACTAGCCTGGAAAATTTTCCTGCCAAAAGAGTCTAGGGTCTTACATTCTCGCCCTGGAGGGGTAGAAGAGTGCCTTTTGGTGCTCTTAATCTTTTTCAGCGCAGACTTCACCACAATGGAATGATGAGACAGCTGAGTCTTTTGAAACCCAGGAGAAGGAGGGACCCGGTACATGGTGTCCAACCTACGAGAGTAAGGAGACAACGTTAGAGGAGCCTCCCATAAGTCCATCCAGTGTTCTTGAAGGATTTCATGGATAGGCAGGGTGACTGCCTCTTTAGGAACCTTAGGGTATTCTAAAATATCCAATTTCTTTGACCTAGGTTCTTTTTCAGAGGATGTGGTAATAGAAAGTCCTTTAGCTAGTTCTATAATGAAGTCTTGAAAGGACAAATCCTCTGGTGGAGACATTCTCCTCTTTGGGGAAGAGGGGTCTTCATGAAGAACTAGAGACAGCTCATCAGAGTCCTCAGAGGAGTCAAAATCCTCAGAAGAATCAGAGTATTCTCTATTTGCTTCCAACGCACGATACGCATACCGATCGGTATCGACATCGGGCGTACCGGGTATGGGATCGGTATCGGGTGAAAACCCGGATCCGGCATGCGGAACCGATCTGCGTTTGGAAGTCGATGGTCTCAGTTCCGGTATGGGAGACGATACCGGAAAACCGGACCCGGTACCGCTGAACGCGGTACCGAGGGCGTCGCAGCATTAATAAAAGCCAGCATGGCCTGCTGCATGGTCTGAACAGTATTGCTCATAGACGCCACTGCTGCCTGGATGTCGGTACCGGTATGGGCCGGTACCCCAGAGCAGTCTAACAGGTGATCAGTCGAGGCCGTGCCATCGATGTCAACCTGTAACCCCATAGATGGTGCTTTGGAAGTCAGAGCTTCCCGCCGGGGTTGTTTGGCTGGGGCAGGATCCTCAGATTCAAAAGTGAGAGCCTCTCGATGCTTTGAAGGAGATTTGCTCTTTGAGGACCTGCCCGAAGAAGGTTTGGTTACCTGAGATCCATCCGATGAGGAAG
Organism: Ichthyophis bannanicus; assembly: GCA_033557465.1. Taxonomy (NCBI): domain Eukaryota; kingdom Metazoa; phylum Chordata; class Amphibia; order Gymnophiona; family Ichthyophiidae; genus Ichthyophis; species Ichthyophis bannanicus. Next base: position 77,334,192 of record CM066037.1, on the reverse strand, counting down.
ACCTGGATGACTGTGATGCTGGATTATCTGAAGCAAACAGCACATGGAATTTGTTGGCCCGGTTCTGCAAACCACGTTTAGACATCTGGGAGCAGGATGGGCAGTCCGGAATGGAGTGGTCAGGTCCCAAACATTTAAGACACCATTCATGGGTGTCTGTGACAGAAATAACAGCACTACACTTGGTACACTTCTTGAAACCAGGGGCTGGTTTCTCCATGAGGAGAATTTGTGTAGGCCTGAGGCCTAACCGAAGTCACCAAGTTGTGCAGAATAAAGATTTTATTTTTTTTTTAAAGAAAAGAAAAGAGAGACCGGCGGTACCGGTTTCAGTATGGGGAAGGCAGGTACGCGGTCTAAAGAAACAAACTAAAACAATAATTTCTTAAGCGGTGACAGGAACACGACCTGCTGGCTCCACGGAAAAAGAGAAACTGAGGAGAGCTGGTCAGGAAGGCGGGAAGGCAGCGCGCATGTGCAGTGGGAGGCCCCAAAAGCTTCCTTCTGGGAAGCTGGGGAGCTTTCCCGCGCAGGCTCCGTCGGTACCGACGTACCCATATGTGAGGACTTATTCCTGCTTGTTCCTGGAGATCGCCTCCCCCAGCTTACTGGGGTTGTAGGAAATGAAAAGCTAAGAGACATTTCGGTGGCCTTGAGTGCATTGGATATAGAAGGACAAGGCCCTCTTACAGTCCAAGGTATGGAGGAACGTCTCTGCCCGACTGGCATGCGGTCTAGGAAAGAAGGTAGGGAGGACCACCGCCTGGTTGAGGTGGAAAGAGGACACCACCTTCGGAAGGAATTTAGGATGCATGTGAAGCACCACCCTATTCTTGTAAAACCTGGTGTAAAGCGACTCAGCTACGAGGGCCTGGAGCTCGCTTACCCTACGGGCAGAAGTGAGCGTGACCAGGAAAACCACCTTCCAGGAGAGATAGCGAAGGTGGCAAGTAGCCAGGGGCTCGAATGGTGGCAGAGTGCGCTGCTCCAACACCACATTGAGATCCCATTCGGTTGCCGGGGAGGCAAACCAGGGGCTTAGACAGGAGTAGGCCCCATAGGAAACGAGACACCACTGGATGGGCCGAGAGGGGCTTTCCGTCCACCTGATGGTGGTTCGCCGCTAGGGCACTGAGGTGTACCCTACCAGAGTTAGACTTGAGCCCCGCATGAGAGAAGTGGAGCAGGTATTGCAACACCGTGACCACAGGGCAAGAGAAGGGGTCGGCCCCCCACTCAGTGCAACAAAGTGCAAATCTGCACCACTTAAAGGTGTAGGCCCGTCTGGTAGACGCCTTGCATGAGGCCAGCAGAACATCCTCCACCTCACTAGGGAGGTGGAGCGGGGCTAGAGTTACCCTCTCAGCAGCCACGCCGCCAGCGAAAGGGACCGAGTTTGGGCTGCAGGAGAGAGCCCCCCTCCTGGGAAAGGAGTCAGGGGGGCGAACCCCAGAGGTATGGGGTCCCCCACCGCCAGCTGCAGGAGCAGTGGAAACCACGGCTGTCTGGGCCACCTCGGAGCTACCAAGATGACCGAGGCCCTGTCGTGGAGAGCCTTGAACAGAGTCCTGGTGATCAGAGGTGTCGGAGGGAAGGCATAGAGAAGCCCCTCCGACCATGAGATCAGGAAGGCATCGGCGGCCACCTTGGCAGGGTGCAGCTGCTGGGAGCAGAAGCGGGGCAACTGGTGATTCTATGGGCTCCCAAAGAGGTAAATCACCGGCTCCCCCAGGTCTGGAAAATCCTGCTGGCTACCTCTGTGTCCAGTTGCCACTCGTGCAGCTGGAGAATCCTGCTGAGTCTGTCGGCTAGCAAGTTGTCTTGGCCCGGCAGGTACACCGCTCTGAGGAGGATGCCATGTTGGACAGCGTAGGAGCACAGATCTAGGGCTTCCTGACAGAGGGCATGGGACCCCGTGCCCCCCTGCTTGTTCACATAGAACATGGCCACCTGGTTGTCCATCTGGACTAGGACCGACCGGTGGCCCAGGAGATGATGAAAAGCCGTCAGGGCGAGATGAATGGCTCACAGTTCCAGGAGATTGATCTGCTGAGCACTCTCGTCGAGGGACCAAGTGCCCTGGGTGCGGTAGCCCTTGCAAAAGGACCCCCAGCCCAGCAAGGAGGCATCTGTGGTGAGGACCCTCGAGTGGTTGGGGGTCTGGAAAGGCATGCCCACCTCCAGCTGCTGGGGCGACCGCCACCAGATCAGGGACTTTGCCAAGTGGCAGGTCACTCGGAATCTGTCCTGGAGGTGGCCGGTGGCCTGGGACCATTAGTCCCAGAGACACCATTGTGCTGTTCGCATGCGGAGGTGGACATCTGGAGTGACATGCACCGTTGAGGCCATGTGCCCAAGAAGGCGCAGAAGATGCCTGGCTGACACCGAGGTACGGTGCTGTATATCCAGGGCTAGCGCCATGAGTCTGGCTGCCCTGTCTGCGGGCAAGAAGGCTTTCGACTGAAGGGTGTCGATCCTTGCCCCGATGAATTCCAGCCCTTGCATCGGGCAAAGATTCGACTTGGAGTAGTTTGTAACGTAGCCCAAGTATTGCAGGACTTGGGTGGTGTGTGCAGTGGCCTGCTGCACCTCGGGGGCTGTGGTGCCCTTGATGAGCCAGTCGTCGAGGAAGGGAAGACAAATATCCCCTGGAACCTGAGAAAGGTGGCGACCACTGCCGAACACTTTGTGAATACCCTGGGGGCCGAGGCTAGGCCGAAGGGAAGCACCCTGTATTGGAAATGATTGCCTCCTACCACAAAGCGTACGTATTGCCTGTGGTATGGATGGATTAGGATGCAAGTATAGGCATCCTTTAGGTCTAAGGAGCATAGCCAGTTTCCCTGGTGGAGGTAAGGCAGCAATGAGGGTTTGTTTGTTTGTTTTTATTATATTACATTGCTAGCTCTCTGACTGGGAGCTCTTAAAAGGGTTTTTGTATATTTTTTAAAGCAAGGTTACTTTCCTTTTGGTGCTTTAGGGGAACATTTGCTGAACTCTAGTAACCTCCTCAGGTTTAGAAACTGCTAACACCTAATCAGGAGTTAGTGGGCTTGATTTCCTGAGTGCAGCTGAGGCCTGCATAAAAGGCTCCAGTGCCTTGCCCTGTTGAGGCTTTCCTAACCAGGTCTCTACAGATCAACAAACAGTAAGGATTTGAGGGTTTGTTTGTTTGTTTTTATTATATTACATTGCTAGCTCTCTGACTGGGAGCTCTTAAAAGGGTTTTTGTATATTTTTTAAAGCAAGGTTACTTTCCTTTTGGTGCTTTAGGGGAACATTTGCTGAACTCTAGTAACCTCCTCAGGTTTAGAAACTGCTAACACCTAATCAGGAGTTAGTGGGCTTGATTTCCTGAGTGCAGCTGAGGCCTGCATAAAAGGCTCCAGTGCCTTGCCCTGTTGAGGCTTTCCTAACCAGGTCTCTACAGATCAACAAACAGTAAGGATTTGAGGGTTTGTTTGTTTGTTTTTATTATATTACATTGCTAGCTCTCTGACTGGGAGCTCTTAAAAGGGTTTTTTGTATATTTTTTAAAGCAAGGTTACTTTCTTTTTGGTGCTTTAGGAGAACGTTTGCTGAACTCTAGTAACCTCCTCAGGTTTAGAACCGGCTAACACCTAATCAGGTGTTAGTTCCCTCCCTACCCACCCCGACTCCCACCCACCCCTAGTGAGCAGTCTTGCTTTATAGGGCACCTCCCCCTTTAACAAATCACAGAGAATTGGACCAGCACATTTTGAATATAATTAAAGAGATTTAACTGCCTTTTCTCTGAAAGGACAGCTGCGAAACCGGTTGGTACTTGGTAGATCTCTCTCTTTTGCTTTAACAGATACCTAAGCTCCACGAACAGAACAATGGCTGGGAAAAATCGTATTGCTAAAGCTGTTGCCCCCGTTACAGCTTCTGCCTCGGTCCAGACAGAAGTCCTAATGCCAGTTGAAGGACCAGTTCCATGTGCAGGGTGCCTGCATGCTGAAGCTCTGAGGAAACAAGTGGAGGAACTCAGAGAGGATGTGGCGAGGCTGAGGAGCATTCAAGACAGTGAGAAGTACATTGATGAGATGCTTCTTGCAGCAACCAAGCTCTCCAGCACAGGAGAAGATGGGTGCCAACAGAATGTCGATGGCTGGACACAAGTCACCAGGGCCTGCAAAATCACCAATCCAACTTCTCCAGCCCTTGAATTGAAGAACCATTATGCAGCCCTGGAAGTGGAGGAGGTGAAAGCATCCCTGGAAAGGGAAGAACCAGAGTTAAAGTACCCCAAAGTTGCAGAATCAGTGACCAGAAGGAAACGAAGGGTGGTGGTGGTTGGAGACTCTCTTCTGAGGGGTACTGAGGCGTCCATCTGCCGACCAGACTTGATGTCCAGAGAGGTATGCTGTCTGCCTGGTGCCAAAATCCAAGATGTTAAGGAGAGTTTGCCGAGACTTATCAAGCCCACTGACTATTACCCAATGTTGCTAATCCATGTTGGAACAAATGATACTGCCAGGTATACCTCGGAACCAATGTTCCCTCTAATTTTCTGTAGGCTGTGTGCGCATAAAATATCAGCTGTGTGCAGCTTCTGAAGGAAGGTTAAATTTTTGTGCACCACATAACGACACTCAGAGTTATATACTTTAAAATTTGACTACACGTCAGAATACAGTATGTACACCACATTGATTTTAATCAAATTAAATGAAAATAGATGATTACTAAATGAAGCGGGAAATTTCTAGTAATTACAATCATAACTTTTAAATTTTAAGACGTTTGTGTTGTTTTCTATCAGAATCAGAGCTGTAATTTTTGTGCGCTCTGTTGTAAAGTATGTGCGCTCGCTCGGCGAGGTGTGCGCGCACACAGGTTAGAGGGAACAGTGCTCGGAACGTATCAAAAGTGACTTCATGGCTCTGGGACAGAGGGTAGCGTAGTTACTCACCTGTAACAGGTGTTCTCCAGGAGCAGCAGGAATCAGTCCTCACATATGGGTGACGTCGGCGCCGACGGAGCCCTTGCGGAGCAATTTTCCCCAGCTTTCAAAGAAAGCCTTTGGGAATTGCAGCGCGCATGCGCGGTCCCCTTCCCGCCCAAAGGTGCCATCTTGGCCAGTCTGATGACATAGCGAAAAGACAGCAAAAAATTTGCAAAAACTAAATCATTTGACTGCAACTCCACGGGGAGGAGGGAGGGTTGTGAGGACTGATTCCTGCTGCTCCTGGAGAACACCTGTTACAGGTGAGTAACTATGCTTTCTCCAGGACCAAGCAGGAAGTCAGTCCTCACATATGGGACTCCAAGCTTAAGGCTACCGGAGACCCTAAGCACAAAAATGAGCTCCCTCTAGCTCAGCAGCACAGAAGGAAGGAATCTTCTCTGACTAATCTCCAACCGGTAGCCCAACATCCGGGATGGAGGGTAGGAGTTGCTTAAACCTCGAAGAGATTACGGAGGACTGCCTGTCCGAAAGCACTGTCCCTGCGGGACTCCCTCTCGAGGCAGTAATGGGTTGCAAAAGTCTGGCTCGAAGACCAAGTAGCGGCCCGGCAGATGTCTGCCAATGGAACAGAGCGGAGGTAAGCCACTGACGCAGCCTTCGCCCTAACCCGATGAGCCGTGACTCGACTTTCCAACGAGAGGCCTGCCGCCCCATAAGTCCAAGCGATACAGTCAGCTACCCAGATGGACAGAGTACGCTTGGATATAGGGAGCCCTAATTTATTAGGGTCGTAAGACAGGAAGAGCTGAACCGTCTTACGGTGCTCCCGCGTACGATCAAGGTAGAAGTTCAGCGCCCTTCTACAGTCCAGGGTATGCAAGACCATCTCAGCTCGGCTGGAGTGCGGCCTGGGAAAAAAGGTCGGAAGCACCACCTCCTGATTGATGTGAAAAGGGGAGACCACTTTTGGAAGAAACTTAGGGTGAGTCCGCAGGACTACCCTGTTCTTGTAGAACCTAGTGTAAGGGGGATCAGACACTAGGGCCTGCAGTTCACTAACGCGTCTAGCGGAAGTGAGGGCTACCAGGAATAAGGTTTTCCAAGAAAGAAAACGGAGAGGACAGGTAGCCATGGGTTCAAAGGGCGGACAGGTGATCCGCTGTAAAACCACGTTAAGGTCCCAGTCTGGGGCTGGGGGGCGCAAAGGTGGTTTAAGGAGAAGGAGACCTCGGGAGAACCGTGCCACGAGAGGGTGGCCGGAAAGAGGCCTGCCTTCCACCGGCACATGATGTGCAGAAATAGCACTGAGGTGAACCTTGACCGAGTTGGACTTTAGTCCAAGATTGGAGAGGGAAAGCAAGTACTGCAAGACCACCGACACCGAGCAGGAGAAGGGGTCTTGAGACTGTTGAGTATACCATGTGGAGAAGCGACGCCATTTAAGGGCGTAGGATTTCCGGGTAGAGGGTCGCCTGGAAGCCAGTACGACCTCCTCTACTTCTGGAGGCAGCAGGAGGGGAGCAAGGACTACCCTTTCAGCAGCCAGGCCATCAGATGAAGAGATCTGAGGTTGGAGTGTAGGAGAGACCCCTGATCCTGGGTCAGGAGATCGGGCTGAAACCCCAGAGGCAACGGAGCATCTACCGCCAGTTGCATCAGAAGCGGGAACCACGGTTGCCTGGGCCACCGGGGAGCTATCAGGATCAGTGAAGCCTTGTCCTGGCGAACCTTGAAAAGTGTTCGAGACACCAGCGGCATGGGAGGAAAGGCATACAGAAGGCCCTTGGACCATGAGAGCAGAAAAGCATCCGCCGCTACTCGGAGGGGATGCGGTTCCCGAAAGCAGAACCGAGGAAGTTGCCTGTTCAGAGGACTGGCAAAGAAATCCAGTGTGGGGAGGCCCCATTGGAGAAAGATCCTTTGAACCACCAACGGGTCCAATCTCCACTCGTGGGGTTGGAGGATTCTGCTCAGCTTGTCTGCCAGGTAGTTTTCTTGACCTGGGAGGTAGACAGCTTTGAGGAGGATTCCTCGGCTGACGGCCCAAGCGCAGAGCTTTTGTGCTTCCCGACAGAGAAGGAAGGAGCCCGTGCCCCCCTGTTTGTTCACGTAGAACATGGCCACTTGATTGTCCGTCTGGACGAGGACGGATTGGCGAGCGGTAAGGTGGGAGAAGGCCCATAGAGCCAGGCGGATCGCTCTGAGCTCCAGGAAGTTGATCTGCTGGGCAGACTCCCACGGGGTCCAGAGACCCTGAGTACATGTCCCTTGGCAATGTGCTCCCCAACCCAGGAGAGAAGCGTCGGTCGTCAGTACCTGAACAGGCGGAGGAGACTGAAAAGGCATTCCGAACACTAGGTTGGGCAGATGAAGCCACCACCGTAGAGAAGAGACCAGCGGGCTGGAGATTCGTACTGAGTCCGCCAGTCTCCCGAGGCCTGACGCCATTGGGAGCGAAGGCACCATTGAGCAGGCCGCATATTCAGGCGGGCATTGGGGGTCACATGGACCGTGGAAGCCATATGGCCGAGCAGTTTCAGAAAGTGTCTGGCCGAGACCCGGGAATGGCTGCGGAAGCGGCTGGCTAGAGCCATGAGGCGTTGTGCCCTGTCGAGCGGCAGAAAGGCGCGCGCTTGAAGCGTGTTTAACCTGGCGCCGATGAACTCGAGATCCTGAGAGGGGAGCAAAGTGGACTTTGCGAAGTTTATGACAAAGCCCAGGTACTGGAGCAGAGTCACGGTACGTTGCGTGGCGTGAGTGGCCTCCGTGGAGGACGGAGCTCTGATGAGCCAGTCGTCTAGGTAAGGGAAGACAAAGAGGCCTTGAAGCCGGAGATAAGCCGCCACCACTGCGAGACATTTTGTGAAGACTCGTGGTGCGGAGGATAGGCCAAAGGGCAGTACTCTGTACTGGTAATGATTGCCTGCCACCACAAACCGTAGGTATTGTCGGTGGCTTGGGTGGATGAGGATGTGAGTATAGGCATCCTTTAGATCCAAGGAGCATAGCCAATCTCCCTGCTGGAGGTAGGGCAGCAGGATTCCAAGGGTAAGCATCTTGAACTTTTCCCTTTCCAGGAACTTGCTGAGGTTCCGCAAGTCCAGGATGGGTCTGAGGCCTCCAGTACGCTTTGGTATCAGGAAGTACCTGGAATAGAAGCCTTGACCTCTCAGGTGGTGGGGCACCGGCTCCACCGCCTGTTCCCGAAGAAGACTTGCCAACTCTTGAAGGAGTAAGTCCCGGTGAAGAGGGGGTCGCAGAGGCTCCCCTGGAAAGTAGGGGGGAGGTACCTGGTGGAAGTGTAGAAGATAGCCCTCTCGGACTATGTGGAGCACCCAGGTATCTGACGTGATGTTGGACCACCTGTGGGCAAAGTGGACCAGCCGGCCTCCCGTGCTGAGAGACTCCAGCGGAGGGGGAGAGGCTATGCTGAAAGAGTCAAAAACCCCCACCCTGCGGAGCAGGGGCCGGTGGCGCAGGCTTGGGGGCTTGCTGCCTACGGGACCCGTTACCCCGTCCCTTGGCCTGCTGACCCTGTTGGGGAGCTGCTAAGGCCTGATAATGAGGGTAGTGTTTATAGGCAGCCGCCTTCCTCGGGTAAAAGGGCTTTTTCCCCGAGCCCTTCTTCTTCTGGGAAGGGGCAGAGGTTTTCGTGGAGAGCCGAGTCCTGGTGAGAGTCTCTGTCTCGAGTTGTGCAGCCTTCTCGTCCATAGGTTTGCCAAAGAGGTTTTCACCTCTGCAGGGGACATCGACCAACTTGTCCTGCACCCAGGGCTTGAGGTCGGAGGACTGAAGCCAAGCCTGTCGGCGGGCCCCGATGCCGGCCGCGGCTACCCGAGCCGATGCCTCAAAGCCATCGTAGGCTGCTCGAGAGATAAACTTTGAGCACTCCCGAATACCGGTGGACAGGGCCAGGAACCTCCGCAAAGGTTCCTCGGAGAGACCAGCAGAGAAGCCGGCTATTTCTTTAGCCAGGTCCCTGAGATACATGCCCATGTAGAGCTGGTAAGTCTGGACCCGACAAGCAAGCATAGAGCCCTGGAAACACTTCTTACCGATGCCATCCAGGCTTCGGGCTTCCCTGCCGGGAGGCACCGAGGAGTGCATCTTCTGGCTCTTGAGCCTATGCATGGCCGATTCCACCACCATGGAATGGTGCGGCAGCTGTGCTTTTTGGAAGCCAGGGCTCTTGCGGACTCGATATATGGCATCGACCCGCTTGCTTAATACCGGCGACGACGCCGGGCTCTCCCACATGCGGAAGAGAAGTCGTTCCAGCATCGGAGGAACCGGTACAGTAAAATGCTCCTTTGCAGGAGAGTCATACTGGAGGGCATCGAGCTCTTCGGCTCGAGGCTCCTCCTCGGGATCCGCAGGGAAGGCCAAGGCCTTGGCCATATCCCTCACGAAGTCCGAGAACCGTGCATCCTCCGGGGGGGACTGTCTCCGAGATTCGGACTCGGGGGAGTCCGAAGGGACACACCGAGTCCGAAAAGAATCAGGTGACTCTTCTACCTCGGATTCCCAGGCGGACTCCTCGGAGGAGGAGTCGAGCGGCTCAGGCCGGGCGGGCACAGACGCCGTCCGCCCCGGCGTCGACGACCGCGGCCCCGAACGGGAGGCCGAAGGGGACCTCGACCGAGGATCGACTCGAGCCCGCATGGACTCGAGGATCGACTCGGTCTCCGGGGTCGACTTAGACGTCGACGTCCCGGCGGTCAGGGCAGAAGCGCCAGCGAGGCCAGCGATCAATGCCCGCTGCTGGTCCATGAAGGCAGCCAGGCTGCTCTCCAAGGCCGTCAACCTGAGTCCGAACTCAGGAGACCCAGCAGCCCCCGACTCGGGCCCCGATGGCGTCGGGCCCGACGTCGGACCCCTCGGAGGCGAGTCCAGGAGGACAACAGGACTTACGTGAGCAGACGAGTCCATCTCCAGACGAGGCTGTTTGGACGGCCGCTCCAGCTCCAAAGACCCGGGACGGCTATCGGGGCTATGCGACCTGGCCCTCGCGGAGCCAGGAGCGTCCACCGACGCCGTCCTCGCGGGTTTCTTCCGATGATGCTCCCGGGCAGGAGACCCCCTCTCAGAGGAGCTCCGACGGTGTTCAGAGCCAGATTCCCTGGACACCGACGCCTCTGACGAGGTCCGGGTACGGCTGGGGTCAGAGAAGATTCTCTCCCTCTGATGCTGCCGACTCCGCAAGGATTTGGCGGACATCTTGCCACAGGCTCCACAGATCATTTCTTCATGATCCGGGCCCAGGCAACGGAGGCAGCAATCATGTGTGTCAGTAAGAGACATAAGTTTCTTACACTTAACACACTTTTTAAAACCACTGGCGGCCATCGGGGGAAAAAGGGCCCCTGCGAGGTCGAATGTTCGTGCCGCCAGGGAAAAGTGAAAAAAGCGCGAATTTGTCACTAAGGACAGAAAAAACCGAAAAGAAGGGGAGGCCTCGCAACCGGCGTCGCGAGGCTGGACGGAAAAGGGACCGGCGTCGAACCGAAGAAAATAATAAAATAATAAAGAAAAATCAACTTTTCAGCGGTGACTAGTAGACAACGTCTGTAGGGCTCCGCGGAAAAAAGAAGACTGGCCAAGATGGCACCTTTGGGCGGGAAGGTGACCGCGCATGCGCGCTGCAATTCCCAAAGGCTTTCTTTGAAAGCTGGGGGAAATTGCTCCGCGAGGGCTCCGTCGGCGCCGACGTCACCCATATGTGAGGACTGACTTCCTGCTTGGTCCTGGAGAAGAAGCAGTTAGGTGCACAGGTGGTGTTCTCTTCAATCCTCCCTGTTGAGGGTAAAGGCCAAGGCAGAGAGGCTCGCATCCTGGAGATGAATGCATGGCTGCGTGGATGGTGTCATCGAGAGCGTTTTGGTTTCCTAGACCATGGGATGCTGTTCCAAGGGTTGCAGAGCAGAGATGGCATCCATCTGTCCAAGAAAGGTCAACGCATCTTTGGTAGTAGACTGGCTAATCTACTGAAGTGGGCTTTTAACTAGATTCGTTGGGGATGGGTAAAAAAGCCCCCAGGTAGGTGATACATTAAATTCCTTTATGGAAATGGGTAACAGGGATAACATATGGAAAGCAGTGTGTATAAATGCCCGTAGCATGGGAAATAAGATCCCTTATGTTGAAGCTTTGGTGGGAGTGGCTGACTTGGATTTAGTGGCAGTTACAGAAACATGGTTCACAGAAAATCATGACTGGGATGTAACTATACCTGGCTATACTTTATTCAGAAAGGACAGGGTAGGAAGAAGGGGAGGAGGAGTGGCACTATATGTAAAAACTACTATTAAACTTTGGAATTACAGAGCTTAAAAGGGAGAGAGGAGGCATTGTGGGTTAAACTAGAAAGAGGGAAAGAGAAATCTATTTGCATTGGTGTGATATACAGACCTCCCTCACAAGAGGAAGAGGTGGACAGAGAGTTAATTGAAGACATACGCAGCATTGCTAGGAAAGGGGAAGTGCTACTGATAGGAGATTTCAATATGCCAGATGTTGATTGGCACATTCCTGCTGCAGTATCATCTAGAAGTAAGGAGATCCTGGATTCTCTACAGGGAGAACTATTCAGGCAATTGGTAACAGACCCCACACGTGAACGGACCATACTGGACTTGGTGCTTACCAATGGTGAAAGTGTTTCTGATGTTGTAGTGGGAGATCATTTTGCATCCAGTGATCACCAGATGGTGTGGTTCAGTATTAGGACTAGGGCTGTTAGAATCCATTCCAAGGTGAGGATCTTAGACTTTAGGAAGACTAACTTTGCGAAGATGGGCCAATACCTCAGGGAGTCGTTAGTGGGATGGGAACAGCTGGGGGATGTAGAAAAACAGTGGGCAAAACTGAAAGGGGATATTTTAAGGGCAATCAACCTTTTTGTTAAAATGGTAAATAAAGGCAAATGGAAAAGGAGACCACTATGGTTTTCTAAAGAAGTAGCTGAAAAAGTGAAGAAAAAGAGGGAGGCCTTCATGAAATACAAGAGATCACAGAGAGAGGAAGACAGGCATCTGTATTTGGAAAAACTTAGAGAAGCTAGCAAAGTAGTCAAGAAGGCAAAGATTCAAAAGGAGGAGGAAATAGCCAATGCAATAAAATGGGGGGATAAGACATTTTTCAGATATATTAGTGAGAAGAGGAAGGGCAAAAGTGGTATTGTCAGACTCAAGGGTGTAGGGGGGGAATATGTAGAAGCTGATAAGGATAAAGCGGAATTGCTTAACAAATATTTTTGTTCTGTGTTCACAGATGAAGAACCAGGAGCAGGACCTCAGAAAACACCCACAAATAGGAACAGAAGCGAGGGACATCTTGAACAATTTTCAGAAGACTGTGTTCGTGAGAAACTAGCTCAACTTAAAGTAGACAAAGCGATGGGACCGGATGGGATACACCCTAGAATACTGAGGGAACTTGGGGACATTCTAGCAACTCCACTGACTGACCTTTTCAATGCCTCGTTGGAGTTGGGAGTGGTGCCGAAGGACTGGAGAGAGGCTCATGTGGTGCCTTTACACAAAAGCGGAAGTAAGGATGTGGTTGAAAACTATAGGCCAGTTAGTTTAACTTCGATGGTGAGTAAATTATTGGAAACGCTGCTGAAAGAGAAAATAGTGAGGTTTCTGGAGTCCAGCAGATTACAGGATCCGAGGCAGCATGGATTCACCAGAGGCAGGTCTTGTCAGACAAATCTGATTGATTTCTTTGACTGGGTGACCAGGGTGTTGGACCGAGGGAGAGCTCTAGATGTGGTGTATTTAGATTTCAATAAAGCCTTTGACACTGTTCCTCACAGGCGACTTATAAACAAACTGAGCACCCTAGGGATGGACCCTAAAGTTACTGCTTGGGTTAGAAATTGGTTGGGTGGGAGGCGACAGAGTACAAGTAAATGGAGCTCACTCTGAGGAGAAGGATGTTACCAGTGGTGTGCCCCAGGGATCTGTCCTTGGTCCAATTCTTTTTAACATCTTTGTTAGTGATATAGCGGAAGGGCTGTCGGGTAAGGTTTGCCTCTTTGCAGATGATACCAAAATCTGCAATAGACACCCAAGAAGGTGTAGATAACATGAGGAGGGATCTAGCTAAGCTTGAAGAATGGACTAGAATTTGGCAGCTGGGATTTAATGTTAAAAAATGTAAGGTCATGCATTTGGGCTGCAGCAATCCAAGGGAGCAATACAGTATAGGAGGTGAAGTACTTTTGTCCACTAAAGAAGAGCAGGACCTAGGCGTGGTTGTGTCTGATGATCTTAAAGTAGCTAAACAGGTAGAAAAGGCGACGGCTAAAGCTAGAAGGATGCTTGGGTGCATACGGAGAGGAATGGCTAGCAGAAAAAAGGAGGTGATAATGCCTCTGTATAAGTCTTTGGTGCGACCTCATTTGGAGTATAGTGTGCAATTCTGGAGACCGCACCTTCAAAAGGATGTGAACAGGATGGAGTCGGTGCAGAGGGTGGCTACTAATATGATTAGTGGGCTTCATTATAAAGCATATGAGGACAGACTTAAGGATCTTAATATGTACACCTTAGAGGAAAGGCGGGATAGAGGTGATATGATTGAGATGTTTAAATACCTCCGTGGCATAAATGTTCAGGGAGAGAGCCTCTTTCAATTGAAAGCAAGTTCTGCTATGAGGGGACATGGGATGAGGGTGAAGGGAGATAGATTCAGGAGTGATATGCGGAAATATTTCTTTACGGAAAGAGTAGTGGATCCGTGGAATAGTCTCCCAGTGGAGGTGGTAGAGATGAGGACAGTAACTGAATTCAAAAAAGCATGGGACCAACACAGAGGATCTCTAAAGGTAAAAAGTGGACTGTTGTAGTTGTTGATATGGCAGGACAGACTAGATAGGCCATGTGGTCTTTTTCTGTCATCATGTTTCTATGTTCCAAGGGCGAGCATCTTGAACTCTTTTACCAGGAATTTTTTGAGGTTGCGCAGGTCAAGAAAGGGCCTTAGGCCCCCTGCCCTCTCTGGCACAAGGAAGTACCTGGAGTAGAACCCCTTGCCCTTGAGGTGGTGGGGAACCGGTTCCACCGCTTGGTCCTCGAGAAGACCTGCCAACTCCTTCAGAAGAAGTTCCCGGTGGAGACCAGAGGGGCTCTCCCAAGAAGTAGTGTGGAGATATTTGGCTCAGATGGAGGAGGTAACCCTCCCTGACCACCTTTAATGCCCAAGAGTCAGTGATTATAGCTCCCCACCTGTGGGCATAAAGGATGAGTCGACTCCCTGTAGGTTGCTGATCTCCGTGTGGGAGAAGGGTTATGTTTATTTATTTATTTATTTATTTAACAGTTATTTATATACCGCTCTTTCCCATGTTTCAAGTGCGGTTTACATGTAACAGTAGGTTAATTGGTATGAGATATACCAGGACATTTTACATAGAACAGATAATTATAAATTACAAGGAAAATTGTAACATTACAAGTATAACATATTAGAACATATATACATTGCTAGTTAAATTATTAATCATCATGTAAATGAGTGTGTAGTATGGTTAAATTAGTGTATTAGTGTCGTTTATTTTTGAAAATAGGGTATATAATATTAAAAATAAATGTTAGCCTGTATCCCTTTGAGAATTCTGTTTTGGGAGTGTATTATAGTGTAATGTAAATAAGTGAGTTTTTAATTTTTTTTTAAATTCTTTTATGTCAGACAGTAGGCGAATGTTGTCAGGTAAATTGTTCCAGAGTATTGGAGCAGAGTGTGAGAAAGCTCTCTTATTGGTTTGTTTTCTGGCTTTTGTAAAATCTTTTGGTATTGTTAAAGTATTTATGTTTCTGCTCCTTTGAGATCGTTTATCAATGTCAATGTTAATCAGTGTATTTAGTGCAGATGGTGCAAGTTTATTTATAAGTTTAAATGTAGTGACAAGAATTTTATATTTGATTCGGGAGTAAATTGGTAGCCAATGAAGTTCAGCTAAAATTGGTGTAATATGTTCAAGTGGGCTTATATTCATAATCGTTCTAGCAGCTAAGTTCTGAGTTATTTGTATCTTTTTAATATTTTGTTTCGAAATACCATTAAGTATTGTATTTGCAAAATCGAAATGTGGGGTAATAATAGCATGAATTATGTTAATAAAATCTTGTAGAAGAATCAAAGGTCTTAGTTGTTTTAGTGTTTTGAGTTTGTAATGTATATTTTTAGTTAAATATTTTATATGTGAATCCATATTTAGATTATTATCAAGTATCACACCTAAATATTTTACTTCTTTTTTTATATTAATTTCATGAGTATCTAGTGTAATGTTGTAGGAGTCAAAAGCTCCCTCCTGGCTGGGCCGGA
Organism: Ichthyophis bannanicus; assembly: GCA_033557465.1. NCBI lineage: Eukaryota > Metazoa > Chordata > Amphibia > Gymnophiona > Ichthyophiidae > Ichthyophis > Ichthyophis bannanicus. The sequence goes on along the minus strand of CM066037.1, from coordinate 77,318,927 downwards.
GCCAGAGCCTGGGGCTTGGGAGCCTCTGCTTACACGGGCCATGCCCTTGTCCCGTTGCCTGCTGCCCTTGCTGGGGAGCTGGGAAGGCCTGGTAAGATGGGTAGTTTCGGTGAGCAGTGGAATTCCTCAGGTAAAAGGGCTTTTTACCCGAGCCCTTCGATCGGGGAGGGGCAGTGGTGTTCTTGGAGAGCCTAGTCCTTGTCATGAACTCGGTCTCCAGCTCTGTGGCCTTGTCGGTCATGGCTTTGCTGAAGAGGTTTTCCCCCTGACACAGGACATCGACCAACTTGTCCTGTATCCATTGCTCGAGGTTGGACGACTGGAGCAAAGCTTGGCGGCACGCACAGATGCCCGCCGTGGCTACCCGGGCCGCCGACTCAAAACCATCACAGGCCGCCTGAGACATAAATTTGGAGCACTCACAGACGGCTTTGGACAGGCCCTTGAAGCGCTGCAAAGGTTCCTAGGAGAGACCAGCTGAGTACCCGGCGAGTTCCTTCGACAGGTTCCTCAGGCACATGCGCATGTACAGCTGGTAGGCCTGGATCCGGCAATTCAGCATCAAGCCTTGGTAGTACTTTCTGCCGAAAGCATCCAAGGTGTGGGCCTCCCTACCAGGGGGCACCGAGGAGTGCGTCTTCTGGCTCTTCAGCCGACACATGGCCGACTCCACAACCATGGAGCTGTGCGGCAGCTGTGAATTTTGAAAACCAGGGCTCCGGTGGACTCGATATATCGAGTCGAGCCACTTGCTGACCACCGGCACCAACGCCAGTGTCTCCCACATGTAGAACATAAGCCGCTCCAAGATGGGAGGAATGGGCCCCGTGAGCGATTCCCGGGGAGGAGCCTTGTATTGGAGGATCTCGAGCTCGTCAGCCCAAGAATTCTTCTCCTCAGACTCGGTAGGAAATGCCAAGGCCTTGGACATCTCCTTGACGAAGTCCAAGAAGCCCATATCCTCCGGTAGGGACCTTCTCCGAGGTTCAGAGACCAGGGAATCGGAAGGGACATCTCGGTGCCGACGGGTGTCCGGGGACTCCTCGTCTTTGGTCTCCAGTCAGAATACTCCGAGGAGGACTCATGTTGTTCCTCGGGCCTCGAGAGGCCTGGTGCCGTAAGCCCCGAGCCGGGAAGACTCATAGGGGATGACCTCAGCCCTGTCAAGCGGGAGACCGAGCGCAACCTCGGCTGAGGATCTACTCGGGCCTGCATGGCCTTGAGGATCGGCTCAGCCTCCGGGGAGTTCTTCGACATCGAACGCCCAGTGGTCGGGGCAGAGTAACCGGATGGGGCAGACATCAGTGCCCACTGCTGGGTCCAAGGAGGCAGTTACCCTGCACTCCAAGGCCGCCATCCACGAGCACCGAGGGACTCGGGCCCGACGCCGGTTCCCCAGGAGGGGAATCCTCAATGAGGACTGTGTTCGGGGGACCTTAGCTGGCCGCTCCCTCTCCGATGGCTCCAGCGGACGTCCGGGGCTCCGCGACCGGTCGGAGCTGTCCAAGGATACTGCCTTCGAGGACTCTTCCTCTTCGTTTCCCTCCAGAGAGACCCCCCTCTCCGAGGACCCATGACGACGCTCGGGTTCGGAGTGTTCCTCCCCAGGTGTCGAGGCCTCAGATGAGATCCTGGCTCTCAGAGGCATCGGAGAGTCAGGAGAAATTTTGTCATGCTGCTGCTGGCGACTCCTCAAGGCCTTGGAAGACATTTTCTTACAAAGGCTACAGACCCCCGGATCGTGATCCCGGCTGAGGCACTGGAGGCAGCAGTTATGTGTGTCGGTCAGAGACATAATCTTAGCACACTGATCACACTTTTTAAAGCTGCTGGTCACCTTGGGGGGACAAAGAACCCCAGCAAGGTTGAAGACCCTTTGGGCTGCCAGCGGAGAAAAAAAGGCACGAAGACGCCAAAAGAAAAATAAAACTTGAAGTAAAAAGAATCGACCCCAATATCGAGGCACAGAGTCGGGGCAGGAAAGATACCAGTGCAAGACCAGAGACGAGTAAAATCACTCGAGAAAATCAACTTTTTCTGGGGAACAAAAACAGACAACGTCTGGTGGGCTCCGTGGAAAAAAGGAGACTGAGCAAGATGGCACCCTCGGCCGGGAAGAGGACCATGCATGCATAGTAGCAATCCAAAAAGGCTTTCTTTGAAAGCTGTGGATTTGCTCCGCGCGGGCTCCGTCGGCGCCGACATCACCCATATGTGAGGACTGACTTCATGCTTGTTCCCGGAAAAATTTTTTACCTTTGGTACAGGACACATCCTATGGGCTCCATGGAAAAAAGACGATTAGAGAAGATGGCATTGTGGCAGGCAGGATGGTAGGAGCGTATGTGCAGTGCAGCTCCCAAAAGCTTCCAAAGGAAGCTGGGGAGCATTCTGCATGGGGCTCCATCAGTGATGTAACTCATACTTCCTGCTTGTCCACGGAGAATGGCTTTTCTGACTGTCTCAGACAGCCCTCGTCTTCACCACTGTGAAAATGAAACGAGTGAATGTGGCCATTTTAAACATTAGAGCCACCATTCATTGGTTGATTCAAGTCATGTGAGTACTAATTGATCACAAGTGCGTCTAATTTTCTTCCATGGTAATGTGGTTCTTCTGTTCAAACTGATTTGCATTGTTTATAAGGGTGCCAATAATCATTTCCTGGCAATGTCCAGTTTTTATACTATTTCCTACTATTTCCTTTTTTAATTGGTCTTTTTTTTATTTGATTCTTTTGTGTGTCAAATATGCATGCATAAAGCATAGTTACTCATCTGTAACAGGTGATCTCCGGGAATAGCAGAAATTTAGTCTTCACATATGGATGACATCGGGTATCGACAGAGCCTGTGCAGGAAGCTCCGCAGCTACCAATAGGAAAGCTTTTGGGAGCAATCCACCATGCCTGCACTGGTGCCTTCCCACTCTTCAAACGTACTCTCCTCAGTTGAGTATGTAGCTGGAGAAAAAGGAGAGTATAGAAAAGAGAGAGAAGCTTACAACTCCACGGGGAGGTGGGCAGGTTGTGAAGACTAAATTCCTGCTGTTCCCGGAGATCAACTGTTACAGGTGAGTAACTACGCTATCTCTAGGAACAAGCAGGAATGTAGTATTCACATATGGGACTCCCTAGCTCCCAGATCTCAGAGGACACAATTAACGTTGGACAAGGGCGTTGACCTCGACTTCCCGGTCATGGAGATCTGGTTAGAGTGGGTGGGGGGTTAGAGCTGTTCCTACATCCCAAAGAGATGCTGAAGGACCACCTGGCCAAAGGCCGCATCCTGGCGGGAGTCCTTGTCCAAGCAGCAGTGGGCCGCAAAGGTATGGATGGAGGACCATGTAGCAGCTCGGCAAATCTCAGCAACAGGTACGGTACGTAAGTTGGCCCCAGAGACCAACATAGCCCCGACATTGTGAGCAGTGACATGCCCCTCGAGGGAAAGTCCTGCTTTGTCATAAAAGAAAGATATGCAGTCCGCTATCCAGCAGGATAGGGAGCGTTTAGTCACTGGGAGACCCAAATGTGCTGGGTCAAAGAACATAAACAGCTGTGAGGTTTTCCTAAGGTTTTGTGTTCTCTGTAGGCAGAATGCCAGAGCTCTCTTGCAGTCGAGGGTATGCAGAGTTGCTTCTGCACATGAGGAGTGTGGCCTTGGAAAGAAGACTGGGAGGATGACAGATTAATTTATGTGAAAAGGGGAAACCACTTTTGTGAGGAAGTGGGAGTGTGTCCCTAGGACTACTTTGTTGTGGTGAAAACGTGTATAGGGGGTGTGAGCCACCAAGGCTTGTAGCTCACTGATGCACCTGGCAGAGGTCAGGGCGATGAGGAAGAGCACTTTCCACGATAAGTAGCAGAGATGTGTGTTTGCTAATGGCTCAAAGGGTAATTTGAGGAGTTGAGCTAACACCATGTTGAGATCCCATGCCAATGGTGGCGGGCCAATAGGTAGCTTGGTGAGGAGATGACCTTTCATGAATCGTGCCAGAAGAGGAACCGTGGAGATGGGTCTGCCATCGACCGGGTTATGAAAAGTTGAAATAGCACTAAGGTGTATTCAGAGTTTGATTTAAGTCCGAGTGAGGATAAATGATAGTGGTAGTGTAACGGCGTCAGTAGTGATGCTTCAAATGGATTGTGAGCGTTTTCAGAGCACCATGTAACATATCTTCGCCACTTGTAGAAATAAGCCCTTCTGTCGGAGGGTTTTTTGGATGAAAGGAGGATGTCCTTGACCTTCATAGATAAAGATCCTGAAGAACTATGCTTTCAGGAGCCAGGCTGGTGAAAGGATCGGAGATTGGGGTGGAGGAGTGCTCCGTTGTCCTGTGAGAGGAGATCTGGCTTGGATCCCAGTGGGATCAGTGAGGCTTGTGCCAGGTGTAATAGGAGGGGAAAATCATGGTTGACGAGGCCAATGTGGGGCAATGAGTATCATGAAACCCTTGTCTGCTCTCAGTTTGAAGAGGGTCTTTGAGATTAGGGGGATGGGGGGGAAATGCATATAGGAGTCCCCGACCCCAATGGATCATGAATGCACCCGATGCCAGATTGAATTTGGATGGTATTTTAGAGCAGAACCCGAGAAGTTTGGAGTTCTTCGGGATGGCAAAGCGATCTATCCATGGAGTTTCCCAGAGATGGAACAATTCTGTTGCCCTCATCTGATCCAGAGACCATTCGTGGGGATAGAGGATGCGACTCAGGCGGTCTGCCAGGAGATTGCTGTCTCCTGGAATGTAAACTGCATGTAAGTACATGTGGTGCTGGTTGGCGAAGTCCCAAAGTTCGCAGGCCTCCTGACACAGAGGGAGAGAGCCCGTTCCCCCCCCCCCCCCCCCCCGTTTGTTGATATAGAACATTGCGACCTGATTGTCTGTCCATATGAGGACTAGACTGTTGGAGAGTTGATATTGAAAAACATGGAGAGCTTTCGTGATTGCTCAAAGCTCCAACAGATTTATCTGCTGTTGGGACTCCTGTGCTGTGCAGAGACCCTGTGTGCAGAGAGATTCAAGTGTGCTCCGCAACCCTGTTTGGAAGCATCGGTCGTCAGCTTATGCTGAAGCTGGGGCATCTGAAAAGGAGACCCTGCTAATAGATTTGCTGGAATGCACCACCACCAGAGGGAATCAGTCATGGGAGATGTTATTTGGAGCAGATCCCGTAGACTCCCTGTGGCCTGAGTCCACTGGGTTGAGAGAGTCCATTGTGTCTCACGCATGTGGAATCTGGCATATGGGACTACATACACTGTGGAGGCCATGTGGCCTAGCAGAATTAGAAAGCAATGTGCTGAAGCCTCTTGACTTTGTCGCATGCTTGTGGCCAATGCTATTAAGTGGTCCATGCAGTCCACCGGGAGAAAAGCTTTGCACTGCTTGGTGTCTAGGACGGACCCTATAAATTCCAACCTTTGAGTTGGAACAAGGTGTGACTTTGGAACGTTTATGATGAACCCGAGGGATTGGAGAAGGGTTAGGGTCTTTTGCTGAGACGAGCAGAGTTCTCCAGAAGAATCTGCCTTTATGAGCCAGTCGTCTAAGTAGGGGGAAACAGATTTTGTGTTTTCGAAGATGAGCCGCCACTACGACCATGCATTTACTCTTGGTGCAGATGCTAGGCCGAAGGGGAGAACCCTGTATTGATAATGAGTTCCTTGACATGTGAACCTGAGATACTGCCTGTCGCTTGTGTGTAGCAGGATATGTGTATAGGCCTCTTTGAGGTCTAGGGAACAAAACCAGTCGTTTTCCTGGAGGTAGGGAAGAAGGGTCCCCAGGGAGATCATCTTGAACTTTTCTTTTACCAGGAATTTGTTTAGATTTCTGAGGTCGAGAATGGGCCTGTGGCCTCCTGACTTCTTTGGAATGAGGAAGTAGGGGGAGTAGAAGCCTTTGAACTGTTCCTGAGGAGGAACTAGTTCTACAGCTCCTTGTATAAAGTGAATGTTTATTTCCTGCTGGAAGAGGACTTCCAGGGGGCGTTTGGAAAGATAGTCCCCTCTGAAATAGTTGGGGGGAAGCTCTCGAAAGCTGAGTTGATATCCCATCTGTATTATGGTTAGAATCCAATTTTCTGTAGTAATGGTATGCCATTTGTGGCTGAACAGCAAGAGTCTTCTTGGAATGGGTATCTGATCCTGCAGAATCTGCTGGGGACTGGCTATATTCCCTATCTAGGAGTCAAAAGCTCAACGGAGCAGAAGCTGGTTGCGTTTGGGGCTGTGTTTTAGTGAGGCTGGGCTTCTTGACCTGCTTGGGTCCCTGCTGCTTTTTTTGTGGGTGGTAGGTTGCCTGGGGGTAAGAAGGGTATAACCTTCTCTTTTTGGGGTAGGCGGCTTTCTTAGGTGGTGCCTTCTTTTTGGAGGGGTCAGATGTCTTCCTTGAGAGCCGTTTGAGGGTGGTATCATTGGTCTGCAGTTCCCCTGCCTTTTCTCACCAGTTCTTACCGAATAGGTTTTCACCCTGCAGGGAATGTTGCCAAGCTTATTTTGGAACCATTGTTGCAAATCTGAGGCCTGAAGTCAAGCCAGCTGCCTAGCCCCTATAGCAATAGAAGATGCTATGCTGGATGACTCGAATGCATGAAAGGCGGCTCTGTTGACAAATTTTGATACATTCTGTCTATGGAAGAGTACAGCCTGGAAGGCTGGTTGTTTTTTCTCTGGGAGGAAAGGGAGGAATCCTTCCGAGTCCTTGTCCAGTTCTTTCAGTAACATCCCCATGTAGAGGATGTAGGAATTTATTCTACTAGCCAGTATCGATGCCTGAAAAGAGCGTCAGGCAAAGGAATCAAGGTTCTTTGATTCATGGCCCGGAGGGATCGAAGCATGGTTCTTCCCGGTCTTTATCCGGCGCATCACTGATTCCACCACCATGGAATGGTGAGGAAGCTGCGGTTTTCGAAAGTTGGGGCAGTCGGGCACTCAATACACAGTATCCAAATGACGACTTATAGGGGAGATGGTAAGAGGAACTCCTACATTCGCAGCATTAAATTGTGTAGAATTTGATTCACCGGCAGGATGGTGGCTTCTTTCGGTGCTTCAGGGTACTGGAGGATCTTCAGCTCCTCCGGCCCTTGGTTCTAGTTCCAATGCTGCCTGGATTGAGAGGCCTGCCGCCATATCCCTGATGAATTCCTGAAAGGACGTCCTCAGGAGGGAAATTTTCTTCGGGTATTGGCCGATGGTGGCGAGGATTCCGACACGAAGTCCCGAAGGTCATCGGAGTCCAGTAATCGATGATCGGAATCAGATACATCGAAATCAGATTCTGGTGAGTATCAGTGGTGCCGATGTCGAGTGTCAAGTCGATGCCTCTTGATGTCCTCAGGGTTAAAGCCCTGCACCATCCAGGACGGATCCATGGATGGTAGTATTGGTACCGGAATCAAAGTCTCGGTGTCTCGAGACCCCTGCTTTGATGTCGACTGGTACCATCAGGGATGGTTGCTGGAGGAATAGAGGTCGATGCCACTAGCCGATTCTCTGGGGCTGTCGATGTCAGTGGTACCGATGCCGCCAGGAGAGCTGCCTAGGTCCTTTCCAAGGACAGCATCCGCTGGTCCAAGGATGGAGCCTGTGCCTGCTCCATAGATAGAACGGGGCTGAGTGCCACCTTACCAGTGCACAGCATTGGGGGTTCCACAGATGCCAAGGCACCGGGTACCTCCTGAATCCCCACCAGGGCTTTGGAGGACAAGTCTTCCCGCCGGGAATGCTTGGACCTATGGCTTGAGTCCGACGAAGTCCTGGACGACTCTCAGTGAGAACAAGAACGTTCTCTTGATTTCCGAAGCTTACCGGAAGAGTCCTTGGACTTATGGATCGGCTCCTTCAGAGTCTCTGAGGGTTCCCAGGGTCTGGACTTATCTTTTTGAGGGTGAGACGGAGAAGGTGGCTTCTTTTATTTCTTCTCCTCATGTCTGGACTCCTTAGAATGTTTAGAAGTGTGAGAGCCTGACGATGCCCTTGAAGATGTTGAGGCCAACAATACTGTGTCCGAAGGAAAAAGCTCTCCAAACCTTTTGGCCCGGTTCCCCAGGTACCTCTTGGTCATTTGTTTGCAAAGGGAACACTCTTGAGGGATGTGGTCAGGAACAAGGCATTTAAGGCACCAATCATGCTTATCAGTGATCGATATGGTGCCTGAACAGTTTGTGCATTTTTTAAAGCTGCTGGCAGGCTTTTCCATGATTGGAAAGGGGGGTAGGCAAGGACCACAGGACACGGCCCTAAAAGAAAAATCCTACTATTTTTTTTTTTTAAAGTAAAATAAAGAATAAAGGGGAAGGTAGTATTGATTGATACTGAAATTAAGCGGAAAAAGAAAGGTATGTGATGATTCTTCAGCAGTAACAGGGAGAGGTCCTGTCGGCTCTGTGGAAAAAGAAGAACTGAGGAGAGTACGTTGGAAGAGCGGGAAGACACCAGCACAGGCACGGTGGATGGCTCCCAAAGGCTTTCCTATTAGTAGCCGGGGAGCTTCCCATGCGGGCTCCGTCGGTACCCAATGTCTCCCATATGTAAAGACTACATTCTTGCTTGTTCCTAGAGATATAAATAGTCCAAAGCCATTTCACTGGCCCTTTTATTTTTTTAGGAGATATTGGACATTAAGGGGTTGAACTGCAAGGGTGCCAATAATGTTGACTACAACTGTACAGAGAATGAAATAGGGAATGCAAATCTTTAGTCCCACCCTCTCCAGGTCTTATATTATAGCTTGAAAATTTAATGATTTTTCCTACCTTTTCATTGCTGGTGAGATAGTTTCTTTTCTGGCTCCTGAGGGAGAAGATGAGGAACCACTTGGCTTCTTTGGCAATACAGTTCCATTGTTAACAGTAGTTCTTAAAGGCAATGTTTGCACCAAAGGTCTTGCTGCAAAACATAGGAAAAATAATAAAGATCACAGTCATGAATGGAAAGGAATATAGGTTTTACAGTCTAGCCATAAGTACCAGAACTATGCATTCAGTTTCAGAACACAATTTCTACATTGTCTCCCAAACCAAATTCAATAAGGAGGGGAGGGATATTCAGCACCAGCAGCTAGCATTGCTAATATGGCTAACCGCCAGTGCTGACATCTAAAGCCATATATTCAATGCCAGGATTGTATTTGGTCCCTGCATTGAATATCCTGGTTAGCCATATTTGCCGCTCGCTAACCAGGCAGCAACAATATTGAGTCGCTGCCCGGTTAGCAATACCTGCGGAAACAAAGGCTCAGTAATTTACAACCATTTTCCCCAGAAGCACAAAACCTGTATCTGAAAAAAAAATCATGCCATTATTTTATTTACATATTTTTTATAAATAATAAACTACAACCTTTGCTCTTTCATGAAATTTTGAATGACATTAAGAGTGGAATTTTAGAAGATTCGCAAGTGCAATCTGGAATGTCTAAGCCAGAAGGCCTGACAAAAAAAAGGCAGGCACGTCCAGGTGCAGATGTAATTTCACAAATCTACACATATACAATAGGGGCGTCCATAGGGGTGTCTGCTTAGACATCCCCAGAGCCGTATTTTAGAATCTAGATGTCTAGGATAGCATAATGTTTAGAGTAGTGGGTTAGGAACAGGGCAGCCAGGGTTCAAATCTGCTGCTGCTATAGTTGAAATAGTGCTGAGTACTGGAGATGATAGAGTGCTTTCTTCTCTACAAACTCTAGATGTTTTTCAGTTAAAAATAGGAATTACACTTACCTGGTAATTGTCGTTCCTTGAGTGACGACATTTTAGTCTCCACCTCTGGGTTATGCACCTCCTCCTGCAGCTTGGAGACTGGGCATGTCAAAGTCATGACATCACTGGATATAGCCTGCTGGTGTCTCCCATCAGCCCCCAGTGTACTACTGACAAAGCAAACTCAAAGGAACAAGAGATCATAAGTTATAGCACCACGTTAATCAAATTATACATTCCTCCATCTGATGTACCTTTTTCCGCTTTATTATTCATTATTTTTTTTTTACGTTTCTGGTATTTGATCACTTTTCCTGTACCACCCCGTCACTTCAACAAGAAAGAAGTAAGCAATATATAAGAGAGGAATACTCCCTGCGATCCAGAATCTGAAAAGATTTCTCCACTCCTGGAAATTGATGTTCAACTCCGTCTGAAAATAAACTCTGAAGGACTCACCCCCCGGGCGGGAATGAGGACTAAACTGTCATCACTCAAGGAACGACAATTACCAGGTAAGTGTAATTCCTATTTCCTTATCATTCCTCCAGTTTAGTCCTCCACCTCTGGGATGTAACAGAGCAGTAATTATTGGGAGGGACCTTTCTACCCGGATCGCCACTCCGCCTAGCCTAAACAGCCTTTGCTCGCCGCCAGAACATCCAGGCAATGAAAGTTACTGAAACTAAAAAAGAAAGAGGACTAGGATGCCGGCCCACAAAATGCTACTGGTGTACCCAAACTGCATTCCGCTCAGGATGTCACTTGCGCACCACTACAGTAAACACATAAACCCCCTGGCACTGGACAGCCTAGCAACCTATAGGCTCACGCCCTCGGCTCTACCATTCTTCTATCGATGGATGCCTTCGCTGCCGCCTCCTCTTTGCGACAACCCCCGACTCGCAAAAAATAGACGGTCGCAACTGTGGAGATTCGTACATTCTTAAATAGTGCCGTAGCACCCTCTCCATGTGCCAGTAGTGCAAACCACGGTCCAGGCCGCTCCCCTGCGCCAAGCCTAGAGCCAGAAGAGCAACCGCTTGCCCCTCCAACCACGTTGAGATACCACAGCGGGACCAATACGCTACACAAGGGCAGCAGCCTGGATACTGCTGTAAGATACGCAACTCATCTGCGTGAAAACCCAGGGCCAGCCCCTGGACTCTGCCGCTATAGCAGGACAAAGCTGACACCTGAACATTCAAAGACCAGGCTTCCAGCCCTTACCTGGAACTAACCTATTGTAATCCTTAACGTAAGAGATACCCTGGGTATTGCAGGATCGCCAACGTAACCTAGATTGTTGAAATGACTTCAACTCCCCCTGGATGAGTGAAGTTAGGTAGGTTGCAGGTATGAACCGAGCTACGCCAAACCGCTTGTAAGCTTGCCTGTTGCCTATGCTTTTGCACCCTTTGCTTACCCTCACCTTCACACTCCCAGCCACATATCTGGGAGCGGGGAAGTAGGATATAGCTCTTAACAACACACATGCTTTTTTTTTTTTTTTTTAAACCTAGCACCTCACCATTTTCTTGTGGCAATCCATTTAATCCAAACACAACCAAGGAATCACACAGATTCAACATGTCAGGCGCCATTATCCATGACCCAGAGGAAGGTAACCTGCTGCCGAATAACTCTTGCTTACTTAACCGTGCCATATCAATGACCCCGCCGTAAGCGAGAACCGATCCACCTGAGGCACTCCAAGAGGAACCTGCAGCAACATACCTTCCAGCGGTGGAAACTTCCCAAGATTCCCGACTAGGAACCCTATGCGGTCGGTGTACTCTGGACGGCTCGGCCGGCCCGAGTTCCCCAACAACACCTCCCCTCAAAATGCTTTGATACGCCGAAGTGCTCGATTCCTGATTGCTCCCGGTGAAAGGACACAAAGCAGACCGGACGACGGCCCCCGTTATACGAAAGCGTCAATGTCTTTCAACATCCCCTTGCGTCGTTTGCTGACGAAGCGACCCATTGTCACAGATGGAAACGTCGCTATGAGGAACATCATTGACTGCCCCTATTTGCGACTGACCCGTGCGAACACCTCAAGATCCACTTCCATTGTCTGGTCGCTACACGGCCCCTGCTGAGGAAATCCGCCTTCATCCTATCCTTTTCCGCAGCAGACATCGCCGATATCGCTGGAAACCGAGACGCCATGCACGCAAACATACCCCCTGTCTCGGCCTCCAGGGCGCTATTTCCAGTTCCGCACTGCCAGTTGCTGAAAATCATCGCCGCAGAGTTGTCGGACAGCACTCGCAGCGCCCGACCTGACACTGTAGTAACGAACGCCTGCAACCCCAGTCGTTCCACGCGCAGTTCCAGTCCGTTGATAGGCCACTGGATCTCCGATGTACTCCAAGAGCCGTGCGAGAAAAGACCTGCGCCATGTAGATGAGTTCAACAAGGGTTTGGCCAAGCTCCTGGAGGAAAGGACCACAACCTTTTGTTAAAGAGAACTCTCAGAATATGAGCATACCGGAATTAGCTGCTAGCACTGTACCCAGAATGAGTAACCTATTTGTCTTTCTGGAACACTGCATGGCACCACAGACATGGACTGGCCCTAATAGGAAACAGGATACTAGACCCAAAGGACCCTGGACTGCCCCAGCCTGACCTTTCTTTCATCCTTATAGACAGACCTACCCAAGATCTCTCCCTTGTAGGTAGGAGACTAAGCCTAGCCCCATGATCCTGTCGCTAGCTCACCCGGCGCAGTGAGGCTCAGCGACGTCTTGTAGGGATGAAGTCCTAGTGCTTGGGACAAACTGCCAGAGGACCACGAGCTTGAATTCCACTCGAAAACAGCCACTTGGGCCACACGCACCGGAGTCCCCGGCCCACAGGTGGTCCCTCTGGTCTTGGTTAAGCCACGTAACCTTCTAGTGCCTCCGGTACAAACACTTAAAGTACGAGCCCTTCAAGAACAAGGGAAACATCAATACAGACTCTGAAAGTATACCCCCTAGACACTTAGAACAAAACCCGCATACTAAACCCATAAATGCCTGTGAATAAGTGACTGTTAACAAATCCCGGCAGGGAAGCAACATTAAGGCTGGTGCTGGCCGGTGGTCTTCTCTTCCTGCACTCCCCGTCCTGCTGCCAGCATTGACAAAAGACTGAGAATAGATTGCCGAGTGGCCTGGGAACGTGCCTCTTGGACATCAGCGACATAGAAGGACTAGGAATTGGAGACCAATCCACAGAGAAGAAGAAGTTGGTGCCTGCGATACCGTAACTGATCAGCACAGCTCACACCACACAAAGGGAACCTCTCTCCCTTTATCCCATGGATATTCCCCTTGTTGGCAAGTTAAATGAGCCTGAGAATACCGTCTGAGCATAGAAGTGCAGTCATCCTCTACCGTGAGCGCACCACAAAACGTGCTTAACCAACTGTGAGTACATATAACATGCATCTCTACGTACACGGGTGACCCAATTCCTGCCACCCGAATACTGGGCAGTGAATACACTTGAACATAGGCTGAATTCATGCAACGGTCAAAGAGTATTGACTTCAGCTATGAAACCTTCCAGCGCCTTGGAGCGCGAGGCCACAGAGAGTGCTATGCAGAAGGACTTCTCGTCATCCTCAGCACGGGCCATTTAACCAGATGGCACAGATGAGCCTGTGGCTCTGCTAAGTGCTGAAAACTCCGTCCTGACTTCACCGGCTCTTGACATAGCTGATGCACCTGCTACCATCCCCTGTCTACAATCAGAGAGACAGCCTCTGAGCCTCTGTTCCTGGGATGGACATGCCATGGGAGTTATGAGATACAGGCCCCCCTCCCCCCCCGGCATTTCTGAAAGCCGCGAGATAGCAGTGAGGGATACAGACAGATGTCTTAGAGGGTGCTGCCTGGGGACCCTAAATATGAATGCGAGCTCGTAGTGCACAAACAGCCACATGGTGGGAGCACTCAAGAAATAAACCATACGAACAATACAGCAGTTAAGGGTTCCAAGGCTGGCCATATAACCTTTATGTGCCGGATCGTACAGTTGCCGGTTAACCCCTAAGCCTTAGAGCTCAGGAGAGCCTAGTAGTGGGTTTGTTTTTTGTTTGTTTTTTTGTTTTTGTTTTTTTTACTGGCAGGAACCAGCCTGACCCCTGCAGAATAAATAGTCTGTCACAGACGGACACCACTGAGCGTACCTGCTGTGCTCTGGTTTCCATTGGTAAAATTAGGCGCCCGCCCGTTTGACGAAGAGGAGCAACTAAAAAGAACTCCAGACCACCAACCGGGCCGCGAGCTTGGGAGCCCTAAACAGACAGAGTTAAATCCTCGAACTGCTACTGCAGAGAAAGAAACCCAATGCCAGTACCCAATGACCGCATAATGGCGCTAAGTTGCCATCCTTGGTGACCGAGACTGACCCATTAGTTTATATGGCTCCGCGCGTTCCAAAATCTCGCTCCAATAATATCCAAGATTATAAAGCTATCATTTGACACCGGCTCATTCCCTACTGCTCTCAAACAGACATCCATCAGACCATTACTGAAAAACCTCAAGTTAGATCCACAAAAACAGACTCATACAGACCCATTTCCAGCATACCTACGCTTGCAAAAATAATTGAAAAAATAGTATACAGGCAGCTGCAAGACCACATTGACGCTGAAGTGCCGTTGGATACTTGTCAACATGGATTCAGAGAATCTCATGGGGTCGAGACGCTCCTTACCACCCTCCTCAATAGCCTAAACTCTGGTATTGACAACATCCGACAGGGTTTTGTTCTCATCTTTTTGGATATTGCGGATGCTTTTGATTCGGTTTGTCACGAGCTTCTTATTATCCGCCTAAAAAAGAAGGGCCTATGTGGAAACGCACTCTAATGGTGTAACTCATACCTGTCAGGTAGATGGCAGCATGTGCGATCAAATGGGGAAACATCAGATCCGTTTCATCAAGGACAAGGAGTCCCGCAAGGATCCTCTCTATCATCATTACTATTTAACATATACATGCAACCTATATGTAACATCATCAGATCTTTTAATGTCAACTGTATGATATATGCTGATGACGTGTTATTATACATGCCGTTCTGCATAGATAAGATGGACCTCACCCCCTTAACCAACTGTTTTAATTCCATATCAAATTGGCTACTGACTCAAAATCTCAGAATCCAACATAAAAAAACGGAAGTTCTCTTTATCTCAAGGAACACGAATTTCATACCACCTACATTCCTGGATGTTCAAGATGCCAAGCTTCAAGTAAAATCCCATATCCAATACCTAGGAGTGACTCTGGATCAAAATCTGGACATGAAGACTCACATATCAAACACAGTAAGGGCAGTTTATTTCAAGATCCGCTCCCTCAGACATCTCCGGCAACTGATTGATCCGGATGATTTCCGTACTGTTTACCAGGCTCTAATCATTCCCCATTTTGAGTACTCAAACTCCATACTACAAGGGCTTCCTCAATCTACCTTAAACCCTCTTCAACTCGCCTTGAACAGTGCAGCAAGAGTGCTTTCTGGAGTACCCAAAAGAGAACATGTAAACCCCTTCTAAAACAACTACATTGGCTTCCTATTCAAGCGAGAATCACTTTCAAGACTCTGCTCCTGACCTTTAAAGCATACAAAGGTCTCGTCCCCACCTCATTATCGGAGATGATCCAACCAATCACACCCAACAGACTAAGAAGAACCGCGGAACTAAATATGCTAATTGTACCAAAGGAAATTTTAAGATACAACTCTACAACAGCAAGCCGAGCCTTCAGTTTATGTGCTCCAAAACTTTGGAACACCCTTCCAGTACACATTAGGGCCATCTCTGATCTCATCCAGTTCAAGAAGGCCCTGAAACATCACCTTTTCCTCAAATACTTCCCAGAGAACAAAGAAATACAGTTACACCCAAATAGCAATAATTACCTTCCGACCACATAATCTTCCCTGACTCAACAACACATTACACTACTTTACCAGATTAATAGTACACTTTTCAGACAATATGACACTTGTATGTAAATAGTTGCTCTTGTTGTTGTTTTGTTGTAAATAGTTGCTCCTGTTATCCAAGTTAATTTTCCTGTTTTATGTAATAACCAGATAAATGTAACTTGTCTGAAGTTTTCTTGTTCCATGTAAACCGCGCTGATAATGAATAGTGCGGTATATAAAAAGTGTTAATAAATAAATTAAATAAAATGAAACAAGGAATTTCCTCTCCCGCAGGGAGTCCATCTTCCCTGGAAATTCACCTTCTGGCATTGCAAACCAACCCAGTGTGCCCTATGGCTTGTTCTGCATCGCCGTGCCTATGTGAGTGCCCCAAAAAAACATTTGCAGGCTTTTTTTTTTTTTTATTCCATTGCTCTAGTAAGGCACTACCGCCCCCAAGCATACGTACTGCGGCTGTCACTAATTAAACAAATGGAGTTAACTTATAATTGTTTGTCAGGGACCCAAACTACACTAACATCCGACCAGATCGGAGTCGCGGAAGGCCGCCACGCTGCAAGGCATGCGGGATCAAAATGGCTGGCACTTGAAGTAGCCCGTAAGTGTTCCCACAGGAAATTCCACCAATAGAAGATTCCCCTACATTAAATTATGCAAATTAAACCAAAAATAACTAAATGATAAAAGAGGAGAGCCCAGAGCGCTCCCTAAGACAACTGCCGCTCTTAGCCCCCACATGACTGAACCGCTTGCCCAAAATGGCCGCGAATGCTGTCTGGTGTTTTTGGTGGAAAGAGATCAAAAAGGCCTCTGCACCCCAGCGCTCCTCTGTCCCTCTTCCCTGCGCCATGCAAAACGAAGGTAAAAGGGGCCTTACCGTGCCAAAAAAGATCAAAGTCCCTCCAGCCGCGTCGTCGTTCGCATCCGCGGCGAGGACAGCCCTGCCGAAAGAAAGCAGCTTCATGATTTCGTCGTTCAGACGCTGAAAAGCCTCAACACTGTGCGGGCATCCTCTGAGGAGCTCTCCCCTGTGCAGTCAACGGGCGGAGATCTCGGGAACTGAACACTTTTGGCGCTCCGAGCTGCCGAAGACTAAAGCTTCCCTTCGGTATTGAAGTGCTCTCCCCCGTACAGATCAAGGGGGAGAGATCTGCTTCGATGGGAGGGAGGAAAAGCACAAAAAGTAACAGGAGCAGCAGGACCAGGCACAAACTAGCAGCTCCACTCTCCCTTATAAATTCTTTTTTTTTTTTAAGCAACAGTACCCAATTTAAAACAAAATATAAAAGCAGAGATAAAGTAAAAACAAATTAACCCCAATCAGGTAGAAATCCCTACTCTAACTGCTCCTGATCTGTTCTCTAGTGAGCCCAGCACCTAGGCTCACACCATCCTCCTGCTGCATGGAGACTGGACACACTGGGGGCTGATGGGAGACACCAGCAGGCTATATCCAGTGATGTCATGACTTTGACATGCCCAGTCTCCAAGCTGCAGGAGGTGCACAATCCAGAGGTGGAGGACTAAACTGCTTGTTCGTCGCTATGCATGCCTTGGAGTTGGTCTAAAGTCAGACGTGACGCCGGACATCCTGATCCCTAGAAGACGAAATTAGAACTTACCTGGTAATTGTCTTTCCTTGAGTATTCTCCGGGCCAGTCCAGGAACAGTAGGGTAGTCAACCTTCTTCAGCAACTGAGGACTGAAAACACCAAAGCTTTGCTGACAGCTCACTTTGCTCCCCCTGGTGTCAGAGAGCCAGTCTAAGAATATCCAAGCAGTGAAGCAAAAAAACAAGCAAAAAACCAAGACCTAAAACTTCTACTAGTAACCACAAACCATATCAAAGAACAGTGGACTGTGAAACACTCCCCTCCAAAACAAAACAAAACAAAAAAAACCTATGTCCCCTCTAGGGGCACTTGGCACTGAACTGTATGGGAGCCCCATAGCCAGATTCTCTGCGTAAGACCCCCAGGATACCCCTAGGACCACCTGGTCCTGCTAAGCCGAGGGCCTTCCTTGCCAAGCAATACTGTACTCGCAGCTCCGTGGCTGCCACTGGATAGAAGGAGAAGGAACCACATCCCCCTAATTTCCGGGAGGGCCCTGGACTGGCCCGGAGAATACTCAAGGAAAGACAATTAGCAGGTAAGGTCTAATTTCATCTTCCTTTTCGTCTCTCGGGCCAGTCCAGGAACAGTAGGGTAGTACCAAAGCAATAACTACTCATGGGAGGGACCCAAGAGCCCCGCCAACACCGCAGCTGCGCCAACCTTTGCGTCCCCCGCCGCTTGAACATCTAAGCAATAATGCTTTGCAAAGGAATGCAAGGTCGACCAGGTTGCTGCTCGACAAATATCCACCGGAGGAACCAAAGCCCACTTGGCCCAGGACGTCGCTTGCCCCCGAGTGAAATGAGCCCTCGGCCACTCCGGCGCCTCCTTCTTGCCGGCCTGATACGAAGCTGCAATCGCCTGTTTCACCCAGCGCGAAATCGAGGCCTTAGAGGCCGCTTCCCCTTTTCGTGCACCGGCAAACAGCACCAACAACCTGTCTGATTTCCAGAAAGTCTGCGTCCGCCTGAGATAGCGGTGCAGCACTCTCCCCATATCCAACTTATGCAGGGGAACTCCACTCTCAGCCCCCGCGGCCGAGCAAAAAGTAGGCAACGAAATTGACTGATTCACATGAAAACATGACACCACCTTAGGAAGAAAGAAGAGCACCGGACGTAGCAAATCTGAAATCCTTCAAGCAGAGCACAACGCTACCAAAAAAGCAGTCTTCCACGAGAGTTCTCTAAGCGGCACCATCTTTCCTGGCTCAAACAGTGCGCGCATCAGGGCTTGTAAAACCAGATTCAAATCCCAAGGCGGCACCACCGGTCTTCGAGGCGGTCGCACGTTCTTAACCGCCCGGAAAAACTGCTGCACATCCTGCTGCAACGTTAAACTCTTACCTTGCACTTTACAACGGAAGCAAGCTTTAGCCGCCAGATGTACTCGCAGGGTACTGAACGCTAACCCTTTATCCAGCCCGTCCTGGAGGAAAGCCAAAACATCCGGTACCCCTGCCGCTCCAGCGCACACCCCGTGCCTGGCTCCCCAGTGCTCAAAGGTTCTCCAAACCCGACTATAGGCCACCAACGTGGACCGCCGACGAGCCTGTAACATGGTATTGACCACCGCTGCGGAAAAACCTTTCCGTTTCAACTGCTGCCTTTCAAGAGCCAAGCCGTAAGCAAGAAGCGATTCACCTGCGGCATGAGAATCGGACCCTGGTACAACAAGTTCATCTGACACGGCAATCTGTAAAGATGATCGACCAGCAAGCGCACGAGATCCACATACCATGCTCGCCTCGGCCAATCTGGGGCAATAAGAATCACGGTCCCTGGATGACAAACGATTCTGCGCACTACGCGCCCTACCATCGGCCACGGAGGAAACACAGAGAAGCTCCCCCTTCAGCCAGGGCTGAACCAAGCCGTCCAGGCCTTTGGACATGCTCTCCCTGGTTCTGCTAAAAAAGCGAAACGCCTTGGCATTGTCGAAGGTCGCCATCAGATCCATAACTGGCTGACCCCAGCGCCTCGTTATGTCGTGAAAGACGGCATCGTTTAGCCGCCATTCCCCGGGATCCAACAGCTGACGACTGAGAAAATCCGCCTGCACATTGTCTTTTCCTGCTACATGCGCCGCTGACAGAGCGAGATGATGCTCCTCTGCCCACTTCAGGAGCGCCAGACTCTCCTTTAACAAGACAGCACTGCCCGTGCCCCCCTGACGATTGATGTAGGACACGGTGACCGCATTGTCTGAGAAGACACGAACTGCCTTGTCGCATACCAGCACCTCGAACCTCTGCAACGCCAGCGCCACTGCTCTTATCTCCAGCTGATTGATGGACCAACGAGACATCTCTTCCGTCCAACGGCCCCGCACCACTTGAGCCATACAATGCGCCCCCCAGCCGGAGAGGCTGGCATCCGTGGTGACTAAACACCCAATCCGGCATGGCTAGCAGCATTCCCACCCTCAGATGCGCGGGATCGCTCCACCACTGCAGACTACTGACCACCTCTACCGGACAAACCAACTGCCGGCTGAGAGGATGGCACTGCGGAGACCACTGGGACAGTAACAAGTGCTGTAGTGGTCGCATATGGGCTCTGGCCCAGGGCACCATCTCTAAGGTCGCCGCCATGGAGCCCAGGAGCTGCAAGTATCTCCTGGCCGTTGGAGCCTTGAGGCGCAAGAAGGCGGACACCTGACACAATAGCTTTTGAATTCTGATCTCTGGCAGAAATACCGCCCCCTGAGCCGTGTCGAACAACGCCCCTAAATATACCAGGGACTGCACTGGTGCCAACTGACTTTTGGCGCGATTGACCACCCAACCTAAACTCTCCAGAAAAGCCACCACCCTCGCGGTGGCCGCCTGCGACTCCGGAATAGAATGCGCCCTGATAAGCCAGTCATCCAGATAAGGATGCACAAGAATACCTTCCTTCCGCAACGCCGCCACCACTACTACCATCACCTTTGTGAACGTGCGAGGCGCCGTGGCTAACCCGAAGGGTAAGGCCTGAAACTGAAAATGACCCATGGGCACCGCAAAGCGCAAGAACTTTTGATGGTGAGATTTGATGGGAATATGCAGGTAAGCTTCCGTCAGATCTATTGACGAAAGCACTTCTCCCGGTCTCACCGACCGGATGACCGACTGCAGAGTTTCCATCCGAAAATGTGGCACCCTTAAACAGCGGTTCACATGCTTTAGATCGAGAATAGGCTGAAAGGACCCCTCTTTTTTGGGAACCATGAAATAAATGGAGTATCGACCTAAACCGCACTGGTCTGGAGGAACCGGCACGACTGCCTGAATTCGTAGCAACCGCTGAAGCGTCTGCTCCACTGCCGAAGCCTTTGCCGCCGCTCTGCACGGCGAGATCACAAATGCTCCCGGCAGAGATTGCTCGAATTCCAAGGAATAGCCGTCCCGAATGATGTCCAGTACCCAGCGGTCAGTGGTAATGGCGGCCCAGGCGGAGAGGAAAAAACGCAACCGATTGCCTATATTCGTCTCCGCCTGGACCTCCCTCGTTTCATTGGGGCTTCTTAGAGGCGCTGGACTGAGGTCCGGCAAATCCCCGACCGAATCCTCGAGCACCCCGAAAGGACTGGCCCCTCGGGAGAAACTGCCCCCTCTGATAAGGGGAAAACCGAGTTCCCCGGAACCTTTCGGGCGGTCCTCTGGAAGGTGGCCGCCTTTGGAGTCCCCCAAATCCTTCACAATCTTCTCCAACGCCTCACCAAAGAGGCGCTTGCCCTTATAAGGTAGTCTACTCAGCCGAGACTTCGAAGACACGTCCGGCTGCCAAATTCCTCAGTCAGAGGAATCTGCGAGCAGCCACTACCGATGCCATGGACTTAGCAGACATCCGAACCAAATCATAGAAGGCGTCAGCGAGATAAGCCGCCGCCGACTCTAACTTCGCCCCTTCTGGCACAGAAGCCCCTTCCAAACCTGAACTAGCCTCTGCTTGCAGCCACCTAAAGGAAGCCCTGGAAACATAAGCTCCACAGATAGAAGATTGCAAGGCCAGTGCACTAGTATCAAAAGCTTGTTTCAGAATGGACTCCAGCTTCCTATCCTGCAGATCCTTAAGAGCCGTTGCACCCTCTACTGGGATAGTGGTCTTCTTAGTAACTGCTGATACTAAGGCATCAACTTTCGGCATACGTAACAACTCTTTTTCTTCCTGAGGAACCAGATACAAGCGGCCTAGTGCCCTTGCCCCTCTCAAGGTAGCTTTGGGGAATTCCCACTCCGACTCAATCATCTGCTTAATGACCCGATGGACCGGGAAACACTGTTGCTCTGTTCGAAAACCCTGCAATAAGGGATCCTCCAACGGCTCAGTCTGAGCTGCCGGCAAGGCAATATTCAAGGCCACTAATGAATGGACAATCAGCGCTCCCAATTCTTCTTTCCTAAACACTCTGAAAAGATTGGGATCCTCTCCAGAAGCTAACTCTCCTTCCTCGAGGTCCTCTGGCCACAAATCCAACCCAGTCTCTGAGAGAATCTCTCCCTCCTCTGGACCAAGAACTTCTAGCTTCGGCTGCTCCAGCCCTCCCTCTGCTCTGCACAACCCCGGCCTTGGAAGAGCCCTCCCCGGGATCCCCTGGAGAGGCCCAAAAGTGTGGGCAACACTGGCAGAGAAGAATCTACTTCCCTGCCCTGCCCCCGCTCCAACTTCAGGCAGTAAGCCTTATGCAAGGAGAGGATAAAGTCTGGAGAGAAAAGACTTTTAAACCCCTCCAGACCCTCTGACATCATCCCGGGTTCTCCCCTAACACTGGAGCAGAGTGCTTTGATTTAACCTTCTTTTTCACAGACTTGTGCGGCAGCGCGGGAGAAACGGCAGCCGGCTTTAAAATGGCCGCCGTTCCCGCCTTCTCAAGAACCACCGGAGGCTTCCCTGTACTCGAAGCCCCTGAAGACTCCTCCATCGTGCTCCAACCTAGGGCCCTGACTCGAGAAAAAACACCCGCAGCCAAACCGCCGCGCAAACAGAACCCAATTGCCGCTTAACGAACCGGAAAGAACCGCGGAACCTAACAGACCCGCTGACAATTGCCCTTCTCACCTGAGATACAGCACTTCTCTCCTCCAACGTCCCAGAACCGCTGCTCGCGGCCCAGCAGAACGGGAGTCTGCAAACAGAAGACTGGACTCTGGGGCTCCCAGAACCGTGCTCTGCTATAGCGAAGGGGAGCGATCTACGAGGCAGGCTCTGCCTCCACCGCTGCAGAAGCAACTGTCCCCCTTCAAGCATTCAAGGCAGCAAGGAGAGGAACCTTTTCTCTGCTCCTTATCTCTCGGATCCTTTTTTTTTTTGTATATAAACTTTACTCTCCAAAGTTGAAAGATCACTGAAAACTCCTAAAAACTAATCCAGCTAGGGCTAGCAAGGAGACACACTACGTAAAATTTGTTTTCCTCTCTCGGAGCCTGTCAGCAAGACGTCCTTCAGCTGCTGAGGACTGAAAAGACTGGCTCTCTGACACCAGGGGGAGCAAAGTGAGCTGTCAGCAAAGCTTTGGTGTTTTCAGTCCTCAGTTGCTGAAGAAGGTTGACTACCCTACTGTTCCTGGACTGGCCCGGAGAGACGAAAAGGAAACACCCTAACCATGCCTCCAGGGTCCTGGGAATGCCCCAGTCATGCCTCCTCCACGCCCCCATTCAGATTTGGTCATCCTCACGTTGGGGATGTCCTCCACAGCCAGCTTCTAAAATGGCTCTGGAGATCTCTCTGTGCTTTGGACATCTCTATGTCCTTTTTCGGACATCCAAATCACAAACAGGGCTTCTAAAATAACCCCCTAAAAGTTGTACAGATAGCCTACAAATGCAACAAGCAGTAGCCCAGTGTATGCAGGAGGTGTACCACTCCACTCTAAATGTTTCCTAGACATGAATATCTAGGTAAACGATACCGTTAAATAGCCAAAGAAGGAGGTTGCATTTACTGGACAGCACATGAATAAAAGATTACAGCAGTATCACTGCCAGCATCAGGTTACTGACCAGATATGGCATCCTATAATTAATGCTTGTTTTGATGACAGGATCTAATGGATGGTTAGTTCAGCATCTGATGAAGCATGTGCATTATCTGAATTCCAAATTCTTTACAATATTAACAAGTATAAGCAGTTGCTAAGTCACACAAATATTCCTCCTATCACCTACTCAATACAAATAGGAGTATTCCTATTTAAAAAACAAAACAAAACGTGACTATTTAAACTATGGAAGACTTGCAATACAAATTTTCATATACACAACAGCACTTTGGTATTCAATTTAGCACTTTTCTACCCCTGTATCTCCCACAGACAATTTCACCACCAGCTGACAAGGTTTCAATTGGGCCATTGGCATTTCAGCCTCTTCATGGGTTTTACTGTGGTTGGTTAGCTCTATTGATGGAATTGAATAGAGATGGTAGGTGTTTAGTTAGGTACTTAGTGGAGCCGGTTCCTCAGAGAATAAGATTTCATGTTCTGAATTTGGGAACAATCAACAAACCAATATAAAAAGGTTTAAGAAAACCAAATTACAAGTCAGTCCAAATAACATCAATGTAAGATAACATGCATACTTCACAGAATTTTCCAAACTCATGTTAATGTTTATATTACAGTCTAAAGGCCCAATCTAAACCTTAGCATGCCTGGTGTATAGCTGATGTAGAAATGCCAGACAAGTCCCAATCTGCCAATACAGGCTGCATGTCCCAAGAACCAAGCTTAAAAATCAGACCCCAAGAGGATTTGCAAGATAAGCAAGACCAAGTCATAAACTAACTGAATGCTGGAAGCAGTGGGATATGAAAACATCAAAAAAAAATCTATGCACTAGTTATATAAAATGCACTAATGCTTCAGTTTACCTAAATAAAAATTACCAGTGCAGATTTTCCTATAATAATGCTATGCCCAATTTTTTCTAACCATATTTTACTGAAAAAACTATAAGGAACCCAGAATGAAAAGAATGAAAGGGGAAATTTTACATACATGCTAATTTCCTTTCCTTGGATCCTGCTAGACCGGTCCAGTCAAGTTGGTTATGCTCCACAGCCAGTAGGTAGAGGCAGGCCAGAACAACTTTCAGTAATGTCATCATTTGTATATATGCTGGTGCAGCATGGAAAGAAAGCGTAGTTACTCACCTGTAACAGGTGTTCTCCGGGGACAGCAGGAATCAATCCTCACATATGGGTGACGTTAATGCCGGCGGATTCCTGCATGGAAGCCTCTCCCCAACTTTCCAAGAAAGCCTTTTGGAGATGCACCACGCATGCGTGGTCCCCTTCCCACTAAGGGTGCCATCTTGCCTCAGTCAAATGACATAGCTAAAGACAGCAAAAGATAAGAAGCAACTCCATGGTGAGAGAGGGAGGGAGGGAGGGTTGTGAGGACTGATTCCCGCAGTCCCTGGAGAACACCTGTTACAGGCGAGTAACTACGCTTTCTCCAGGAACAAGCAGGAAGTCAAGCTTCACATATGGGACTCCCTAGCTAAAAGCTCAGAGAGATCCACATACCATGGTCTTCATAGCCAGTCTCACACCACTAAAATGACCAAGACTGTGCGAAATCAAATTCTGCACAGAAACTGGTTCACCAAGTGCCGTGAGGGAAAGACACCCAGGAGCCCTTTCTGGGACCACTCCAGAAGAATGGCATCCCAAGTCCACCAACTATGGATTCCTCCTACAGCTGAAAATATTTTTTACCTTAGCATTTGCTGGGTTGCCATCAGATAGAACACTAGCAGGACCCATCTCTGCATGATGAGGTTGAATGCGGAAGGGCTTAGCTCCACTCATCAGGATCCATGGTTTTCTAACTCAAGAAATCGGGCTGCATGGTGTCAATGCTTGCTGTGCAGGCCAGTAGCAGAGCCACTAGATGAGCCTCTGCCCAATGACTGAACTCCCCCACCTCTATGGCCACTATGGTGCTGCGAGTGCTGCCTTGCTTGTTGACATACGCCACTGCTGTGGAATTGTCCAAGAACACTCTGACCACTTTGCCTTCCAGGAGAGATTGAAACCTCTCCAGAGGCAAGAAGATTGCCCTGGCCTCTAATTTGTTGATCGACCAGCACTCCTGAATAAACTGATCCAGACCATGTGCCCCCCAGCCCAATAGGCTAGCTACTATGGCAATTATCACCCAATCTGGCACCTTCAGAAGTATCTTGTCCATCAGAGAATGAGTTTGTAGCCACCAGGCCAATTCATCCTTGATCTTCTGGGGAAGAGCTAGGTGCTGTTCAAACAACTGGGAGCAAGTTGACCAGTGAATAAGAAGGTGTCCCTTCGGGGGGGGGGGGGGGGGGGAGTGTGCATCTGCACCCTGGCCTAAGTTCCAGTTCCAGGGTCAATGCCATTGTCTCCTGGGAGCTGCTTGAGAGCAAACCCTGAACTATAATTGCTGCTTGTTTAACCTTTCCAGAGTTAGAAATATTCAAAGGCACTTACACAGTTTACATCTCTGTAAAACGTGTAAATGCCTCCAAGTGGGATAATCAATGTCACTAACATGTGCAGCTGACCCAGATATTTAATGCCGCTGGTCAGATATGGCCCACCCTGCCCAGGGTTTTGTGTTCAGCAGGGACAGCTAGGTGCTGTAATCATGCTAGCTGCCTCCTCTGAATATCGCGCTCACCCTGCCCAATTCGGCATCCAGATATTCCAAGTCCTGGGAAGGAACAAGGCTGCTCTTGGGATAGTTTATCACCTATCCCAACTTCTCCAGCCACTGGATCATCTGGGTGGTATCTGCCCTGGACCTCTCCATGGAGTCAGACTGAATCAGCCAGTAATCCAGGTATAGGCGAACCCGGATTCCTTGCTTGCACAGGAAGGCAGCCACCTTAACCATGACTTTCGAGAAAGCATGATGAACCAAAAGGCAGGGCACAAAATTAAAAATGGCGGTCTGGGACGCAGATGTTGCTCCAAGGTCAGAATATGAAAGTACACTTCAGAAAGGTCCAAGATAGTTAGAAATTTCTCTTGCCGGACCAATGCAATGACTGACCTAAGGATCTTTATGCAGAAATGAGGCATTCATAGTTTGGCAATGACCACCCTCAGCTCCAGACTCGGTTAGAAGAACCCACATTTTGGGAACCATTAACTAAATGGAATGCACCCCGACTTTATTCTCACAGCATCTTCTTTTCGAAAGGCTTTCAAGATCTGCCTTCTGACAGTCTCTTCTTTGGCATGACCTCTGAAGCAAGTGGACTGCTGAATCATCAATGGTGGGCCTGACTAAGCTATTGCAAAGGGAGCTGAAATTATACCGTTCCAATGTGATGTTTGTCATTGCATAATACTGAGGATATGACTTGAACAAGATAGATACTAAGATAAGTTCATTGCTACTATTTGTGTTGGTATTTGCTGTCTGATGAGATAATGTTATTTGATACAAGAACTGTGCATTAGCTATATAGAAGAATGTAACAACAAAATATAAAAAGAAAATTAAGAACTTTTGTTGGTCTAGGAGACAAATGATGATAGCGTGGAGGTCAAAGTAAGTCGTAATGAAAATGGCTTTTATTTTGCCTTTGATGTATACTTAAGGCCTTTTTTATTATTTTATATGGAATCGGCCCCTTGGGTTTTTTTCAATTATTTGTCTTTATTCTGTGGAGGGCATGGGTATGATAACCTGCAACTATAGAAGTTTCCTCGACTGCCACGCTCTGTAAACTCCAGTGCCTACCCCTTTTTGAGGACCTCTAGGACCCATTGGTCTGACATGATGCAGATCTATTCTGAATAAAACAGCTGGAGATGCTCCCGAACTGCCTATCCCTTGGAAAGGACCTGCCTGTAAGGACTTATTGGCTCCCAAGGAGATGTCTGCTGAGTCCTGATATCACTAGAATCCCCAAAAGGCTTGACCCACATGAGGAACCCCTGAAACCTCTGTGGGCAAGCAAAGATCTTTTCCCAAAGAGCATACTAACCTTAAAACTGCAGCTTGGATAGGCATCAGAAGACTAATTCCAGAACAAGAACCATCTTTGGGCCATCACAACCACTGCCATGCATAACAAATTTAAACTTCTATAAAGAAGCCATACAAACCGCAAAAAGAAACCACTACACTAACACCATAAACAAAGCCATCAACCAACCTAGAGAACTTTTCGAAATTGTCAAATCACTAACAAAAACATACCAGAATGAGGAACTGAAGACGACAATCAACCCACAAACTCTTGCTGCTCATTTCGCAACAAAATTAAAAAGCAAAAATACTGCACCTAATACTACTATAGAAGTGAATCTACACCACCCAACAAATGGGACACACTTCACACTATAAAGGAAAAACAGTTACTTGATACAATTACTAAAATCAACACAACCACCTCCCACCTTGATCCATGCCCTGTAGCATGGATAAAAGCAACAAATTCTGAACTAGCCCCCTTTTTACTCAACATAGTGAATCAATCCCTGCTCCTAGGATAATTGCCAGATTATCTGAAACTAAGCACTATTCGTCCCATACTCAAAAACAAAACCCTAAATAAAGATGATCCCGTCTCCTACAACCAATCACAAGTATTCCATTCCTAGCAAAAAATCATTGAAAAAACAGTTCAAACTCAGTTGCAAGATTACATTGACGCAAACTATCCCCTCGATGAGCACCAGTATGGTTTCCGCGCATACCATGGAGTGGAAACCCTACTAACGGTCCTGTTTGACACCCTAATCTGCGGCATGGATAATATTAATCAAGCCTACTAATAGGGGAAAAATAAGACTTAAAGTGTGTGTACAGGAGGAGTAGGAGGCCTGCAGGGGAAAAATGGGAATCCTGTACAAATCTATATATGGAAAGGAATGTGCTGTGCTAAGACAAATTGATTGTTCTGCAAGGAAACGACTAACATCTGTGAAGTTACTGATAAGCTGTGGTGGGCCTCAGGGGATGAGTTGATGACGTATGTATATGTTTTTGTTCATGTATAAAAGACAGACAGCCCCTCTAACCTGTGGAATAAACTTACATACTACTTATATGCAAGTGTGTGTGTGTGTGTTTGTTCCTCTGGAATTCCAGACAGAGAAGGTAAGGTGGTTCCCCGGCCCAGGGGATTAGTGGGCGTCCCGAGGGTAAGTGGTATATAGTGCTGGGAAAGGAGTAACCCACACTTACAATTTGGTGTCAGAAGTGAGGATTTCCCCGTTGCAATGGGATTTCCTGACTTCCTAAATTGATGTAGCTTTGGTAGCTCGTCTCGGGAATGCGCTTTGGTAGCGCTATGCATAACGGGGACGTCCCGCTGGGTCCGTGGTAATACCCTTTTCCTTCTCTGTGGCTTGTGTGATTGTGTGAGCTTGGCAAGACGCCCCTGCCTCAGCCTGAAGCGATAGCGCTAGTGACGGTTGTTGGCAGAAAGCAAGTGGCCAAGCGTGCGATTGTTGGATATTAACTAGAGGATGGGGGGCTCCCAAGGTAAGGGGACCGCTCCAGAATCCACGGGAGTGCATGCGCAGCCAAATGTTGTGAAAAGGTTTAAAACTGCAGCTAAGAAGGCATCCTATTCTCGCCGTACCCCGGTCACTCCCGACGCACCCCTGGTAGATGGGGAGACGCCGAAGGAATACATAGACAGAGTGGCATGGGGTTACTATACTAATCCCTGGGTGGATAATATGGCGGGGTGGACAGAAGGCTTACATAGCTCAAATCCTTTTCCCAGGGAGGGTAGCTTCTCTGCCTGGCATTTAGATATGATTTGGGGATTGTGTCTGGGGGATAAGAAAGCTTTTCCCTTTTATTCCGGAGATCCGAAATGGCCAAAATCTTATATGAAGGAATGTGGTACTGTATGGATACAACTGGCTCCTTATTATAATGGCTGATACTTAGCTTTGAATAACAGGCTTTTTTACAGCAGGTCCGAATTATCAGTCACTGGTTTTTAAATAACCCAGGCGCTATCATTAAGCCGAGCGCGTCCTTCAGATGTGAAATGTAAAAAGGAACCAATCAGAACAAAGAGAAGAAACCACCAATCAGGTTACCACTCTCCATCTGAATGATTAGAAAATAGTATACCAATCCAATTGCTGGTTCAGCCCTTCGGGTTGAACAGAATGCAGACGGAAAATCCATTTTTGTTCCAGATTTTGCAAAGTTTGAACTCTGTCTCCTCCCCTTGGGTTTAGGGGTACATGATCCAAAATCCGCCAGGTAAGATCTGCAAACGCGTGTGAATAATCCAAACAATGTTGTACTAATGGTGCAGTGAGCTGCTGTGTATGCAGACGAGAGGCATGTCCTCTCGTCTGCATACACAGCAGCTCACTGCACCATTAGTACAACATTGTTTGGATTATTCACACGCGTTTGCAGATCTTACCTGGCGGATTTTGGATCATGTACCCCTAAACCCAAGGGGAGGAGACAGAGTTCAAACTTTGCAAAATCTGGAACAAAAATGGATTTTCCGTCTGCATTCTGTTCAACCCGAAGGGCTGAACCAGCAATTGGATTGGTATACTATTTTCTAATCATTCAGATGGAGAGTGGTAACCTGATTGGTGGTTTCTTCTCTTTGTTCTGATTGGTTCCTTTTTACATTTCACATCTGAAGGACGCGCTCGGCTTAATGATAGCGCCTGGGTTATTTAAAAACCAGTGACTGATAATTCGGACCTGCTGTAAAAAAGCCTGTTATTCAAAGCTAAGTATCAGCCATTTTTGAAGAGCTGTTTTTTTAAAGTTATACTGTGATTAAAAAGGAAGGGCCACGGCGGTGGAGGGTGCTGTTTCTCTCTACTTGGCTGGCCAGTCCGACAAAAAGATTTAAGAATTTTTCTGGTTTCTTTCACTGAGTTTTGGGGTTATTTGGTTTGCAATTTAGCTCAGGGTGAAGGTGTTTTGGTTTTTCCTTATTATAATGGTCAGCACCAGCCGGTGCTTGACTCGCCTCGGGAACTGCCTCCGAAATCGCCCCAACCCCAGGTGTCCTCCTCCCGGGTGCCCACGACCCCTCCGCCGTATCAACCCATTTACCCCTCCCTGGTTGGATCAGCCGCCGTTGTAAAGCCAGTCAGAGACTCTGATTCATTAGAGGACATTGTTCTGATGGAGACTGCTTCTACCGCCCACCCCCCAGGTAGTAATGGTGGGGCGTGCCCCCACCCACCGGGAATTACCCATAGATAAAATGTTTCGTCAGATATGTGCTACTTATGAGTCTGTGCGTGGCAAGCCGGAGGAGCCTGCCGGTTCGCTGCCGCCCGCCTACCTTCTCCTGCCCTACCTTCTCACTCAAGCCCATGCTTGACTGAATCTGGGCCCACCCCTGCTGGTCGGGACGCGCCCAGGAAAAACATGTATTGCCAATTGTGTAAGACATCTCAGGAGGTCTCTACTGGGGGGTTTGGGGACACGAGCAGGGGCTGGAGGGTCCGCAGCTTCCCTGGTCCCTTTTGCCCCGCTGGAGTCCCTCATTACCCCCCCCTAATCCCCTTCCGACGCCTTCAACCGAAGATCGGGTGGGGGAACAGGAACAGAGTAGGGCTAGGGCTCATAGGGATGGGCTTAGCCCTCATAACCCCTTTCATAAGCTGGATTCAAATGACGTGAGAACTTCTAACAGTGATAGAGTGACAGGAGACCCTACCTCTAAGGGCCATATTATACACCCAGTACCCTTTTTTAACTATTGGTAACCAGCTTGTTGTTAAGCCCCTGGATCCCGCCATCCTTTCTTCTATTTTACAGCATGCCCCGAACCCTGCCACTGTGCACTACTTGCAACGTATGACTCGCGGGTTGCAGTGTACGGCGCAGGACTACCGCCTCATTATTGAGGGTGTCCTGGGTTATGATGAAGAAACCCCATTTGATTTTTCTAGAGTTAAGTCACTGGCGAACCTTTATGAGACGCCGGATGATTCTAATTACCCCCTCCAATATCCTGAGGTGATAAAAAAGATGTGGGAAGAAGTGTTAGGGGAGTTTGAGCGTTTATTTGGGGTGAAACAGAATCTTGCTGCATCAATTGCATGCGTGCAGAAACCAGGGGAAGGAGTTTCACAGTTTGTGCGAAGGTTTCGTAAGTGTTGGAAGGAGGAGGCAGGTTTATCACAGGAAGGCCTGATGGCTTCGATGTATATTCAGACGCTGTTTGGGGCTATGCGCCCCGAAGTGACCGTAGCATGTAAGCAAATGATAGATGCTTGGTTTATTTAGCATGACTCCGGCAGAATTGGAGAAGGTAATACTAACGAAGGAAGCGGCGCGATGCTTTACAGATATGGATGTTAAGAAAGGTAAAATTTCTCATGCTTGGCAGCAGGATATTGGTTGCCAGCAATCCTACCCCGGGGGATATCAACCCCCGGGGCCTCAGTGGTCGCAATCTCGGGGGTGGAGGGGACAGCGGGGCCGGTTTTGAGGCAGACGGGGTGGTGGACGAGGAGTAGGACAGGGAATATCTAGGAATCAGATTTGTTTTCATTGTAAGCAACAAGGACATTGGAAAAATGAGTGCCCTTACGCAGCAGGTAGCAGCCCCGGGCCGACTCAAGGGGGGTGGGCTTTGACCGAACACGTGACGCCATCGGCACCACTCCCTCCCCCATCTAGTAGCCCGCAGCCCCTGTTATCCCTATTACATGGCAACAGCCCCTGCAACGCCCATAGGGCTGCCCTGCGGCAACGGTTCCGATCTGGGTTCAGTTAACGGGTGGATGGAAGGAGCCCCCTTGTTGTATGTTGTGCATTAATTGCCAACAAGTCTCCTTTGTAATTGATACGGGAACGACTTGCTCTACGTTGCATGCCTCTGTTTGTAGGGAACCCTTAACGCCAGGTCCTGCCTCAGTTGGGATAAATGGAACCTCTACCCCCACATGGATTACACCCCCGTTGTCTGTCTCCGTGCTTGGTAATAATACTGTTCTGTTTACACATTCATTTACGATTATTCCCTCCTGTCCAGTGAGTCTCCAGGGGCGGGACCTGTTGTGTCGCCTAGAAGCAGTAACTATTAGTAATTCGGATGGCTCTTTTGCCCTGCACTCTCCCTTTTTATTGAATATGATTTCTACAGGAGCATGGGTTGTTTAAGATTCCTCCTAAACTCTGGGCCACCTCCCCAACCGACGCCGGATTGGTCCCCTGTACGCCATACGTGGCACGTTTGAAGGATCCTCAAGCTGTCATTTGTATCCGACAGTACCCTTTATCTGGCCCTAAGGAAACTGCTTTGCAGTCCATGATCCAGGATTTTGTCACAGCAGGTATTGTAGTTCCTACTGTTTCTTCTTATAATACTCCCGTAAATCTCGTCCCTAAGGGAGATGGGTTCCGTTTTACTCAGGATTTACGAGCCGTAAATCAGCTCGTTGTCCCGCTGGCACCGGTGATGCCCGATATTGCCAGGCTACTTACTCTTATTCCTACGGAAGCCAAATGCTTTACAGTTATTGATTTAGCTAATGCCTTTTTTAGTGTACCACTGGACCCCATCGCGCAGCCTCTTATGGCTTTCACACATGCAGGCAAACAATATACCTGAACTCGCCTGCTGCAGGGATACATTGATTCCCCGGCGGCGTATTCTCTTGTTCTTAAGGCATCAATTGAAATGTGGCATCCGCCTTGTTCCTCCACCCTTCTCCAGTATATGGACAATTTGTTGTTATGTTCAAAAACAATCACAGAATGTGAAAACGACTGTATCCTTGCTCTGCCATTTAGCCTCCCATGGACATAAGGCTTCTCTAAAAAAGCTCCAGTGGTGCTGCGAGCGTGTTACCTACTTAGGGTTTGTGCTGTCCCCTGAAAACCGGGCGCTCTCTCCCGCCCGAGTACAGGCAATTATAAAATTATCTCCTCCAACAACAGTGACACAAATGCTAGCTTTCCTTGGATTAGTATCCTTCTGTCGCACTTGGATCCCGGACTGTGCTTACTGGGATTCCATATGCTCCTGTGCCCTGCCCCTTTGAGGCTTTTCTAACCAGGGCTCCACACATCAAACAGTAAGTAAGGTTTTGAGGGTTTCTTTGTTTGGTTTGTTTTTATTACATTGCTAGCTCTCTGACTGGGAGCTCTTAAAAGGGTTTTGTGTATATTTTTAAAAGCAAGGTTACTTCATTTTTGCTGTTTTAGGGGAACCAAATTGAGCACAGTAGGTTGCTGACTCCAGTGACCTCCTCAGCTTTAGAAGCTGCTAACACCTAATCAGGTGTTAGTGGGCCTGTTTCCTGAGTGCAGTTGAAGCCTGCATAAAAAGGCTCCTGTGCCCTGCCCCTTTGAGGCTTTTCTAACCAGGGCTCCACACATCAAACAGTAAGTAAGGTTTTGAGGGTTTCTTTGTTTGGTTTGTTTTTATTACATTGCTAGCTCTCTGACTGGGAGCTCTTAAAAGGGTTTTGTGTATATTTTTAAAAGCAAGGTTACTTCATTTTTGCTGTTTTAGGGGAACCTTAATTGAGCACAGTAGGTTGCTGACTCCAGTGACCTCCTCAGCTTTAGAAGCTGCTAACACCTAATCAGGTTTAGTTCCCGCCCTACCCACCCCAACTCCCACCCACCCCTAGTGAGCAGCCTTGCTTTATAGGGCGCCTCCCCTTTCACAAATCACAGTGACTTGGACCAGCACATTTGTATGTAATTAAAGTGTTTTAACTGCTTTTTCTCTATAAAGACAGCTGCGAAACCGGCTGGTACTTGGTAGATCTCTCTCTTTTGCTCTAACAGATACCTAAGCTCCACGAAAAGAACAATGGCTGGGAAAAATCGTATTGCTAAAGCTGTTGCTCCCGTTACAGCTTCTGCCTCGGTCCAGACAGAGGTCCTAATGCCGGTTGAAGGACCGGTTCCATGTGCAGGGTGCCTGCATGCTGAAGCTCTGAGGAAAGAGGTGGAGGAACTCAGAGAGGAGGTGGTGAGGCTGAGGAGCATTCAAGACAGTGAGAAGTACATTGATGAGATGCTACTTGCAGCAACCAAGCTCTCCAGCTCCGGAGAAGATGGGTGCCAACAGAATGTCGATGGTTGGACACAAGTCACCAGGGCCTGCAAAATCACCAATCCAACTTCTCCATCCCTTGAATTGAAGAACCATTATGCAGCCCTGGAAGTGGAGGAGGTGAAAGCATCCCTGGAAAGGGAAGAACCAGAGTTCAAGTACCCCAAAGTTGCGGAATCAGTCACCAGAAAGAAACGAAGGGTGGTGGTGGTTGGAGACTCTCTTCTGAGGGGTACTGAGGCGTCCATCTGCCGACCAGACTTGATGTCCAGAGAGGTATGCTGTCTGCCTGGTGCCAAAATCCAAGATGTTACGGAGAGTTTGCCGAGACTCATCAAGCCCACAGACTATTACCCAATGTTGCTAATCCATGTTGGAACAAATGATACTGCCAGGTATACCTCGGAACGTATCAAAAGTGACTTCATGGCTCTGGGACAGAGGGTGAAGCAGTTAGGTGCACAGGTGGTGTTCTCTTCAATCCTCCCTGTTGAGGGTAAAGGCCAAGGCAGAGAGGCTCGCATCCTGGAGACAAATGCATGGCTGCGTGGATGGTGTCATCGAGAGCGTTTTGGTTTCCTAGACCATGGGATGCTTTTCCAAGGGTTGCAAAGCAGAGATGGCATCCATCTGTCCAAGAGAGGTCAACGCATCTTTGGTAGTAGACTGGCTAATTTACTGAAGAGGGCTTTAAACTAGATTCCTTGGGGATGGGTGAAGAAAGCCCCCAGGTAAGTGAAAGCCCCCAGGTAGGTGATACATTAAATACCTTTATGGAAATGGGTAACAGGGGTAACATATGGAAAGCAGTGTGTATTAATGCCCGTAGCATGGGAAATAAGATCCCTGAGGTTGAAGCTTTGGTGGGAGTGGCTGACTTGGATTTAG
Organism: Ichthyophis bannanicus; assembly: GCA_033557465.1. Lineage (NCBI taxonomy): Eukaryota > Metazoa > Chordata > Amphibia > Gymnophiona > Ichthyophiidae > Ichthyophis > Ichthyophis bannanicus. Next base: position 77,283,751 of record CM066037.1, on the reverse strand, counting down.
TGGCAGTTACAGAAACATGGTTCACAGAAAACAATGACTGGGATGTAACTATACCTGGCTATACTTTATTCAGGAAGGACAGGGTAGGAAGAAGAGGAGGAGGAGTGGCACTATATGTAAAAACTACTATTAAAGCTTTGGAATTACAGAGCTTAAAAGGGAGAGAGGAGGCATTGTGGGTTAAACTAGAAAGAGGGAAAGAGAAATCTATTTGCATTGGAGTGATATACAGACCTCCCTCACAAGAGGAAGAGGTGGACAGAGAGTTAATTGAAGACATACGCAGCATTGCTAGGAAAGGGGAAGTGCTACTGATAGGAGATTTCAATATGCCAGATGTTGATTGGCACATTCCTGCTGCAGTATCATCTAGAAGTAAGGAGATCCTGGATTCTCTACAGGGAGAACTATTCAGGCAATTGGTAACAGACCCCACACGTGAAGGGGCCATACTGGACTTGGTGCTTACCAATGGTGAAAGTGTTTCTGATGCTGTAGTGGGAGATCATTTTGCATCCAGTGATCACCAGATGGTGTGGTTCAGTATTAGGACTAGGGCTGTTAGAATCCATTCCAAGGTGAGGATCTTAGACTTTAGGAAGACTAACTTTGCGAAGATGGGCCAATACCTCAGGGAGTCGTTAGTGGGATGGGAACAGCTGGGGGATGTAGAAAAACAGTGGGCAAAACTGAAAGGGGGTATTTTAAGGGCAACCAACCTTTTTGTTAAAACGGTAAATAAAGGCAAAAGGAACAGGAGACCGCTATGGTTTTCGAAGGAAGTAGCTGAAAAAGTGAAGAAAAAGAGGGAGGCCTTCATGAAATACAAGAGATCACAGAGAGCAGAAGACAGGCATCTGTATTTGGAAAAACTTAGAGAAGCTAGCAAAGTAGTCAAGAAGGCAAAGATTCAAAAGGAGGAGGAAATAGCCAATGCAATAAAATGGGGGGATAAGACATTTTTCAGATATATTAGTGAGAAGAGGAAGAGCAAAAGTGGTATTGTCAGACTCAAGGGTGCAGGGGGGGAATATGTAGAAGCGGATAAGGATAAAGCGGAATTGCTTAACAAATATTTTTGTTCTGTGTTCACAGATGAAGAACCAGGAGCAGGACCTCAGAAAACACCCACAAATAAGAACAGAAGCGAGGGACATCTTGAACTATTTTCAGAAGACTGTGTTCGTGAGAAACTAGCTCAACTTAAAGTAGACAAAGCGATGGGACCGGATGGGATACACCCTAGAATACTGAGGGAACTTGGGGACGTTCTAGCAGCTCCACTGACTGACCTTTTCAATGCCTCGGTGGAGTCGGGAGTGGTGCCAAAGGACTGGAGAGAGGCTCATGTGGTGCCTTTACACAAAAGCGGAAGTAAGGATGTGGTTGAAAACTACAGGCCGGTTAGTTTAACTTCGGTGGTGAGTAAATTATTGGAAACGCTGCTGAAAGAGAAAATAGTGAGGTTTCTGGAGTCCAGCAGATTACAGGATCCGAGGCAGCATGGATTCACCAGAGGCAGGTCTTGTCTGACAAATCTGATTGATTTTTTTGACTGGGTGACCAGGGAGTTGGACCGAGGGAGAGCTCTAGATGTGGTGTATTTAGATTTCCGTAAAGCCTTTGACACTGTTCCTCACAGGCGACTTATAAACAAACTGAGCACCCTAGGGATGGACCCTAAAGTTACTGCTTGGGTTAGAAATTGGTTGGGTGGGAGGCGACAAAGAGTACAAGTAAATGGAGCTCACTCTGACGAGAAGGATGTTACCAGTGGTGTGCCCCAGGGATCTGTCCTTGGTCCGATTCTTTTTAACATCTTTGTTAGTGATATAGCGGAAGGGCTGTCGGGTAAGGTTTGCCTCTTTGCGGATGATACCAAAATCTGCAATAGAGTAGACACCCAGGAAGGGGTAGATAACATGAGGAGGGATCTAGCTAAGCTTGAAGAATGGTCTAGAATTTGGCAGCTGGGATTTAATGTTAAAAAATGTAAGGTCATGCATTTGGGCTGCAGCAATCCAAGGGAGCAATACAGTATAGGAGGTGAAGTACTTTTGTCCACTAAAGAAGAGCGGGACCTAGGCGTGGTTGTGTCTGATGATCTTAAAGTAGCTAAACAGGTGGAAAAGGCGACAGCAAAAGCTAGAAGGATGCTTGGGTGCATACGGAGAGGAATGGCTAGCAGAAAAAAGGAGGTGATAATGCCTCTGTATAAGTCTGGTGCGACCTCATTTGGAGTATGGTGTGCAATTCTGGAGACCGCACCTTCAAAAGGATGTGAACAGGATGGAGTCGGTGCAGAGGGTTGCTACCAAAATGATTAATGGGCTTCATTATAAAGCATATGAGGACAGACTTAAGGATCTTAATATGTATACCTTAGAGGAAAGGCGGGATAGAGGTGATATGATTGAGATGTTTAAATACCTCCGTGGCATAAATGTTCAGGGAGAGAGCCTCTTTCAATTGAAAGCAAGTTCTGCTACGAGGGGACATGGGATGAGGGTGAAGGGAGATAGATTCAGGAGTGATATGCGGAAATATTTCTTTACGGAAAGAGTAGTGGATCCGTGGAATAGTCTCCCAGTGGAGGTGGTAGAGATGAGGACAGTAACTGAATTCAAGAAAGCATGGGACCAACACAGAGGATCTCTAAAGGCAAAAAGTGGACTGTTGTAGTTGTTATGGAAGGACAGACTAGATAGGCCATGTGGTCTTTTTCTGTCGTCATATTTCTATGTTTCTATGTTTCTATGTTTCTATATTGCGAAGGGCTACTTTGCAGTTACCAGGCTCTGCATCTATTGAATGGACCGAAAAAATGCTTTCTGCATTTGCCACTTTGAAAAAGCTGCTTATCTCGGCTCCTACACTTGGACTACCCGACTATGGGAACATTTTTTACTTATATGTAAGGGAAGAGGGAGGAACTATGGCAGCTATTTTTGGCTGAAGACTACGGGGGGGGGGGGGGGGGAATGCGCCCAGTCGCATATTTATCGAAAAAACTGCCCCTCCAGGTACAGGGTATGCCTGCATGTTTGCGAACCCTGGCAGCTTCGGCTATTGCCATAAGATGACTATTCCGATTACTCTGTCTCATGAGACTATCCTGTTTTCTACCCATTCTGTTTTGAATGTGTTAAAGAACCTCACTACGCAACACATGACAGCCTAGCGCCTTAGTGGGTATGAGGTAATTTTAACAACTACTGAAGGGTTGTCGGTCAAACAGCAATCCGCTGCCTTTACCCCGATGCTGGCCTTACAGGCCTTAATGCGCCCAGTAGATGATTCCGAGTTGCCCCAAGAAGAACATGATTGCTTAAAGTTGATTAACTTTGAGACGTCAGTACATCCCGACTTGTCCTCCTCCCTACTCCCGGACGCTCCACATATATTTGTGGACGGGAGCTGTGTCCGTCCCGCAGACAACGCCTACATTGCCTCTTATGCCATTGTAGAACTCCCAAATATTCTGCATGAAGCCCAGTTACTACCTTATGGCTCTGCACAAGAGGCAGAATTGGTAGCGCTTACTAGAGCCTGTGAATTATTTGCTGATAAACGTGTTAACATTTATACAGATTCCAGGTATGCCTTTGGGGTGGTGCATGATTTTGGCCTCTTATGGGGCGTAGGGGTTGGAAGACGGCAGACGGTAAACCAATTTCTCATGCACAACTGGTTAATGAATTGCTGGCCGCCTTATGTGAACCCAAAGAAGTCGCCGTTATTAAATGTGCCACCCACAGATATGATACTTCTATTGCCTCTCAAGGCAATGCTTTAGCTGATCTTGCAGCCAAGCAGTGTGCACAAGCCCAAATTGAACTTTTACGTAGTAATAGTATCTCTCAGGGCATGCTGACAGTTTCTTATTATTTGTCTGATCCTCCACTGAATATTATGTCTGAATATTATGTTTCCCCTCTTGAGCATTCTTTCCCCCTGCACCATTTGCAGGCTGCTGCAGATCCCGAGGACATTATGTACTGGGAACAACATAATATGAGTTTAAATTCAGCATAGATTTGGCAGGAAAAAGGGGGAGGGAGAAGAGGGCTACCGAAAGCGGCAGCCCCTCTCTTAATTGGTCAAGTACATGGGGTAGGGCATAAAAATAGGAAGACGGTTCTTAAGGAGTTACAAGAAATATTTGTTTGCAGAGATTTGCCTCATTTAGTGGAATCACAACTGAGTCAATGCTTAGTATGTGTTAGGAATAATGTTCAGCAAGGAAAAGCAATAGGACAATTGCAACATTTACCCCCACCCTAAGGCCCGTTTCAGACCCTACAAGTAGATTTCACATGTATGCCACGATCGATAGGGGGTTATAAGTATTTGTTGGTCATTGTTGATAGGTTTTCAAAGTGGCCAGAGGCTTTTCCCACGTCTAAGGAAGATGCTAGAACAGTAGCAAAAATTCTCTGTAAGGAAGTTATTCCCCACTTTGGGTGCCCCCTTTCTATAGATTCTGATCAGGGACCAGCGTTCACCTCTAAGGTGTTACAACAGATTACTCAGATGTTTGCCATTGATTGGAAATTTCATGTCCCATATCATCCACAGTCATCAGGGATAGTAGAACGAATGAATCGAACAATTAAAGAAAAATTTAAAAAGGCTACACAACACGCCCCAGGAAGGTGGCCAGTGTATCTGCCAGCTGTATTGACAGAAATTAGGCTAACCCCTGGGGCATCTGGATTCTCTCCTTTTGAAATTCTGATGGGAAGACCCTTCCCCTTACCCTGGAAATGGCGGATGACTTGCTGCTAGCGCAGGAAGAATATGCCACACGGTTAGCTAAATATTTGTGCACGGTATCTGAACAAGTGTATAATGCTTTTCCTTTTCCTTCTGCAGAACCGACGCACCCATTCCGCCCGGGAGACCGTGTGCTGGTAAAGCTGTTTCATAAAAAGGGCCAGTGGGACCCGCCGTTTGGAGATCCGGAGGAGATTATTGCAGTTACTCGCACAGCCATGCTAACTGATAAGCATTTGACCTGGGTACACGCCTCACGCGTCAAGAGTGCACCGGAGGATTCCTGGAAGACACCTGACTCGCCCCAGCCATGAGGACCTTGGACGCAGGCACATCGGACAGAGAACAATGCAACTTGGATTCAGGCCCTGCAGAGCTCCACCACTTTTATGTACTCTTATACAGCTGTTTCCACGGTGGCTGATGTACCTGAGCACGCCACCACCGACCTCCAGTTAATAATGTCTGCTTAACTGTCCTTCAGAAGACTGTTCAGCTGTTCTTATAGTGGCCTATGCAGGCCCAAAGGTGGGATTGATAGGGGAAAAATAAGACTTAAAGTGTGTGTACAGGAGGACTAGGAGGCCCGCAGGGGAAAAATGGGAATCCTGTACAGAAAAGGTAAGGTGGTTCCCCGGCCCAGGGGATTAGCGGGCGTCCCGAGGGTAAGTGGTATATAGTGCTGGGAAAGGAGTAACCCACACTTACACCTACATACTTGTATTAATAGACATCGCATCAGCCTTTGACAGCGTGGATCATAAAATACTCCTTTCTAGGCTAACAAATTTATTTATTTATTTATTTAACAGGGGGGGGGGGTTTATACCACTTTATCATTTCAATCAAAGCGGTTTACATTGTAACTTCAACTTGGTAATGTACATTAAACAGGGACATTGATAACTTGGATTTTTCTGAGGCAATGGAGGGTAAAGTGACTTGCCCAAGGTCACAAGGAGTGCTAGTTGGAATTGAGCCCTTGATCTTCTGGGTACTAGGCAGCTGCTCTAACCACTAGGCTACTCCTCCACTCCTAGGACTAGCAGGTACTGCCCATCAATGGTTCAAGTCACACAACAGATACCATACAACAGATACCAATACGTAAGAACTGATCAAGAATCCTCCATGACCTTCCCAAAAGAACAGGGAATCCCAGAGGGCTCAGCATTATCAGCTCTACTGTTTAACCTTTATCTTTAGCCAGTATGTTCAATCTTCAGCCAGTATATTCAATCTTCAAAAAACATCAAATAGGGTACCTCATATATGTCAATGACATTATGTTGTTCAACCCAGTAGACACAAACAAACCAGCATACCACAACATAATCAAATGCATCCTAGAAGCAGAGGCCTGGCTCAACGAGAACAACCTCCAGATCAAACTCAAAGAAACCGATATAATGTTCACCACAAGAAACCAAAACTTCACACCCCCTATCGAAATTAAGATACAAAATATCACCATCCAAGTAAAACAGGAGGTAAAATACTTGGGAATCACCTTGGACAAATCACTCAATATGACACCCTAGGTAAAATGAACAGCTAGGACCATATTCTATAAACTAAGATCCATCCAGAACTTAAGACCTCTCCTAGAACCCAATAATTTTAGAATGGTAGTCCAAGTACTCATAACCCCCGCATTGGGACTACTGTAGCAGCCTACTACAGGGACTGCCCAAAACAATAAATCAATACCCTCCAAATAACTCAAAATGTGACTGCCCAAATAATAACCAAAGCACACCTAACAGATCACATTACACCAATCCTTAAAGATCTGCACTTGCTCCCATTAGTGAGTACAATAAAATATAAAGTAATTACCACTTTCAAGTTACTACAGAACATCTCGCCATCATTCCTCACAACTAAGATCCATATCCAAACAGAAACCAGGAGCAGAAGAAACACCAATCTAAACACGCTTGAAGTACCTTCATCAATCCATAGTACAAAACAAGTAACCAGCAAAAAAGCACAGTTACTTACCTGTAACAGGTGATCTCTGGGAACAGCAGGAATTAGTCTTCACATATGGGTACGTCGGTACCGACGGAGTCTGCATGGGAATGCTCCCCAGCATCCAATCAGAAAGCTTTTGGGAGCATCCCTCGCGCCTGCGCGGTGACTTCCCGCCTTTCCCACTGCCTCTCCTCAGTTGAGTTTCATAGCTGAGACAGAAGGAGAGAAAGAGGAAAGGAGATAGATAGATACAACTCCTAGGGGAGGTGGGTGGGTTGTGAAGACTAATTCCTGCTGTTCCCAGAGATCACCTGTTACAGGTAAGTAACTGTGCTATCTCCAGGAACAAGCAGGAATGAGTCTTCACATATGGGGACTCCCTAGCTGTGGGTGCCAGGGGAGATCCCATAAAATGCGTATCCCTGGACAGGACGGCATTTTCCAAACCTGGATCCCCGGCATCCCCTGAGGGATGGGGGGTAGGAGTTGAATAGAGAAGAGCTGCAGAGGAACAGCAAATCTAAAGACTACAGAAGGGATGAGTCTTTAGAATGTATGTCAAGTATAGAGTAGTTACTCACCTGTAACAGGTGTTCTCCAGGAGCAGCAGGAATCAGTCCTCACATATGGGTGACGTCGGCGCCGGCGGAGCCCTCGCGGAGCAATTTCCCCAGCTTTCAAAGAAAGCCTTTGGGAATTGCAGCGCGCATGCGCGGTCCCCTTCCCGCCCAAGGGTGCCATCTTGCTCAGTCTGATGACATAGCTAAAAGACAGCAAAACAATTAGCAAAAACGAAATGATAGGACTGCAACTCCAAGGGGAGGAGGGAGGGTTGTGAGGACTGATTCCTGCTGCTCCTGGAGAACACCTGTTACAGGTGAGTAACTACTCTTTCTCCAGGACCAAGCAGGAAGTCAGTCCTCACATATGGGACTCCCAAGCTTAAGGCTACCGGAGACCTCAAGCACAAAAATGAGCTCCCTCTAGCTCAGCAGAATAGAAGGAAGGAATCTTCTCTGAAAACGCCCCCGACCGGTAGCCCAACACCAGGGCCGGAGGGTAGGAGTTGCCTAAACCTCAAAGAGATTATGGAGGACTGCCTGACCGAAAGCACTGTCCCTGCGGGACTCCCTCTCCAGGCAGTAATGTGCCGCAAAAGTCTGGCTTGAAGACCAAGTAGCGGCCCGGCAGATGTCTGCCAACGGAACAGAGCGGAGGTGTGCCACTGACGCAGCCTTCGCCCTAACACGATGAGCCGTGACTCGACCCTCCAACGAGAGGCCGGCTGCCCCATAAGCCCAGGCGATACAGTCAGCTACCCAGATGGACAAGGTACGCTTGGAGACAGGGAGCCCCAAGTTATTGGGGTCAAAAGAAACGAAGAGCTGAACAGCCCTCCTATGTTCCCGCGTACGGTCAAGGTAGAAGGACAAGGCCCTTCTACAGTCCAGGGTATGCAGGACCATTTCAGCCCGGCTGGAGTGCGGCCTGGGAAAGAAGGTCGGAAGAACCACCTCCTGGTTGAGATGAAAAGGAGAAACCACTTTTGGAAGAAACTTAGGGTGAGTCCGTAAGACCACCCTATTCCTGTAGAACCTAGTGTAAGGAGGATCAGACACTAGGGCCTGCAGTTCACTAACACGCCTAGCAGAGGTAAGGGCTACCAAGAACAAGGTTTTCCAAGAAAGAAAACGAAGAGGGCAGGTAGCCATAGGTTCAAAGGGCGGACAGGTAATCCGCTGCAAGACCACATTCAGATCCCATTCAGGGGCTGGTGGACGCAAAGGAGGCTTAAGCAGAAGGAGGCCTCGGAGAAAACGAGCCACCAAAGGGTGGTTGGACAGAGGCCTGCCATCTATCGGTGCGTGATGTGCAGAGAGAGCACTGAGGTGGACTCTGACAGAGTTGGACTTAAGGCCCAGATTGGAGAGGTAAAGCAAATATTGCAAGACCACCGCCACCAAGCAGGAGAAGGGATTCTCAGACTGCTGAGCACACCACACGGAGAAGCGACGCCACTTAAGAGCGTAGGACTTCCGTGTGGAGGGCCGCCTGGAGGCCAAGACGACCTCTTCCACCTCCCGAGGCAGTAGGAGGGGAGCAAGGACTACCCTTTCAGCAGCCAGGCCATCAGATGAAGGGACCGGAGGTTGGGGTGTAGGAGAGACCCGTGGTCTTGTGTCAGAAGATCGGGTTGAAACCCCAGAGGAAGAGGAGTGTCCACCGACAGCTGCATTAGAAGCGGGAACCAAGGTTGCCTCGGCCACCGGGGAGCCACTAGGATCATCGAGGCTTTGTCTCTGAGAACCTTGAAGAGCGTTCGAGACACCAGCGGCATGGGAGGAAAGGCATACAAGAGGCCTGTGGACCATGGAATCAGAAAAGCATCCGGCGCTATTCTGAGAGGATGCGGTTGTCAGAGCAGAATCTGGGTAGTTGCCGGTTCAGAGGACTGGCAAACAGATCCAAGGTGGGGAGTCCCCACTTGAGAAAGATCTGCTGAACCACTAATGGATCCAATCTCCACTCGTGTGGTTGGAGGATCCTGCTTAGTTTGTCCGCCAGGTAATTTTCTTGACATGGGAGATAGACCGCTTTGAGGAGTATGCCGTGGCCGACTGCCCAAGAGCACAGCCGGCGTGCCTCCTGACAGAGAAGGAAGGAGCCTGTGCCTCCCTGTTTGTTCACGTAGAACATTGCTACTTGATTGTCCGTCTGGACCAGTACAGACTGGTGAGAAGTGAGGTGGGAGAAGGCTCTCAGAGCTAGGCGGATGGCTCTGAGCTCCAGGAAGTTTATCTGCTGCGCAGACTCCCAAGGAGTCCAGAGGCCTTGAGTACATGTCCCTTGGCAATGTGCTCCCCATCCCAGGAGAGAAGCATCGGTTGTTAGTACCTGAGAAGGAGGAGAAGATTGAAAATCGACTCCCAGTACTAGGTTTGGCAGATGAAGCCACCACCGCAGAGAAGAGACCAGCAGGTCCGAAACTTGCACTGAGTCCGTCAGGCTCCCCGTGGCCTGATGCCATTGAGTGCGAAGGCACCACTGGGCAGGTCGCATGTTCAGGTGGGCATTGGGGGTCACATGGACCGTGGAAGCCATATGGCCGATCAGTCTCAGAAATTGCCTGGCAGAGACCAGGGAATTGCTGCGAAAGTGGCTGGCGAGATTCATGAGCCTGTGGCCCTGTCCAGACGCAGGAAGGCCCGCGCCTGAAGTGTGCTTAACCTTGCGCCGATGAATTCGAGATCTTGACAGGGGAGCAAAGTGGACTTTGCGAAGTTTATGACAAAGCCCAAGTGCTGGAGCAGAGACACAGTGCGATGAGTGGCTTGAGTGGCCTCTTGGGAAGACTGGGCCCGGATGAGCCAGTCGTCCAGGTATGGAAACACAAAAAGGCCTTGAAGTCTGAGATAGGCCACCACCACTGCCAGGCATTTGGTGAAAACCCGTGGGGCGGAGGATAGGCCAAAGGGCAGGACCCTGTACTGGTAATGATTTCCTCCCACAACAAATCTGAGATATTGTCTGTGGTCTGGATGAATAAGGATGTGAGTATAGGCATCCTTTAGATCTAAGGAGCATAGCCAGTCTCCCCGCTGGAGGTAGGGCAGCAGGATTCCAAGAGAAAGCATCTTGAACTTTTCCCTTGCCAGGAACTTGTTGAGGTTTCGCAAGTCCAGGATGGGTCTGAGGCCTCCTGTTCTTTTTGGTATCAGAAAGTACCTGGAATAAAAGCCGTGACCACTCAGGTGGTGGGGCACCGGTTCCACAGCCTGTTCCTGAAGAAGACTTGCCAACTCCTGAAGGAGTAAGTCCCTGTGCAGAGGGAGTCTTGGAGGCTCCCCTGGAAAGTAGGAGGGAGGCACCTGGTGAAAGTGCAGAAGATAGCCCTTCTGAACTATATGAAGTACCCAGGTATCTGAGGTGATGGCTGACCACTTGTGGGCAAAGTGGACTAGCCGGCCTCCTGTGCTTAGGGAAACCAGCTGAGGGGAAGAGGCTATGCTGATGGAGTCAAAAACCCCCACCCTGCTGAGCAGGGGCCGGTGTAGTGCGCTTGGGGGCCTGCTGCCTATGGGACCCATTACCCCGTCCCTTGGCCTGCTGACCCTTTTGGGGAGCTGCTGAGGCCTGATACTGAGGGTAGTATTTATAGGCAGCCGCCTTCCTCGGGTAAAAGGACTTTTTCCCCGAGCCCTTCTTCTTCTGAGAAGGGGCAGAGGTTTTTCTGGACAGCCAGTTCTGGTCAGAGTCTCGGTCTCGATTTGTGCAGCCTTTTCAGCCATGGGTTTGCCAAAGAGGTTTTCTCCTCTGCAGGGGACATCGACCAACTTGTCCTGTACCCATGGCTCGAGGTCGGATGACTGAAGCCAAGCCTGTCGGCGGGCACCGATGCCGGCTCCGGCTACTCGAGCCGATGCTTCAAAGCCATCGTAGGCTGCCCGAGAGATAAACTTTGAGCACTCTCGAATCCCAGTGGACAAGGCTTGGAACCTCTGCAAAGGTTCCTCGGAGAGACCAGCCGAGAACCCGGCAATTTCCTTTGCCAGATCTCGGAGATACATGCCCATATAGAGCTGGTAGGTCTGGACTCGACAAGCAAGCATAGAGCCCTGGAAACACTTTCTACCGAGGGCATCCAGGCTCCGGGCCTCCCTGCCGGGAGGCATCGAGGAGTGCATTTTTTGACTCTTGAGTCTATGCATGGCCGATTCCACCACCATGGAATGGTGCGGTAGTTGTGCCTTTTGGAAGCCGGGGCTCTTGCGGACTCGATAAATGGAATCGACCCGCTTGCTTAACACCGGCGCCGACGCCGGGTTCTCCCACATGCGGAAGAGAAGTCATTCCAGCATCGGAGGAAACGGTACAGTAAAGGCCTCCTTCGGGGGAGAATCATACTGGACGGCATCGAGCTCCTCGGCTCGAGGCTCCTCCTCAGGATCCGCGGGGAATGCCAAGGCCTTGGCCATATCCCGCAAGAAATCCGAGAACCGGGTGTCCTCCGGGGGGGACCGTCTCCGAGTTTCGGACTCGGGCGAGTCCGAGGGGACACACCGAGTCTGAAAACTACCAGGGGACTCTTCGTCCTCCGATTCCCAGTCGGACTCCGCGGAGGAGGATTCGAGTGGCTCCGGTCGAGCGGGCACCGATGCCCTCTGCTCCGATGCCGAAGGAGTCGGCGTCGACGACCTCGGTCCCGAACAGGAGGCCGAGGGAGACCGCGACCGAGGATCGACTCGAGCTCGCATGGACTCGAGGATCGGCTCGGTCTCCGGGATCGACTTAGACGTCGACGTCCCGGTGGCCGGGGCAGACGCATTGGCAAGGCCAGCGATCAATGCCCGCTGCTGGTCCATGAAAGCCGCTAAACTGCTCTCCAAGGCCGTCAACCTGAGCCCAAGCTCCGGAGACCCAGCAGCCCCTGACTCGGGCCCCGACAGCGTCGGGCCCGACGTCAGCTCCTTCGGAGGCGAGTCCACGAGGACCACAGTACTCACGTGTCCAGGCGACTCCATCTCGAGACGAGGATGTTTCGAAGGCCTCTCCGACTCCGAGAACTCGGGACGGCTGTCAGGGCTATGCGATCTGGCCCTCGAGGAACCAGGAGCGTCCGCCGACGCCGCCCTCGCGGGTTTTTTCTTCCTATGATGTTCCCGGGTAGGAGACCCCCCGCTCAGAGGAACTCCGACGATGCTCAGGACCGGAGTCCCGGGACGTCGAAGCCTCTGACGAGGTCCGGGCCCGGCCGGACGCGGAGTCAGAGAAGATTCGTTCTCGCTGATGCTGCCGACTCCTCAACGCTTTTGAGGACATTTTGCCACACGGACCACAGATTATCGGGTCATGATCGGGTCCGAGGCAGCGGAGGCAGCAGTCGTGTGTATCGGTAAGAGACATGAGTTTCTTACAGCGATCACACTTCTTAAACCCGCTGGCAGCCATCGAGGGAAAAAGGGCCCCTGCGAGGTCAAAAGACAGGGCTGCCAGTGAAAAGGAAAAAAATGGCACGAACGCTTGTCACGAAGGACAAAAAACCGAAAAATAAAGAAACGGACCCGATACCGGCGTAGTGGGTCCGGGCGGGAAAAAGAATCCGGCGTCGAACCGAAAAAGAATAAAGAATAAGAGAGAAAATCAACTTTTCCAGCGGTGAATACAAACAGCGTCTGTAGGGCTCCGCGGAAAAAAGAAGACTGAGCAAGATGGCACCCTTGGGCGGGAAGGGGAACGCGCATGCGCGCTGCAATTCCCAAAGGCTTTCTTTGAAAGCTGGGGAAATTGCTCCGCGAGGGCTCCGTCGGCACCGACGTCACCCATATGTGAGGACTGACTTCCTGCTTGGTCCTGGAGAAAGCGTAGTTACTCACCTGTAACAGGTGTTCTCCAGGAGCAGCAGGAATCAGTCCTCACTTATGGGTGACGTCGGCGCCGACGGAGCCCTCGCGGAGCAATTTTCCCCAGCTTTCAAAGAAAGCCTTTGGGAATTGCAGCGCGCATGCGCGGGTCGTCTTCCCGCCCGAAGGTGCCATCTTAGCCAGTCAGATGACATAGCTAAAAAAGACAGCATAAAAATTTGCAAAAGAACATAAGCAGACGATTGCAACTCCAAGGGGAGGAGGGAGGGTAGTGAGGACTGATTCCTGCTGCTCCTGGAGAACACCTGTTACAGGTGAGTAACTACGCTTTCTCCAGGACCAAGCAGGAAGTCAGTCCTCACTTATGGGACTCCCAAGCTCAAGGCTACCGGAGACCCTAAGCACAAAAATGAGCTCCCTCTAGCTCAGCAGCACAGAAGGATAGAATCTTCGCTGAATTATCACCCACCGGTAGCCCACATCCGGGATGGAGGGTAGGAGTTGCTCAGACCTCAAAGAGATTACGGAGGACTGCCTGTCCGAAAGCACTGTCCCTACGGGACTCCCTCTCGAGACAGTAATGGACCGCAAAAGTCTGGCTCGAAGACCAAGTAGCGGCCCGGCAGATGTCTGCCAGCGGAACAGAGCGGAGGTAAGCCACTGACGTGGCCTTTGCCCGAACGCAATGAGCCGTGACTCGACTTTCTAAGGCGAGTCCGGCTGCCCCATAAGCCCAAGAGATACAGTCCGCAACCCAGATGGACAGAGTACGCTTGGAGACCGGGAGTCCCAATTTATTGGGGTCAAAAGACACAAAAAGCTGAGCAGCTTTACGGTGCTCCCGCGTACGGTCAAGGTAGAAGTTCAATGCCCTTCTACAGTCCAGGGTATGGAGGACCGTCTCAGCTCGGCTGGAGTGTGGTCTGGGAAAGAAGGTTGGAAGTACCACCTCCTGATTCATGTGAAAAGGGGAGACCACTTTAGGCAGAAACTTTGGGTGAGTCCGTAGGACTACCCTATTCTTGTAGAATCGAGTGTAGGGGGGATCAGACACGAGGGCCTGCAATTCACTTACGCGCCTAGCGGAAGTGAGGGCTATCAAGAACAGTGTTTTCCAAGACAGAAAACGGAGAGAACATGTAGCCATAGGTTCAAAAGGCGGACAGGTGATCCGCTGCAAAACCACATTCAGGTCCCAGTCCGGCGCTGGCGGGCGCAGAGGTGGTTTAAGTAGAAGGAGACCTCGGAGAAACCTCGCTACGAGAGGGTCGTTGGAGAGAGGTCTGCCGTCCACCGGCACATGATGTGCCGAAAGAGCACTGAGATGAACTTTGACGGAGTTGGACTTAAGTCCCAGATTAGAGAGGTGTAGCAAGTACTGTAAGATCACCGACACCGGGCAGGAGAAGGGATCCTGAGACTGTTGGGAACACCAGATTGCAAAGCGACGCCATTTAAGGGCGTAGCATTTGCGGGTAGAAGGCCGTCGCGAAGCCAAGACGACCTCCTCCACCTCCGCCGGCAAGAGAAGAGGAGCAAGGACTACCCTTTCAGCAGCCAGGCCATGAGGTTGAGAGACCTGAGGTTGGGGTGCAGTAGGGACCCCTGATCCTGAGTGAGGAGATCCGGTTGTACCCCCAGAGGGATTGGATCCTCCACCGCCAGTTGCAGCAGGAGCGGAAACCACGGCTGCCTGGGCCAGCGAGGGGCCACCAGGATCATGAAGGCTTTGTCTCGGAGAACCTTGAAAAGAGTCCGAGAGACTAACGGGATGGGAGGGAAAGCGTACAGAAGGCTCCCCGACCATGAGATCAGAAAAGCGTCCGCCGCAACCCGAAGGGGGTGTGGCTGACGAGAGCAGAAGCGAGGAAGCTGCCGGTTGTGAGGACTGGCAAAGAGATCCACCGTGGGGAGGCCCCACCTGAATAAGAGCTTCTGAACGATCAAGGGATCCAGACGCCACTCGTGCGGCTGGAGGACCCTGCTGAGTTTGTCCGCCAGGCAATTTTCTTGGCCCGGGAGATAAACTGCCTTGAGGAGAATGCCGTGACTGACGGCCCAAGAGCAGAGCTTCTGTGCCTCCCGGCAGAGGAGGAAGGAGCCCGTGCCCCCCTGCTTGTTCACGTAGAACATGGCAACTTGATTGTCCGTCTGGACAAGGACGGACTGTTGGGAGGTCAGGTGGGAGAAGGCCCTGAGAGCTAGGCGGATCGCCCTGAGCTCCAGGAAGTTGATCTGCTGAGCAGACTCCCACTTGGTCCAGAGGCCCTGAGTACGAGCCTCTTGGCAATGTGCTCCCCAGCCCAGGAGAGATGCATCGGTGGTCAGCACCCGGGTCGGCTGAGGTGACTGGAAAGGCATTCCCAATATCAGGTTCGGCTGCCGGAGCCACCACCGGATAGACGAGACCAGCGGCTCGGAGACGCGCACAAGGTCTGCTAGGCCGCCTGTGGCTTGCCGCCACTGCCGGCGGAGACACCATTGAGCAGACCGCATATTCAGGCGGGCATTGGGGGTCACATGGACGGTGGAAGCCATATGGCCGAGCAGTCTCAGGAAGCGCCTGGCGGAGACCAGGGGCTGGCTGCGAAAGCGGTCGGCTAGGTCCATGAGCCGCTGAGCCCTGTCGAGCGGTAGGTACGCTCGCGCCTGAGGAGTGTGCAGCCTTGCGCCGATGAACTCGAGATCCTGTGAGGGGAGCAAAGTGGACTTTGCGAAGTTTATGACAAAGCCCAAGTGCTGCAGCAGAGTCACCGTGCGGCACGTGGCGTTGGTGACCTCCTGAGCGGACGCTGCTCTGATGAGCCAGTCGTCGAGGTACGGAAAGACATAGAGGCCGTGAATCCGGAGATGGGCCGCCACGACCGCGAGACATTTTGTGAAGACTCGCGGTGCGGAGGACAGGCCAAAGGGCAGTACTCTGTACTGGTAATGATTTCCTGCCACCACAAACCTTAGGTATTGGCGGTGGCTTGGGTGGATGAGGATGTGCGTGTAGGCATCCTTTAGATCCAAGGAGCATAGCCAATCTCCCTGCTGGAGGTAGGGCAGAAGGATTCCAAGGGTAAGCATTTTGAACTTCTCCCGCACAAGGAACTTGTTGAGGTTGCGCAAGTCCAGGATGGGTCTGAGGCCTCCTGTTCTCTTTGGTATCAGAAAATACCTTGAATAGAAGCCTTGACCTCTCAGGTGGTGTGGCACCGGTTCCACCGCCTGTTCCTGCAGAAGACCTGCTAACTCCTGAAGGAGCAACTCCCTGTGCAGAGGGGGGCGCGGAGGCTCTCCCGGAAAATAGGAGGGAGGGACCTGATGGAAGTGGAGAAGGTAGCCCTCTCGCACGACCTGAAGCACCCAGGCATCTGCGGTGATGCTGGACCACCTGTGGGCTCTGGGAAGGGGCGGAGGTCTTCCTAGAAAGCCTGGTCCTGGTGAGAGTCTCAGTCTCAATTTGTGCAGCCTTTTCCGCCATGGGCTTGCCAAAGAGGTTTTCGCCTCGGCAGGGGACATCGACCAACTTGTCCTGTACCCAGGGCTCAAGGTCGGACGACTGAAGCCAAGCCTGTCGGCGGGCACCGATGCCGGCTGCGGCTACTCGAGCCGAGGCTTCACAGCCATCATAGGCTGCTCGGGACATGAACTTTGAGCATTCCCGAATACCCGTGGACAAGGCTAGGAACCTCCGCAAGGGCTCCTCGGAGAGACCAGCGGAGAATCCGGCTAGCTCTTTAGCCAGATCCCTGAGATACATGCCCATGTATAGCTGGTAAGTCTGGACACGACAGGCGAGCATAGAGCCCTGGAAGCACTTCTTGCCAAGGCCATCCAGGTTACGGGCCTCCCTTCCAGGAGGCACCGAGGAGTGCATCTTCTGGCTCTTAAGACGATGCATGGCCGATTCCACTACCATGGAATGGTGTGGCAGCTGTGCCTTTTGAAAGCCAGGGCTCTTGCGGACTCGATAGATAGAATCGACCCGCTTGCTCAGGACCGGCGAGGAGGCCGGACTCTCCCACATGCGGAAGAGTAGTCGTTCCAGCATAGGAGGAACCGGCACAGTAAAGTGTTCCCTCGCGGGAGAGTCATACTGGAGGGCGTCGAGCTCTTCGGCTCGAGGCTCCTCCTCGGGATCCGCAGGGAAGGCCAAAGCCTTGGCCATATCCCTAACGAAGTCCGAGAACCGGGCATCCTCCGGGGGGGACTGCTTCCGAGGCTCGGACTCCGGAGAGTCCGATGGGACACACCGAGTCCGGAAAGAATCAGGTGACTCTTCCTCCTCAGACTCCCAGACCGACTCCGACGAGGACTCGGTGGGGTCGGCCCGGGCAGGGTGCGGCGCCAGCCGCCCCGACGCCGAGGGAGTCGGCGTCGGCGACCTCGGTCCCGAACGGGAGGCCGAGGGCGACCTCGACCGAGGATCGACTCGAGTTCTCATCGACTCGAGGATCGGCTCGGTCTCCGGGGTCGACTTGGACGTCGACGTCCCGGCGGTCGGGGCAGCGACGCCAGCGAAGCCAGCGAGCAGTGCCCGCTGCTGGTCCATGAAGGCAGACAGTCTGCTCTCCAAGGCCGTCAACCTGAGTCCGAGCTCAGGTGACCCAGCAGCCCCCGACTCGGGCCCCGACGGCGTCGGGCCCGACGTCGGCTGTCGCGGAGGCGAGTCCAGAAGGACTACAGGACTTACCCGGGCAGGCATCTCCCGACTCCAGGCGAGGTCGCTTCGGGAGGTGTTCCTTCTCCAAGGACCCGGGGCGGCTGTCGGGGCTATGCGACCTGGCCCTCGCGGAGCCAGGAGCGTCCACCGACGCCGCCCTCGCGGGTTTTTCCTTCCGACGATGGTCCCCGGAGGGAGAACCCCGGTCGGAGGAGCTCCGGCGACGGTCCGAGCTGGAGCCTTTCGACACGGAGGCCTCCGACGAGGTCCGGGTACGGCTGGGGTCAGCGAAGATTCTCTCGCGCTGATGCCGCCGACTTCTCAACGCCTTCGAGGACAGTTTGCTGCAGGGCCCACAGATCAGTTCCTCATGATCCGGGCCCAGGCAGCGGAGGCAAAAGTCGTGTGTGTCGGTTAGTGACATATTTCGGTCACACCGACCACACCGCTTAAAGCCACTGGCAGCCATCGGGGGAAAAAGGGCCCCTGCGAGGTCAAAGGACCGGGCTGCCAGGGAAAACGAAAACGAAAGCTGACTAAGTCAGAAAACCGAAAAAACGGAAGAGGACTCGAGACCGGCGTCGCGAGTCCGGGCGGGAAAACGATCGGCGACGAACCGAAAGAAAAAAGTATAAAATAAAGAGGAAAATCAACTTTTTCGCGGGGACAAGACGGGGACGTCTGTAGGGCTCCGCGGAAAAAAGAAGACTGGCTAAGATGGCACCTTCGGGCGGGAAGACGACCGCGCATGCGCGCTGCAATTCCCAAAGGCTTTCTTTGAAAGCTGGGGAAAATTGCTCCGCGAGGGCTCCGTCGGCGCCGACGTCACCCATAAGTGAGGACTGACTTCCTGCTTGGTCCTGGAGAACATTAAAATATTTAATGAACTAGTACAATATAGAGCTTACCTACTGGATTGTAGGAAGTAGAACTGTGATGGAGTGTACTGTAGATGCAGTAGCGGAATCTTCAAGGTAACTTCACAGCAGTGAGGATGAAGTTCCAAATCTGGAATGGGCAGGTGACCCAGGTGTCAACTGGGGCAGGAGAAGAACGGCAGGTCTTCAATGGAAAGCTTTATGGGAAAAAGCTGAGAACTCTTTTAGGTACAGAGTTATTATCATTGAGGACTAAAAGAAGAAGACTGACCGATCTGGAGAATTAGCCCAGTCCGGAAGAGAAGAGAGGGTATGGAAAAAAGCCCCTATTCCCAAGGAGAACAGAAGTGTACTCAGGAATACTGAAGATGTACACTGTCTTTCCTAGCTGGTAAGAGATAGGAAGACATTGAAGTTTGATACTTCATAGATAGGGAGATGTATAACAAAAATAGAAGCTGTTGACGTCACAGCAGTAATTGTGTGTATAACCGGTCCCACTTACTGAGCCGTATGAGAATAGGCAAGTTGACTGTCTGGACCCCTTAAGAAAGTAAAAACTTTAGCACAGACAGTTAGGGAGATAATAGGTAATACATAGGGTCCTATTGACATCTCCCATTATGTGCATAAATATATAAATAAATATCGCAAATAGTGCGGTATATCAGAGATGTAAATAAAATAAAATAAAATAAATAAATATAGAGAATCTATTTCTGTGGTGCAGGAATGTATTTCAGTGGAATAACCAATATGGTTGCATGAAAAACAGAGGATAATAGCAGTCTGGTAAGAGCACGTCAGGAGTACTGGAGGACTCTGACATGTCCAAAGGACAAGAAAACGCATAGACTAAGACACCTGGATGACCCAGTCAAGGGACTCAGGGGTATCATGTACAGTAAAAGAGTATGCGTTGTCCAAGTGGAGCAGAAAAGATAATGCCACGCTGTAAGGAAAAAAGGGGTAGATTCCTGCCAGATTGGGAACTCCTTGGACATTCACGCAGAAAAAGCTTGTCTTCTGTATCACAATAGGAGACAAGAGGGTATCAAGAACCTATATAGCCATGGAATGACTATATAAGCTTTTTCTATTATATGGAAAACCCTGAGAGACAAAGTTCAATGCTCTACAGCAAGGGCCCATAGTAGAAAGCTTCTCTGAAGATTGCAGAGAGCATTGTGCAGGAGAATTATGAGATAAAACTGACAGCAGTCAGATGTGTTGCCATATCCTAGGTAAGGATATGGCTAGAAGAAGATAACCTGCAGTGAGAAGTATTATGCAAGATAGTTGAAAGTAGCTTGCAAAAAGCATTAAAGTAAGCACTGGAACTTCTGCATGCACAGCAACTGAACAAAAGAGCAGTGTATTGAAGGATAAGAAAAAGTCCACACTGGAAAGAAAGAGAAGTGTTTCAGTATGGTACCAACCCAAGCAGGGGAAACCCTGGAAGAGAGGGGGTTGGAAGGTAAGTCAGCTGAAGGAAAAAATGTCCATGTGGGGACAGAAACTATCATGGGATAATTGTAATCTCCCTTTATGATAAAAAGAAAGGGAGAATTCTGTAACCCATGGACAAAAATATCCTAACAGCTTAGCATAGTGAAAAGAAAAACCAGTGTAGAGTTTGAAGAATAACTTCTGGTAAGAAGACGTTAACTGTAGATTGCAACATACAGGAACCTATGGTTGCTGGTTATGATTAGCCTGGTTAGAGTCTGGAGACTTCAGACTAGGATGAGATGTCCCTTGCTTGGGCACATCTGGAGGATGGGCAGAAGAAGGGTGAAACTTTCTTTTCTTAGGGAAAGAAGGTTTGGTAGGACATTTCCTACGTCCTGGGGAAAAAGAAGGCTTAGGATGGTTTCCAGAACTAGGAAAGTCAGTGGAGCAATGAGCAACCTGACGTAAAGCCTCTCTATTGAAGAGATTTTCTCCAGTACAAGGAGAATTACCCAGTGTATGTTGTGCCCATCTGCTCAAGTCTGAAGCCTGCAGCCAGGCTGTACGACGTGCTCCAATGGCAATAGCAAAGGATCTGCTAACAGACTCAAAAGAGTCTAGAGAAGCACGAGAAAGAAACCAAGAGATATTCCTGCTATGATTGAGAAGCAAGGAACAGTCAGAGGCCTTAGGTTCTGACAAAAAAGGAGACAAAAGAGATAATTTCTCTGTGACCTCCTGAAGTGTCAGACTCATATAAAAAATATATGAAATAATTCTTGAAGCCAGCATAGAGGTTTGGAAGGTTTGACGTCCAAAGGCATCAAGTGCTTTAGATGCACGACCTGGCGGATAAGAAGAATGCTTCTTCTTGCTTCTTACCTTCCTCATTGCTGATTCCACTACAATGGAATGATGTGGAAGTTGGTTTTTCTGAAACCCCGGAGAGGGAGGCACCTGATACAGAACGTTAATGGCTGTAGAAGGCAAAGGAACCTTTAAGGGTGATTCCCATATCCTCAGAAGAAGATCCTGTAAAGAATGATGTAAAGGAAGCATTATATTTTCCTTTTCTGCAGGATCTTGGTCAAGAGAAAAACCAGGAATAGGAATGGCAAGAAAGGTTGCCATGTCAAGGAGAAACTTCTGAAAAGAAGGATCTCCAATAGGAACTATTCCTGGGCAAGCTGAGGTTGAAGGAGCAGCTTGAGCACCAGAAGATATACTGGACTGGTGCAGAAAAAGAATCCTGCTCGATGGACAGTGATACTGACAGTTCTGATTTGAGGCAGTTAGTACTGCATCGTCAGTGCCCGGTATCGATTCCAAACTAGGCATAGAAAGGATCGATGGCACCGATGGAACTGCAGGAATCGACCCCGATACCGGTACCGGTATCGGAGACGATAATGTCATCGAAGCAGTAATCGGGGGCTGCTGAAGCGGTACCGAGGTAACCAGAGAGCCTTGGTGAATATCCTCGGTACTGCGTAGCCGGAAACGATATGGACCGGTTCCGAAACGCGTCGGTACCAAGTCATCTAGACTGGATATCGATTCTAGACTCGGCATCGAAGCGAGCGAGTCTATCAATGCATGTCTAGAAGGTAACGACGTTGGTGGTGGTATCAGCGATGCCGATACATGAAAGTCAATCGGAATTGTATCGATTGGTACCGAAGGTACCGAGGACGCCCGAAGACGATGCCCGGTGAAGAGAGGAACACTCGACACCGGCGCCGATGTCGGGGTATCGGTACCGCTCGAAGCCGGTACCAACCCCGAGCATGGCGAAGATACAGGAAAGTCAATCTGGGTTGTATCGATCGGCCCCAAAGGTACCGAGGATACCAGATGACGATCCCCGGTGAAGAGTGGAACACTCGACACCGATGCCGATGTATCGGTACCACTCGAAGCCGGTACCAACCCTGAGCATGGCTGGGATACAGGAAAGCCAATCTGGGTCGTATCGATCGGCCCCGAAGGTACCGAGGACACCAGATGACGATTCCTGGTGAAGAGTGGAACACTCGACACCGGTGCCGATGCCGGGGGATCGGTACCGCTCGAAGCGGATACCACCCCCGAGCATGGCTCAGGTATGTTCTGTGAGGGGTGAGCCCCAGGAACAACCTGAAACCCCGTAAATGCTTTGGAGCCCGAAGACTCCCGCCGGGGTT
Source organism: Ichthyophis bannanicus (assembly GCA_033557465.1). Taxonomy (NCBI): domain Eukaryota; kingdom Metazoa; phylum Chordata; class Amphibia; order Gymnophiona; family Ichthyophiidae; genus Ichthyophis; species Ichthyophis bannanicus. The sequence continues at coordinate 77,261,472 of CM066037.1, read as the reverse complement.
TTATTGCCAATGGGGTCTTGAGGGCAAGGCCGGAGCCGTCATCATGCTGGGCATGAGACTTACCCTTCAAGAATTGGCTAGTCTTAACAGACTGTTTGTGGGTTACCTGATCCTGGAGAGAAGAATAAACCGGTGTCCTCACCTCAGGAGGAAAAACGGTATCGAGGGAAACTCGAAAAAGGGAAGGTCTTCTCCCAATAATATAGCCTGAGGTATCAGGGGAAAAAGGGTCAGGACCCAAACAGGTTAGACACCAAGCATTGGAGTCTAAAAAGAAAACTAAGTTTCCACAGTGAAGGCACTTCTTAGGGGAAGAAGGCTCCATGTTGGAAAGGCCTGGTAGGCCCCAAAAAGTTAAAACAAAAAACTGAGGAGAAAATATTTCTCTAAGTTTGAAAAAGAAAAGAATAAAGCACCGGCGGTACCGGTATCGGCGTGAAGATAGCCGCGACCACAAGAAAACAAGAAAATAAGGATTTTAAAGAAAAAAGTTTCTGCGGTGACAGGAGGACGTCCTGTTGGCTCCGCGGAAAAATGAAAACTGAGGAGAGGCAGTGGGAAAGGCGGGAAGTCACCGCGCAGGCGCGAGGGATGCTCCCAAAAGCTTTCTGATTGGATGCTGGGGAGCATTCCCGTGCAGGCTCCGTCGGTACCGACGTACCCATATGTGAAGACTCATTCCTGCTTGTTCCTGGAGATAGACTTCACCTATACTGCACCCAAACTAGGGAACCTCCTACCAGACCACATGAGATCTATTAGGGACCTCCAAACATTTAGGAAACAACTAAAGACACTTTTGTTTGATAAACACTACAACAACAAAACAAAAAAATCGGCATGTTTCGCACAACTAACTCAACCAAGCTAAGTGTATAAAGTTAAATATATAAATGTATATAGTTAAAGTTGTATAATCACGTGGATCCAGGAAACTACTCTGTATATAGTTCAAAAATCTGTTTTTTCATCTGTTATCTTATATGTTCTCTGTAACTGGTTTTGTTCAATGTAAACCGCCCCTGATCTCTGGTAGGGGCGGTATATAAATACTTTATAAATAAATAAAATAAAAAATAAATAAGATCCTGATCAAGTCATATGGGGCATCCACCACAAACAACGCTCCAGACTCCAATTTCGCTATCTCCAGGCTGTCTGGCATCCAGCATAAGAGGGCTCGGGCCACCGCACATGCACAAAGCGCTGCCTTAGTGCCCAATGCCAAAGCCATGAAGACATTCTTGAGGAGGGCATCCACTCTCCTATCATGAGACTCCTTTAGTGCAGCACCATCTTCCATCATCATGATCAGGGCATCCACTTAAGAGACCCTGAAAAGCTGTTCCATCTCCCCTTTAGGTAGAGGGTACAGCCATACCATAATTCTAGAACCCCTTCAGCCCCAGCTCCGGTGTCGCCCACTGAGAGAACACAAGCTTTCACAGGGCTCCAGGAGGGATGCAGCAAGCTCTCTATAATAGGGTCTACTTGTGAAACATCCACCAGAGGGGGCTTAATATTCTCAGAGCTATCAAGGCATCCTGAATAACGATGGAAAGGTCCTCCATGTGAAAAAGATGGATTACCAACAAATCCTCTCGTTCTGCAAAGGGGAAGCTCCCCTTTCTCTTGTGACCCACCCATTGTAGCTAGATTCCTCCTCTTCTCCCCACTCTCCCCCTAGAGGGAACAGCGCTGGGCTCTCAGAGGAATGGCAGAAACACTTAATTCCCTTACCACCAGAGAGGAAATGCCAGAGGATCCCAAGTCCTCCATAGGGGAGGTCAGGGCCTAGGATCCCCATCAGGGGGGCTGCCACATAGCTATCACTGACTGAAGACGAACTAGTTCAGGAGCTGCTGCTCAAAGCAGGCTGAGAATGGGCGCTGGGGCCTTGGAGGACCCTCCGGGGCCTGCCTGCTTGAGCCTGCAGCCACCTCACAACACAGCCCTTCAGCTGGGACCATGTGGCCATCCAAAATCCAAAATGGCTGCCATTCCCATCAGTGGGAAAATCTTGGGAGACACGGTAGGCAGGAAAATCAGCATCAGTCTCTAGCACCCATAGGGCGTCCTGACATTGCCAAAAATGTACCCAGAGACTTCTCTATTGTACTCTGGACAAAAAGAGTCAGCCATGGAGGTCTCTCAACAGGAGCCATAAGCAACACACCTCCATGCACTAAGCATCGCAACAGAGCTCAAACACTGTCAATGGAAAAAAAAACCCTGATGAATAAAGAAAACCGTGGTGAAAAAGGAACCCACGATAGGTAAGGGAACCCCTGTAAGGCTGGCGAGAGAAGCCCAAGAAGAGTTTGCCCGAACACCCATACAGGCCTGGGAAGGCCCAACTGCCTGAAAGGAGTTCTTTTTTTGGAGCAATTTATTCAAGCAACAAACAGACAGCCAAATAAAGAAAGAGGACAAAAATAAAAATAGGGAAAAATAAGCAAAACATGCAGAAATAGGACAGTGTGAGAGGGAAGAGAAGACTGGGCCCAAACTTACCAATCCCTCTTAGGGGCCCTGTGGGATCTTCCTGTCCGCTCTCCAGCCCACCAACACTGGAACCTATGGGTAACAGTGCTGGATACAAGGCAAGTGTTAGCTCGAGGAGACAATGGGTGTACACAATCTTCACACAAACGTTGGGTTAAGGTCTCAAACACAATTCCACAAGACCCTGATCTGGGCCAGGGAAGAAAGGCCTATTTGCATTGCTGCAGCAGTCCACACACCTTGCCACCTGCTGAGACAGACAATATTGGCTCATTCAGTGCTGCACCAGCGTATATACAAGCGATGTCTTCACTGAAAATTGCTCTGGTCTGTTTCCACCTGCTGGCTCAGAAGCATAGCAAAATCAACTGGTCTAGCATGATAAGAAAACTACCATCAATTATATGCTGAATTATGTCACAATAAAAATAATTAATTAAATTTCCTAAAATATAAAAACTGAACTTGGTGACCTCTCATAGTTGTTCCATGACCCCATTCTGTCACGGGCTGTAGAACAATTTATTAACAGCATGTAAGTCATTAATAATTTTCAGGTACTTTCTCTAAAGAGCAGTGAGTGTATTTAAAAACTTACTACTAGAAGTTCATTATTAGTGCATATGCCCGGTGCTGCAAAATTAGTAATCGCCTTAGCTAATACTTTCTAGAGGTGCTGATTTTCTGCTCAGTCACCAACCTAGAGCTTTCTTGAACTTCAGCAATCTTCTTCTATTTACCCCCACTGCAGCTGAAATTGAAGCCCATCATAGCCCTGACAGAATACTGCCATTCTTTTTATCTAAAGAAAGTCACCACTGCTTCTCAGCTGTCATGCAGAATAATCATCTACTCCATAGTTCTTTCAGCTCTAGTCACAGAACACCTGTTAAGCATACTGTTAGCAATGGAAACTTGATCAAACTCATGCCAGCACCCCTGTTAATTGACAGTGAGCACTACTCTTTGCAAAAGGATGGACAATTCATTCTAGCTGCTTACCTGGGACATGTTTATCACCATCTGCTTTTTTAGGCATGCTGTGATCTATGGATTAATACTCAATATTAACATTACAACAAATTTACAGATTTGAGAAAGTAAAATAGATCCATTTAAATTGTATGCAGAAGTACAAATAATTCAACGGGAACTTGGTACCTAATTTTCAAAGGAAATATATGTACACATTTTCAATTTGAATATCGCCCATGGTTACAAAGCACAGACGTTTGTGTTTAAGTGGGTAAAGTGTCTATGAAAAATAGCACCCATAGATTTTACAATACAATTTATAGGTGTTATATTCCATTCCTGCCCAACCCCAGCCCCCCACCCTCCCCCCTGGAATGCCTTCCCTCAATCGAGCTAGAAACATTTGCACTAAGGAATCTTGAGCATATCTTTAGTCAGAATGAGTGAAGGCAATTTCTAGGCAGCAAATTCATCCAGATAAATGAATGGTTTTGAAAACTGCCCACAAAAGGCAAATCCATTATGGACTGCATGAAAATGTATACATAAAAAATAATATGCAATAAAGCACAGTTACTTACCTGTAACAGGTGATCTCTGGGAACAGCAGGAATTAGTCATCACATATGGGTACGTCGGCACCGACGGAGCCCGCGCGGGAAAGCTCCCCAGCTTTTCAGATTAAAAGCTTTTGGGGCCTCCCACTGCACATGCGCGCTGCCTTCCCGCCTTCCTGACCAGCTCTCGTCAGTTCGAGTTTAAAGCTGAGACAATAGAGAGAGAGGACAGGAAGATAGATAGATAGAGATACAACTCCTAGGGGAGGTGGGTGGGTTGTGATGACTAATTCCTGCTGTTCCCAGAGATCACCTGTTACAGGTAAGTAACTGTGCTATCTCCAGGAACAAGCAGGAATACGTCATCACATATGGGGACTCCCTAGCTAAGATGCCTGGGAGATCCCCCTCCAAGGGTAAACCATCTTCGCATGGATCTCAGGCATCCATCCAGGGAAGGTGGGCAGGAGTTGTTTAAGTATGGAACAGGTGTTTGAGGACAGCCTGACCAAACAAGGCATCCCGGCGGGAGTCCTTGTCCAAGCAGTAATGGGCTGTGAAGGTATGAACCGAGGCCCAAGTGGCTGCTCGACAGATCTGATCTATGGACAAAGAGTGAAGATGAGCCATAGAAGTGGCCATGGCCCTCACATTGTGAGCTGTGACATGGCCCTCCATAGAAATGTTCTTACTCTGGTAAGCAAAAGAAATACACTGAGCGATCCAATTGGAAAGTGTACGCTTGGTGACTGGAAGTCCCAAATGAGAAGGATCAAAAGCCACGAAAAGTTGGGAAGACTTTCGATGTGGTTGAGTCCTGTTGAGGTAAAAGGCAAGAGCTCTTTTACAATCCAGAGTATGAAGGTTCCTCTCTGCACTGGATGCATGAGGAGCCGGGAAAAAGACAGGTAGATATACCTCTTGATTAAGATGAAAAGGCGAGACCACTTTGGGCATAAAGTGGGGATTCGTCCTAAGGACCACCTTATCATGATGAAACCTAGTATAAGGTGGATGAGCCACTAAAGCCTGCAGTTCACTGATGCGGCGAGCCGAAGTGACTGCAATAAGGAAAACAACCTTCCAGGAAAGAAATTTGAAGGAGGTAGAGTCCAAAGGCTCAAAAGGTGGCTTCATAAGCTGACCTAGAACGAGGTTCAAATCCCATGCTACCGGAGGAGGTCGGATGGGAGGTTTAGTTAGAGTCAGGCCTCTCATGAAACGTGCAACAAGAGGATGAGAGGAGACAGGTTGTCCATTTATAGGTTTTAAGGATGCTGCAATAGCACTCAAATGGACCCTTACTGAATTTGTCTTAAGGCCTGCATTTGAAAGATGCAGGAGATAGTCCAAGAGGGAATTCAAAGGAAGTGCTAGAGGGTCAAGACCCTGCTGAGCACACCAAATGGAAAAACGTTTCCATTTGAAAGCATAAGAACGCCTCGTGGAAGGTTTCCTAGAGGCATGAAGGATATCTGTCACAGGTTGAGAAAGATTAAAGTCTTGAAGACTTAGGCCTTCAGTAACCAAGCTCTGAGATGTAGGGATTTGGGGTTTGGGTGCCACAAAGTCCCCTCCTCCTGAGACAGAAGGTCTGGCGCAGCTCCCAGGTCCAGGGAGGATCCCTGGGAGAGATGCAGAAGTAGAGGGAACCACACCTGGCGTGGCCAGCGGGGAGCTATGAGGATCATAGTCCCGTGATCCCTCTGGAGCTTGAACAGAGTCTTGGATATTAGAGGAATGGGTGGAAAGGCATAGAGGAATTCCTGACCCCAATGCAGGAGGAAGGCATCGTGGGCCTGAGCTCCCTGACACTGAGTTCTGGAACAGAACCGGGGAAGTTTGGCATTCCACGGACTTGCAAAGAGGTCTATGTCCGGGGTCCCCCATTCCTGAAAGATTCTGCGTATCTGGTCCATATGTAGGGACCATTCGTGTGGAAGCAGAACTCGACTGAGTCTGTCTGCACGAGAGTTTTGAACTCCTGGAAGATACACTGCAAGAAGGTGAATTTGATGCTCTCTGGCGAAGGCCCATATTCTGAGAGCTTCGTTGCAAAGCGACAGAGAGCCTGTCCCTCCTTGTTTGTTTATATAGAACATGGCTACCTGATTGTCTGTCTGAACTAGGACAGTCAGGTTGACAAGGAGGGTATAGAAGACCTTGAGGGCAAGGTAAATCGCTCGCAGTTCCAGGAGGTTGATATGAAGGGTGGCCTCCTGTGGAGACCAAGTGCCCTGAGTGGAGAGGTTCTGAAGATGAGCTCCCCACCCTGTTTGGGAGGCATCTGTTGTGAGGGTTGCTTGGGGCAACAAAGGTTGGAAGGGGGCCCCCAACAACAGATTCTTGGTGGATGTCCACCATTGGAGGGACCAAAATAGACGGCTTGAGGTGAGTATTTGGTCGGAGAGCGCTCCAGATGCTTGAGTCCACTGGGTGGCCAAGGTCCATTGAGCTGCTCTCATATGCAGACGAGCGTAGGGCACCACATGTACCGTGGAGGCCATGTGGCCCAGAAGTCGCAGCATTTCCCGGGCTGTCAAATGACTGCTGGACTGAGCTTGGGAGGCCAAACGCAGCAGGCGTTGGGCCCTGACCTGAGGCAGGTAGGCCCTTGCAGTGATGGTGTCTAACTGGGCCCCTATGAACTCGAGAGACTGAGTAGGGATTAGTTGAGACTTGGGAAGGTTTACTACCAGTCCCAGATACTGCAGAAGACGCCTTGTGCGGTCCAGGGAAATTTAGGCCTGGGACTGAGAGGGAGCTCGGATGAGCCAGTCGTCCAGGTATGGGAATATGAAAATTCCCAGGCCTCTTAGAAAGGCAGCTACGACTGCCATGCATTTGGTGAACACTCTTGGAGCAGAGGCTAGACCGAAGGGGAGTACTCTGTACTGGAAATGTTTTCCCTGAAACAGAAATCGAAGGTATTTTCTGTGGGATGGGTGGATGAGTATGTGTGTATACGCATCCTTGAGGTCTAGAGAACAAAGCCAATCCTGACTCTGAAGGTATGGAAGGAGAATGCCCAGAGAAAGCATTTTGAATTTCTCCTTGAAAAGAAATTTGTTCAATTCTCTCAGATCCAGAATTGGTCTGAAGCCCTCTGTCTTCTTTGGTATTAGAAAATAAGGGGAGTAGAATCCCGTCCCCTGTTGAAGAAGAGGGACCTCCTCTATTGCCCCCTGGGCAAGGAGGGAGGAGACTTCCTGACCCAAGAGGGCCAGGAGAGATGGGGGAGAATTGAACTGCCTCACCATAGTATAAGGAGGAAGGTCGGAAAAATGGAGTTTGTAACCCTCTCTGATGATAGAGAGGGTCCATTGCTCTGATGTAATTTGCTCCCATCTGGGAGCAAAGTGAGCTAACCTTCCGGGTATGGTGAGGGGCTCTGGTTGTTCTAGAGCCAGAAAAGTTAAGTTCTCTAGTGGCAAGTCAAAACCCCTGAGGGGGTGGAGCCTGCTGAGGCGTAGCAGACGCCGCAGGCTTTGACCTTGCCTGTTTAGGTTGCTGACGTTTAGCAGCAAAACGAGGCTGAGAGGATTGTTGGCCAGTATTTGTAGAAAATCTGGACTTCTTGTAATAAGGCCTCTTAAAAGACTTCTTCTTGGCAGGAGTGGAGGTAGACTTAGAAAGTCTATCTAAGGTGGCATTTTCTGCATCCATTTGAGTGGCCTTAATTTGCCACTCCTCACCAAATAAGTTCTCACCTGTACAGGGCAGATTTCGTAAGCCATCTAGGACCCAAGGTTCTAGATCAGAAGCCTGGAGCCAAGCAAGACGTCGGGCTGCTATAGCAATGCCCGAAGCCCTACCAGCACCCTCAAAGGAATCAAAAGCTGCCCTGTTGGAGAACTTTGAAATATCCAAAAGGTGTTTCACTAAGGAAATGAACTGCTCCCTCTTATCCTCAGGGATAAAGGGGGCAAAATGCCGAACTTTTAGAGCGATTTCACTGAGAAACATGCCCATGTAAAGACTATAGGAATTAATCCTGGCTATAAGCATAGTAGCCTGGAAAATTTTCCTGCCAAAAGAGTCTAGAGTCTTACATTCTCGCCCTGGAGGAGTAGAAGAGTGTCTTTTGGTACTCTTTATCTTCTTCATTGCAGACTTCACCACAATAGAATGGTGAGGCAACTGGGTTTTTTGGAAACCAGGAGAAGGGGGGACACGGTACATGGTGTCCAACCTGCGAGAAGAAGGAGACAATGTTAGAGGAGCCTCCCATAAGTCCATCAAGTGTTCTTGAAGGATTTCATGGATAGGCAGGGTGACTGCCTCTTTAGGAGACTTAGAGTATCCTAAAATATCCAGTTTCTTTGATCTGGGTTCCTTTTCAGAGGATGAAGCAATAGAAAGACCTTTAGCCATTTCTATGATGAAGTCCTGAAAGGACAAATCCTCTGGTGGAGACATTCTCCTGTTAGGAGAAGAAGGCTCCTCAGGAAGATCAAGGGAGAACTCATCAGAATCATCAGAGGAGTTAAAATCCTCTGAAGAAGCAGAGTATCCTCTATGTGCTTCCAACGCACGATACGCATACCGTTCGGTATCGACATCGGGCGTACCGGGTATGGGATCGGTACCGGGCAAAAGCCCGGATCCGGCATGCGGAACCGATCTGCGTTTGGAAGACGATGGCCTCGGTTCCGGTATGGAAGCCATTACCGGAACCGGACCCAGTACCGCTGGCTGCGGTACCGAGGGCGTAGCAGCATTAATAAAAGCCAGAATGGCCTGCTGCATGACTTGGACAGTATTGCCCATAGACGCCACTGCTGCCTGGATGTCGGTACCGGTATGGGCCGGTACCCCAGAGCAGTACAACAGGTGATCTGTCGAGGCCGCGCCATCGATGTCAACCTGTGACCCCATGATTGCTTTGGAGGCCGGAGCCTCCCGCCGGGGTTTTTTGGCCTGGGCAGAATCCTCGAACTCAGAATTGAGAGCCTCTCGATCTTTAGAAAGAGATTTGCTTTTAGAGGATTTGCCCACTGGAGTTTTGGTTACCTGAGATCCATCCGGAGAGGAAGACCTGGATGACTGTGATGCTTCTGAAGGAAACAGCACATGGAACTTGTTGGCCCGGTTCTGCAATCCACGTTTCGACATCTGGGAGCAGGATGGGCAGTCCGGTATGGAATGGTCAGGTCCTAAACATTTAAGACACCATTCATGGGTGTCTGTAAGAGGAATGACAGCACTGCACTTGGTACACTTTTTAAAACCAGGAACTGGCTTCTCCATGAGGAGAATTTGTGTAGGCCTGAAGGCCTAACAAAGTACCAAGCTGTGCTGAAGAAAAGAAAAATATATATATATTTTTTTTTTTTTAAAAGAAGGAAAGAGAGACCGGCAGTACCGGTTTCAGAATGGGGAAGGCAGGTACGCGGTCTAAAGAAAACAATAAAATCAACAATTTCTTCAGCGGTGACAGGAACACGACCTGCTGGCTCCGCGGAAAAAAAGAAACTGACGAGAGCTAGGCAGGAAGGCAGCGCGCATGTGCAGTGGGAGGCCCCAAAAGCTTTTAATCTGAAAAGCTGGGGAGCTTTCCCGCGCGGGCTCCGTCGGTGCCGACGTACCCATATGTGATGACGTATTCCTGCTTGTTCCTGGAGATAAAGAGAATGTCCTGTGCAGAATAAGGACATACAAAACAGATACAGTATATAGAAATTACACTTACCTGGTAATTGTAGTTCCTGGAGGGTCCAGTTTAGTCCTCCACATCCGGGTAGTGCACCTCCTCCTGCAGCATGGAGACTGGACCAATCAGAATCTTTCCCTCTCAGGATGTATGCTGCTGGAGCTCCCATCAGCCCCCAGTGAACTAGTAACAAAGCAGACTCAAAGAAGCAACACATGAATCAAGCATAAATAGCTAACCAAACTACAAACTATACCCCTTTTTTTTTTCTTCTTCTTCTTCTGGTAAATTGCAATTGACCCCCTCCCCAAACGAGGAAGCCAGAACCCTGCACATCGCTTCTGCTTCCATACCGGAAGCCAAAAACAGTCAGCGCCTGCGAAAAAAAGGAACGTAAGCGCTGGCAAAACAGAGAGAGAAGAAGGACCCTACTTACAGGGACCCGACAAAAATACCTGAAACTTCTCGCTCCCATGCCAAAAGCGCGCCGCACCAACGACCCGATACTGGGGTGGGATGGAGGACTAAACTGGACCCTCCAGGAACTACAATTACCAGGTAAGTGTAATTTCTATTTCCTGAGCGGTCCTCCAGTTTAATCCTCCACATCCGGGATGTAACAAAGCAGTCAAAAATGGGCGGGACCTTTCCACCCGGCGCGCAAAACAGCCGACCCAAAAGAAGAATCCCGCGCGGCCAGCACGTCTAAGCGGTAATGCTTACTGAAGGCATGCAAAGAGGACCAGGTAGCCACTCTGCAAATTTCCACCGGCGGAACAAGACTATGCTCAGCCCAAGACGCTGCCTGCGCCCTAGTAGAGTGGGCTCGTGAGCCCAGCGGAGCTGGCCGACCCTGCAAAACATACGCCAAAGCAATTGCCTCCTTAATCCACCGAGCAATGGACACCTTTGCCGCCGCCTCCCCCTTGCGGCTACCGCCAAAAAGAACGAACAACCGGTCTGTCTTACGAAAGGACTCCGACACTCGCAAGTAGCGACGAAGAACACGCCGCACATCCAAGCAATGTAAACCACTCTCCGACGAATCCGCCGCAGCGGAAGGAAAAACTGGTAGAAAAACAGGCTGATTCAGATGAAAGGGGGAAACAACCTTAGGCAGAAAGGAAGGAACCGGCCGTAGAACCACTCTATCTCTGGAAAAAGACAAGAACGGTTCCCTACACGAAAGCGCCTGCAACTCGGAAATGCGCCTCGCCGAACAGATGGCCACCAGAAAAACGGTCTTCAGAGTCAAATCCTTAAGGGACGCCCGGCGAAGAGGCTCAAAAGGCGGACGAGCCAAAGCCTGTAACACCAGATTCAAATCCCAGGGGGGAACGAACACCCTGCGCGAAGGACGCAGTTTGCACACCGCTCTCAGAAAACACTGCACGTCCGCGTGAGTTCCTAGGGGCACGCCCAGACCTTTGCCCCTGTAGCACGCGATTACCGCCAATTGTACTTTCAGGGAACTGGCCGCCAAACCTTTGTCAAAGCCGTCCTGGAGAAAACTGAGAATCCAGGCTACTGAAGCCGTCGCTGCCCGAACACTATGGCGCGAACACCAGTCCTCAAAGATCCGCCACACTCGCACATATGTGAGCGATGTGGAGCTTTTCCGGGCCCGAAGGAGAGTGGCAATAACCGCCAACGAATAACCTTTCTTCCTCAACCAAGCCCTCTCAATGGCCAAACCGTAAGCGAGAATCGAGCCACCTGAGGCATATGCAACGGTCCCTGTAGCAACAGGTCCGGCAAAGGAGGGAGAGACCATGCCACGCCGTTGAGCAACCTCACCAGGTCTGCATACCACGGCCTCCTGAGCCAATCCGGGGCCACTAGCAACACCTGCCCCCGGTGCGCTTCGATGCGCTGCACGACCCGGCCAATCAACGCCCAGGGCGGGAAGACATAAAGAAGGCCTGACTCCGGCCACGGCTGAATGAGGGCGTCGATACCTTCGGAAATGCGCTCCCTTTTTCTGCTGAAGAATCGACCTGTCTTGGCTGACTGAAACGTTGCCATCAGGTCCATGATTGGCAGCCCCTATCTGCGAACAATTTGGGCGTAGATCTGCGGGTGCAGCTCCCACTCCCCGGGATCCACCTGCACTCTGCTGAGAAAATCTGCCATCACATTGTCTTTTCCCGCGATATGTGCTGCAGAAATGGCCGGCAGACGAATCTCCACCCATTCGAACAATGCTTCTGCCTCTTTCTCCATGGCCACGCTCCCGGTGCCTCCCTGCCGATTGATGTATGCCACCGTCGCCGAGTTGTCCGACAGCACTCGTACCGCTCTCCCCATTACCAACAGCGCCTGTCTCACCGCTCGCAACTCGAGCCGGTTGATCGACCAAGAAGCCTCGAGAGCAGACCACGTCCCCTGAGCGTACTGACCCTCGCAGTGGGCACCCCAGCCCACCAGACTCGCATCCGTTATGACCGGGATCCAACTGGGTTGCTCCAAAGGCCACAGCCACCACCGGAGAGACAGCCTCACACTCCCCGGGCAGCACAGCCGTTTGTTGAGAGAATGCAACTGGTTCGACCAGCACCGTAACAGGGCTCTCTGAAGAGGACGCATATGAAACCTGGTCCACGGCACCACTTCCAACATTGCCGCCATCGTTCCTAACAGCCGCAGGTACCACCAAGCGGTCGGAGCGGACATCCTCAAAAAGGCGCGAACTAAACACTGCAAGGCCAGCACACGGTGCTCCAGCAAGCACACCAGCTCTCTCGCTGTATCAAAACGAACCCCGAGGTATTCGAGGGACTGAGTTGGAACCAAATGGCTTTTCTTTGCGTTGACCACCCAAACCAAGGGACTGCAACAAGGCTACCACTCTGTCCGTGGCCTGCACGCTCTCCTCCTCGGACTTTGCCCGAATCAACCAGTCGTCGAGATACGGGTGGACCAAAATGCCTTCCTTTCGCAAGGCCGCCGCTACCACCACCATGACTTTGGTGAAAGTCCGCGGAGCCGTGGCGAGACCGAACACAATGCCTGAAACTGAAAGTGACCCCACGGAAACGCGAACCTCAGAAACTTTTCATGGACAGCTCGGATGGGGATGTGGAGGTAGGCCTCCGAAAGATCCAGAGAAGTTAGAAACTCCCCCTGGCGCACTGCCACGATGACGGACCTCAAAGTCTCCATACGAAAATGCAGGACTTTGAGACGATTCACGCCCTTGAGATCCAGGATAGGACGGAGCGACCCGTCCTTCTTTGGCACCACGAAATAAATGGAATAACGACCTACGCCGCACTCGGACGCCGGGACGGGAATCACCGCCCCCAAGGCTATGAGTCGGTCCAATGTTAACTGAAGTGCTAGCGCCTTCTGCCGTCCTTTGCTGGGGGAAAGGACAAAGGAATCCCGAAATGGACAAGCAAACTCCAGGGCGTAACCCTCTCTGACTACCTCCAGCACCCACCGATCTGAGGTAATTTGGGCCCAGGAAGGAAGAAAGTCCCGCAGCCGACCTCCGATGACTGGACTTCCCCCCGGGGCCCGCCTCGCTTCATTGTGGTTTGCGACCAAAGGAAGAGGAAGAGGAAGACGACGACGCTGCAAATCCTCTGTCCGCTCCCCGAAAGCCTCGAAATCCTTGGGACCGTTCTCCGAAACATCCGCGCTGTGAGCCCCACAGACGAGAAGATTGAAACCTCCGAAAGTCCCGAAACTGTCCCCGCGCGGCAGGCAAACTTCGAGCCGGTTTAGGCTTATCCTCCGGTAGCCTACCACCCTTGGACTCGCCGAGGTCTTTCACCAACTTATCCAAATCGTCCCCGAACAACAATCTGCCCTTAAATGGGAGCTTGCTGAGACGAGACTTCGAAGATCCATCAGCCTCCCAATTTCGCAACCAAAGCGACCTCCGCGCCGCCACCAAGGAAGCCATACTATTCGCCAACGTTCTGATCAAATCATAATGCACATCCGCCAGATAAGCGGAGCCAGACTCCAAGCGGGTCGCCTCCAGGAAGCCCTGCTGATCCAAGCCGGAAGCTTGCCGCAACCGCTGAGCCCACCTTAAGCAGGCTCTAGCCACCCATGCCCCACAAATAGAGGCCTGCAACGAAAGAGCATTGGTTTCAAAGGCCTGCTTCAACAAGCTGTCTACCTTTCTGTCCTGTGTATCCTTCAAGGCCGCACTGCCTTCAACGGGAATGGTGGTTTTCTTGGTCACTGCTGACACCGCCGCGTCCACCCGCGGCGACCTAAACTTATCCTTGTCCTTGTCCGCCAACGGATACAGGCGGTGCATAGTCCGAATGCCTTTCAGCCCTGATTCAGGTTGATCCCACTCAGACTGAATCATCTGCTCAACCACCCTGTGCAGTGGGAAGACCACCTGAGACTCTCGAACCGCTTGAATGAGGGGATCCTCCAGCCCATTCCTCTTCAGCCGGACGAGCTGCCGCAAGGTTGAGCGTCTGGAGAGACTCCGTAATCAAGGGCACCAGCTCCTCCCTATGGAAAACTCAAATGATCCGGGCTTGGTCCTCCGGCTCTGGGATTTCACCCTCTTCCTGCTCCTCGCAGTCTTCCTGAGGATCCACCTCTGCCTCAGGGTTCTGCCAATCCATATCTTCCTGCTCCAATTCCGCACACCTAAACCGCTTAGCTGGCTGCCAGACAGCCCGCCTGAGCTCTTCTCCTTTAATGGATGGCAGCGGCGAGACTATCGCCTCCGGCAACTTGCCCAAACGCCCCAAGCGAAAAGCCTGATGCATAAGGAGGACAAAATCCGGGGAAAAATCCGTCAAGGAAGACTCCGCTGCTTCAACCGGAAGCGTGATCCCCTGCCCTCTTGGGGTAACAGCCGAGGAGGAAGCAGGCGGACCCGGAGAAGGCTCATGCTCTGTCTGCCCGACCGGGCTACCAGGGTTGGATAGCCATTTGTTGCTCCAACTCAGAGGAGACCGAGGCGCAACCCCTGCAAATGCCAGACTCAGATACTGCCCCTCTGCGAGAACCACAGATAACGCACTGCGGCCGCGCAGCCATTCAAGTACAGGGAGCCAATAACGCGGAAAGCAGGCTAAACTAAAATAAAGCAAAGAAACTCCCCCCCCCCTTTTTTTTTTTTTTTTGGTTTTACAAACCAGATATCAGAACTTCAAGTCCCAGAAAACAAAAACGCCAGCCCAAAACGAAGCTAAACGCAGTGGGAAAAAAAAGAAACCCCCTGCAGCGCTCTGAACACCGGGCGGGAAAGCAAGGGCTAGAAAATGGCCGCCGCAATCAGCAGCCGTCAGAGGGAAAGAAAAAGGCGCGAAAAAACACCACCTCGAAGGAAAAAGCAGCCCAAGAACGAGCGAACTTCAGGAGCCCACAGGAGCTAAGGCAGTAACTCACCCCTCTGGCACAGATCCGCCCGCAGCCGGGAGACCGCTCGAATCATGAGCGATGAAACCGGCACCGCTCCGGGCTGTCAACAGTGGAAAACAACCTGCCAGTATGGATTTCACTCCTGTTTAAAGACCGGGAGCCGACTGCCGACACCGAAGCCCCCTGAGTCTAAACGGGCAATGGCAATAGCAGATCTCTCCCCCGTACCATCCAGGAGGAGAGATCTAACAGCACTGACTCTGACACTTCTGCCGGCAATAAAAGCAGAAGGGCAGTGCAGAACGGCTCCTCGAGTGTTGGCTCAGATTTAAAGGCACAGCTACCTATTAGAAAAGAAATTGAAATTGAATATAGGAGAACCAAACAACCCCCCCCAAAAAAAAACAAGCTAACTAGTGTTGCCTCCAAAGTCCCTAAGTGAGCCTAGAGACCAGCTCACACGTCCTCCAGCTGCAAGGAGACTTGACACACTGGGGGCTGATGGGAGCTCCAGCAGCATACATCCTGAGAGGGAAAGATTCTGATTGGTCCAGTCTCCATGCTGCAGGAGGAGGTGCACTACCCGGATGTGGAGGACTAAACTGGAGGACCGCTCAGGAACATATGGTTTTACCGTGATGCTAAATATTGCAAAGCACTCCATTTTTCAGGGCATGAAGCAAATGCCATAATACTCACCATGGCCTGAAAAAAAGCAAGATTATATAGTTCAACTCTAGTAAACTTAATCACAGTATAAAATTCTATATCATTTGGAAGAGGAAATGATTTATTAAAACATACTATGTAAGACTACTCGTCATCACTATCTTAGCCCGACACCTCAAAATCCCAGAAAGCTTTCCTTGTTGAGAGGGGTTACAATTGCAGCTTTATCTGATTGCAGCTTTCAATAGTTAAAGCTAATCGAGCTCATGGTTTGCAGAATAGTTTTCTCCAACTTGGAAGAATCACTCCTTTCTTAGCCATAAGGCCAAGAAGTAGGCAAGCAGGTACAGAGAAACTGTACATGCACGTGTTTCTTTTTACAGCCTGAAATCCAGCTTTCCAAGGTTTCAACAGTACACTAGGGTGAGGATAAACCTTTCCAGGGAATGCATTCCTGAAGCTCTCTCTACCTCCCAAGCAAATACACCAGCATCTCTCTTTCTCAGCTTTAGAGCTGCATTATTGTTTGTGTAGAAGTCTGGAGAAGTGTTAAAATGTTGATTTTGCTAACTGGAATAAAATGTTAGGATAAGATTGGATGGGAAGGTGGGCAGTTTTTAGACAGCTGACTTTTGTGGGTAAATGACCTTTGAAAACTGCCCCTAAGAAAAACAAAACTGTGCTTTCTGCTCACAAAATATTGCTGACTTGATTAAGAAGACGCCCCTTCTTTAATTATCACTATGCTCAAAGGTTTACAGCTATACCATGCTTTCTCCATATACGCTCTGCCCCTATGGAATGAACTACCTACCTCAATAAGAGCCATCAAGGACATATCGGACTACAGGAAAACAATAAAAGCTTATCTCTTTATGGAATACTATGGACCCACCCCATGAGCACCTGGCATAAAACTAACCACTATAGACTGTGAACACATCTATCTAGCTCCCCTCCCACTACATCACATCCTTACCCATAATAATTTCTTATATTATTCCATGCTCTTTCAAGATCACTCCCATCTCAGTTGTTCTCTTCCCCCAGCTCTGTACCTTCAACCCCCTTAAACAACTGCTTCTTGTATAAACCATTGCTGCTTTAATGTTAATAGCGGTTCTTAAAAGTAAATCTTCGAACACCTTATAATCATCCAAGTTTAACACCCTTGTTCTATATAAAAATTGATTTTTTTGGTTTTGTGTTACATGTAAACCGCTCTGAATTAATGATAGAGCGATATAAAAAAAATCTGTTAAATAAATAAATCCTGAACGAGCCTGATCTTGTCTGATCTCGGACGCTAAAGTTAGCAGTTGAATAGGAAATTATCTTGGAATACCAGATGCCATAGACTTACTGTGTGGATGAAAGGCCTAGCAATCTACTTCTGGTCGCACCTTGCCAAGAAAACTCAGCAGAGAGGGACACTATTCCATAGGGTCGCCAGGGGTCGGCATCAACTTGACGACACGCAACAATGACAAGTTAGGACTAACCTTTTTTCTGTTTTTTCTGGGATGTTAATGAGACACAATCTCCTACACACTTTATTCCCGCTAACCTACCAATGGAGATCATGTACTAAATTTACTACAATCATGGGTTTCAAATGCCAGGCCTGTTTTTTAAAAAAAATTCACTTTGAGAAGAAAATACCTTTACATATCTATAGCTAAATTTACTATACATGTTTTTCTTCATCATGACCCTCCACCACCAATTAAGTGTTTTGATGTGGTGGTCACCACATGACAGGTAAAACAGGAGGTAATGGAAAGCAGAGAATTACATTTCCCTTAGCACAGAGTAAAGGTCTTACCTGCATTCAGCAGAGTCATTATTGGTGTAGGGGTGGGGAATGATTAAACATGCATAGCTTTGCATTTACAAATTATACACAGTTGGAATGGGAACAAGTATCCACAAAAAAGCTGCTGCAAATTTCTATGGTATTTTTCCATTAGACAATTCTCAAAGAAAAAGAAAAGACATGCTTTCTCTTTGAGAACTAGTGCAAAGTCCATGGATTATAGTACCCGTAGACTTTGCAAGTGCTTACGTTGTTTTCAGAACTGCAGTTAACGGGGCAATTTTCAGACAGGTCATTTTGTTACAAAGTCTGCAAGTACTTTTTACACGCGGACTCTGCAATAGATTTCAAAGGAAAAATAAAGTGCATACTCTTCCTTTGAAACTTGCCACGATTAAGTAAACAGTACCCATAGTTTTCTGCAACTTCTTTTTATACAAATAGATTTTTCATTAACAATTAGGTGCATAGTTTTGAAACACATTTATGTGCTTTGTCAAATCATTACCAAAACATGCCACAGGAATGCCTCACCCAAACGTGGCTAAATGTCTGTGCATTGTGGGATGACAGGGGGTGGAGATAGGTAGAGCTATTTTCAGGCAGCCAATTTACATGGGCAAATTGCTATTTGTCATTTTAAATCACATTAAAATTTGAGTTATAAAAGTGGTCTGGTTAACAAACAGACCAGGTTCAAATCACGCTGGCATTCCTTGTGGCCTTAGGTAAGTCAATTAACCCTCCATTGCCTCAGGTAAAAACTCCTGGGACAGGGAAATATCTATTGTACCCAACTGTAACTTGCCTTGAACTACTATTGTAAAGACAAGATGCCTATGAGAGAAGTCTAAAGAAGTATTAATTTAAAGTCTATTTTATAAAGGCAACAAAACAGCATATGTGCCTTTATAAAATAGGCACCCAGATCCAGCCCCAATAGCATACAAATGCCGACGCACTCATTGGTGTAAATGTTTGCAATTACTGTATATGTGTACTCGTATATTTTATAAAACACACGCGTACACTAACTCCACCCCTGCTCCACCTAAAGTACACCCCTGCGAACACCTACACACAGCAAGGGTATAAATATGCACCATTTTGTCGGCATGTGTACTTATACAAACCTATACCAGAGTGATTCCATAAAAAGCCTTTTCCGTGTATAAAGAAGCTATTAAATGAGGAAAAGCTTATATAAAAATTACCTTGCAGATCTCTCTCAATACTGACAACTGAGGAATGCTGAACTGAAATCACAGAATAAGCTTATCCTTGCTGTAGCCAGCATCTGCCTGTACCACTTCCATAATGTAGTCTGAAATGGTGCCTTTTCCCGCACTTTTACCAATAGCTCTAGACTTCTGAAGAAATGGTTGAGGGCAGAAAAGTAGCACAAAAAATTATAATATGTTTTCATGCATTCTACTGGATTTGTATTTATGTTGCATAACTATATACAGAGTACGTTTTGGCATACCTTTGGTTGGTCCTTTTCTATTCTGCATGGCCTGCTGTTCTTCTGCTATGTTCAGGCGACGAACCACATCTGCTAGAGCAGATTTAAGCAGCTGAATTTCATCTTCTTGCATCTGAACGCGTTGCTCCAGAGAAGCAATGCGATCCGTTACCTCCATGCTGCTTGTAGCAGAGGCACTGTCATCTGAAAATAAACATTGACAATGCAAATAACTTGCAAATATATTGGAAAAATTAATACATTGTAGCCATTAATCATTTTAATCACCTCATGTAATCCTTAAAAACTTCTTCATAAGATAAACCAGTGGTCTGTAGCATCTTGGTATGCTTAATGCACCCAGGCGTTTCCTGTACGGTTTTATGTTGCGTCTATGAGTGTATGTAATTTATGCAGTATGTGTCTATTGTAACCAGCCAAGAATGCTGTGATTTGGTGGGAAATAAATATTTTAAATAAAGGATGATTCTAGAGCAGCTGTTACAGGTAATTCATCTTAAGAATAAGGATTAGGAAAAGTCTTGGCAGACAAATATGCAGTCTGAATAGCTTATTCTTTTGTACAGTCTTAAGTCCCAAGCTGTCCATACAACTTTACAACTTAACTTAGATTGAAATAATGTGCACTCTGAATATTGGACAAATAGGATAAATAATTAACAATTCTGATGTGAAATGCAAATCAGTTCCATGCCTCAAAAGTCAAAAACAATCACAATGTGGCATTATCAAAACCATGAAAAGGTGACATTTTACTTACCAGATAATGCCCTTTCCTTGAGTCCTGCTAGACCAGTCCAGACAAGTGGGTTGTGTTCCCCTACCAGCAGACTGGTGGAGACAAAGAACCAATGAAAAGCTCAGGTTCAATGACATCACTCCCATGCCTCTATCTGTCTCAGCCACCAGAGGTCTCTTCAGTATCCATCCCAAAACATATGGGAGAACATGGCCAGCCTCACATCCTCAATGTAGGTAACCATGAGTAATCAAACAGTAGAAAACTATGTACAGGAAAACATAAACAGAAGGCCATCTGTAGAAGATGAATATGCGGAACCAAGTATATAAATCATAGCACACTCAAAGGAACCACCTCAGAAGAACAGAGCAAAACAGTTTGAGGGGGCGGACCCTCAACTGGCTAGCAGGACTCAAGAAAAGGACATTATCTGATAAGTAAAATGTCACCTTCCATATCATCCTGCTAGACCAGTCCAGGCAAGTGGGACATCAAAGCTATGCCTTCACTAGGCAAGAAGACGACATAACAGCTCGCAAAACCTTAGAGCCAAAGGCCGTGTCCGCCCGAGCATGGACATCCAAGCAGAAACACTTGACAGAAGTGTAAAGTGATGCCCATGCTGCTGCCCAACAAATGTCTTCAGGGGCTACTGAACTCCGCTCCACCCATGAGAACACTAGCGCTCGGGTAGAATGGGCACACAAACTCTCAGGAACTGGCTGGTTCCACAACAGATCCGCTGAGGCAATGGCTCCTTAACCCAGATCCTCAATGCAGACTCAACTGTCACATCATTTTGTGCAGGCAAGCAAACAGCACAAAAAAATGGTCTGACTTACAAAAAGAATTCAAACCTCCAAGATCCAGAGGCACCCTCCAGACATCTACAAGGTGAAGATCCTTACCATTCATCCAACACTGCTCCTTAGAGAAGGAGGGCAAGCAAACCTGGCTCACATGAAAAGAAGAAATCACTTCAGGGAAGAAGGAAGGCATATATTGAATGGAATCGGCCTTCTCAGAAAAAGATAGGTAAAGATCTTGGCAAGACAGAGCCAGCAGCTCAGAATCCTCTTTGTGGAACAAACTGCAATCAAGAAGACCATCTTCTCTGTCAAATTCTTCAGAATAGTGTGCTTCAATGGCTCAAGGGTTCTGACATCAGAGTCCCTAGCAACAGACACAGACCCCAGGGATCACAGACTGGAGGGGTGACGCAGGTGCCGAACCCCCTGACGAAGGCACAAAACATCTGGGTGTAAGGCTAGAGGCTTACCAGCCAATGGGCCTTTGAAACAGGTCAAAGCTTCCACCTGAACCTTCAGGGAGCTAAGAGAAATGGCTCTTCTCCAGCGGGTCTGCCTTAGGAGCCAGCTGCCATCCACCGCACCAGAAGTCAAAACACTATACCTGCATCTCCTCAAGGCTCTGAGTAGAGTGGAAAACCACCGTTGGAGTCTAGCCCATAAATGCTAACCATCTCCTTACAAGAGCCAAACAGTAAGCGAGAAGGGAACCAGGTCCTCCAGGACAAGTGGCTCCCAACACAATAGGCCCTAGGACGTAGGACGTAAGCAAATGAAGAGGTGGTGCTTTCAGGAGCCACATCAGAACTCCAAATCACACTCTCCTCAGCCAACCCAGCACCACCAGAATAATCCTTCTCAGGTGGCACACCATATGCTAAATCACATGCCCCACCAGGGGCCATGGAGGAAACACATACAGCAGGTGCTGACTTGGTCAAGATTGGGCCAGGGCACCGAAGCCCTCAGACCCCATCTCCGTACAGCAACTGTAAGAAGTGGCACACATTGGCATAAGAGCAAGGTGCCATCAGATCTATTTTGGGGTGACCCCAGTGGCAGAGAGTCAACTGAAACACTCCCAAACTCAACTCCCACCCTCCAGGATCTAGAAAGTCCCAACTGAGGAAATCTACTTCCACACTGCACACTTCCAGGATGGACAGAATTAACAAACTAGGAGGTTCTTTGCCATCCAGGAAAACAGGAGAGCCATCTCCAGGCTACCCCAGCACTCCTCATACTGCCTTGCCAATTGGCATAAGCCACTACTGTGGTGTTGTCCGAGAACACTCAAACAGCCTGTCCCTCGACTGGGGGCCAGAAACACAGAAGAGCCAACCTAATGGCCTTTGCCTTAAGGCAGTTGATGGACCACACCGCTTCCCTGCAGTTCAAACAGCCCTGGGCTGTTTGGCCTTGGCAATGGACTCCCCAGACCAAGAAACTGGCATCCATTGACAGAAGGATCCAGGAGCAATCTTCCAGCAGTATGCCCGTCCTCAGAAGACTGGGCTGCTGCCACCACCACAGGATGGCCATCGCCATCATTGGGAGAGGAAGCCGGAGTTCGAACCACTGAGAACTCAGGGACCACCGAGTCAGCAAGGACTTTTGGAGCAGCCACATAAGAATATGCGCCCACAGCACCATCTTGATTGTCATCACCATCAAGGCAAGGAGTTGAAGATAATCCCGGACTCTGGGAGCCTGCTGCAAACAGTGTAGTTACTCACCTGTAGCAGGTGTTCTCCGTTAATAGCAGGAATACGTCCTCACATATAGGTGACATCCTCCGAGTGAGTCCTGCATGGAAACGCTTCCCAGCTTCCATTGGAAGCTTTGGGAGACTACCATTGTGCATGCGTGCCTGCCACGGTGCCATCTTATCCTCAATATAATACAAAAGCTAGTAGCCAAAAACAACTCCATGGGGAGGTGGGAGAGTTGTGAGGACTTATTCCTGCTGCAGGTGAGTAACTACGCTTTCTCCATGAACAAACAGGAAGACGTCCTCATGTATGGGACTCCCAAGCTACAAGCAACCCAACATGACAACAGTCCAACCAGGGCAACAAGAACCGGGAGAAACAGCATGTGTAGTCCCTCTTCGGGACTCAACCGATTCCATGTCCACTGCAGTCATCCACATCAGGGCAACGTTTTCAGTAGTCTGGATGGACAGAAGGGCCGGTGGGAAGGAGCTGAATCTAAATCCCAAACAGGTGCCAGAGTATGGCTTGGCTGAAGTTACTGTCATGCCAGGAATCCACATCCAGGCAGTAATGAGCTATAAAGGTGTGGACAGAGGACCACATAGCAGCCCTGCAAATCTCCTCCATGGAGACAGAGAGCAGATTGGCCACGGACATGGCCATGGCTCAGACATCGTGGGCTGTGACGACACTCGAGACTCAGGTCAGTCTGAGTACAGGCAAAGTAAATGCAATCCACCACCCAGATGGACAATGTGTGCTTAGAGACAGCACGCCCAGTTTGCTGGGGTCATAGGAGTCTAAAAGCTGCGTTGAACACCGATACACCTTTGTCCATTTCAGAAAGAAGGCCAGGGCACATTTACAATCCAATGTGTGCAACTGAACCTCCATCCTGTTGGCATGAGGCCTAGAAAAAAGGTGGGCAACAGCACCGACTGGTTGAGTTGGAAAGCTGAGATCACCTTGGGCAAAAAACACAGGTGGGTGCACAGCATCATCCGATTATGGTGGAACATTGTGTATGGAGAGTGAGTCGAAATGAGAGACACAAAAAAGAGAATGTTACAGGTTAGAAATTTCAGAGGGCAGGTAGCCAGAGGCTCAAAAAGTGCCACCAATAGCTGCCCCAACTCCACATTCAGATCCCAGGCGACCAGCAGGGGCTTAATTGGAGGCTTTGACACGGCTACCAGTGGCTGAGCAGACATGGGCTTCCCCTCCAAGTCACGGTGGTAGGCCCCGATCGCACTCAGGTGGAACTTGGACAGAGTTGGACTTCAGGCCAGAATAAGAGGCATACACCCACTTGATCAAAATAAACGCATAATCTGATACTAAAAGGTTGTTCTCATGTAATTCAAATTGTATAAAATTAATGTAAATAAGTAAAAAGTTTGATTACATCCACTCAATACCACTGGATGAAATCACTGTTTGTATGCCTTTAATTATACTGTTAAATGTAAAAAGTTAAATCTGTTCCCTGTAAAACGACTAGGACATGATTAACCATGTACCTTGAATTTTTTCTGTTCACTGTAAACCGCACTTGATACTTGGGAAAGAGCGGTATATAAATGTATGCTAAATAAATAAATAAGAGATGCAGGGGGTACTCCAACAATCTTTTCACCAAACATGAGAAGGGATCCAGCAACTTGTCAGCACACTAGTGTGAGAACCTGTGCCACTTGAAGGCATAGAGGCAGGGCATCGAATCCCCGTGGGAGGCCAGGACGACATCCATCACCTCCCCTGGCAAGTTGAGCTCTGACAGACCTACCTGCCCAGCATCCAAGTCGCAAGGGCCAGGGACCTGACATTGGGATGCACTAGGGTCCCACCCTCCTGAGAGATGAGATCAGGGTCGCAACCCAATCAAAGAGGATCCCAACAGGAGAGCTGAAGCAACAAGGAGAACCACGGCTGCCTGGGTCAGTAGGGGGCAAGGAGTGTATCATGGTCCCCTTGTCCACCTGGAGCTTGAATAGTATCTTTACAACCAGCAGAATCAGGGGGTATATGTGTAGAGCAGTCCCACACCCCAGTTCAGGAAGAAGCCATCGGAAGCTAACCTGTCCCTGGAGGCCATGCTGGAGCAAAAACAATCCACCTGAGCATTTTGTGGCATAGCAAAGAGGTTCACTATCAGAGTGCTCCACACCTGAAAGACGCGCTCCACTACCTTCCTGTGGAGGGTCCACTCATGGGACTGAAGGACCCAGCTGAGATGGCCCACTTGGGTACTGAGCTCTCCAGACAGGTACATTGGCCTCAGCTCCATGACATGGACAGCTGTCAACTTCTAGAGGTGCACTGCCTCCCAGCACAGGAGGTATGAACCTTTGCCCCCCCTGTTTGTTGAAAAAGAACATAGCCACTTGGTTGTCGGTGTGAATTAGGACAACCTGGATGGTCAGGTGTACTTGAAAAGCCTTGAGGGCATTTGTGATCCCCTGTAGCTCCAGGAAGTTTATCTAGTGCAGACTCTCCTGCTCTGACCATAGGCCCTGCATCTACAGGCCACCCAAATGCGTGTCCCAGCCCAATTTTTGACGCGTTGGTGGCGAGCATCCTGTGGGGGAGCGTCAATTGAAAGGGGAGACTCCGGAGCAAATGCTGTGGTTCCAGCCACCATTGTAGAGATTCCACAAGGGGCATGGTAACCACCATCCAGTACCTGAGGCAGCCCGAGGCTTACCGCCACTGAGTGCACAGAGTCCACGGAGCCTGGTGCATTCTGAACTGGCCAACCTGAAGCGTGAGTGGATGGAAAGACAAAGTCCTTTATTAACCCTTAGGCCGCCCGACACAGGCCGTGTTTCGTCACCCTTTGTCAGGGGCTGGCCAGGCACAAAAACTAAAATCATAAACAACCACCATTACCATACATTAAAAACATAAAGGAACAGACTGACAAACTTGTAAAACAACATCATACATATAGATACTTAAACAATAATAAAAACATTAAAACCTTACAAAATACAATGCTATAAAATCAATAAATAATGTGAAATAAATAAATGTGCTCGAAGGTACTAATCATCATAAAATCATATACATAAAAATAAAATGATATAATAAATTAGATTACCATCCTCTGTTGTGGGCTCTAAAAAGTATTATACCACACTAATGAAGTGAAATCTAAAAACCGTTGCTAGAAAAACAAAAACAGGATAATTAAAAAACTTGTAACTTGATTCCATATCTTTCATTAATCCAAAGTGAAAGAAAAAGGAAAAGAAGGTGGAATAAGCAATGAGGAGAACAGGACAGGACATGAGTAAACTACAAAATCTCCAATAAAATGAACTACATAAGAAAACTTGTACTTGAGGATTATGGTAGCAGGAGGAAGCCAGGAGCCCTACTGAAAAACAGTAAAGGCAGGATATGCAATGATAAACGAGACATTACCAATTGATCTGTACAAATTTAAACGTGGGCCCAATAGGGGGAAGAATTGTATTCTTTGATGCAATCATGCACAAAACAATTGTTATCTAAGGCTAATGCACATTGTGTTTGCAACCGCAAAACCCACGGTGTATAAAAAGTACTGCAGATAGAAAAGAAAACTTTTCAGCCCTACATGCAAATGATAACGGCGGCAGGATGAAAATAGAGAAGAATATGCAGACCACCGTCTAAGTATAAAATGCTGCCACCGGGAAAATGAATAAAGTATTGACCAAGTATTAAATGACCCTGAGGGCGGACAGCAAGTACTGATTGAAAACCAAATGCCGAAAAGATAAAAATCACTAAAAGAGCTTGATTATGCCAAAAACAAAGGATTAAATGAATTCGGCGTCCTTCCTTGTTATGCTGCGGGTCCAAGAAACCGACAGCAGTTGTTCTCAAGGTAATTTGCTCCAATTTTACTTTTTTATACACACTTTTCTTTTTATTCTCAGTCACGATTTAAATTTATGATTGATTCATTTAATCCAGTGTGACGAAACATGGCCTGTGTCGGGCGGCCTAAGGGTTAATAAAGGACTCTGTCTTTCCATCCACTCACGCTTCAGGTTGGTTTGTTCTTGCTTCTGCGTGATTTCTGCTTCCTAGTGTCGCACGCATTCTGAACTGGGCCATCGGGGTCACGTACACCATGGAGACCATATGGCCCTGCATGTGCAAATCCCTCGCACTGTGGTGTGCCGCCTTTGATGGATAGCGGAAACCACCTCCATGAGCCGTTGCAAGTGGTCTACTGGGAGAAAGGCCTGGGCCCATGTGGTGTCCAGGAGGGCTCTGATGAATTCTAGCTGTTGCGACAGCTGTAGATAAGACTTGGGGTAGCTGATGACAAACTCGAGTTGCTCAGTCACCTAAATCGTCAGGTGGGTTGAGCGCTGCATGCTGTCTGGCGTGGAGGCCTTTATCAGCCAGTCATCTAAGTAGGGGAAAACAAAGACCCCCAGGATCCGGAGGTAAGTGACGACGACCACTAGGCACTTTGTGAAGACCCTAGAGGCTGACACCAGCCTGCAGGGTAGCATCCTGTATTGAAAGTGCTGGCTGCCCAGCATGAACCTCAGGTACTTAGCTATAGTTATAGTTTATTTTACTTGAGATAACTGCCTAGCTGCTACCCACTATAGGCGGTAAGGGTTACATTCAGGTACTGTATGTACTTCCTGTGGAGAGGATGGATCAGGATGCATGTGTATGCATCCTTCAGATCCAAGGAGCATAGCCAATCGCCCTTGAGGAGATAAGGGAGCAAGATACCCAGGGAGACCATCTTGAACCTTTCTCGAACCAGAAAATGGTTCAGGTCCCAAAGGTCCAGGATGGTCTGGAACCGCCCCCCCCCCCCCCCCGGTCTTTTTGGGGACAAGAAAGTAGCAGAATCGCCCTATCTGAGCCAGGGGTACTGGCTCAATGGTCAAGTTAGTCAGTGGGGTGGCAACCTCCACCTGGAGTAGAACACAATGGTGTGAGTCTAGAGCAGGGGTGGGCAAACCTTTTGACTCGAGGGCCACAATGGGTTCATATATTGGACCCGGGGGCCGGACCAAGAGTAGATGGGTGATCAAACAGTGAGAAAGCTGTAAAACCGCATGGTTTATAATATGATAGAATGCCCAGATCTTTGTTAAATCTTTTCTGGTCCATTTGGAAGTGTTTTACCTTAATTTCAGAAGTTTTATGTTCCTGGATTGTCTTGAACCTTCCTCTTAGGATTCTCACATAAGGTCATTAATGGTTCTGAGGAACACTCCTCTACCACAATGGCATCACCTTGGCCTGCTCCATGCCTTGTGATCCGATTCATGTTTTTAACCTTTATCAAATGCAGGACAACAGTGGACGGACGGTTCTACATATCTGCTGTTTCTTAAACACCCCATTGCTTGCCACTATCTGAGACAGGATGATGGACCTCCCATCTGATCTAATTTGGGCAATTCTTGCAGATAAACCACATCCACTTAGCAGAAAAATTAGCCTCTCATAAGGGTGTTTTCTAGACAGCATTTGTCTGCTCTGAGGAAATAATTACAAAATACTTAGAATATTATCTACAAGTCTCAGTAACTGTCATGAAAAATAGGTCTCAAGTCAGTATTTAAAAACATATTTTATACCCTGAGCCATTGCCTCTGCGGTGGTTCCACTCAAAATGAAAATACAAAAGCAGCTATATTCCAGAGTTGCCAGTTCCAAGACAGACATTTTTAAGCCAGTCCTACATTTCTAATGCATTTTGGGACCTGCAGCATCAATTTCAATGGATATAAAAAGAAACTACAAATAACCATACATTGCATTTGAAATGTAAGTTCAAAACCAGGACTGGCTAAAAAGTCTCCCACCTGGGACTGGGTAACCAGTAGCTCTGATACTCTCTTTAAAAAAAGTAATTTAATAGACAAAACCAAGACCCATAGCGTGCGCTGTTCTCTACTTTACAACTTCTTAGCCACTGAACAGTCTGTTGCCCCTTCAAATTCCTCTTTTAGCCAGTGTGATTTGCCCACCGCTTCCAAGAGCGGGGATAACAAGACGCAAGAAAGAGAGCGGAAACGATTCCAGCCGCTTACTTGGACCTCACTCAGACTCTACAATTCAAATACCGCTGCAGAAGGAAGATGAATGCATGAACAAGACGCCCGTGCTGTGCTGCAAGCCAATGGCAAGATAGATAGACAGATAACACTGTATATGTACATACCCTTCGGGCATCAATAAAAGGGCTCTGCGCGAATCGTGCTCCGCCGGCGAAGGAGGGACAGAGCCAGTGTGGCAGACAATAGACAGATGCGCGAGAGTGACGGCTCGCGCTTTCCCTGCGCTAAGGAAGGAGACATCGTCCCCACAACGTGAGATCAAGGTGGCCACGCTCCCACCGCAGTCTCTTTCCCCCTTCCACCGTTAGAAGCTCTTACCTCGCACTCGTCCCTCTCAGCTTTCCATTCTCCTCTGACCGCTATGAGCTCCGCGGGCCGGATTAAAAGGTCCGCCGGGCCGGATTAAAAGGTCCGCCGGGCCGGATTAAAAGGTCCGCCGGGCCGGATTAAAAGGTCCACCGGGCCGTATACGGCCCGCGGGCCGTAGTTTGCCCATGTCTGGTCTAGAGGGTACTCCCCTAGGAAGAATGCGGGCAGGGGCTGGGCAAAATGCAGCAGGTACCCGTCCTGAACTATCTGTAGCACCCAGGTGTCTGTAGTAATGAGGGGCCATCTGTGTGCAAAATGGGTCAGCTGACTGCCCACCAGAGGGGCACCCCCTTCAGTAAGCGGTTGACTGGCTATGCTCTGGACGAAGGCGTCAAAAATCCACCCCCAGTTAGGATGCAGGCTGAGCCTTCTGTGGCTTGGTCCTCCAAGGCTGAGGCTAGGCCTGCACCTTGGGCTGAGTTCCCTGGGGGGCTCTGATAATACAGGCGCTTTGGCCTGTAGAAAGACTTCTTTCCTTGGAGCTTCTTCTTGACGGGGTCGGCAGTCTTGCATGAGAGGCAAGAGAGAGAGACAGAGCAGGTGAGCATCTTGGCCGCCCTTTCCTGCATGGTCTTGCCGAAGGGGTTCTTGCCTGTGCATGGCATGCCTGCCAGCTTGTCCTGGACTCACTGCTCCAAGTCGGAGGACTGGAGCCAAGCTTCCACCCTGCCCACCAACTCAAAGGCATCGTAGGTAGCTCCCACCATGCATTTGGACATGTTCTTCTCATAGTCCACTAGGCATGGAAAGCCTCAAAGTACACTGGCAGGATGAAGGAGCCGAACTCACTCAGGTTCCCCATTTCAAGACCTTACAAATCAACTAATTGCAAGGTCTATGACAACTTTTAGACAACTGCCAAATCCCTGAGCACCTGTAAGAGTCCATACACTTATGTAAATACCCGTGTTTCCCCAAAAATAAGACCGGGTCTTATATTTATTTTTGCTCCAAAAGATGCACTAGGGCTTATTTTCAGGAGATGCCTTATTTTTTTTTTTCATATACAACAAAACACATTTATTCATGTACAACAATCCAACTTTTTTTTTTAAGTATAGCAATCTACATTTACTCATGTACAGCAATCTACATTTATTCAAATACAATCATGACATCTTCTTCCGGAACATCGTCAAAACTCTCCAAACCCCGAATTCCGGCCTGATTTTCTTGCGACTTCATTCCCTGTAGAACCATTGGCCCCAATCTCTCATGTCTAGCAATAGAGCTCTCCTTAAATAAGCACTTCTTGTCCAAGCACTCAATGTACTGTTCTATACCTCTTAATCAGTACTGATAGCAATTGAAGCTGATTGGCTGCCACCTCATGCAGCCAATCAGTGAAGTGTTAGCATGCTGTTGCTTCTGCTGCAGGCGGCGTGCACAGGGAAGCGGGAGAAGTGGGGGATGTGGGCAGCGTGACAGCACAGAATGTGATCAACTGTGATCACACTGGGAATGAGTGGCACTGCAGCGCCCACCCGCACAGATGATCAGCACCAGCCCGCCATGAACAGTCAGAAATCAAATATTCGTGCAGCCAGAGCAACCCCCCCCCTCCCCCAGGTACCGAGTCAGTCCGCCCATGATCTGCACTAGGTCTTATTTTCGGGATAGGGCTTATATTATGGGAATCACAGAAAAATGTGCTAGGTCTTATTTTCAGGATAGGTCTTATTTTCGGGGAAACACGGTAGTTAAAATGTGAATGTAAACACTGCTGTTAACTGCTATTGTAAATAGTTCCAAAAAGTTTCATGTATACAAAGTTATGTTCTCTGTAAACCACTCTGAGAATTTGAAAGGTGATATATATAAAAAATGTTAAATAAATAAAACATCCTTTAAGAACATCCCCATGTAGAGCTGGTAGGACAGGACAAGGGCGACCAGCATGGAGTCCTGGAAGCAGCGCCACCCAAAGTCATCCAAGGTCTTTGCTCCCTGCTAGGAGGCACCGACAAATGGGTTCTGAAGCTCATAACGTGCCGCACGGCAGACTCCACCATCAGGGAGTGGTGCAGCAGTTGGGGCTTCTCGAACCTGGGGGCCTTTTGCACCTGGTACATCAAGTTGAGTCAGCAGCGGATGGACAGCACTGATATGGGGTGTTCCCACATCCTGAGGAGCAGCAGCTGTAATATGTTGTGTGCCAGCACCGTGATGGCCTCCTTCGGGGCTGAGGGGTACTGGAGGATCTCCTGTTACTCCGTTCTCTGCTCATCCTCTGCCTCCAGGAAGAAGGGGATCACCTTCACCATGTTCTAGACGAAGTCCTGGAAGGACAAGTCCTCCGGGGACGACTTCCACCTTTCGTACAGTGGGGACGGCTCCAAGTGGGATGTCAGGGGACTCCCTCTCGGTGACCAGCGACTTCCTCTGTCTCACATCGGAGTCCGATTCAAAGAGGAAATCAAAGTACTTCCTCATCTCCTTCAGGCATCAACTCTGCTCCAGCAGAGCCACTAGGCACTGGCGGGACAGATGGTGGTCCTTCCCTAGTGTCCATGCGCAGCGACATCGGAGTCTCCGGGGACAGCAGGAATCAGTCCTCATATATGGGTGACATCGGCACCAACAGTCAGCTTTCAAAGAAAGCCTTTTGGAAATGCAACCATGCATGCGTGGTCCCCATCCCGCCCAAGGGTGCCATCTTGCTCAGTCAGATGACATAGCTAAAAGACGGCAAAAACAAAAGATGGTATAGAAGCAACTCCAAGGGGAGGATTGAGGGCTGTGAGGACTGATTTCTGCTGTCCCCGGAGAACACCTGTTACAGGTGAGTAACTACACTTTCTCCAGGAACAAGCAGGAAGTCAGTGCTCACATATGGGACTTCCCAGCTACAGACTACCAAAGGTCCATAGCAAAAACAGGGCTCCCTCATGGGGAGCCGTAAGCAGCAGCACCCGAGTCTGTGCCCACAGACCACAGTAGGACCCCTGTGTCCGATGAAACCAGCACGCCGGTATCCTGAACACAGAAGGGTCGGAGGGTA
The DNA here is from genome assembly GCA_033557465.1 of Ichthyophis bannanicus. Taxonomy (NCBI): domain Eukaryota; kingdom Metazoa; phylum Chordata; class Amphibia; order Gymnophiona; family Ichthyophiidae; genus Ichthyophis; species Ichthyophis bannanicus. The sequence continues at coordinate 77,229,743 of CM066037.1, read as the reverse complement.
GGAGTTGTCTAAACCCCAAAAAGGTTACAGAGCACAGCCTGGCTGAAGGCACTGTCCCGTTGGGACTCTCTTTCCAGGCAGTAATGGGCTGTGAAGGTATGGACTGAAGACCAGGTGGCAGCTTGGCAGATGTCCACCATCGGAACAGAGCGCAAGTTTGCCACTGAGGCTGCCATGGCTCTGACATGGTGCGCCGTGATGCAGACTTCCAGCGGGAGCCTCACCTGCTCATAAGCGAGGGTGATACAGTCCATCACCCATGTGGACAGTGTACGCTTGGTCACCGTCTCCCCAGACTTCTGGGGCCATAGGAGATGAAAAGCTGAGAAGCTTTTTCGGTGGCCCCGAGTGTGTTGGATACAGAAGGACAAAGCCCTCCTACAGTCAAAGGTGTGAAGGACCATCTCCGTCTAACTGGAGTGAGGTCTTGGAAAGAAGGTAAGGAGCACCACTTCCTGGTTGAGATGGAAGGGCGATACTACCTTTGGCAGGAATTTGGGATGCGTGCGAAGCACCACTCTGTTCTTGTAGAACCTGGCATAGGGCGCCTCCGCCCCAAGGGCCTGAAGCTTGCTAACTCTGCAAGCGGAGGTAAGCGCAACCAGGAAAGCCACCTTCCAAGAGAGGTAGCAGAGGTGGTAGATAGCCAGAGGTTCAAAGGGCAGGCAAGTGAGCTGCCCCAACACGACGTTGAAGTCCCATTCGGTTGCCAGAGTGTGAATCGGGGGGGCTTCGATAAGAGCAGGCCCCAAAGAAAACGGGTCACCAACGGCTGGACCGAGAGGGGCTTACCATCTACCAGATGGAGGTGCGCTACCAAGGCACTGAGTTGCACCCAGACGGAGTTAGACTTGAGTCCAGACTGAGAGAGGTGGATAAGGTACTGTAACACCAGAGCCACCGGAGAGGAGAAAGGGTCAGCCCCGTGATTGGCGCACCAAACAGAGAACCTGCACCATTTGAGGGCATAAGCCTTCCTAGTGGAGGCCTTACGAGAGGCCAGCAGGATGTCCTCCACTTCAACCGGAAGGTTAAAGGGGGCCAGAGTCACCCTCTCAGCAGCCACGCTGTCAGTGACAGGGACCCAAGATTGGGGTGCAGGAGAGAGCCCCCCTCCTGAGATAGGAGTCCCAGGGCAGTCCCCAAGGGGATGGGGGTGTCCAAGGGGATGGGAGCAGCGGGAACCACTGTTGCCTGGGCCACCGAGGAGCTATCAGGATGAGAGAGGCCCTGTCATGGAGAGTCCTGAAGAAGGTCTTGGTGATCAGCAGGATAGGAGGGTAGGCATACGTGAGACCAGGAACACGTCCGCTGCCACCCTGGAGGGGTGGGCCTGCCAGGAGCAGAAGCAAGGAAACTGGAAGTTGTCCAGGCTGGCGAACAGGTCCATCACGGCTTCTCCCCAGAGCCGGAAAAAACTGGCTACCCTGCGGTCCAACTGCCACTCGTGCGGCTGGAGAACTCTGCTGAGCCTGTCGGCTGGCTGGTTGTCCTGACTGGGCAGGTACGCTGCCCGCAGGGGGATACCCTGTCAGATTGCATACGAGCAGAGGGCCAAAGCCTCCTGACAAAGGGTACGAGATCCCGTGCCCCCTTGTTTGTTCACGTAGAACATTGCCACCTGGTTGTCCGTCTGGACTAGAACCAGCTGGTGACGCAGGTGGTGACAGAAGACCCTCAGGGCTAGCTGTATTTATTTATTTACATTCTCTTATATACTGCGCTATTCTGCATCACTGCGGTTTACATTGAACAAACTGAAATTACATTGAACAGGGCATTATAACTTGGAGATAACTATTTTACAGGGAACATGGGCTATGGAGGGTTAAGTGGCTTGCCCAAGACCACAAGGAGCACCTGTGGGACTAGAAACCCCAGTCCTTCCGGCCCACGGTTGCTGTCCTAGTGGGATTTGAACCCCCAACCTTCCGGCCTGAAGTACCTTGCCCCAACCACTAGGCCACTCCTCCACTCCACTGTATGGCTCGGAGCTCCAGGAGATTGATCTGCTGGGTGCTCTCGTCCGGTGACCAGTTGCTCCGAGTGCAGAGATCTCCGCTGTGGTTTCCACAGCCAAGCAGGGAAGCATCCGTGGTGAGGACCCTGGAGGGGCTTGGGGCCTGAAAAAGCATGCCTGCCTCGGGATGCTGGGGAGACTGCCACCAGAGCCGAGAATCTGCCAACTGGCGGATCATGGAATCCCTGTCCCGTAGGTGGCCGGTGGCCTGAGACCACTGGCCCCGGAGACACCACTGCACCGCCCTCATGTGGAGGCAAGCGTCTGGGGTGACGTGGACCATGGAAACTATGTGCCTGAGGAGGCGCAGGAGAAGCCGAGTGGGCACCAAGGGACGGCACTGCACTGCACATCCTGAGCCAGAGCCCCGAGACAATCGGCACGATCCCTGGGCAAGAAAGCCTTCGACTGGAGAGTGCCAATCTTTGCCCCAATGAACTCCAGACACTGTGTCGGAAGGAGGTGAGACTTGGGGTAGTTTATGACAAACTCCAAGTTCTGTAGGAGCTGGATGCTGCGTATGGTGGCCTGCTGCACCTCTGAGGCCGTGCCTCCCTTTATGAGCCAGTCATCCAGGTAGGAAAAGACAAAGACTCCCTGGAGCCGGAGGAAGGCAGCTACTACCGCCAGGCATTTTGTGAAAACTCTTGAGGCAAAGGCTGTAGGCCGAAGAGGGGAACGCTGTACTGAAAATGCCTGGCTCCCATTACGAACCGCAGGTAGTGCCTGTGGTTGGGATGGATAAGGATGTGGGTATAAGCATCCTTGAGGTCTAAGAAGCATAGCCAGTCTCCCTGCTGGAGGTATGGCAGCAATGTTCCAAGGAGGAGCATCTTGAACTTCTCCCTCACTAGGAATTTGTTGAGGTTGCGCAGGTCAAGGATGGGCCTTAAGCCCCCTGTCCTTTTTGGCACAAGGAAGTACCTGAAGTAGAACCCCTTGAACTTGAGGTGGTGGGGCACCGGTTCCACCACTTTGTCCTCGAGAAGATTTGCCAACTCCTTCAGGTGGTGGTCACGGTGGAGGGGAGACCTGAGGGGCTCTCACAGGAAATAAGGGGGAGGTGTCTGAATCAGATGGAGGATGTAACTCTCCCTGATCACCCGAAGTGCCCAGGAATCGGTGGTGATGGACATCCACCTCTGGGCATAGAGGGCCAGACGTCCCCTTGTGGGCTGCTGATCTCCTTGGGGTAGAGAGGCTATGCTCAAGGAGTCAAAAGCTCCCCCTGGCTGGGCTGGGGCCTGGAGCTTTAGAGCCTTCTGCTTATGCAGGCCATGCCCTTGCCCCTTGGCCTGCTGACCCTTCTGGGGAGCCAGGGAGCCCTGATAAGTTGGGTAGTTTCGGTAAGTAGCTCCCTTCCTTGAGTAAAAGTACTTTTTACCCGAGCCCTTCCATCAGGGAGGGGCAGCAGTCTTTTTAGAGAGCCTGGTCCTAGTCATTAACTCCGTATCCAGCTCAGCGGCCTTGTAAGTCATGGGTTTGCCAAAAAGGTTCTCTCCTTGGCAGGGGACATCGACCAATTTGTCCTGAACCCACTGCTCAAGGTCAGACGACTGTAGCCAAGCTTGGCAGCATGCACCGTGAATTTGGAGCACTCAAGGACTGCCTTGGCCAGGTTCTTGGAACAGCTACAAAGGTTCTTTGGAGAGACCAGCCGAGAACCCGATGAGTTCCTTCGCAGGTCTCTCAGGTACATGCCCATGTACAGCTGGTAGGCCTGGATGCGGCAGATAAGCACTGAGCCCTGGTAACACTTTTTGCCAAGGGTGTCCAAGGTGTGGGCCTCCCTGTCAGGGGGGCACCGAGAAGTACATCTTTTGGTTTTTCAGCCGATGTATGGCCGACTCCATCACCATGGAGTTATGCGGCAGCTGTGACTTCTGGAAGCCTGGGCTCCGGCAGACTCGATACATCAAGTCGAGCCGTTTGCTCACCACCGGCATCGAAGCCGGTGTCTCCCACATTCGGAGCATCAGCCGTTCCAAGATGGGCACCGTGAGTGATTCCCTCGGAGGGGTCTTGTACTGGAGGATTTCCAACTCATCTGCCCCGGGTCCTCCTCCGACTCTGTTGGGAATGCCAGGGCCTTAGATGTCTCCTTGACAAAATACAGGAAGCCCATGTCCTCAGGCGGAGACCGCCGCTGAGGCTCCGAGATGGGAGAGTCAGAAGGGAAGTCGCGATGGCGTTGGATATCGGGGTACTCCTCATCCTCATAAGAATATAAGATATGCCATACTGGGTCAGACCAAGGTCCATCAAGCCCAGCATCCTGTTTCCAACAGTGGCCAATCCAGGTCACAAGTATCTAGCAGTTTCCTCAAAAGACACAGGTTCCTCAATGCTTGTATTGGGTCAAGCAGTGATATCCCGTGGCCCTTTTAATAATGGTTTATGGACCTTTTCTCCAGGAACTTGTCCAAAGCTTTTTTAAACCCGCTACACTAACAGCTCTTACTACATCCTCTGGTAACAAATTCCAGAGTTTGATTACACGTTGAATGAAAAAATATTTTCTCTTATTAGTCTTAAATAGTTACCCTGTAGCTTCATTGCATGTCCCCTAGTCTTTTTATATTCTGATGACGCAAACAATTGATCTACGCTTACCCATTCCACTCCATTCATTAATTGGAGGAGTCCGTCGAGGACTCGTAGGAGGGCTGTTCCGCAGGCCTCGAGGCCCCTGAAGCCCTGTGGCCGGTACCCGGCAAACTTGCCGGGGATGACCGCAGCCCATCGAGTGGGACTCAGAGCGCAATCTTGACCAAGGATTGACTTGAGGCCGAAGGATCTCGAGGATCAGCTCGGCCTCCAGGGACCTCGAGGGCCCAGTGGTCGGGGCAGATGAACCAGTCATGCTGGACAACAGCGCCCGCTGCTGGTCCATGAAGGCAGACAAACTGTGCTCCAGGGCCACCATTCTGGACTCCAGACCAGAAGTCTTCGCAGCCTTTGGCGCAGGCACCGAGGGACTCGAGCCCGACGCCAGCTCCCCCAAAGGGGAATCCTCGATGAGGATGGTGTCTGGGGACCAAGGCCGGTCCACGGTCGGATCCTTCCGGGGGACCTTCGCAGGCCGCTCCTTCTCCGATGCCTCAGGCGAACGTCTCGAACTGCAGGACTGGGCCCGGGGAACCCACGGCCGGTCAGAACCATCCAAGCTGTCGCCTTCGAGGATTTCTTCTTCTTCCTGGGTTCCCTTGAGGGAGACCCCCTTTCTGAGGACCCACAACGAGGCTCGGGTTCAGAGGGTTCCACCTGAGATGTCGGAGCCTCAGACGAGGCACTAGCCTTCGGAGGCATCGGGGACTCGGAGAAAAACTTATCGTGCTGCTGCTGGCAGCTCTTGAGGGCCTTGCTGGTCATCCTCTTGCAGAGACCGCAGGCTACCGAGTCGTGGTCTGGCCCAAGGCAGCGGAGACAGCAGTCGCGTGTGCTGGTCAAAGACATGATTTTAGAGCACCAATCACACTTTTTAAAGCCACTGGTAGCCATGGGGGGAAAAAAGTAACTCTGCGAGGTTGAAAACTCTCCGGGCTGCCAGTGGGAGAAAAAAGTGAAAGACACCAGAAAGAGAAAAGAACGAAAAATAAACCGAACCCAATGATGAAGCACCGAGGTCGGTAGGTGGGAGGAGTACTGGTGCAATACCGGAGGCAAGTGTGAAACTCAGAGAGAGAAAAATCAACATCTGAAGGGCTCCGCGGAAAAAAGGAGACTAAGCAAGATGGCACCCTTGGGCGGGAAGGGGACCACGCATGCATGGTGGCATCTTCCAAAGGCTTTCTTTGAAAGCTGGGGGGATACTTCTTCGAGGGCTCTGTCGGTGCTGACGCCACCGAATTCCTGCTTGTTCCTGGAGAAAACAATAAAACGAAACCCCGAAGGGCCCGCAAGAACAACTTGTCCCCCCCCTCTGCCTTTTGCTAAATACCTTGCACCCTACTTCCAAGCCTTTATACGCAATCCCCTTCCCAACCCTCATATATCTTCCTCTGCCTCTTGTACCTTCACCAACCTCTGCTCCTTCCTTTCGCTCATCTACCCATCCCTGTCTTCCAGACCTTCCTTTTACCTCTCTAGCTTCTCTATTTCCATCTTCTATAAACCCTTCACACACCTGTCCCTTTCCTCTCTTGTCCCTTCCCCCAGCACCTCCACATCCTTCATAGTTTCACATAATCTCTGTAACCCATGCCACCTTTCTATGCCTTGTCTCAAATACACCAGCCCATCTAACACACCTTTACAGATTACCCTTCCTAGTTGTCTTGTATACACTACCACACAAGTCTGTCCCTACTCAATCTCTGTCCTCACTTTCACCAGCCCCAAGTCCCCATACTACAGCCCAATCTCCTGAATCTAAGTGGTTAGAGCAGAAACCTGGAAGCCAGAGAGACCAGGGCTTGAATCCCTCTAACACTCTTGTTGCCTTGAGCAAATCAGTTAACCCTCCCATTGCCTCGGGTACAAACCTAGATTGTAAGCTGCTAGGATTGCCACCATATGTTACATTTCTTATATCTCAACAAACAGGACCTATAGAGAGCGGAGGGTATACCCATAAACAAAAGCATGGGGAGGAGTGACCTGCGCGGAGCAACAGGTGCACCTACTCTTGCCACCTTGCTGGGCAGACTAGATGGACCATGGGTCCACCAGACGCTCTTAAATGCCACCAAAAAATACTGTCACCATTAAGCAATTATGTAAAGGCTCCCCTGTCAATTAATCCTGCTCATTAAAATAAAATAAAAGAAAAACAGATCAAATTATGCTCTACCAATCTTAAGATTTAAACCAAAAGAATGAACAGAGTTTAAAGAAAAAATCCATTGCTGTTCCCGATATTGTAAGTGAGATACTCTATTACCCCCCCCCCCCCTTTTCATGGTTCAATCGGAACAAAGTCAATTATCCACCACATGAACTGCTCAAAACCGTGCTGTTTCTCCAGGCAATGAGATACAAAAAATAAAGTACTTACAGCACCCACTGTAAGTGATCGGTGTTCTGCAAGTCAAGTCTTTACTGAACGAGTTGTCCTGCCCACATACAATAGCAGGCAAGGGCAAATCAAAAGATAGACCACACATGAGGTCTTGCAGGTTGTATGCCAACGTGTAGAATATGAAGTCTGTGTGAGAGGGTCATGGTCCAAGATTCATCTTCCAAAGTCATATGACAAAAATTACAATGGGAACAACAAAAATGACCCGGTGAATCTATTTGGGAAGGAGAGGAATTATCCACTGGAAACGTAGTATGAACTATCCCATCCCTAATATTTCTCCCCTGAGAAGAAGTTACTGTCAAATTTTATTGAAAACATGAATGAAGAGCTAACACGTGCCAATGTTTCCATAACATGGACACTACTTGTGCAGAATTAGTCATAAAAGGTAAAACACCTATGATTTTATCAGCAAAATCCCTTCTGCCGGGACGGTTAGGGTCAAGTAGCCATTCACGATGTACATGACGTGCCCTTGTATAAGATCATTTAATAAGATAACAGACTAACCCTTTTCATGCAGTCTATTAGATAGATCAACAGCATGTTTATTAAATTCTTGTAAAGTGGTACAAATTCTGTGGAATCATAAAAAATGTCCAACTGGTAGGCCCCTGACGGAGCTGTGTAGGATGGCAACTGTGATAGCGCAAAAGATTATTCCTTTGAACAGGTTTTCTATACAGAGTGGTGGCCAGTCCATCATCACATTTATAGACCAAAAGGCTGCAGAGCGTAGGTTTGCCATTGAGGTAGCCATGGCACGAACATTATGAGCAGTGACATGCCCTTCCAGGGAAAGTCCTGCTTTGTCATAAGCAAATGAAATGCAGTCCGCTATCCATCTGGAGAGCATACGTTTAGATACCAGGAGACCCAAGTGACTTTGATCAAAAGAAATGAACAACTGCGAGGCTTTATGGTGATCTCCAGTTCTCTGGAGATAAAAAGCCAACACCCTCTTGCAGTCAAGAGTATGCAGAGTTGCTTCTGCTTGAGACGCATGCGGTCTAGAAAAGAATACAGGAAGGTAAACTGACTGGTTTAAATGAAAAAGGAGACACCACCTTTGGCATAAAATGCAGGTGAGTCCTAGACCTTGTCATGGTGGAACCTAGTATAGGATGGGTCCGCTACCAAAGCCTGAAGCTCACTAATGCATCTAGCAGAAGTGAGGGCAATAAGGAAGATAACATTCCATGAAAGGAACTTTAGTGGGGTCATAGCCAATGGTTCAAAGGGCGGCTTAAGAAGCTGCACTAGAATGACATTTAGATCCCAAGAAACCGGAGATGGCTTAATGGGTGGCTTGCCCCCTCATAAAGCACGCTACTAGCAGTTGAGAGGAGATGGGCTGTCCATCCAAGAGATGAGAGGCCGCAATGGCACAGAGGTGAACTCTCACCGAGTTGGTTTTGAGACCTGAGGACAGGTGGAGGAAATATTGGAGAAGTGCCTCCATGGGAGCAGAGAAGAGATTAAGATCCTTCTGGGAACACTAAACCGAGAACCTGCACCACTTGAAAGCATAGGAATGTCTGGTGGAGGGTTTCCTGGAAGCCAAAAGGATATCCTTAACCTCTTGGGAGAGGTTAAAGTCCTGCAAAGCTATGCTCTCAGCAGCCAAGCTGTAAGACGAAGAGACTATGGACTGGGATGGAGCAGTGTCCCATCTTCCTGGGAGAGGAGATCAGGCGCGGATTCCAATCATAGAGGCTGAGTGTGAGTCAGATGTAGCCCTTGTCGGCCTGTAGCTTGAAAAGCATCTTGGGAATGAGGAGTATGGGAGGGCTGTCTGCTGGACATCAGAGTCCTGGTGCAGAAGTGAGGAAGCTTGGCATTTTGCGGTGTGGCAAACAGATCTATGTCTGGAGTTCCCCAGCTCTGAAAAATGTAGGACATTGTTTCCAGATGGAGAGACCATTCGTGGGGAAGAAGGATCTGACTCAGTTCATCTGCCATGATACTGAATTCCCCTGGAAGATATACCACTTGGAGGTGTATTTGGTGAGAAATGGAAAAGGACCACAGATGAAGAGCCTCCCTGCAGAGCGGCTAAGAGCCTGTTCCACCCTGGTTGTTTACATAGAACATGGCCACCTGATTGTCTGTTCTGACTAGGACCCTTTGTGCTCAGAGGTGATCTTGAAGCACCGTAAGAGCATTTGAGATAACACGAAGCTCCAGGAGATTGATCTGGAGCTGTGACTCCTCCCTTGTCCAGAGACCTTGTATAGAGAGAGTGCCTACTTGAGTTCCCCAACCCAGTTTGGAGGCATCCGTCATCAGGGTGCACTGATGTGCAGGCATCTGAAAAGGTAACCAGAAGAGGAGATTTTCTGGAGAACACCACCACTGTGGTGAGAGAAACAGTGACTTGGATCTTCTCCCCGAGGTGGCCTGAGGTCTGCGTTTATTGGGAGGCAAGAGTCCACTGGGCTGTCCGCATATGTAGGCGGACATATGAGACAATATGTACTGTTGAGGCCATGAGCCCCAGAAGCCGCAGCATTTCTCTGGTAATCAGAGGGTCTCGACTTGGGAGGTTAACTCGATGAGACAGACACAGCGGAGTGGGGGCAAAAACACCTTGGCCTGCTGTGTGTCCAGTAAAGCTCCGATGAACTCTAGTTTTTGAAATGGAATGAGCTGGGATTTTGGAAAGTTTATGACAAATCCCAAGTGCTGTAGTACTGTGATGGTAAATTGTGATGGTATGATGCATGGAAAGCTGAACATCTTGGGAAGTGTCTGCTCTTATAAGCCAGTCGTCTAAGTAAGGGAAGACAAATATCCCTAGAGATCTTAGATATGCAGCTATGACTCCCATGCACTTCATGAAGACTCTTAGGGCAGAAGCGAGTCCAAAAAGAAGGACTCTGTACTGATAATGTTTTCCCTGAAAGATGAAGCGTAGATGATTTCCTGTGTTCTGGATGGATGAAGATATGTGTGTACACTTCTTTTAGATCTATAGAACAGAGCCAGTTCCGACTCTGGAGGTAGGGAAGAAGCGTCCCGAGAGATCATTTTGAACTTCTTGAGGACCAAAAATTTGTTGAGGTTTTTTAGGTCCAGGATGGGCCTGTACTCTCCAGTCTTCTTTGGTATGAGAAATTATGGAGAGCAGAACCCCATTCTCTGTTGAGATATTGGGACATCTTCTATGGCGCCCTGAGACAGAAGAGAAAACATCTTGTCCTATAGGAGAGCAGTGAGTGAGGTTGCCAATGCTTGGGTATCGGTGATGGAAACTTGCGCCACGTCCCAGAGCATGGCACCAGTAACTCTCCTGAGATTGAGGCCTCGGGGGCATCCTGGAGCCCCTCGATGGCTTTGGATAGAAGGTCCTCCTGCCGGGGCTGTTTGGCAGGCCAATCCACCTCCAGGGCAATGCCCGAGGCATCGCGATGCTGGGACCGAGATCTATCTCTGGATGAATTATCTGTCTTCGAGGAAGACTTGTGTTTGGACACTTTCAATACCCGAGATCCATGTGAGGAGAATGAGGATCTCGATGACATCGAAGCCAAAGATTCAGTGTCTGAAGCGAAGAGAGTTCCAAACTTAGAGGCCCGGTTCTGCAGGCCTCTTTTAGGCATCTTTATACAAAGGGAACATTTTGTTGGCTGGTGGTTGGGCCCGAGGCATTTCAAGCACCAGTTATGTATGCCAGTAGCTGAGATAGTACTGGCACATTTTGAAAATGTTTTGAAACCACCGGTCGGTTTCTCCATACTGTCGGTTGACAGTATGGTAGGCTAAGGCCTAAGATGGCGTCAATACGCCTGAAGATTTTTTTTTTTTTTACTAGTAAAAGAAAAGATAAAGAAAGAATAAGGGAACCGACAGTGTCAAGATGGTGCAGCGTCGACGGGAAGGCAGACGCTATCCACAAAAAACAAAAGAGAGAATTTTCTGCGGTAATAGGATTTGTTTCCTGCTGGCTCTGCGGAAAACGAAGAACTGAAGAGAGGGAGTTGGAAAGAGTAGAAGGTAGCTATGCAGGTGCAGTGGAGTGCTCCCAAAGGCTTTCCTATTAGATGCTGGGGAGTGTTCTTGCGCAACTCCGTCAGTACCAACGTCACACATATAAGAAGACTACATTCCTGCTGGTTTCTGGAGATTGAGACTTTGATTCAATTTTTAAATCTAGCTCAAAGTTACAAGCAATCTTTACATATTTTAATCTTGCATAATTTTCAGTGAAACATTTTCGCTGATGTTAAATTTATGACTTAAGCAAAACTTATACTTCCTAATCAAATGAAAATCAAGATGATCAAAAAATGTTTTGGCTAGAAAGCCAGCAGCATCTCTCTAAGGATTATCTTACTTCTAATCACAAAACCTCAGCACTGCAAACATTTTCTAAAATAGGCTAGCTGCACTGATCTCATTTTATCACATCATCAGTATGGCCATCCTATGAATTTTGAAAAATACTGATGCTTCTGGCATAATGTAGGTGGGCGGAGTCATGCAACCTGAAAAAGTATTCATATGCTACCATGTTGGCATATGTGGCAAGGACTGCCAACACTCAGCCTCCTGATATAGAACATATAAGTAAAGCATTTTGTAAGGCTACCAATTTTATAATCTGAGGAGGATTCCTCATAAAAGCTAGGCATACTTGGTCTTATAAACAAAAACAAACATAAGACATTCCGATTGTTCTGTGCAATAGTTGAAAAGAATGGAGGCGAAGATCCCAATATGAGAAAACTTTCCTAACTTCTGTGTATCATTCGAGTTTGACCTATGTGGAGCAGAAAGGAAATAGATGCTAGTATTTTCAGCAGTAAACTTAACAGTTAATCCTATTTTACTGTATGTTTAACATTCTTTTATTGAATAATTATTCAATAAAAGAATGCAAAAAATTTTTTTTCAAGAGCTGTTTTGGTTATTCCACGTAATCTTTATGTTTTTTGGGGCGCTGAATCCGAAAATGACCTCCATTTTGTCATAGGACATCACATTTCCTGACAATTTAGGTAACTATGTTAAATAAGGCAATACCTCAAAATAAATGGAAATAGACTTATAAAATTAAAGTTTTATTATAATATTTTCATGAAAATCCTTTTTTGAACTGAAATGAGCTCACCTACACACACTAAACTCGATTCTTCTTCCTTGTGAGGCGCCTCTTGGTGCATTTACGCTTGTGAGTAGCATCTGGAATGTCTCTCTGAAGCATCCAACAGTAGTCTGCCATCATTGTAATGCTCCATTTTCCCTGGTATCTCCTTTCCATCTCTTTAATGTCTTGGTGGAATCGTTCACCTTGTTCCCCACTCACAGCTCCCAAATTTTCAATAAAGTAGTCAAAGTGGGACTGGAGGAAATGCACTTTCAAACTCATCAGGCAAACCTAAAGCTTGAAATGCTTTCAGCATTCGTCCGACGATCTTTTTGTAGTGAGGATCTTTGTTATTGCCTAAAAATTTCTGTCCAACTTCTTTAAATGCAATCCACCCTTCTTTTTGAGGATCCGTCATGGTATTGACAAGGTATTGACAAACTCTTGATCAACTATAAGCCTTCTAATGTCTGGTCCGACGAACACACCTTCCTTCAATTTTGCCTCCGACAGGCCTGGAAACTTGGTGACCAAGTATTTGAAGCATTCTCCATCTCTTGGAAATGATTTTACGAATTGCTTCATCAATCCCAATTTTATTTGGAGAGGTGGTAGAAGAACTTTATGGGAAGGTACCAAGTTTCTCGGAGGACATTTTTTTCACCGACTGTTAGCACCCTTGGCTGCCAACTCTTCTTGGTCCAGTGATTTTGTCGGTCTCGACTGTCCCATAGACACAGAAAACGACGATATTTGGTATACCCAGCTTGTTGCCCATGCAGCATGCACAAGACCTTCAAGTCCCCACACACTTGCCAACCATGGTCTTCATATTTAAGTTTACAAAGATACAATTCCATGTTCTCGTAGGTTTCCTTCAAGTGTACGGAATGACCTACAGGTATGGAAGCGTAAAAACCGTTGTGGAGTAAAACTGCTTTGAGACTTCTTTTTGAAGAATCTATAAAAAGACGCCATTGCTCTGAATCATATTGGATTTTAAATTGACCCATCAGACCTTCGACATCGATGCAATAAACCAACTTGTCTTCCTGGGCGAAGTAATGAAAGAACTCCTTTTCACGATGTCTGAACCATAAAGATGACACTTCTGGGAACAATAAATTCCTGCTTTTCAGCCTTGATCCGAGTAACTCAGCGGCATCTTTGGGAAGATTCAAGTCTCTTACCAAATCATTCATCTCCTCCTGAGAAAACAATTTTGGTCTTGTATCATCTTCAAAGTCAGAACTTGATTTGTCATCTGGTTCAGGTATGACTTCACCTTCATCGGAGCTAGGTATCTCTTCCAAAGTAGCAGGGGGCTTGGGTACTGGTATATCCGTGCCATGGGGGATGGGACGAATTGCCGAGTGAAGATTGGGGTATGAAATGGAATGCTTCCATTTGGAATTAAACCCTTTCACATCGCATGAACAAAAGTAACAGTCGTCACTATGGTTCTTTTGCTCTCGCCATACCATAGGAATCCCATAAACGGAAAGATTTTTTCTTACCCTTGAACCAGTTTCAGAGGTCCTCAACACACCGTTTGCACACTTTATGAAGCACCCACACTTTATCTTGATCTCCAATTTTTAGTCCAAAGTATGCAAAGTATACTTTTTTCACAAAGTCTGTAATATTCTGCTGTTGCTTCAACACTGTATATTCACCACAGATGAAACAGAAACTGTCTGGCGAATTAATTACTTTCGCGGAGCCATAACATAACGGTTGAAGAATGACGAGCTAACACGAATTGCGATGAAAAAGTGTGAACAGCCTAGAATCAAGGACCTGATGATGATTCGTGCACAAGTGTGGCATGCAGGAGAGAGCAGCTCTGTGTCTGTACACGAGACGTCACAATGCTAGCCACGCCCCCCTGCATTGACCGGAGCTGCTGTTATCTGCCCTGTCTCCCCCTCCCACTGGATGCTTCAGGAAAGATTAACCCCTTCTACCATTAGATGCACAGACTTAAAACTTGCTTAGCTTATGTATATATTGCTGACCATCATATTTACAGTGCTATATTTTTTTTACATAACTCGGACAACCCCTTTAAGGTTTTTTGGCATTTTATATCTTAAATGCACTTATGTGAATTAATTAATAGTAATTTGAATTAATTAATAGTAATTTGAAAAAAAAATGATAAATTTGAAGACAATTTTGCATGTTGTGGCAAATCATGATGTCTAGCAGTTTTTTCAATATTTTATTTGTTTTCAGCACACCAAAATACATGGAAATTAGATGAAAATAATCAAACAGCTTTTTAGTCGCAGACCTGTGTAATCTATTTTACAATCATAAAAAACATAACAAAATCTCCAGTCTAAAGAAGAATAACCCTTTATGCCAATTTAAAGAAATAATCTTGTACTAATGAAAAGCTCACCCCTCACCATGAAGTTCCCCAAGGGACTCATTAAGGGGCAAAAGACACTATAGACATCTTCTCACAATTACAAGGTTCAGGCCCACCATGTCATCAGGTTGTATTTCCAACCATTCATAGTCACCAATTGTGGCTGATGATGTCACTTAAATCAGGTTCCCTGTGGCAAAGCTGGAATACTAAGGAGATTTTAATCATATCTGATAATCTCCTTTCCTCGAATCCTGCTAGACCAGTCCAGACGAATGGGTTATGCTGCCCAACCAGCAGATGAAGGCAGACTTGAGCAACCTTCAGTGATGTCATCATTTGGTATATAGCCTCTCGTACAGCATTGAGAAAAGCCACTATGATGCTTTACAAGCAGTAAGCCAATCTGAAAAACTCAAGAACTCAGATAACAATAAATATCAACAGCTTCACCATGAAGAGCATGAGCAAGTATTTGGCTCTCTTTCTATGAGGAAACTTGAACCAACCTACAAGGCTAACTAGACCTTTCACAGTAGTCTGAATCCCCAAAACAGACAGAAAGAGCCTCCCAGTCATTGACATTACTAATGTAACCAAAAGCAAAGGAGTCTTCCATGGTGGGCCCTGGACCGGTCTAACAGGATTCAAGAAAAGGAGATTGTCAGGTATGACTGAAACCTCTCCTTTCTTATCATCCTGCTAGACCAGTCTAGATGAGTGGGATGTATCCAAGCAGTCAGGAACCAGGGTGGGAGGAAGACAACATTCAAGACAGACTACTCAATCAAAGGAGTCATCTGAATAATCTCCAAAAGTACCCTACAGGGCCTCACAAGGTGATCACCAAAGGCCAGGAAGCCTTAGAACTGTCCTCTGCAGGACACTCAAGTGGATTCTATCCAAGAGGGTTGCATTCTGAGGAATGAACCACAACTAGCTCCTGAATGTGCTTATCAGGCAGGATGCACCCTGCCCCTAAACTCTTTAAGGGTAAACCAGCAATAGTGGACTTAACCATCACCTGCCTCAAATTGCCAAGAACAGAGAAGGTCCAATCCATAGGAGGAATAAACATTGCGATGAACTCAAGCAACACTTTCTGCCAGACGCAGTGAGAAATTCATTTGAAGATCCTTCTCTACAAAGAGAGTCGGGACCATAATTCAGAGAGGATGAATGGCAAAGGCTTCACAGCGAAAAAAAAGCCATCCAGAGAACCAGAAAGGTGTATTCTAAGCCAAGGGCTGCAGCATGAACACCATATGACGGATAACAGAGTCCCCCAGAATCGATCGTATAACAAGTTTTAAACAAACATAAAACAACCTACCAAGGAGGCCTTACACATACACCCATGGAAGGATACTTCTAGGGCCCTCTACCATAGAAGCCCACTGAGACTCAACAGGTGGTTAGAACTGCTTCGCTCCTGCTGAGGAAGGCTGTGCCAAGATACCTTCCAAGAAATCCCTTGGAGACGATTCCTGCAGCAGAACAGGCCCGCCACGTGAACCCTGATGTTTCAGGGTCAAGTTGCAGTCCAGATCGAACTGCTAAAATGCTCTAACATCTGCTAAGGGAATAGAGACTCACAAGAGCCCACGCAAGGCGGTTTCCAAGCAACTCGAACTGACCAGCATGTGCGAGGTGGTGTGGGAAACTGCCTTACCAAGAGCCCCTACCATGTTTCTCATTGCAGGCCCATACCTTGAAGAGCAGGAGAAAGAATCTTGGACAAAGCAGTGTGACCTATGAAACATGGTGCACAAAGCCCAGCCAGGACACTTCAGATCACTAGGACTGGATGGGCCAATAACCTGTGCTGAAGACAGCTCACTCAGGGTCAGGTATCACTAACACCCCTCCCAGGAGGCGACAATGCCACTTCAGCCCCATGGCAGACTTTAAAATGCCCCTCCAAGAAAGTTGCATCAAAGGGGGCATGAGCATGCATGTGCAGGCACGTTAAGGGCTGATGCAGCACTGAAGCAACAGTTCTGGGGTGGGCAAAATGGCGGATCAGATGGTGGCAGAGTCTGAGGGGTGGCAGTGGCACAGAGGGTCTGCCTAGGGTGGCAAAAACCTTTGGTCACCACTGCTGAGAACACACAGCTCGCCGCTTTCACTAAAGGAGGTATGAGTCTCCCCAGGTTGACCTGATCGCTCTGGCCTTCAGGCGGAAGATTTCCCAGTGGCGCCCTAAGAGGACAGAGTCCCTAAGCTAACTGGACCGGGTCTTATACCTCCAGCCCTTCCGGTTGGGATGCAAGCTGACAAATATCTTCTCAGGTGCACTCCACAGCCTCCTGGTCATAAGATGGAATCGCAACCACTACTGCACCTGTTCCTTGATTTCCCAGGGAAGAGGAAGAGCCTGGTTGAATGGTAAGGAACACGAAGACAAGAAGACTAGGTAGTTCCTCCAACTCTAGTGCATATGCACCATAGGTCAGGATCTGCCCCCAAAGTTGATGCTCGACCCCCGAAGGTCAGAGGAGATTCAGGACAGAAGAGGTGACAAAAAAATAACCTGCTCCAAGTAGATGAGGCTTGAGTGAAGCCTCCACTGGGAGAGAAGTTAACTCAGGAGAGTAGGACCAAACCCCCAGGAATTCCAATCATGGCAGGCCAGCCTACCCCTGACTGCAGCTTTTTCAGGCAGATGACCCCTTGTCTGTGTCACCTTTAGGCACTCCCAAAGACACTAACCAGACCCACCTGATGTCCAGGAATGGGCAACCTGGCCCTCTGCATGCAAAGAGGAGTGGCTACCACCCTATCACCTCGGTAAAGGTATGGGGAGCCACGTCTTGGTTTCAAGTTGAGATCCAGACTTGCAGAGGCAGTATACAACGTAGATGGGGAGAAACGGCTAATGCTGTTCACCCTCCTCGAAAGCAACAAATGCCATGGTGAAGTTCAGAAGGTGGAACCTACTCTACGGCTGCAATACCAGACTTGAAGGATCCCATATGAAGATGAGAGATACGAAATCCAAATATCACCAGGTTCTAGATTCAGGAAATGCTAGAAGGAAGATTTCCTTCGCAGATCTGCATATATCAGGGATAACATCTCCATAGGCACTCCGGAGAGGATGGGAGAAACAACCTGTCACTGCTAGAAGTACAAAAACATCCCTCACATGAGCAGATAATCTCAGGGAGACTCTCCCTGAGAGACCTTGCAAACTCTGCTGTAATTCACCCCACACACATTTGAAGTCCCAAGCTGACCTAGACCGTCACTTGAAAGATTGAGGACAGGTGGTCTGTTGAAGGAGCTGACAATTCCACCCCCAGCAGAAGTCCCCAAAACCCATTAGTTGAACATGGCACAGTGTGCTTTGCAGGAATAGATACGCCCCAACAGGCTACCCCTTGAGAGGGACCGCCGGCATCCACTGAGGTAAATTACAGGCTCCAAAGATCTCCTGGAGGTGACCAGAGCCCACCAGATACTGCCAGAACTGCCCTTACCGAAATGGAGGCCCTGTAGGACGTTCCTTCTCCAGAAGTCAGCTCCAGGGCTTTACATAGGGCCTTAGAAGGTCCTTTGACCATTTTCTGCTTGTCTTCGAGGTGTCTCTAATGGCGAGCTTCTCTGCTTGGAGAGAAGGCAGCCCTTCAGAGGAACTGCTCCTCTACAGAAAGGAGCTCTCATTGGAATAAAGCCAACACTCATAATTGGCCCATATCATCACCACCACAGTGCTAGAAGAGATTCTGTACCATCATTACCAAGCAGTAACTACCCAGGTAGGACGCTCCGAGCCCCCTTGTCTCTAGAAGAAGGCTGGGCTAAATGACGAATTGACCTGCCCCCAAGCCAGATGTTCTCATGAACAAAATCTGCAACTTTGGGAACAAGGAGCCATAGCCTTATGCCCGGAGCCATGACGTCACCAGCAGAGGGTGGAGCCCTCCTCTGAAGGCTAGACTGCAGGCACTCATAAGACTCTGACCTTCAACTGAGATTTCTCCACATGCAAAACCTCCAGCCGGGATGGTCATGCGTTTCACCACCATCGTGAAGCAGACTTCCGCCCCAGGGCTAATCCAGCTTGCACTGGCCAAGGGAACAGCCAAGGCAGGACATTAGGACCCTGGGGCCCCAAATTGGGGGTTTTATCCTAAAAGCCCCTGCACCACCACAAAGGACCATGAAGAGGTTGTAAAGGGAACCACCTCGCCTGAAAGCCAGCTTCGCAGCCTGTGATACAACTGTAATGTCTTGTGCGGACCTAAACAAAGCATAGCCAAAAAAAAGGCAGATTCTTCTACCCAGCCAACTGGTTAAACTCTATCATGGAGGCCCTGAAAGCCTATACAGGCCTAGCGATGCCTAGCTGAGGAATATTTTGTTTTGTTTTTCAATTGAAGCTGCTTTAATCATAGCAGCAGAGAGCCAATTACTTCCCATTTAAATCAATGAGGAAACTTCCCCATTGAAATCAAAGGGGGAGGGGGTAGAAAATTAGAAGAAAAAAAACACAACAAAATTAAGAACCAAAGGGAAAAAAATGAAGAGCACATCAGGACAGCAAGAGGGAAGAGGGGCCAGGGCCCAACTTACCAACTCCCCCTCGGGGACCCCATGGGACTCTCCTGATCCTCTTCCGGCCCACCAGAGCTCGTAACCCCTTAGGAAACAGTGTGGACACAAGGTGGCTGTCCCTTGGAGAAGACATGGGCCTAGCCATGTTCTGAGCAACTGGGTCTTTCATGACACAATCCTAGGCCTCTGCACCATAGTATGGGCAAGAAGAGTCAGGCCTATCTTTCGCTGCTGTACCAGTCCACACACCTTACCATCTGCTGGAAGCAGATAATATTGGCTTCCCTTAGTGCTGTACCAGAAAATATACCAAATGATGACATGACTAAAAGTTGCTCAAGTTTGCCTCAACCTGCTGGCAGGGGAGCATAACCCACTCATTTGGACAGATTTAGCAGGATGATAAAGAAGTAACATTGCAGGTGAAGATTAAGGTGCCTTTACTAGTCTCTGGTCTATTGAGACTACAAGTTATTCCCTTATGGGCAACAGTTAACCCTTAAAGCTAGCTGCATGGTAAGGGAACCCACAGGTCACCCTTAAATAAATGTGTATGTATGTATTTATTTATATACGAGAACTCTGCTATTGTTTTCAGTTTATGGGGGGGGGTTGGGGTTTTTTTTTTAGAGTGAAACACACACACAAAGCTTGAAGCAGACGGAAACAACCGCCACCAACACATGCACCCGTCGCAGATGGAAACTCAAGAGTAAAGCAAACACCCAAAAGGCTGAATAACAGTGGGTCCTGGACTGGAAGGACTATAGGAAAGAAAATTAGCAGGGTGTCCCCTCCAGTCCAGGGTATCTCCTCCAGTCCAGTCCAGACAAGTGAGACGTAGCAGAGCAGTACTAACGTTGGGTGGGCACCGAAAATCCTGCCCACAGCACCTGCTCACCAAACCGGGCACCCTGCCTCATCTGCACATCCAGATGGTAGTGTCGCACAAAGGAATGCAGAGAGGATCAAGTAGCCACCTGACAGATTTCCAGGGGAGGAACCCTCCCCCTTCCATCCAGGATGCCATCTGCCCTTCAACAAATAAGCAGATGCAATGGTTTCCCAAATCCAGCAGGTAATGGAGGCCTTGGAGGCCACCTTACCCCTCCGGGGGCCCCCAAAGAGGATGAACAGCCTGTCCAAAAGCCGAAACAGCTGTGTCACCTCAAGATAAACATTTCAGGACTCTACGGACATCCAGTTTGCAGAGAGGAGAGGCCTCCGGCGAATCCCATTGCCCCGAGGAGGGCATCAATGCAACAGCCTGATTAAGATGAAAATGCAACACCACCTTAGGCAAGTAGAAAGGAACAGTCTGCAGGACCACCTTTTCCTTAGAAAACACCAGATTGGGCTCCTTGCACAAGACAGCCTGCAACTCTGAAATCTGGCAGTCCAAACAAATGGCCACCAGAAACACGGTCCTGAGGGTCAAGGCCTTGACCAAGGCAACCCAAAGAGGTTTGAAGGGCGGATAGCTCAACGCAAACAGCAGGTTGAGGTCCCACGCTGAGACCAGCAGGTGGTTCAGAGCTGCAGATATTTAACTGCTTGCAAGAAATGGCCCACATCTGAGTGGGAACAAGAGGCACTCCTTGCACCTGGCCCCAAAAGCACGGCAAGGCCACCACCTAAACTCGCAACGAGCCCAGTGCAAGGCCCTTTTCCAGGCCTGCCTGCATGAAGCCCAAAACAACTGACACAGGGGCCCAAGGGGACAGGTGTCTCGCTCCACACACAAGGCCTCAAAGTGCCTCCAGACACACACATAGACCAAGGAGGTAGAGTGCCACCGTGCCTGTAACAGGGTCTCAATCACTTGTGGTGAATAGCTGTGGCACCTCAGCAACACCCTTTCAAGACACAGTCCATAAGCGGAAACTGATCAATTGCCGGCATGCACACTGGCTCCTAGGTCAGAAGGTTCGGCACCACTGGAAGCTGGAAGGGCTTGTCCACCAAGAGCAACATACCAAGGCCTGCGAGGCCAATTTGTTGCTATCAGCAACACTCTTCCATGATGCACCTCCATGTGCTGCAACACCTGCCCTATCAGGGGCCAGGGCGGAAAGACATATAGCAGTTCCGCTCACAGTTATGGCTGCACACGAGTGCATCAAGGCCTTCAGACATCAGAGACTTTTGGTGACTGAAGAACCGCAGTGCTTTGGCATTCTCTAGCTGCTCCATCAAGTCCATCACCGTCATACCCCAGCCTTCTAACAGAGATTAGAACACCACCTGTGAGAGGGACCACTCTACCTAACTCACCACACCTTGGATCCGGGGGTCTGCTTAAACGTTCACCACACCAGCCACATGAGCTGCCAAGAGAGCTGTCAGATGGGTCTCCGCCTACAGCAGCAGCAGAAGCACCTCTGCAGCCATTTGGGGGCTCTTGGTGCTGCCTTGATGATTGATGTAAACCACTGTGGTTGCATTATCCAACAGAATCCGCACACCTCTATGCTGAACTATTGGCAGGAATGCCTCTAGCATCAGTCACACCGCCCTCTTTTCCAACCGGTTGATGGGCCACTGGCCCTATGCTACTCACAATTAGCAATGGCTGCCCCAGCCAGATAGGCTCACATCCGTGGTAATGACCACCCAGTTTGGAGGCTCCAGGGGCATCCCTGCCACCACATTCTCTGGATTCAGCCACCAGCTTGAAGACTCCAGGGGCATCCCTGCCACCACATTCTCTGGATTCAGCCACACCAGCACAAGCTGGCCCGCACAGTTCCTGACAACAGGAGATGGTCTAGTGGTTAGGACTTCTTTTTGACATATTCATAAATGACCTGGAAAGTGGAATAACGAGTGAGGTTATCAAATTTGCAGATGACACAAAACTATTTAAAGTTGTTAAAAACCCAAGAGGATTGTGAAAAATTGCAAGAGCATCTTGATAAATTGGAAGACTCGGCATCAAAATGGCAGATGAAATTTAATGTGGACAAGTGCAAGGTTATGCACCTAGGGAAGAACAACCCAAAACTATGGTTACACGATGCAAGGTTCCACATTAGGAACCACCACCCAGGAAAAAGATTTAGGCGTCATTGTGGATACCATGTTAAAACCCTCGGCCCAGTGTGCAGCGGCGGCCAAGAGAGCAAATAGAATGCTAGGTATGATAAGGAAAGGAATGGAAAATAAAACAAAAGATATTATAATGCCTCTATATCGTTCCATGGTGAGACCGCACCTTGAATATTGTGTGCAATTCTGGTCGCCGTATCTTAAAAAGGATATAGCGATTTTAGAAAAGGTACAGAGAAGAGCCACCAAAATGGTAAAGGGGATGGAAGGATACTCCTATGAAGAGAGGCTAAAAAGGTTAGGGCTCTTTAACCTGGAAAAGAGACGGCTGAGGGGAGATATGATAGAAGTCTATAAATTAATGAACGGAGTGGAACGGGTAAACATAGATCGATTGTTTACCTTATCAGAATATAGAAAGAATAGGGGACATGCAATGAAGCTACAGGGTAAACTATTTAAGACTAATAAAAGAAAATATTTTTTCACTCAACGTGTAATCAAACTCTGGAATTTGTTACCGGAGGATGTAGTAAAGGCTGTTAGTGTAGCTGGGTTTAAAAAAGGTTTGGACAAGTTCCTGGAGGAAAGGTCCATAAACCATTATTAAGAAGTGACCGAAGATATCAATGCTTGACCCAGTACAAGCATTGTGGAACTTGTGTCTTTTGGGGAAACTGCTAGGTACATATGACCTAGATTGGCCACTGTTGGAAACAGAATACTGGGCTTGATGGACCTTGGTCTGACCCAGTATGGCATATCTTATGTTCTTAAGGTACTTCAGGCCGGAGGGCCGGGGGTTCATGTCCCACCTGGGGACAGCAATCTCAGGCCGGAGGGTCTGGGATTTCTAGTCCTATAGGCACTCCTTGTGGTCTTGGGCAAGCCACCTAACCCTCCATTGCCCATGTTCCCTGTAAGTATAGCACAGTTACTTACCTGTAACAGGTGATCTCTGGGAACAGCAGGAATTAGTCCTCACATATGGGTACGTCGGTACCGACGGAGCCCGTGCGGGAAAGCTCCCCAGCTTCTTAGAATAGAAGCTTTTGGGACCTCCCACTGCACATGCGCACTGCCTTCCCGCCTTCCTGAACAGCTCTCCTCAGTTTCGAGTTTATAGCTGAGTCAACAGAGAGAGGACAGGAAGATAGATAGATAAAAGATACAACTCCTAGGGGAGGTGGGTGGGTTGTGAGGACTAATTCCTGCTGTTCCCAGAGATCACCTGTTACAGGTAAGTAACTGTGCTATCTCCAGGAACAAGCAGGAATAAGTCCTCACATATGGGGACTCCCTAGCTTAGATGCATGGGATCCCCTGTAAAGGTTCGCCATCTTCGTATGGATCTCAGGCATCCATTCTGGGAAGGTGGGCAGGAGTTGTTTAGGAATGGAACAGGTGCTTGAGGACAGCCTGGCCAAACAAGGCATCCCGGCGGGAGTCCTTGTCCAAACAGTAATGGGCTGTGAAGGTATGAACCGAGGCCCAGGTAGCGGCTCGACAGATCTGATCTATGGAAACAGAGTGCAGATGAGCCATAGAAGTTGCCATGGCCCTCACATTGTGAGCAGTGACATGGCCTTCCAGAGGAATGTTTTTGCTCTGGTAAGCAAAAGAAATACACTGAGCAATCCAATTGGAAAGTGTACGCTTGGAGACTGGAAGTCCCAAATGGGAAGGATCAAAGGCCACAAAAAGTTGAGAAGACTTTCGATGTGGCTGAGTCCTATTAAGGTAAAAAGCGAGAGCTCTTTTACAATCCAGAGTATGAAGGTTCCTCTCTGCATTGGATGCATGAGGAGCTGGAAAAAAGACAGGTAGATATACCTCTTGATTAAGATGAAAAGGCGAGACCACTTTAGGCATAAAGTGGGGATTCGTCCTAAGGACCACCTTATCATGATGAAATCTTGTGTAAGGTGGATTAGCCACTAAAGCCTGCAGCTCACTGATGCGGCGAGCCGAAGTGACTGCAATGAGGAAGATGACCTTCCAGGAAAGAAATTTCAAGGAGGTGGAAAACATTGGCTCAAAAGGTGGCTTCATAAGTTGACCGAGCACTAGATTCAAATCCCATGCGACCGGGGGTGGTCTGATGGGAGGTTTAGTGAGAGTCAGGCCTCTCATGAATCTTGCAACAAGAGGATGAGAGGAGATAGGTTGTCCATTTATATGTTTCAAGGATGCTGCAATAGCACTTAAATGGACTCTTACCGAATTCGTCTTGAGGCCTGCATTGGATAGATGCAGGAGATAATCAAGAAGAGAATTCAAAGGAAGTGCCAGAGGGTCAAGACCCTGCTGAGCACACCAAATGGAAAAACGTTTCCATTTGAAAGCATAGGAACGCCTGGTAGAGGGTTTCCTAGAGGCAGAAAGGATATCTTTCACTGGTTGGGAAAGATGAAAGTCTTGAAGGCTTAAGCCTTCAGTAACCAAGCACTGAGGTGAAGGGATTTGGGGTTTGGGTGCCACAAAGTCCCCTCCTCCTGAGACAGGAGGTCTGGCGCAGCTCCCAGATCCAAGTAGGATCCCTGGGAGAGCTGTAGAAGTAGAGGGAACCACACTTGGCGTGGCCAGCGTGGAGCTATGAGGATCATAGTTCCATGATCCCTCTGGAGTTTGAACAGAGTCTTGGGAATCAAAGGAATGGGTGGAAAGGCATATAGGAATGCCTGATTCCAATTCAGGAGAAAGGCGTCCGTAGCCTGAGCTCCCTGACACGGAGTTCTGGAACAGAACCGGGGAAGTTTGGCATTCCACGGACTTGCAAAGAGGTCTATGTCCGGGGTCCCCCATTCCTGAAAGATTCGGTTTATTTGGTCCAAATGTAGGGACCATTCGTGTGGCAGCAGAACTCGACTGAGCCTGTCTGCCCGAGAGTTTTGAACTCCTGGGAGATACACTGCTAGCAGGTGAATCTGATGCTCTCTGGCGAAGGCCCATAGTCTTAGAGCTTCGTTGCAAAGCGACAGAGAGCCCGTCCCTCCTTGTTTGTTTATGTAAAACATGGCCACCTGATTGTCCGTCTGAACTAGGACAGTGAGGTTGGCTAGGAGGGAGTGGAAGACCTTGAGGGCAAGGTAAATTGCTCGCAGTTCCAGAAGATTGATATGAAGGGTGGTCTCCTGTAGAGACCAAGTGCCCTGAGTGGAGAGAGTTTGCAGATGGGCTCCCCACCCTGTTTGGGAGGCATCTGTTGTGAGGGTTGCTTGGGGTAGCAATGGTTGAAATGGAGCCCCCAACAACAGATTCTTGGTGGAAGTCCACCAGTGGAGGGACCAAAACAGACGATCGGAGGTTTGTATTTGGTCTGAGAGCGCTCCTGACGCCTGGGTCCACTGAGTGGCCAGGGTCCATTGAGCTGCTCTCATATGAAGACGAGCATAGGGCACCACATGCACTGTGGAGGCCATATGACCCAGTAGGCGTAGCATTTCCCTGGCTGTCAAGTGAGTGCTGGACTGAGCTTGGGAGGCCAAACTCAGGAGGCGCTGGCCTCGAACATGTGGAAGGTAGGCCCTTGCAGTGATGGTGTCCAACTGGGCCCCTATGAATTCTAGAGATTGAGTAGGGATGAGTTGGGACTTGGGAAGGTTTACTACCAGTCCCAGATACTGCAAAAGGCTCCTTGTGTGGTCCAGGGAAATCTGGGCCTGTGACTGAGTTGGAGCTCGGATGAGCCAGTCGTCCAGATATGGGAAGACAAAGATTCCCATGCCTCTTAGAAATGCGGCTACGACTGCCATGCATTTTGTGAATACTCTTGGAGCAGAGGCTAGACCGAAGGGGAGTACTCTGTATTGGAAATGTTTTCCCTGAAACAGAAAGCGAAGATACTTTCTGTGGGATGGATGGATGAGTATATGTGTATACGCATCCTGTAGGTCTAGAGAACAAAGCCAGTCCTGACCCTGGAGGTAAGGAAGGAGAATGCCGAGAGACAGCATTTTGAATTTCTCCTTGAAGAGAAATTTGTTCAATTCTCTCAGATCTAGGATTGGTCTGAATCCCCCTGTCTTCTTTGGAATGAGAAAATAAGGGGAGTAGAAACCGGACCCTTGTTGAGGAAGAGGAACCTCTTCTATGGCCCCTTGGGCAAGAAGAGAGGAAACCTCTTGACCCAACAGGGTTAGGAGAGATGGGGGAGAATTGAATGGTCTCACCATATGATGGGGAGGAAGGCTGGAGAAATGAAGTTTGTAACCCTCTCGAATGATAGAGAGGGTCCATTGTTCTGTTGTGATTTGTTCCCATCTGGGAGCAAAGTGAACCAACCTTCCGGGTATGGTGAGAGGTTCTGGTTGTGTTAGAACCAGAAGTGGCAAGTTCCCTAGGAGCAAGTCAAAACCCCTGAGGGGTTGGAGCCTGCTGAGCTACAGTAGCTGCTGCAGGCTTAGCTCGTGCTTGTTTGGATTGCTGACGCTTAGCAGTATAGCGAGGTTGAGAAGACTGCTGGCCAGTATTTGAAGCAACTCTGGCCTTCTTATAGTAAGGCCTTTTAAAAGACTTTTTCTTAGTAGGAATTGAAGTGGACTTTGAAAGTCTTTCCAAGGTGGCATTTTCAGCATCCATCTGGGTGGCTTTGATTTGCCACTCTTCCCCAAATAAGTTCTCACCTGTACAGGGCAGATTCCGTAAGCCATCTAGAACCCAAGGTTCCAGATCAGAGGCCTGGAGCCAAGCAAGACGTCGGGCTGCAATAGCAATGCCCGAAGCCCTACTGGCTCCCTCAAAGGAATCATATGCTGCCCTATTAGAGAACTTAGAAACCTCTAAGAGTTGTTTCACTAGGGAAAGGAATCCCTGCTTTTTATCCTCAGGGATAAAGGGGGCAAAATGCCGCACCTTTTTGGCAAGTTCCTCCAGGAACATGCCCATATAGAGATTGTAGGAATTAATCCTGGCTATAAGCATACTAGCCTGGAAAATTTTTCTACCAAAAGAGTCCAAAGTCTTACATTCCCGTCCTGGAGGGGTGGAAGAGTGCCTTTTGGTACTCCTAATCTTCTTCATTGCAGACTTCACCACAATAGAGTGGTGGGGCAATTGAGTCTTTTGGAAACCAGGAGAAGGAGGGACCCTATACATGGTGTCCAACCTACGGGAATAAGGAGACAAAGTCAAAGGATTTTTCCAGAAATCCATCAGTTGTTCTTGAAGGATTTCATGGATAGGCAGGGTAACTGCCTCCTTAGGGGCCTTTGAGTATCCCAAAATATCCAGTTTTTTGGATCTGGGTTCCTTTTCAGAGGATGTGGTAATAGAAAGGGCTGTAGCCATATCTAAAACAAAGTCCTGGAAGGACAAATCCTCTGGAGGGGACATTCTCCTTTTAGGAGAAGAGGGCTCCTCAGGTAAGTTGAGTGAAAACTCAGCAGAATCATCAGAGGAGTGAAAATCCTCAGAGGAATCGGTGCTTTCCTCTAACGCACGATACGCGTACCGATCGGTATCGATATCGGGCGTATCGGGTATGGAACCGGTATGGAGCGAAAGCCCATACGGTACCGACTTGCGTTTAGAGGTGGACGGCCTCGATACCGGCATGGCGGACGATACCGGTATCGGGCCCGGAACCGCTGAAAGCGGAACCGATGGCGTTGCAGCTTTAATGAAAGCCATGACGGCCTGCTGCATGGACTGTACAGTATCGCCCATGGACGCCATAGCTGCCTGGATGTCGGTACCGGAGTGACCCGGTACCCCAGAGCAGGCTAACAGGTGATCTGTCGAGGCCGTAGCATCGATATCAACCTGAGACCCCTGAATTGGCGTTTTTGGAAGTTGGACTTCCCGCCGGGGTTGTTTGGCTGGGGCAGGGTCCTCAAGTTCTAAGCTAAGAGCCTCTCGATGCTTTGAAGGAGATTTGCTCTTTGAGGACTTGCCCACAGAAGGTTTGGTTACCTGAGATCCATCCGGAGAAGAAGACCTGGATGACTGTGATGCTGTATTCTCTGAAGCAAACAGCACATGGAATTTGTTGGCCCGGTTCTGCAGCCCACGTTTAGACATGTGGGAGCAAGATGGGCAGTCCGGTATGGAATGGTCAGGCCCCAAACATTTCAGACACCATTCATGGGTGTCTGTGACTGAAATAACAGCATTACATTTGGTACACTTCTTAAATCCAGGGGCTGGCTTCTCCATGAGGAGAAATTGAGTAGGCCGAGAGGCCTCTCTGAAGTGACCAAAAAGCTAAAAAATAAGAAAAAAGAATTATAATTTTTTAAAGAAAGAAAGAAAAGACCGGCGATACCGGTATCGGTATGGGGAAGGCAGGTACGCGGTCTAAAGAAACAAATAAAATAACAATTTCTTCAGCGGTGACAGGAACACGACCTGCTGGCTCCGCGGAAAAAGAGAAACTGAGGAGAGCTGTTCAGGAAGGCGGGAAGGCAGTGCGCATGTGCAGTGGGAGGTCCCAAAAGCTTCTATTCTAAGAAGCTGGGGAGCTTTCCCGCACGGGCTCCGTCGGTACCGACGTACCCATATGTGAGGACTTATTCCTGCTTGTTCCTGGAGATTAGCGTATGTGTCTCATATCCCCTCGTGTTAAATGTATCCCCCAATTGACCGCTTTGACCCGGTGAAAAGCGGGATATAAATACAGCTAAATAAATAAATG
The DNA here is from genome assembly GCA_033557465.1 of Ichthyophis bannanicus. Taxonomy (NCBI): domain Eukaryota; kingdom Metazoa; phylum Chordata; class Amphibia; order Gymnophiona; family Ichthyophiidae; genus Ichthyophis; species Ichthyophis bannanicus. Next base: position 77,200,992 of record CM066037.1, on the reverse strand, counting down.
GACCTCCATGAATTGGAGTAGAGGCAACTAACGGGTTAGGAGATGAGTTTGCAGAGGCCTCGTGAAGGTGCACTCACAGCACCAGTTCCAGCGAAGCTGCCAACTAGCCCAGCACCTGGAGGTAATCCAAGCCCAGGATCGTGGAGTCCGGCAAAGACCCTGCACCTGTGACTGTAGTTTTGTCATGTGACCCTAAGGGAGGTAGACCATACCCCTGTAACGGTCACAGCTGGCTGTTGATGAAATTGACCACTCAGCCCAGCTCCTGCAGACAATGGACGACAGCCTCCGCCGAATGCTGACTCTCCTCGAGGGATTTCTCCTAGATCAACCAGTCATCCAGGTACGGATGAACAAGGACCCCTTGTTTGTGAAGATGAGCCGTCACGACCACCATGATCTTCATGAAGACCCGTGGGGCCGTAGCCAGGCCAAAGGGCAACGCTGAAACTGGAAATGTCCTCTGGACACCGCAAAGCAAAGGAAAGGCTGGTGCTCTGCTCTCATCGGGATATGCAGTTAAGCCTTAGTGCGGTCCAAGGAGGTAAGATACTTGCCCTGGCACACCATCACAATCACTGACCACAAGGTCTCCATGCGGAAGCAGGGAACATGGAGGGCCCTGTTGTCCCCTTTCAAGTCTAGAATGGGCCGCCAGGGCCCTCCATTTTTGGGACCACAAAATAGATAATACCTTCCAGATGCCCATTCTGCCCGAGGTACCGGGACCACCTCTGAGTTGCACTAGCCACTCAAGCGTCTCCTCCACTACTCACAGCTTCCAGGTAGATCCGAAGGGGGAGAACATGAAGTGGTCTGCCAAGGGTTGGGCAAATTCGAGGGCATAGACCTCACAAATGACTTCCAAGACCCAGGCATGGGATGCAATCTGGGCCTAGGTGGAAAGGAAATTCTGCAGGTGACCAGTCATTGGCTGCACCCCTACCAGGGTCCCCAAACCCTCATTGCGGGGGCTTGGTGGCCGTTGAGGTGGTAGAGAAGAAGCCTCTACCACCCCTGGCTCCCCCTCGAAAGAAGGTTCGCTGGAGGTTGGCTGCCTGGAAGAGCGAATTCCCCAGAAGTCCCTACCATGGCCCCAAACTGGGCCAGCTCTGCCCGCCTTGGGTTTGTCCTCCGGCAGCAGAGGCACAAGGACGTCACCAGCTTTTCCAAATCTTCCCCAAAGAGTAATCTGCCCATAAAGGGGAGCTTACTAAGCCTCATTGTAGAAGCCATATCCGTTGACCAATTGTGCAGCCACAGTAGGTGCCTGGCAGTCACCACCATGACCAGGCTTTTAGTGGAGACCTGCAAGAGATCGTAGAGCAGGTCCACCAAAAAGGCAAACCCAGACTCCAGCTTCATGTCAGGAGCTCGACCAGGGGCCCCTGAGCCCACTTCATCCTGCAGGCCCTGCAACCAACAAGAACAGGTTCAGGCCAAATAGGCTCCACAGAAAGCACCTGCAGGCCCAATGCTGACACTTCAAATGCCTGTTTAAGTAGGGCCTCTATGTCCCAGTCTTGCGGATCCTTGACATCCACACCTCCCTCAACCAGGATGGTTGATTTGCATGTGTCTGCTGCCACCAGAGCATCCACCTTGGAAAAGCACAGCTTTTCCTTTTTCTTTGGTAGGATAGGGTAGAGCCGAGCCATGCTGCACCCCAGCCAAAGCCCCATGTCAGGAGTGCTCCACTCCTCAATCATAGCCCAGAGCACTCTGTGTACTGGGAAGGCCTGAGGGGCTTACGGATCCCCTCCATCAGAGAGTCCTCAATGGACTCCGGGTCTGTCAGGACCGGCTCCGCTATCCTCAGGACCACAAGTGACTCAGTTATCAAAGTCAAGAGCTCATCCCAATGGAAGAACCTAACAATCGATGGATCTTCCAGTCCCAGGATCTCTTCTTGCTCTAGATCCTCCTGGAGGTGCTCCATGAGGTCTGAAGGACCCTCCAAGTCCAGCAAGTCTAGGGAGGCTACCAAGCCCAAATCCTGCTCTTCCTCCACACAGTCCCTTCACAGATGTTTCCCCAGCCCTGACCCTCTTCTCCGCCCCATGTGGTCTCCAAGGGAGATGTCCACTGTTTTCTATTTCATCAGGAAAGCCTGATGAAGCAACAGCAAAATTCCAGGGAAAAGGGAGCAGCAGGGAACAGCACTCACTGCCCCTGCACTTCCTGACCTGCTGGGGGCCTGTCCCAAAGCAAACTCAAGCGTTGCCGGTTTCACCTGAGGCCCCAAACTAGCCTCAGAAGGCTGCAGCCATAAATCCAAAGATATTGGTAATGGCTGCAGCCAAAACCACAGGGCTGCTGCCATTACCTGAGGCCTCCCCCATGCTCAGCATGCTTGCCGCCTCCAAATCGGCCTCCCCAGTCTTCAGCAGCTATTTCCCCCCATTTCCGGCAGTTGCGACACAGCCTGATCTCAGAGAGCTGTGCCCTGCGACTGCTGCACAGCACGCACCAGCCGCAGTCCATGCGGCCAACATGCATGCTGAGTTCCCCAGTCCACCAAAAAAGATAGAAATCAGCAAAACAACTCCGAAGCTTCCAGCGGACTTAACAGGATGCCCCTCTCCAATGGAGGCCAGAAACCACCGATCCTCCCACTTCAACCTGCACTGTGTGCCTTAAACATTTATTTTTGTTTGGGGTTTTTTGGTGTAGTCAGAGGAGTTTCCACCTCTGGTCCACTCCCAAAGATAGGTGAGTGGGAAAAGAATGAGCAAACGGAGGGGACTACTGAGGGAGAATGGAGGTGGGGACCCAGAACCTCTGAATTCTGTACCCCAAGCCCAACATGACCTAACAGCAAGGTTCCATAGTCCTGCACAGGCTATGTTCACCACCTACGGGAGAATGAGAAAATACTAGCTCAGTTCAGTGGGCAGAGGCTATTTGTACTGTTTTGAGAGAGTGTTTTCTCAGTCTCCACCTGCTGGTTGGCAGATATAACCCACTTGTCTGGACTGGACTGCAAGGAAGCCCTGGAATGGGAGACAGATAGGCCTCACAACTGCCAACAATAGTTCAGCTATACTGGAGCTACAGGCAATAGTTGAGCAGCACAGAAAGTATCTGCGGGCTCTGTCAGCACTATGGGCTGCATTAATTTTAAGAATAGCGGCAACAGTGAAGGCTGTACATACATAATGGGCCAATATCCCTAGGTAGAAGAACAAAATGACAGACCTAGTACTGATGAAGGAGAAAGGGAGAGGAAAAAGGATATGATGGGACATGGGGAAAAGGGGAAAAGGGGTGAAGAGGTACAGGAAACGTGAAAGCATGGGAGGATGAAGAGTGATGTTTCAATGTTTTGTGGGTCATTAAGCACATACAAAAAGCAGTCAAAATTGCAAAATTAAACTTAACAGTTTCCACTCGGATGTCCCACCCACCCCATGGGATATTTAAATTTTCCCATTCCAATTGTATGCCCTGGTTAAAATTCTCCAGCTCTGACTACGTAGACCTTTGCAATATTTTCTTCCATATCTCTTGCATTTTCACACTGAAACGCCGATTCCTAATTAAAGTCAAAAACAAGAAAAGGTGATCTAATATATCAGTTCAGCTTAGTTGCCTTATGAATGGCTCATTTCCATTTCAGTAAAAAGTCATCAAGTGTCTCCAAACCTAGGTCAGAGAGATTCAAGTCCATTTCACACAGCTGAGAGAACAGTGCTGGGCAGATAAACCTTTAGAGCCAAGAACGATGGCTCTCTGAACAAAAAAAAAAATTTCTGCATTAGGAAGAGGAACAATTAGTCTGAAACAGATTACTTAACCTAACCTTTCTCACAGCACCATCCACAAGTATTTTAATGTCATTATATACAAAAATTCAATATTAAGAAAAGCAAAAACTGAAAATGTACATACAGATCCATACACACTAAAACCCAGACTACTGGAAAATGTGTGAGCCACTAATTATGTCTCTACAGAATCAATGACAATTAAGTAAAGAGAGCACTCTTGAAATTGGAAACTGATGTAATAAAATAATTTTTCCAATTTCTGTCTCTGAGGAAAAAAGCTTCACTCATAAAACACTCAGTGTCCTCCGCCACTTCACTGTTCTGTTTCAACTAAGAAAAAAAACATTTTATTTATTGCAAGGATGTGTTACTCCATCCACTACTGGCGCACTTAGAGCGAGATACAGGATTACCAAATAATTTAATCGGTATCAAAAAAAGTTATAGCAATAGGGACAAAATTAAATGGCAAGTATAGAGACAGTGCAATAATAGTAACATATCAGCAGGGTTAAAAATATTTGAGTCAAGATATAAATAAGCAGTTGGCATAGTATATGGTCATGTCAACAGTAAAATAATATATTCAGAGTATGGGGGTAAAAGATGATAAAACAGCAGCACCATAAACCAAAATGCTGGGAGTGAAAGAGAGCACCATAGCAAAAGGTTAATCAGTGAATCCCAACACAAAAAGGTATAATATAGTATACTGTACTTAGTTTACTAGAACGTCTATGGAGGAGGAACGAGATTCTATCAGAGGCAGCAGCAAAGATTCCAGGCTAAGAATAATAGGCTTAATAGAAGAGCCAGCTCTTTACCTTGTGATACAATGTCAATGTATTAGTGGATTGCTAGTCTGGCCTCTTAGGAAAGCATTCTAGAGCCTGGAAATAAAGAAAGAAAAAGTGTGCTTGCAGGTTCACATCAGCCTGGGGTATTGAGGAGCAGGGAGCTGTAGGATTGCCTTATTTTGGATCGTAATCTGCAAGAGGCTTTGTAAAGTAACAGGCAATCTATATGATTTTATCGTCTTCACTGTCCTCCTAACTGTACACAAGTATAGAGCAGGCATGTTTACATACAGTATAATGCAGGCGCAAATCAAATTAATAGGCCTACATACCAAGCATTTTCATTTTCCTCCCACAGACACAAAACTGGTAAACCCATTTAGTACATCTGGCTCTAAATTATAAAATAGCAATATCTTACCCCAAAGGTTTTACTCTGAAAATATTACTTAAGACCTGTAACGGGGGCCATAAAAATCTGCACAGAATCCACATGGCTTACAGCATTTTTTCTGAGTTACTACATGAAATATCCACTAAGCTCGCAACTGCCAACTGTCATGCCTGCATAGTGCAAGACAGACTTCCCCTAGGTATGACTTATAAAAGTCAAATGAAAAACTGCCAGACTGAAAGGATGATCACAATGTCTATATAAGTGGAAAATGCCAAAAAAATGTTTTCTGAGAGTCAAGTACTGGTAATGATGTTTATAAAATACACTTAACTGAAAATAATATTACACATTAGCCAAAAATGATTCTAAATAGCATCACTTCATTCCAGATTCTGTGCCGGTTGGTCTCACTTCTACTTCCTAAGTACATATTCCCAGTTCCTATGGCTGCCAGTGTATTTATCCAAGTTGTTTATCCCTGTTATCCAAGTTTACTGCTCCTGTTCATTGTAATGACCTGACTCTTGTTTATTGTCGGATACTGTTTGTTCTATGTAAACCGCGCTGATCGCAAATAGTGCGGTATATAAGAAATGTAAATAAAATAAATAAATAAAATAAATAAATAAATAAAATTTATACATTCCCTCTGTCCAGAATACAAAAACCAGCATAGGCCTATATTCTGAAAAAGAAAGTTAGTTTAGCAGAGAAAGAGTAGCCGGTGGGCAAAAGTAGCAATACATAAAAACTAAAAACTTCTAAAAGAAATGAGAGAGAGAAAAAAAAACTGCTACTTTAAAAAAAAAAAAAAGTTGTAGCAATGTTAAATATATTATGATAAAATGACTATTCTACAATGATTTCAATTGCATGTACCCTTGAGTGCATATTCGGAATGCTTTCCTTTCATAAGCTCAGAAATCAGTCTAGGAACGAAAGGCCTTCTTTTCCAGCACCATCTAATGCTTCTTGCCTAATGGTAAAAGAGCACGTATAAGCCATGACTACCTATCTGTATGGAATTACCACATAATAAAGGAACTCAATTATAAACTCTGACAATGAAATTAATCAAAAAAATTAAAATCTAAACAGAAATGAGTATCAAATGATTTGTGCTTTTAGTATGAAGGCTACTATTACTGGCTAAGGAAGGTAGTTAGTAAATTATATTATGGGCATAAACGTACCAATTTTGCCGAGTCCACATGCTCCATGAAGTCACCTTTCTACTCTTGTTAAAGTTAACCTCTGCAATGTTCTATGCCAAGAGTAAATCAGATCCTCCTGAACCACCACCAAAACCCGACAATGTTTCAGCTGGCAAAAAAAATAGAAATTACACTTACCTGGTAATTGTCGTTCCTTGAGTGACGACAGTTTAGTCCTCTACCTCTGGGTTGTGCACCTCTTCCTGCAGCTTGGAGACTGGGCATGTCAAAGTCATTACATTTCTGGATATAGCCTGCTGGTATCTCCCATCAGCCTCCAGTGTACTATTGGCAAAGCAAACTCAAAGGAACAACAAATAAGTAACTATACCATAACTTTAAATAACTCCCCATTCCTCAACCGGAGGAGCCTTTTTAACCGTATCCGTCTTATATTTTCTTTTCTCCTTTTTTTTTTTAACTTTACATTCATGTCCCCCCTATGCAAACACGTTTCCTATACCATCACCTCGTTTAAATAAGAGAAAAGCGAGCTTTTCAACTTAGTTAAATCACTATCCAAGGAGCCTTCACCACAGCAGCAAGAATATATCCATCCCCAACAGTATGCGAATTACATCCAATCCAAATTAACCAGAACAATTTCGGATTCATCACAAGCATCCCCTCAATTCAAGCAGTCTCAAGCACCACTCCTCAGTATCTCACCTCCATCATCCAAAACCATCAAAGAACTAATTACCACCTTGAATACCACTACCGCAGCCAACGACCCATGCCCAGCACACTGGATCAAATCAATGCGCTCGGAGCTCAGTCCATATATAGCCAAAATTGCAAACCTCTCTTACTCCACTGGAACTTTCCCAGTTGCTCTCAAGCAGACTTCAATACGTCCCCTATTAAAGAACAACCAGATCGACCCTAAGAAGGAAGAATCATACCGTCCAATCTCCAGCATCCCGCTTCTTGCCAAAATTCTTGAGAAAGAGACACAACGCCAAATTCAGCAATATATTGACACATCTTCCCCTCTAGATCCGTGCCAACATGGATCTAGGGAAATGCATGGAGTCGAGACTCTCATGACCTCATTAATCAATTCGCTCATCTGTGGGATCAATAACATAAGATCTGGCGTCGCAATGATCTTCCTCGATATATCCGCTGCGTTTGATTCGGTAGACCATAAGATTCTACTATCGCGACTCTACCAAAAGGGCATACAAGGCCTTGCATGGAACTGGTGTAAATCATACCTCGAAGATCGTTGGCAACATGTTCGCATCGACTCCAAAACATCAGAACCATTCCTCCAAACGCAAGGGGTTCCACAAGGCTCCTCTCTATCGGCGCTCCTCTTCAATATATATATGCAGCCAATTTGCCAAATCACTAAATCATTTAATGTTTCCTGCCTCATTTACGCTGATGACGTGCTTATTTTCACCCCGATTGATATAACGAGTCCAAATTACACCAACTTAACCAACTGTTTCAATGCAATAGCAGATTGGCTTTTAGATCAAAACATGCGAATCAACTTCAAAAAGACTGAAGTTTTAATGGTCACAAGAAACAAGCTCTTCTCACCCCCTGCATACCTCAAGGTACGGGACGCTGAGCTCCCAATCAAGAATACAATCCGTTACCTAGGTGTGATCCTTGATCAACGACTGGATTTTACCTCTCACATAAAAAGCACGGTAAAAACTATCTACTTCAAGATAAAAACATTACGCCACCAAAAACCCATTCTAGAATACAACGACTTCCGCTCAATATTCCAAGCAGTAGTCACTCCACACTTTGACTATGCGAATATTGTATTACATGGTCTTCCAAAGAACACCATTAACCCCCTGCAACTAGCAATGAATGCTGCGGCCCGTATCCTAGTTGGAGCATCAAAGAGAGACCATATCACGCCAATCCTTAGGGACCTTCACTGGCTCCCTATAGAATGTAGAATTAGCTATAAAGTTCTCCTCATCACATTCAAGGCCTTAAATAATTTATCACCAGCAACGACTTCAGACCTCATCAGTCTAACTCCCAAGACAAGATCCAGGAGACCACTCGCTGAAAATACCCGTGTCATTCCCAGTGAATCCACAAATTGGTCCCAATCAACAATTAACAGAGCATTTAAATCTTATGCGCCTAGATGCTGGAATAAACTTCATCCAGATATCAGAGCAATACGAGACATGAAGCAGTTCAGGAAGGCTATCAAGCACTACCTATTCACTGAGTACTTCCAGCCACCGTAATGCTATCTAATATGTCATAACACAGATTCATAGGCATAACCACTCCATAAGACATACCTTCTAGAACTAAAAATTTTGTTGTAATTACTCTGTTCACTAAAATCTCGCTGCTAGTTGATTTTATGTAAATAGTTCAATCGTTATTGTAGATAGTTACCCTTGTTACCCAAGTTTATTGCCCTGTTATCTGTAACTCATACTTGTTTTCAAATGTACTGAGATTGTTTTGTTCCATGTAAACCGCGCTGATGCTAAAGAGAGCGGTATATAAGAAACTTTAAATAAATAAATAAAAGGAAGAAAGAACAGAGAGGGATACTCACTGCGATCTAGAAACTGAAAGGATCTGTCTACTCCTTGAGATTGATGCTCCACTCCGCCTGAAAATAAACTCTGAAGAAATCACACCCCTGGGCGGGAATGAGAACTAAACTGTCGTCACTCAAGGAACGACAATTACCAGGTAAGTGTAATTTCTATTTCCTTATCGTTCCTCCAGTTTAGTCCTCTACCTCTGGAATGTAACAGAGCAGTAATCATTGGGAGGGACCTATCCAGCCAACTCACCAAACCGTCGACCCGGAACAGGCATCCTTTACTGCCAAAACATTTAGGCAGTAGTGGTTACTGAGGAAATGAAGAGACGACCTGGAAGCTGCTCTACCAATCCCCCCTGGTGGAATGACACAGTGATTCACCCATGAAGCTGCTTGTGCCCTGGTAGCAATTGTCAGAAAGCCCCCCGGAATCATACAACCTCGCCACCAGAAAGCTGAGGCAACCACCGCCTTAACCCAGTGCGAAATGGCTGCCTTCGCTGCTGTTTCCCCTTTGTGGGGACCTCCAACCAGCACACAAAAACAAAGAAACGAACGTCGCAACCTGCATTTAATGTTTCCTATCGGCGTAAGCTACGAATAAAACCTCCCCTTCCAGAAAAACCGAGAACTGGAAGAGAAACCAATAGGCTCAGGAGAAAAATTAGATACCACCTTTTGGAAGGACGACAGGACTGCTCGCAAACACCACCCTCTATCCAGAAAGGGTGAAAACGGCTCATTACATGACAACGCCTGAACTCCGAAACTCGTCGCGTCGAACAACGAGCTATCAAAGCCACTGTCCATAACAGCAAAGCCTTTACCGACACCTGGAGTAAAGAATCAAAGGGCTCTTTAGCTAACGCCTCTAAGGCCCAATCGGGATCCCACGGCGGCACCCGAACTCTCCTTGAGGAGCGCAGTCGGATCCCAACTTAAGGAAACGCTACACATCGATCCGAACACCTAGCGCTATTCCCTTCACAGAACCTCTACAGCTGGAAACAGTCGCCCACTGGATCCTCTAAGGAACTGGCCGCTAGTTCCTTCAGACACTGTCCTGCAGAGAACTCAGACCAAGGATACAGACACCTTTGTCGCCCGGACTTGCCGCCGTGAACAGCAGCCTTCCAAAAGGCGCTAAGCACGGACCTATGTAGCAGAAGCAGCCTGCCTCCTTGCTCTCAACAAGGTGGCGAAGACTGACGCAGAATAACCCTTCTTCTTGAGCCCCACCCATACATAGGCCAAACCGTAGGCGGGCACCGATCCACCTGAGACATTCGTCACGGACCTAGCCGCAGCAGAACGTCCGCTACCGACAACTTCTAGGAAAAGCCTGTCGAGTAGGCGAATGAGAAAAGCCTAGTACGGCCATCTCGTCCAACCGGGCGCTACCAAGAGTACCTTTCTCCGAAAGCCTCGATACGCCAACTAGTTGCCCCATGAGAGCCCACGGAGAAAAGACAAGGACTTAATTGGGAGCTTACTGACCCTCGACTCGGACGAACCATCAGCTGCCCCATTCCTCCACCAGAGAGACCTCCGGGTGAACCCCAAGGAAGCCAATAATATTAGCTAGCGCTTGAATTAAGCCATAATGCACATTAGCCCCATAAAGCAAATCAGGCTCTAGTCGATTCAACTCCCTGATCCTTTCCTGTTCCAGGCGAGTAGACTGCCGTAAACACTGCGACCACCAGAAGCATGCTCTCGCCTCCCCAGGCTCCACAAATGGGAGCTTGTAAGGCCAGAGCATTGCCCCAGTGAACCATCTACTTTCCTATCTTGCAATAAAGAAGATTGCTAGGGTTCTGTTCCATACAGTGAGTCCACACCCCCTGGTAGTGCAAAGTGTGCACCCACCCACATAGTACCCAGGCCTGCCCCTGCTTAGCCTCAAAATGTCAATCAAGAACAGGCGAATTCAGGACAGCTGAATACTTTAAAATTTTTTTTTTTTTTTTTTACAAAGACACCTCTTAACCAAAAATTCCTTCAGCATATGTTAAGAGACGCTCTTTCCGTGCCAACAATATGAAGTAGAAAGAACTCCCAAACACAGGCATACTAATCCACGGCCTTCCTGCTAGAGTAACGCCCCATTCCGTCTGACTGCACAAAGATGGACTTTATATTTTAAGTTCAACTAGCACCTGGTGATATGAAATACAGCTCTCATTCCGCAGTGGCAATTGAGTCAGCAATGAAGAAGCCGAGAAACTGCAGACAAGTTCCCATTATACCACCTGGTAAAGACTCCACTTTTAGACCACTGAAGCAAAAAAGCATGCGAGAGTGCCTTGTGTCCTGCCAGTAGCTGATCAAATTGAAGTGATTCAGTGTATGCAGGGCATTGTCCAGGGAACACAAGGCCCCTCCCTCCTCCAGGCTGACTCCACATTCACCGTCTAAACTGGCAGTCACCTTGGCTGATGCCGATCAGCGCGGAAGCCATCTTGTAAGCCCAACATATGAAGTATGCCTACTAGATTCTGAGCCGCTGCCATTGCTGCTAGAGAACTAGCCGGGCTGCGTGCTTCGGGCCCCCCATTAAGGAATTCGCTGAACACTAGCAGAGACTCTCCGTACTGGAGAACCTCTGATAAATGGAATGGGAGCATAGATAGCTTCAAAGGCCAGAGTTCTATTTTGCAACGTCTCTCCGCTGAGCTGCCTTTTCCATATGTAACATTAAACCACATACAGCCAAAATTAAGACATTACAAATCTACCATAAAATCTTATAATTTGGGCAAAGCCAAAACTACACAGGAACAATTTTCCATTGAGAAACCACACAACTATAAAAACCCCTCTCATGACATAATGCTTATGGCAGAGCATTCCACATCTGTGGACTGGCCATGGCGCTCACCCAAGCACCTGTTACACCTGTCCAAGAGAGTTTTCACCATAATTCCTTTTGACTTGAATATGTTTACAGCGGATCATAGCGCTATATCACAGCAGCTAAGCAAAAATATTAACCTGCCATATAAACCGACTTTAACGCTTTATAGGACCTTCTATGGATAGCGGAAGGATATTCTTGTAAATCAACATAGCTATGCCCTTTTTCTTCTTTTTTTTTTTTTTTTTTAAAGTATAGGACTACAAAAACCAAGCTTCCGCCAACTCCAATGAAATCAAAGCAGATCAGCTAAAATTACCCGAACTGCTCCTATAGCTTTGCAAGAAGCTACCAGCCCCCGCTGCACCCAGTTGTCCTTCCCCCCTTATCCTGGGGGATTCTGCATTGCAGGAGGCGTTGCACACCCCCTGCCAGCCTACTGCATCTGCCAGGGAGCTGAAGAGCAAAAAAGAAAGTAGAACCCCTGGAAGCAAACAATGTCCCGTCCTTGGGATTCAGGACGCCAACAGGTAAAAGTCAAAAGTAAAATCAACAGTGTTAGCTAACAATGAACAAGGCTATCTCTCACTAAAGCGAGTTTCTTTTTTTTTTTTTTAAATCCCATCGAAGTCCGTGGGACCCAAGCTTTCGAACACAGCCCCTAACGCTGTGCATTAACCACAACCAGAGAAATGAAATGAAATGAAACCCTGCTCTAGTAATAGATGAGAATTTCCTGGAAAGGGCATGCTAAGTGTTGCTATGAAACACACAGGCACCTCCCCCGGCCTTCCTGCAGTCAGAGAAATAGCAGTAGAATACACCGACCACCTTGCAAATGGAAGTCTTAGAGGTTGCTGCCTGTGTGAACCTGATGAGTAATATGATTTTGTATTTTACCACCCCCCCCCCCCCCAGGTATGAGGGCACTGAATACTATATGTGATTCATGAGCAGCGCTGCCATTCGGCGGCCTTTAGGGCACCAGAGCCCGACCAACGATACAGAAGTTAAGAGCTTTAAATCTCGGTCATATAATCTTGATTTTCAGAACATTACAGCTGCTCTGTGGCATTTCTTTCCTGACTTGCAGATAATGGCTGCATACACACAGTCATAGAAAGGCACTATTGAGTGTACCAGCTGCCCTCTGGTGGCCATAGACCGTAGCACAGGCACTTCTTGGTTGACAGTTTAACTGTCAGTCTATTTTTTTTATATCCTAAGGTTTCCTAAACCTGTCCCTGTGAATTTTGGGCAACTTTCATTATAGAATACATAAAAGCACACTTCCAGGCTGTCCCTCCTTCCAACTACAAGTTAGGGCTCTGCCCTTGAACCTAAAAGCTGGCAAATTGCCTAATATCCTGGGACTTAACAGATGCTCCTCAGAGACATGATTAGGAGGGAAAGAACATGTGATATCAGGGATCAATGCCAAAACTGCTGTCCTATTTTTAAGTTTATTCTTATTTATTTTATAAAGAGGATTGACAACAGTCCCCCTTAAGGCTGAGGAACCCCGAGCCTCAAAAAAAACCCTACAAACAAAAGAAACAAACACTAGGCCCAAATATCTAGCTATTCTGCCTATTGTTTTCCTCACACAGGCAGCTCACTGCAACTCTCGCCATGCGGTCCAAATACCTAGAGAGGAAATGGCCGCCCCTTCGCCAATGAATTTTGGCGCCAAGAACAACAGCCGCTGCAAAAATGAGGCCTCAGCAGACCGACCGAGCCCGAAGGCCTTACCTGTAGGGCAGAAAGCTACACAGAATGCTCCTACCACCTTGAATTCCTCCGATCCTCAAGCCGCGCTGATGCGCCTGGTAGCCGCGGCGAGGATCGCTCAGCCGGTTCCACAGAGTAAAATTAAAATCCCGCAGCAACAGAGAGGCTCCGTCTCACACAGCTTCAGTGTGGCTGTACGGGTCCCGGAGCTCTCCCGTACAGTCAAGGGAGAGAGATCCGCACCGGCAAATGCCTGCAGCAAGTGAAAATAACTGAGGAGGAGGGAAGGCGAAAGCTGCTACTAATTTAAAGAGCCAGGCTCAAATTTAATATTACTGTAAATAAGGAAATTTGCTCCTAACTAAAGGGAACTAATCCCCGATTGCCAATTAAATGGAAATTACACTAACCTGGTAATTGTAGTTCCTGGAGGGTCCAGTTTAGTCCTCCAACATCGGGTACTGCCCCTCCTCCTGCAGCCGGGAGACTGGACCAATCAAATCTTCTGTAGTATATATGCAGCAGGAGCTCCCAGAAGTCCCCAGTGTACTAGTAACAAAGCATACTTAACGAAGCAACACATTAGATTAATATACAAAATGACCTAATTAAAGAACAATTTGTTCCCCCCCAAGGAATATCCAACCCCCTCCCCAAACGAGGAAGTCAGAACACTGCATTGCGCCGGCACCGACGCCTCAGGAATCAAAACACCGCTCCCCACCAGAGGTTCAGGAGCTGCCTGAACCCCCGAGACAGGGAAGAGCCTCTGCAAAAAACGCGGCTGCCACAGAGGGACCGAACGGCAAGAGGAACCGTCTTAATATCAACCGTTCGGAAAGGCGCGCCGCACCACATTAGCAGATAGTCGGGAGGGAAGGAGGACTAAACTGGACCCTCCAGGAACTACAATTACCAGGTTAGTGTAATTTCCATTTCCTGTTCGGTAATCCAGTTTAGTCCTCCAACATCGGGATGTAACAGAGCAGTTAAGACCGGGTGGGACCTTGCCATCCGGCGCGCAGAAACCGCCGAACCAAAACAGGAATCCCGAGCCGCTGACACATCTAAGCGATAGTGTCTACTGAAAGCATGCAGAGACGACCAAGTGGCCGCCCTACAGATATCTGCCGGCGGAACCAGGCTATACTCCGCCCAAGAGGTCGCCTGAGCCCTAGTAGAATGAGCCCTCAGACCCTCCGGAACAGACCGCTGTTGCAACAGATACGCGGACGCGATCGCCTCTTTGAGCCATCTAGCAATGGAGGCTTTAGCCGCCGCTTCCCCTTTACGCGCACCCCCGAAGAGCACGAAAAGCCGGTCAGATTTCCGAAAAGACTCGGTAACCTTTAAATAACGATGGAGCGTACGACCCACATCGAGCCAGAGAAGACCTTTGTCCGTTGACCCGACAGATTGCGAAGAAAGCACTGGAAGAAACACTGCCTGATTCATGTGAAAGGGAGACACCACCTTTGGCAGAAAGGAAGGAACCGGACGGCGAACGATCCGATCCGCGGAAAAAGACAAGAAAGGCTCTCGACAGGACAATGCATGCAGATCTGAAATGCGCCGTGCCGAACAGATGGCTACAAGAAAAACCGCCTTCAGCGTGAGATCTTTCAGAGACGCCCTGCGCAGGGGCTCAAAAGGTTCACAAACCAGGGCCCTCAGAACTAAATTCAAGTCCCAAGGAGGAACGAAAACTCTGCAGGAGGGCCGCAAATGAAAAACAGCCGTAAGGAATCGGCGTACATCCGGATGAGCCCCGAGCAGACGACCCAAAACCTTGCCGCGGTAACACGAGATAGCCGCCAGCTGGAATTTTAGGGAACTAGCCGCAAGGCCCTTATCGAAACCATCCTGAAGAAAACTTAAAACGACGGGCACTGAAACCGTCGCCGCCCGGACTCCCCGCCGGGAGCACCAGTCTTCAAAAATCCTCCAAATCCGAACGTAAGTAAGAGAAGTGGACGTTTTCCTCGCCCGCAGAAGGGTAGAAATCACCGCGGGGGAGTAGCCCTTCCTTTTCAGCCGAGCCCTCTCAATGGCCAAACCGTAAGCGAGAATCGATCCACTTGGGGCATCCGCAAGGGACCCTGAAGAAGAAGATCCGGTAGAGCGGGCAGGAGCCAAGGAACGCCGTCGCTCAACCGGACCAGATCGGCATACCAGGGCCTCCGGGGCCAATCCGGGGCCACCAGTAACACGCGACCCCGGTGGCTCTCGATACGTTGTACGACCCGGCCGATCAGAGCCCACGGAGGAAAGACATAAAGAAGACCGGACGTTGGCCACGGCTGAATGAGAGCGTCGAGCCCCTCGGACATGCGCTCCCTTCGCCTGCTGAAGAAGCGCCCTGTCTTGGCTGATTGAAAGGTCGCCATGAGATCCATGATGGGTGGACCCCACCGCTGGACGATTTGTGCGTAAACCTGTGGGTTTAGCTCCCATTCTCCGGGGTCCACCCGCACTCTGCTGAGAAAATCGGCCTGGACATTGTCTACGCCCGCAATGTGAGCCGCCGAGATTGCTGGAAGGCGAGTTTGCACCCAGTTGAACAAGGCCGCCGCTTCTGCCTCCAGGGCCACGCTGCCGGTACCCCTTGGCGATTGATGTAAGCTACAGTGGACGCATTGTCCGACAGGACTCTCACCGGCCGTCCGAGAACCAGGGTCTCCAGGTCCACCAGGGCTAGCCGGACTGCCCGCAATTCGAGACGGTTGATCGACCAAGAGGCCTCCAGGGGAGACCATTCCCCCCTGAGCAAAGCGGGACTCGCAGTGAGCCCCCCCAGCCGGTTAAGCTCGCATCCGTCGTGAACGGAACCCACAGAGGAGGCTCCAAGGGAATCCCTCGCGACAGGTTCTCGGCGGAGAGCCACCACCGGAGGGATCGGCGAACCGTCTTTGGGCAAGGCAATCTCTTGTTCAGCGAGTCGAACTGGTTGGACCAACGTCGCAGAAGAGCACTCTGCAGCGGACGCATGTGGAAGCGCGCCCAAGGCACCACCTCCAAGGTCGCCGCCATCGTGCCGAGGAGCCGCAGGTACCACCACGCCGACGGAGCTGGCATCCCCCGGAAGAGACGGACCAGAGCCCGCAACGCCAGCACGCGTCGCTCCGGAAGGCACACCAAGCCCCTTGCTGTGTCGAAGCGGACTCCCAGATACTCGAGATCCTGTGACGGAGACAGACAACTCTTGCATTCGTTCACCACCCATCCGAGGGACCGAAGGAGATCCACCACCCTGCTCGTGACTTGCACACACTCCCGACTGGACTTCGCTCGAATCAACCAGTCGTCGAGATATGGATGGACCAGGATGCCCTCCTTGCGCAACGCCGCCGCGACTACAACCATTACCTTTGTGAAGGTGCGGGGAGCCGTGGCGAGTCCGAACGGCATGGCCCGGAATTGAAAATGGCCCCACGGGAGCGCAAAGCAGAGAAACCGTTGATGGGAGGGCCGGATGGGAATGTGTAAATAGGCCTCTGTAAGATCGAGGGATGTCAAAAATTCCCCTTGACGCACCGCTACGATGACTGACCGCAGGGTCTCCATGCGAAAGTGCGGTACTCTGAGAGCGCGATTCACGCCTTTGAGATCCAAGATCGGACGAAGGGAACCGCCCTTTTTGGGAACCACAAAATAGATGGAGTAGCGACCTGCGCCTCTTTCCAAGGGCGGGACCGGAACCACGGCTCCCAGAGAGAGAAGCCGATCCAGGGTCACGCGGATGTCCCACGCCTTTTGAGCTCCCTTGCTGGGAGACAGAACAAACGAATCCGGAAGTGGGTGCGCAAACTCTAGGGCATAACCTTCTTCTATAATCTGCAGCACCCACCGATCTGACGTAATTTGGGCCCAAGAAGGAAGAAAGTCGCGCAAACGACCCCCGATGACCGGGTCTTCCTCTAGAGCCCGCCTCGTTTCATTGTGGCTTGCGATTAAAGGAAGAGGCCGAGGAAGAGGCGGCTCCGGAGAAGCCCCTTCCCGCTCCTCTGAAACCACGAAACCCTTGATGACGGGTTCCAAAACGACCGCGCTGCGAAGTCCACAGCCGGGAAGAACGAAATCTGCGCGCATCCCGAAACTGGCCGCGCGCTGAGGTGGACGACCTATTAAGCTTAGGCTTATCCTCTGGAAGCCGACCACCCTTAGACTCACCGAGATCCTTCACCAACTTATCCAGAGCCTCACCAAATAACAACCTGCCCTTAAAGGGTAGTTTACTGAGGCGAGACTTGGAAGAACCGTCGGCCGCCCAATTGCGCAACCAGATGGACCGTCGTGCCGCTACCATGGAGGCCATGCTATTAGCTAGGGAGCGTATTAAATCATAACACAGATCCGCCAAGTAGGCCGATCCCGACTCCACGCGGGTAACGTCCAACAGCCCCTGTTGGTCCATACCAGACCCCGAGCGCAGGTGCTGCGACCATCGCAAACAAGCTCGAGCTACCCACGCCCCACAAATAGAAGCTTGTAACGATAAGGCGTTGGTCTCGAAGGCTTGCTTCAACAAATTATCAACCTTTTTGTCCTGAACATCCCTCAGGGCCGCGGCCCCTTCAACCGTGATGGTGGTTTTCTTAGTCACTGCCGAAACGGCAGCATCCACCCGTGGAGACTTAAACAAGTCCCTGTCCTTGTCTGCAAGGGGGTAAAGACGATTCATGGTCCGAATCCCTTTCAAAGCGGATTCCGGTTGCTCCCATTCCGCATGGATCATCTGCTCAACTACTCGGTGCACAGGAAAAACTACCTGGGCATCCCTGACCGCCTGAATGAGAGGATCCTCGAGACCCTCCTCCTCCAGCGGCCGCACCGCAGAGAGGTTAAGTGCTTGGAGAGACTCCGTGACCAAAGGTACCAGCTCGTCCCTTCGAAACACCCGAATGATGCGAGCCTGATCTTCCAGTTCTGGAAGCTCTCCGTCTTCTAACTCCTCCGCCTCAATATCCGGATCCCCCTCAGTCTCGGAATCCGGGAGGCAAAGGGCGCCCTGATCCTGGTCCCCCAACCCGGGCCGCTTGACCGCAGGTTGGGAAGACCGCTGAAAGCCCCCCGCGGATGCTGGGGGGAGAGAGGCGGGCCAAGCCTCCGGCAAATGACCAGACCGGCTTAAGCGGAAGGCCTGATGCATGAGAAGAACAAAATCCGGGGAAAAGTCTATAGGCGACGCTACCATAGCCGCCTGCTGGAGCTCAGGGACCGACGTATTAGACGCCGGGCCCAGACCAGAAGGAAGGATGCTCGGTGAAGGGACACTGTCCCCCGAAAGGGAAGGGTCCCCGGGCACATGCTATTCCTTAATTTCAATAGGCAGCTCCAGTTCTGAAGAAACTGCAGCACAGCTCTTACAGATTCCAGAGTCAGTCATTGTACCTCTGCGGGAGCCACAAATTACACACTGAGGTTTGGCAGCCATGCCCAGGCCACCTGCTCTCAGGGAAAAATAAGGCAACAGGATCAGGGAAGCCCACACCAAGGGGACTAACCTTATTCAATCCAGCACAGTATTAAATTTAAAACCTTTTTTTTTTTTTTTTTTTTTTTTTTTACAGTAAACAAAATACTCCCCAGAATCCTAGGGGTGCCCTGAGCAAAATCGCCAGCAAAAGAAACCCCAAAAACACCAGGGGAACCTGTGCGCAAGTGTTAAAAAGTGCCCTTAAAAAGCACACTTTAGAAATCCAAAATGGCCGCCGCACTTTTTCACCCGCGGTAAAAAACGGCGCGAAAATACAAAGGTACCCAAATAATATGGAAAAGAAAGAAAACGACCCTCTAATACAGGGCAAGCGAAAAAAAGCAGGAAAAAGTGCAATTTGGAAGCCAGGGGAGCCGACAGAGCCTCTGCCCAAGCAAAGAACAGAGAGCTTAAAACAAGGAAAATTCCTACCAGCTCTAGGAACAGCAAGGAACTCAGCCTACTTCTCCAAGTGACAGGCAATGTTGCAGCCGGTATGGCTCTTCCCCGAACAGCCTTGGGGAGAGCTCAACCCAGGCTTCAGAGATTCCCAGGCAGAAAGGCAGGAGCCCAAGGCAGGTCTGGCTTTCCCCAGAAAGTCTCCTGTGTCTTTTTCTTTTTTTAAAGATACAGCTACCTAGCAAAAGAAATAGAATATAAAGGACCAGAAATAAACCCCAAAAGAACTAACTAACTAGTGTTGCTCCTTCAAGTGTCACTTAGCGTGCCCAGCAGGGGCACAGAAGTCCTCCAGCTGCAGGGAGACTGGACACACTGGGGACTTCTGGGAGCTCCTGCTGCATATATACTACAGAAGATTTGATTGGTCCAGTCTCCCGGCTGCAGGAGGAGGGGCACTACCCGATGTTGGAGGACTAAACTGGATTACCGAACAGGAACCAAAGGTAACTGAATTAAAAGTAAAATTAAAAGTAAAATCAGAATAGAATTTGTCACACTAAATGCTCCTTATCTGTTCCCCCCAAGTGAACCCAGAAGCTAGGCTCACTATGTCCTCCTGCTGCAAGGAGACTGGACACACTGGAGGCTGATGGGAGATACCAGCAGGCTATATCCAGTGATGTCACGACTTTGACATGCCCAGTCTCCAAGCTGCAGGAAGAGGTGCACAACCCAGAGGTAGAAGACTAAACTGGAGGAACGATAAGGAATGCTTGTTTAAAACATGCTGGAATTAGAACAAATTCTAGCAATTAGACAACAGAAGAAAAGGACCACATGGTTCACCCCGAATACCCATCTGTGCCTATCTATTTCGCTGCCAAAGGTCCTATGCAATTGTTCATCTGTTCCTACTCCTAGCCAAACACGAAAGTCTCTCTGTCTAGCCCATGTATGCATGCTTGAATTTTTTTTGTTGCTTTGTCTGTATTGCTACTAAAAATGTTCCCTTCATCCAGTTTCATGAACTTATTTTGTTACCTTCTAGTACCCTATTGAAGCCTGTTACGCAGTGCAATGCAGGTATCTCTCCCCTATTCTGCCTTTCTTCTAAAGTTTATCAGGTCAATTTTCGGTGGGGACAGTGACTGTATTTTTTTTTTTAAAGACCAGTATTAAAAAAAAATATGTATATTCGATGACACTATATGGATAGACAGTGGAGCTGAATTTAAGTAGAATGTGGTCACTGCTGGCAGTCATACATATAGTGGTGATATTCAGGAGGATATTACATGTAGTAAAGCAATTTACTTTAGGACTATTTTTGTTTTATAAATTAATTGTTCTGTTTTCTATATGCCCCAGTACTACCCAGATAATTCCACTAAAAAATCCACAAATAGTGAACATATACATTTAGCAGTGACCAATAAAGTCTATCTGAATATCAGGCCTTATATCTTTCAGCAACTTCAGTCTCTCCATAGTAAGCTACAGACACCAGCTAATCTCCTTTAAATTATCTCCATCTTTTCAATGGGGCTCTTATACTAAAAAGTGTGGTAAGTTTTTGTACTTACCACACGTTAGGAGCAAAACCCAACATGTGGTAAGTGCAAAGTCCACATGCTATCAATTACTGCATAGAAAAGTTCCTTACCCTCTGTTAATTCACAGTTAACGCAGGTGCACTTAAAACTTGTCATGAGGTGACAATGAGTGCACCCTCATTAACTGCAAAATTGACAGCATGTGAAAAGTACCTCCAGCTCACTGTCCACCCATAATCTGTACAAGCCCCATCCCACTGCACATTAAGCCATTAATGCAGGTTTGTACCACGCTGGCTGCTTTTAACATGGCAGTAACCACACTAATGGTTACTGCCATGTTGAAACGTGCATTAAACTGCTTTGTCATGCTTTAGTAAAACCCCAGGAGGAAGACATCTATGGTCAGGGTCCTCTGCAGTGCGGGTGCCTGGAAGAGCATTCCTGCCTGAAGGTGGCTCAAGTTTTGCACCAGTTGAGGGACTCTGACAGCTGGCAGGTAACCCTGTCCTGTAGCCTGCCCATGGCCTGAGTCCACTGCGAGCATAGGCACCACTAGGCTGTCCGCATGTGTAAGCAGGCTCAAGGCGTGATGTGGACTGTCAAGGCCATATGGCTCAGTAGGCGGAGAAGGAGATGATCCGGTATTGACCGGTGGCACTGCACATCTCCTGATAGTTGCTTACAGAATTCTTCCCTTTCTCTTGGGAGGACGGCCTTGACCTGTAGCATGTCCAACTGCGCATCGATGAACTCCAGGCTTTGGGCTGGGGAGAGAGGGGATTTGTGGTAGTTGATGATGAACCCCAGGTGCTGCAGGAGGGTTGTGAGCTCTGCGGCTTCACTGACCTCTGAGGCCATACTGACCCTGATGAGCCAGTCGTCCAGATAGAGGACGATGAAAGCCCCTTGCAGGAGCAGGTAGGTGGTCACCACCACCAGGCATTTGGTAAAGACCCATACTAAGGAGGCCAGGCCAAAAGGTAGCACCCTGTACTGGTAGTGCCCTCCTCCCACCATGAACCATAGGTACTGCCTGTGGAAGAGGTGGATCAGGATGTGAGTATACACATCCTTTAGGTCCAAGTAGCACAGCCAATCTCCCTGGTGGAGGTAAGGCAGCAGTGTTCCAAGGGAGAGCATCTTGAACGTCTCCCTCACCAGAAACTTCTTTAAGCTTCTCAGGTCTAGAATTCCAACCTCGAGGATTTGGCGGGACAAAATCTAAAACTCTCCAATAAACATAAACTCTCCAATTAACTTCAAACATATTGCAAAATGGCACACTACTTGCTCTACTGCCTTTGTAGTTTATGTTCTACTATGCCCATGTATGCTGCTGTACATAGGATGTACTATACGTCCGATTCGAGTACATTTACATGAACATGCTTCCCGGATTAATAAAGCACAGTTACTTACCTGTAACAGGTGATCTCTGGGAACAGCAGGAATAAGTCTTCACATATGGGTACGTCAGTACCGACGGAGCCTGCGCGGGAACGCTCCCCAGCTTCCCAAAAAGGAAAGCTTTTGGGAGCATCCCACAGCGCCTGCGTGCTGCCTTCCCGCCTTTCCTAACCGCCTCTCCCCAGTTCAAGTTTTAAAGCTGAGACAAAGAGAGAGAGGAAAGGAAAAAAATAGATAGAGAGATACAACTCCTAGGGGAGGTGGGTGGGTTGTGAAGACTTATTCCTGCTGTTCCCAGAGATCACCTGTTACAGGTAAGTAACTGTGCTATCTCCAGGAACAAGCAGGAATGAGTCTTCACATATGGGGACTCTCTAGCTAGAGATGCCTGGGAGATCCCCAAGGTTATGAGACCCTGTGAAGGGCTCTATCTCCTCCTATGGATCTCAGGCATCCATTCAGGGAAGGAGGGCAAGAGTTGATTAAGCATGGAACAGGTGTTTGAGAACAGCCTGACCAAACAAGGCATCCCGGCGGGAGTCCTTGTCCAAACAGTAATGGGCCGTGAAGGTATGAACCGAGGCCCAGGTGGCCGCTCGACAGATCTGGTCGATGGACACAGAATGAAGATGAGCCATAGAGGTGGCCATGGCCCTCACATTATGAGCTGTGACATGGCCTTCCAGAGAAAGGCTCTTACTCTGGTAGGTGAAAGAAACACACTGAGCAATCCAAGTGGACAGTGTCCTCTTAGAGACTGGAAGTCCCAAATGAGAGGGATCAAAGGCAACAAAGAGTTGAGAAGACTTTCTATGTTGCTGTGTCCTTTGTAAATAAAAGGCAAGAGCTCTCTTACAATCCAGGGTATGAAGATTCCTCTCTGCACTTGATGCATGAGGACCTGGAAAAAAGACAGGTAAATACACCTCTTGATTAAGATGAAAAGGTGAAACCACTTTAGGCATAAAGTGTGGACTGGTCCTAAGGACTACCTTATCATGATGGAACCTTGTATAAGGTGGATTAGCCACTAAGGCCTGCAGTTCACTGATGCGGCGAGCTGAGGTGACTGCAATGAGGAAAATAACCTTCCAGGAAAGAAATTTCAAGGAGGTGGTGGCTAAGGGTTCAAAAGGTGGCTTCATAAGCTGACCAAGAACCAGATTTAAGTCCCATGCCACCGGAGGAGGCCTAATGGGAGGTTTAGTTAAAGTTAGGCCTCTCATGAATCTTGCAATAAGAGGATGAGAGGAAATAGGCTGTCCATTAATAGGCTTAAGGGATGCAGCAATAGCACTCAAATGGACCCTTACTGAATTCGTCTTAAGGCCTGCATTGGAGAGATGCAGGAGATATTCCAATAGAGAATTCAAAGGTAGTGCTAGAGGGTCAAGACCCTTCTCAGCACACCAAATGGAAAACCTTTTCCATTTAAAAGCATAGGAACGTCTAGTAGAAGGTTTTCTGGAAGCATGGAGGATATCCTTCACCTGCTGAGAAAGATTCCAATCTTGAAGGTCTAGGCCTTCAGCAACCAAGCTCTGAGGTGAAGGGACTTGGGGTTTGGGTGCCACAAAGTCCCCTCCTCCTGGGACAGAAGGTCTGGAGCAGCTCCCAAGTCTAGGGAGGGAGCTTGAGAGAGATGCAGAAGTAGAGGGTACCACACTTGGCGTGGCCAGCGTGGAGCTATGAGGATCATGGATCTTTGATCCCTCTGGAGCTTGAACAGAGTCTTGGGAATTAAAGGAATGGGTAGAAAGGCATACAGGAAGTCTTGACCCCAGTGAAGGAGGAAGGCATCCTTGGCCTGAACTCCCTGACACGGCATCCTGGAACAGAACCGGGGAAGTTTGGCATTCCACGGACTTGCAAAGAGGTCTATGTCCGGGGTTCCCCACTCTTGAAAGATTCTGAGTACTTGGTCCATGTGCAGGGACCATTCGTGTGAAAGCAGAACTCGACTGAGTCTGTCTGCCCAAGAGTTTTGGATTCCTGAGAGGTATACGGCCAGGAGATGGATTTGATGCTCTCTGGCGAAGGCCCACAATTTTAAAGCTTCGTTGCAAAGCGACAGAGAGCCAGTTCCTCCTTGCTTGTTTATGTAAAACATGGCTACCTGATTGTCCATATGAATGAGGACTGTCTTGTAGCTGAGCAGGGTATGGAAGACCTTGAGAGCTAGAAAAACTGCTCGGAACTCCAAGTGGTTGATATGTAGAGAGGTCTCCTGTGGAGACCAAGTGCCCTGAGTGGAGAGGTCTTGTAGATGAGCTCCCCAACCTGTTTGGGAGGCATCTGTTGTGAGGGTTACCTGGGGCAACAACTGTTGGAAGGGGGACCCCAGCAACATATTTTGGGTGGACATCCACCACTGGAGAGACCAAAAGAGGCGTTTGGAGGTTGCTATTTGGTCTGAGAGAGCTCCTGATACTTGAGTCCACTGGGTGGACAAAGTCCATTGAGCTGCTCTCATGTGAAGGCGAGCATAGGGTACCACATGCACTGTGGATGCCATGTGGCCTAGCAGTTGAAGCATCTCTCGGGCAGTTAAATGGCTCTGACTGAATCTGGGAGGCTAATTGCACTAGGCGTTGGCAACGGGCCTGAGGAAGATAGGCCCTTGCAGTGGTAGTATCCAGCCAGGCCCCTATAAACTCTAGGGACTGAGTAGGGGTGAGCTGGGACTTTGGGAGGTTTACCACAAGTCCCAGATACTGCAGAATGTGCCTTGTGCAGTCAAAGGAAGACTGGGCCTCTGACTGAGATGGAGCTCGGATGAGCCAGTCGTCCAGGTATGGGAATACAAATATTCCCAGAGTGCGTAGAAATGCAGCTACTACTGCCATGCATTTGGTGAACACTCTTGGAGCAGAGGCCAGACCGAAAGGAAGTACCCTGTATTGGTAATGCTTTCCTTGGAAAAGAAAACGGAGGAACCTTCTGTGAGATGGATGGATGAGGACATGTGTGTACGCATCCTTGAGATCTAGAGAACAAAGCCAATCCTGACTCTGAAGGTATGGAAGGAGAGTGCCCAGAGAAAGCATCTTGAATTTCTTCTTGCATAGAAACTTGTTCAATTCTCTGAGATCTAATATGGGTCTGTAGCCCCCTGTTTTCTTTGGGATCAGAAAGTAGGGGGAGTAAAACCCTGACCCTTGTTGAAGAAGAGGTACTTCTTCTATTGCCCCTTGGGCAAGAAGGGTAGCCACCTCCTGACCTAGAAGGTCGAGGAGAGATGTTGGAGAATTGAAATGTCTCACCATGGTGTGAGGAGGAAGGTTTGAGAAATGAAGCTTGTAGCCCTCCCTTATGATGGAGAGGGTCCACTGCTCTGCTGTAATTTGCTCACATCTGGGAGCAAAATGAGCTAACCTTCCTGGAATGGTGAGAGGCTCTGGCTGTTTCAGAGCCAGAAAGGCTAAGTTCTCTAGCATCAAGTCAAAAACCCTGAGGAGGCTGGGTCTGCTGAGTTGCAGCAGCCCCTGTAGGCTTAGGCCTGGCCTGTTTAGGTTGCTGACGCTTAGCAGCAAAACGACCTGTAGATGATTGTTGGCCAGAAGCAGGATGGAATCTGCTTTTCTTGAAAAAAAGACTTCTTGAAAGGTTTTTTCTTGGCAGGAATGGAGGTTGACTTTGAAAGTCTATCCAAAGCAGAATTTTCTGCATCCATTTGAGTGGCTTTTATTTGCCAATCTTTGCCAAACAAGTTTTCTCCTGTACAGGGAAGATTTCCCAAGCCATCCTGGACCCAAGATTCTAGATCAGAAGCTTGGAGCCAAGCAATTCTGCGTGCAGCTATGGCAATGGCCGAAGCCCTGCTGGCACCCTCAAAGGAGTCAAAAGCTGCACGGTTGGAAAACTTTGAAATATCTTGAGTATGCTTAATCCAAATAAGAAATTCTTCCCTTTTATCCTCTGGAAGAAAAGGGAGGAAAGTGTGCAGCTTATCTGCAACTTCTTTCAGAAACATACCCATATAAAGACTATAGGAGTTGATTCTGGCAATGAGCATACTGGCTTGGAAGATTTTCCTACCAAAAGCATCCAAGGTCCTGCATTCTCTTCCTGGAGGAGCAGAGGAGTGTCTTTTTGCACTCTTTATCTTTTTCATAGCTGACTCCACCACAATAGAATGGTGAGGAAGCTGTGTTTTATGAAACCCAGGACAAGGAGGGACACGGTACATAGTGTCCAATCTACGAGAATGAGGAGAGATAGTGAGAGGAGTCTCCCATAAGTCAATCATGTGATCATAAAGAATCTCATGAATTGGCAAGGTGACTGCCTCCTTAGGAGCCTTAGAATAACCTAAAATATCCAATTTTTTAGCTCTAGGCTCTGATTCAGAGGTTACTGAAATAGAAAGTCCTTTAGCTACTTCTCTTATGAAGTCTTGAAAGGACAAGTCCTCTGGAGGAGACATTCTTCTTTTTGGAGAAGAAGGCTCTTCAGGAAGAGCTACAGATACTTCAGCAGACTCCTCCGATGCATCAGAGTCTTCGGAGGAATCAAAGTATCGACTGTCAGGGTGCTCTCCCAAAGCTCGGTACGCGTATCGAGCGGTATCGACATCGGGCGTCATCAGGACCGGTTTGGTACCGATGGGCATCCCTGGACAGGGAACCGCTGCAGTCGGCATCCTGGTCGATGTCGATGCAGTCGGTACCGGTACCGATACCGACAACGGAGTTTGTTGTGGTATCAGCGGCATAGCAGCTTGAATGAAGGCCGTGATAGCCTGCTGCATGGATAGAACATTCTGATCCATCGACGCCATGAATGCCTGGAATTCGGTACCGGAAGGTTGCGCCGGTACCCCAGAGCATTCTAACAGGTGATCGGTCGAGGCCATGCCATCGATGTCAACCTGTAACCCCATAGGAGGAGCTTTGGAAGCCGGAGCTTCCCGCCGGGGTTGTTTTGCCGGTGCGGAATCCTCGAGGGCAAGCCCAGAGGCATCTCGATGCTTGGAAGGAGATCTACCCTTCGAGGACCGGCTGGATTTATGTTTGGTTACCTGAGATCCATGGGAGGAAGTAGAGGCCCTGGAAGACGTCGATGCCACTGAAGCTGCATCAGAGGGAAACAATACATGGAGATTAGCTGCTCGGTTCTGTAAACCTCTTTTGGACATCAAGGAGCAGGACGGACAATCCAAAATGGAGTGGTCAGGACCCAAACATTTAAGTCACCATTCATGGGTGTCGGTGACAGAAATAGTACCGCTGCACTTAGTGCATTTTTTAAACCCGGAGGCTGGTTTTTCCATGAGGAAAATTTCTCGTGAGGCCTAAGGCCCAAAGAGGAAAAACACACTAAGTGAGGGAAAAATATGTTCTTTTTTTTTTTTTTTTTTTTTTTTAATAAGAAAAGAAAGAAAGACTGGCGGTACCGGTCCGACGTCGGGGAAGGCAGACGCGCAACCAAAGAAATAAAATAAAACAAAGAGCTTCTTCAGCGGTGACAGGAACACGACCTGCTGGCTCCGCAGAAAAGAAGAACTGGGGAGAGGCGGTTAGGAAAGGCGGGAAGGCAGCGCGCAGGCGCTGTGGGATGCTCCCAAAAGCTTTCCTTTTTGGGAAGCTGGGGAGCGTTCCCGCGCAGGCTCCGTCGGTACCGACGTACCCATATGTGAAGACTCATTCCTGCTTGTTCCTGGAGATCAAGATCACTACTGTTCCTATTGTTCAACATTGTCTGGACAATCAACATCTGTTTTCAGATTTTTATTGGAGAGTTTTAGATTTTGTTCGCCAAATCCATGAGGTGGGAATAGAGAACGTCTTCAGTTTCTTTCATGGATATTTGGTCTATCCTCGGTAGCACCGAATGGGCTCAATCATGAATTAGATTGGGCAAGCCTCCTGTGACTTATCTAACTGTGATTGGTGTTCTTTGGCTGTTTATTTATTGGCTCCTTTTATCATATGGCATAAAACCTAACTGAGCTTTCTTCAGCGTCTAAAAAAGTTTTGGGTGCCATCTTTATATCGCAGCAGTTTGAGCATTGAAACAGGGCAAAAAGGTTTTGGCTGCCCTAAACACAGTGCTGTGTTCATTGTTACCATTGCTGCAAAGTTCCTAGCTATCAGGATGGGGTCGTGTAAATGCAGCTCAGATAAGTATAACTAACTGCTTTGTCTAATTTTATTTCTGGCTGTGGAGAGTTTGTTTCTAAGAACATTAATTTGATGAATGTTTTCAATACTCAGTTCCACACAATTTTTGAAAAGTATTGGTGATGTATAGAGGCACGAAGTGGTGCGCTTTTTTCTCACAAATAATGGTTCTATAATCAGGAGCCAAAAATATTGATTAAAAAGGAAGGAAAGCCACGAGAGGGGAGTTTCCCTCAAGGCTAGTCTTCCAATATATGTATTGTGCTCAGATAATATTTTACTCTAATTTTCTACTCTATTTTTGATTTATGATGTATGTACAATTCATAGGCTTGGATCCAGCAACCCAGCATGGAGCCCTGGTAACAATCACGCCCGAGGGCATCGAGGGCCCTAGCATCCCTCCCAGGGGGAACCGAAGAGTGGGTCTTCTGGCACTTAAGTTTCTGCATGGTTGACTCGACGACCATGGATTTATGTGAGAATTGGGGCTTGTGGAACCCAGGGCTCTTCTGGATGTGGTAGATGGCGTCGAGGCGCTGGCTCACCAATGGCAGAGGCCGGCATCTCCCACATTCTG
The DNA here is from genome assembly GCA_033557465.1 of Ichthyophis bannanicus. Lineage (NCBI taxonomy): Eukaryota > Metazoa > Chordata > Amphibia > Gymnophiona > Ichthyophiidae > Ichthyophis > Ichthyophis bannanicus. The sequence continues at coordinate 77,172,132 of CM066037.1, read as the reverse complement.
AGTAGCAGCGGCTCGAGGATCGGCTGCACAGGCACCGTGAGAGTTTCCTTGGGCGAAGACTCATACTGGAGAATCTCCAGTTCCTCAGTGTGCAGATCTTCCTCTGCCTCGGCTTGCACCGAGAAGGCCCTGGCCATATCCTTGACAAAGTCATGGAAAACCACATCTTCCGGATGGCAATGGCGCTGGAAGCGATGGGTCCGAGGGAATATCTCAGTGCTGCTTGGTTTCCAGGGATGCCTCGTCGTCGGTCTCCCACTCTGAGTCAAGCGGTGACATGAGTCTGAAGCCCTACGACTCATAACATTGTGGCCAGCGGCCTCCGGAGGACCTGGGGTCCAAGTTGTAGAAATTGGCTGGGGAGGACCAGATGCCCAAGAAATGGGACCGAGACCTCGACTGGCGCCGAGGACTTACCTGAGGCCGATGGTGTTCGGAGCTTTGCTCAACCATCGGGGACTCCCCCGCAGTCGAGGGCCCAGTCATTGGGGCAGATGATGCAGACGAACCAGCCATCATTGCCTGTTGCAGGGCCTCCATTCTGGTTTCCAAGCCAGAAAGCTCCGCAGCTTTTAGCATGTGCACCGAGAACTCGGGGCCGGCACACTCACGAGTGCATCCTCAATTTATTTATTTATTTATTTATTTGCAGTCTCTTTTATACCGTGCTATTCGACATCAGTGCGGTTTACAATGAACATAAGAGTTGCACATCTCAATTTCGTGATTTGTGCTTACAGAGAAACAGGTATAATAACTTGGGTATACATTAAACAGGAAAATTAAACTTGGGTATGCAATAAACAGGTATAACAGGTAAAATAGGGTATAAATAACCAGTCCCTTAACAAGGAGACACGATGAATAAATACAGTCTACTTTATGCAACAATATAATGAGTTATGCGGCACTGCATAAGTTTCTCATGGTGGTTGGAGGGGAAGGTGTGATTGCGAGTGATCAGTCTGGGAATGTGACGTGCATGAGTTTGAGGTGCTGCATTGAGATGTGAGAGTGGGTGAGTGTGGGGAGAAGACTGCATCATCGTAGTGATGAAGAAAGAGGTGCCGTTTCAGTGCCTTCCTAAATTGGGAGAGTTCACTGATGGTTCTGATAGTTGCTGGTAGTGTGTTCCAGCAGGATGGAGCAAAGAAGGAGAAGGCTCTGGATCTAGTGAATTGAGAACACTTCGTGCTAGCCTTAGGTAATATGAGAGTATTTGCGGCATTCGATCTCCTTGCTCGATTGGGAGGTGTGATTGAAATTAGATCAGTAATGGCAGTAGCAGGGTATTTATTGATGGCTTTATGGGTCATAATTAGGATCTTGAATGAGATCCTTGCTTGTATGGGTAGCCAGTGCAATTGTTTTAGTATTGGGGTAATATGAGAACTTCTTGAGGCTCCATGAAGGATTCTTGCAGCTGAATTCATTGCAAGTTGTAAGGGGTTAGTCGTGCACTTAGGTAGACCATACAAGATCGCATTGGCATAGTCAAAGTGAGGCATTATTAGGGCCTGAAAGACAGTTCGGAAGTCATCAGGTTCTAACAGTTGACGCAGATTGCGGAGGGTCCGGATTTTATGGTACACCGACTTTGCTTTGTTTTTGATATGAGCCTTCATATTAAGTTGCTGATCAAGCGTTACACCTAGGTATCTTACTGTAGTCTTGCATATGATCTCTGCGTCGCGAACCTTGATAGACAGGGGTGGAGTAAAAGCCGGATTCCTGGTTACGAAGAGGGCTTCTGTCTTTTTGAAATTTAACTTAAGCATTTGTGCATTTAGCCAGTCTGTGACAGCGTCAAAGCACCTAATAAGTGGGGATAGTTCAAAATGTTCTGTCGAAATTGGCATGTACATCAAGACGTCGTCAGCATAGACCAGGCAGTTGATATTAAATGATTGGATGAGATCACAAATGGGTTGCATATAGACATTGAATAGCAAGGCGGATAGAGATGAGCCCTGTGGAACACCTTTAGTTTGGGGGAAGGAATCGGAGTTGGAGGGGCCAGAACGGACATGTTGCCAGCGATCAGTGAGGTATGAAGCGCACCATGACAAAGCTGAAGCTTGAACTCCCTTCTCTCTGAGGCGTAGCAGGAGAACTTCGTGGTCTACGGTGTCGAATGCGGCAGCAATGTCCATGAAGATCAGTGCAAAGCCTTGCCTGATGTTATCGAGACCTAAGGTTATGGTGTTGAATAAGGTTGTGAGTAATGTTTCAACACCATGTGCTTCGCGAAATCCATGCTGGCAGGGATGCAGGGGTGCATTAGTATCTATGTGATCTTGTAATTGGCGTTGGGTAATCTTTTCAATGATTTTCGATAGGAGAGGTATGCTGGAGATAGGCCTGTAGGATTCGATCATCGAAGGGTCCAACTTACTGTTTTTTAGGAGTGGTCTGATAGCCGTCTGTTTCAGGCTTCGAGGAAATGTTCCAGTAGAGAACGATACATCAATCAATTTGGATAGGAATGGGCTGAGCTCGGAACGCAGGGCCTTTATCCAGGGAGCTGGACACGGATCAGAGGGTGCTGTTGTAGTGTTTATGTTTAGGATAGTGTCTTGAATGACTCTGTCAGATGGAGTAGAAAATGATGTGATAGTGTGTTTGGACCCACTCAAGAAATGACCAAGAGGAGGTTGTGGGATGGAGAAAAGTAGGCTGGCTGGTATGGGGGGCTTAGCAGTGTGGGCAAGCTGATTACTTTTCTTACACAAGTAATAAGCATATTCTTGTGAGTCTGGGTAGGGTAAGTTCTCTTGAGATGGCTCCTTTGCTAGAGATTTCACAATTTGGAAAAGCTCGTGGGGTTTGTTCAAGGAGCGCTGTAGTTTTTTTGCATGATATTGTTTCATACTTGATGCTACAGATAACCGATGTTTTCCTAATTGTGCTGTGAATGCCTCATGGCTCTCAGCTGTTCTTGATCGTCGCCAGCGTCTCTCAAGTCGTCTGAGTTGAAGGAGCAAATTACGTAGTTCTTGGGAGTACCATGGGGCATTCTTTTTCTTATGTGGTGCTTTGTTCGTGGTAGGTGAGTGGATCACGGCATCTAGGCTTGAGTTCCAAGCGGCGACCATGTCATCGAGGCTTTGAAGAGGAGGGTCAAATAGATTCTGTGTCCTCTTTAGAATATCTTCTCTGTTAAAAGGGTGGAAGCGCTTTAAATGTTCTGATATGGGTTTATCTTCAGGTATGGATTTGGAGGAGTTGGTGCAAATTGGAATCTGGAATCTTAACAGGAAGTGATCCGACCAGGGAACCGCACTTACGTTTAGGTGAGACTGGTGCAAATGTGTGAGGGCTGTTTGTGGTGCAAAGATAAGATCAAGTGAGTTGCCTTTTATATGGGTAGGGGTATCAACAAGTTGAACATAGCCTAGATCACTGAGAGCATCAATAAAGGCATTGGTGTGGCTGTCCTGAATGACTGGGAGGTTGAGGTCACCTAATATCCAGTTTAGAGTATGCGAATTCGTGGTGTTGCAAGCAAGATCAACTACACAGGTACACTACCAAAAAACTGCCTCCAGTTTTGCAACTGATTCCTATAGATTTTGGGGTGCTGAATCCAGGAAAAATAGCCAAAATGTTCCATCACGTCACGTTTTCTTGCAAAATTAGATTTCTTACCCATATAAGGAATGTTCACATAATTTCTTTTTAGCCGACTGCAGTTTATTTTCTTGGCCCAAAATAGAGGTTGTAATGGTTAACTAACTAGAAACACTCCCTCATGATATTTTAGTGTGTTTTGTATTCATTTTATACATTAACAGGACAATTGGGAGGCGGGGGGCTAAATCCAGTACTCGCGCTGGCGCATGTTCTTTCCTGTTCGCCTCGCCTCGTTCGCTCGCTCGCTCAAACACGGTGGTTGCAACATGAACGTTCCTGTCAAATTTCAGTTTCTTGCAAGTTCATTATTACCTTTTGTTTGCTCAGTCGTAATCCAGCTTTATTCCGAAGTGGTTCACTACAGTTGTAGTTTGCAGTGCTGTGTATTTGTGATGGCTCACAGAGCCAGAGGTTGCGTCAACTCTCCGGACAGTTTTTGTTTTATTTGTGGGGAATATACCGTGAAAAAGCGGCAGAGGAACATTTCTGCATTTATTTAAAAAGTATATTTCGCCTATTTCGGTTTGAAGTTAGGCGATCAAGACAAACCGTGGGCTCCTCACAAAGTGTGCAAGACATGTGAGGAAGATCTACGCTTATGGATGAAAGGTAAAAAACAAGCATTTCGTTTCGGAATACCTATGATGTGGCGTGAACAAAGAGACCACAGCAGTGACTGCTATTTTTGCTCTTGCATTGTGAAGGGATACAACTTAAAAAATAAGAACGTAATAAGTTACCCCAACCTTCCCTCAGCAATTAGGCCTATGCCTCATAGCAACGAAGTACCTGTGCCTGAACCACCAAAATCTTTGGATCATATTTGTGTGGACGGTTCTGATCATGATGAGACTCATCAGATGGCTTTTCCCGATGAGTCCAGTACTTCCGAGTTTGAAACTGAACCAGATCCGAAACCTGAACTTTTCTCTCAAGCTGAATTGAATGATTTAGTCCGGGATTTAGGACTCCCAAAAGATGCTGCCCAACTGCTAGGTTCTCGGCTTAAACAGAAAAATCTATTGTCACCAGGAACAACTTTTTATTGGTACCGCAACCGCGAGACACAATTTTTGAAGTATTTCAGCAAAGAGGAAGATTTGGTATTTTGCAACGATATATACGGAGTGATGGAAAAGTTTAAACTCAAGTATGATCCTGCTGAATGGCGGCTGTTCATTGATTCGTCAAAAGACAGCATAAAAGGTGTTCTTCTTCATAATGGCAACACATTCGCTTCAGTTCCTATTGCTCACTCTGTTATTCTCCAAGAAAAATACGAGAATTTGGCCCTGATTCTTCAGAAGATTCGTTATGATGAGCATAAGTGGATGATTTGTGGAGACTTTAAAATTCTATCCATGCTATTAGGGCAGCAATCCGGTTTCACCAAATATCCCTGCTTCCTTTGCTTGTGGGATAGCCGGGCCCGCGACCTACACTGGGGGAAAAAGACTGACCAATTCGGGAGTATTTGAGACCCGGTGAGAAAAATGTTCTTCATGAGAGCTTGGTACCTCGTGATAAAATTCTATTACCACCTCTCCACATTAAGTTGGGTCTCATTAAGCAATTCATCAAGTCCCTTCCAAAAGATGGTGAGTGCTTTCGGTACCTTTGCTCAAAGTTCCCCCGACTTTCTGAAGCAAAGCTAAAGGAAGGAGTGTTTGTTGGCCCTGATATAAGGAAACTCATTTCAGATAGAGCATTCGCTGAAACGATGTCTGAGAAGGAAAAAGAAGCCTGGGATTCCTTCAAGGATGTTGTTCTCAAATTCTTGGGGAACAGGCGGGATGAGAACTATAAGGATATTGTTGCCAGGATGCTCAATGCCTTCAAAGAACAAGGCTGTAACATGAGCCTGAAAGTCCATTTCTTGCACTCCCATGTGAACTACTTTCCAGAAAACTTGGGGGCGTACAGTGAAGAACAAGGTGAAAGATTTCACCAGGACATCAAGGACGCAGAGAGAAGGTACCAAGGAAGATGGAACACCACTATGATGGCTGATTTCTGCTGGTTGCTGCTGCGGGAAACCCCAGATGAAAAATATGCCAAGCAGCGCACCAAGAGAAGCATTCGGGGGAAGAAGAAACGGGCCCACCAGGAGATTGATTGACCCAAGAATGACTTTAAAATCTAAACTGTGTTGACAAATATCGTGTTTTTACTAAACTTTGAAATAAAAATTTGCTAGTTATTACCACAGTGTCGGATCTCATTTATTAGAATTTTATTTTCACACCATCGGGTGTTTGTCTTCATGTATTGCAATGGTGCGGTTTGCGTTTTCTATTCTTACATACATACCTGTACAACATTTTTTGCACATTTCTTTGCTTTGCTTTGTGTCTAACCTCGCTCTTATATGCTCAATGTTTGTGCACATGTATGTGGCTGTTTTAAGTGCAGACAATTTTGCTACCATCACAGTGTGTTTTGTTGACATTACTCTATTCTTATGTGCTGCCTTGTTACAATTTTCTTTATTCTTATTTGAATAACTACTAAACAATTAGTATAAAGAATTCATCCAAGAAACTTTTATCTCGATCGCACTCAATCTGAAAAACGTTCACCTCAAACTGCTAACCCAATGTAGCAAAAAATCTGTACGTGATGGAGCAAATTGGTTACCAGATATGGATTCAGCGCACCAAAAAACGTAAAAATCAATCGAAACAGAGGCAGTTTAAAAAAAAATGTTTTTAGTGTACCTGTGTTATTGTTGCTAAGTCATCTGGAGATGAAGATGGAGTTCTATAGAGCAAGTTAATAGTGATTTGCTTATTTGTAATGGTAACAGAGTCAAGGGTAGAGGTGCTGCTTGAGGCGGCAAGCCGAAATTTGAGGTCGGCTTTCGTTAGGATAAGTACTCCTCCGCCACGACGGTCAGTTCTGTGACAAGAGTGGACTGAGAAATTAGGCGGGACACACTGGTGAAGGATCACAGCGTCAGCGGCTGAAAGCCATGTCTCGGTGACACATAGGATATCAAGGTTATGAGCTGAGAGCATATCAGTTAGTGCTGGCCATTTTTTCCTTATTGATCGTGCATTTATTAGTGCACATTTAAGGTCAGGGGGATGGTGGGACTGTAATCGTCGAGATAGATTTTGCTGCTGAAGGTCCACATAGATAACATGTGGGCCTGGTGTGCGCCGAAGTGTTTCGTATTGATGGTTGGGGGAGTCAGGAAATCTCCAACAAGATCTATGGAGGACTGGTATAGTGTTCTGAGGTGAAGTAAGGGCTAGGGTGTAAAAGGTCAGGGCTATTAAAATGTAGCACATAGCAAGGGTAAGGGGGTATGGGAATACCCAGTGAGATAACATGATGACTAATGTATATAGTAGATCCAGGAATGTTGCTAGCTAGTGAAATGTGCACAGTGTGGTGGTACTGGAAATCTGTTAAGCATCTGTGTAATGAGGCAATATGTACTCAGAGTAATTCACAATAAGGTAGTGGTATCTGCACAGAGTGGAGGTAAAGGATATCTGTTAAGAACTGTGTGGTTAGGCAATATTCACATCAGAGTAATTCACAATAAGGTAATGAAATATGCACAGTGTGGTATGTACGGATATCTGCTAGGCAACAGTGTGGTAGGTAATATGAACATCAGAGTAATTCAATAAGATAGGCCCAAAGGCCAGATGGCAAGTAGTTTGCAAGTAATTGGTTGAAGATGAGCATAGATTAATATATGACGACTATGTTCTCGAGGAACCCCGTACGGTCTCTGCTGGCCGAGGAATCCTTCTTGAGGATCTTGGTAGGGCACTTCTCAGAGCCACTCATGTGCCTCCAAGCAGTTTTACCGGGTTTCCTTGGTGCAACCTTGGTGGACTTCAAGGATCTTTCTCTCGAGGTCTGAGGTCTTCTCGGAGGAGCCGCCACCACAGGACTCTGAGGATACTCAGGCCTCATGGGAAGTGCTGGCCTTGGAATTCGGGGAGGCTAGAGCCGAGTCAGACCAAGGGAACAGTTTTTCTTGCAACTCCAAACTCATGGCTTGGCACAGATCGCAGGAGGTGCTTTCAAGGTCCTGGCCCAGGCAGCATAGACAGCAGTCGTGGGTGTCAGTCACTGACATCATTTGAATGCAGCGGTCACATTTTTTTTTAACCCACTAGGGGATACGGTGGGGAACACCCGGACAGGGTCGACGACCCCCGGGCGGAAAAAGGCACAAACGCTGGTTGAGGCAAGCCTTGATCAAAAAAGACAAAAGGAGCCAAGAATAGCGCCAGGGACGGCCCCAGCTTGAGGTGGGAAGAGAAGCTGGTAAGCAAACTGGGAAACTAACTATTTTGAGGATAATTATCAAGGATTTTACCGGGAAAACAGGACAGACGTCCGTTGGGCTCCATGAAAAAAAGGAGACTGAGCAAGACGGCACCCTTGGGCGGGAAGAGAACCACACGTGTGGTAGCATGTCCCAAAGGCTTTTTTTGAAAGCTGAGGAAATGCTCCGCGTGGACTCCGTCGGCACCGTCACCCATATGTGAGGATTGACTTCCTGCTTGTTCCTGGAGAAACAAATTTCTGCCCTGTGTTTTGGACACAAACACTGGAAGAAATAATAAAAGGCAACTTCTCACAGGTCCATTTTCCAGTGTTGTGTGAAGTTAGGAGAGCTCTAGATATAGATGCTGAAGGTTTCTGTATTTGAAAAAGAGATGTGACTGGTTGATCCCTTTTTTTTTTTTGCTATAGCAGAGTCTTTTTCCCTTATTTATTTATTGATTTACAATTATACTTCATCCAAAAACAAAAGCATATGGTAATCAAGCAACAAAATATAAACCATAAAAATACAATATTCCACAATTGCTTACCGAACTTTAGCCCACAAAAAAGAAAAGAAAAAAAAAGGATCCAAGAACAATGCAAGAATATCAAAGGAAAATAAACTATAAGTGAACGCTCACCCTACTAAGTTCCCTTTATGGACCCTACAACAGTTCTTATGGGACAACAACTTGGGCATTTAATTCTTCCCTGGCTCTTAAAAATTCTAATTGTCTAGGTTCAAAAAATACAAATGTCTTTCCCTCACACTGCAACAAATACAAGGAAAACGTAAAACAAAATTTAACCCCAAAGCTAATGTCCTAGGGCACAGCGCCAAAAAATCTTGACACCACATTTGCGTAAAGCTAGACAAATCTGGAAATATCCTAATTTTTGATCCATAGAACAATTTATCAAGTAAGCAGAAATATAACCTAAACACAGTTTGGTGATCAATCTCCAAGTCAAAAGTAAGAATTAAGGTAGAACATTGGGGCACCATTCCATTGAGGACACCAGAAGTCCATTAAGTTGACAGCAACAGAATCCCTCTGACCCACTGGAGAAGAACAGACCCCCCACCAGAGGACAGAAATTGAGCACTAACTAAAGGGGGTAGATTACCAGAGTCCATCCCCAATACCTCGACAAAATATTTTTTAACCAAATCAAATAAGCAAAATAAGGGGACATCTTGGAAAGTTCAACAGTCTAAGGTTGTTCCAGCCCACCAGGTTTTCAAGGTGCGCTAACCATGGCAGCCACAACTACTGTCCTTAACCACGGCATCCCCAATCACTTGAACAGCAGCAATCTTATTGTCAAGAGCGTCCATCCTCACACTTAACTGCTCCAATGCCTGGGAATGATCCATCACCTCCTGTGCAACTACAGACAGGTCTCCAACAATTTTTTTTTTTTTATTTATACTTTATAAGTCAAAAATACAACATTTGTGATCAAAAACATTGAAACATAACAAGCGCCATCCTTCGGCTCAAACATATCCATACCCAAATGTATTACAACAGAAGCTGTCTACAAGTAATCGATCCTTAATTCCCACCCACCCCACCCCCATCCCACCGCCTGCCACCCCATATCACTAATTACTGGTCATCCATGTAGTATATGCCTCCCAAATTCTGAGAAACTTAGGCATGCAGTTATTCTTGGTCGCCGTGGACTTACTCAACAAATAGGCCTGGGCCAGGGATGCCTCAAATTCACCCAACGTCGGTACCGTCTGCTGCCGCCAATGGCGGCCCAGCAGCAAACAGAACACCATACATCCCAGAGCTACCCATAAACTCTCCCCTGGACTGATAGTCTCCAGCGGGGCTCCCAACAGCGCTGTGGCCGGGTGCGGATCGAGCGATTTCCCCAAAATTTGACTCAATCGCTCAAAGACTTCTCCCCACCGTTCTACCACCCGGGGACAAGCCCACCAAATATGTAAATAGGTACCTCTCTCCCCACAGCCCCTCCAGCACCTGTCGGACTGGGTCGGGTACATCGCTCGTAATTTCTCAGGGGTCAGGTGCCAGCGGTACAGCAATTTATAATTATTTTCCATAAAATGGGCTGCCACCACCCCCTTCGTCCTATGTTGGAAGATGTATGCCCAATGAGTCTCTCCCCATTGCACTCCCAAGTCACGTTCCCATAATTTTTGAAAGGTCCCCGCCCGGTGGTCTGGCTCCATCAATTGATAGAGGAGGGTCAAAAGCTGTTTCGATTGTCCTAGCAGAAACATCCTCTCAACTGCCACCAAGTCTGGTGTCAGATGGGGAAGAATCCGGCGCCGCAAATAGTGACACACCTGGTGGTATTGGAATAAATGGCTGGGCTCCAACCCATACTGTCGTCGGAGGGCTGGAAACCCCTTAACCTTACCCCCATCCAAAAGTTGTCCCACATGGGTGAGGCCATTTAAATGCCATTTCCGAAATTCATTATTCCCCATCGCAGGCGGAAAATCCGGATTATCAACAATGGGCATCAACCGAGAAATGCCAGCAGGGCCCAGCCATCGACGCTTCCATTTATTCCAGAGGCACCATGTCCGGTACACATAGGGATTACCCTCTCTCCCTCCCAGCACTCTCCCATGCGGCAACCAAATCCAACTCCCCATGGGCCCCTCCCGAACCGCCTCCGCCTCCAGCCGCACCCACTCTTTCCTCTCCTCCTTCCCCCAATCTACCACTGCAGTAAGGTGTGTGGCCTCCAGATACCGATACAAGTCCGGGACCGCCATCCCACCTTGCTTCTTACTCTTAGTGAGGGTGGCCCAGGCAATAAGCGTCTTCTTCCCTCCCCCGATAAATTTCATTAGGACCCCCTGCATCCGGGTCAAAAAAGCCCTATCCACCGCCACAGGCAAAGCCCGGAACAGATATACCCACTGCGGTAACACCATCATTTTGATAGCCGCTATCCTCCCCATCCATGAGAGTTTTTTGCTCTCCCAACGTTCCAACTCTCTGCGCATTTTCCGCTCCATAGCCCCAAAATTCAATCTACCCAAGTCCCCTTCTTGTGCTGTAAGAAGAACTCCCAAATACTTTACGCTATGTTTAGCCCACTTAAAAGGGAACTGACACTGCAGACTCCTCTGCAACTCGGCCCCAATAGATATATTAAGGATCTCAGATTTAGTCGCATTTACACGGAACCCCGAAATGGTCCCAAATTCCTGTAGCAGGCTATAGACCGCCCCCAAGGAGCCCGCCGGGTCAGTCAGGATAAACAGCAAATCATCTGCAAACAGAGACAATTTATTCTCCATAACCCCCCCGTTAACCCCCTTGACCGCATCACATTCACGTACCCTTTGTGCCAGGGGTTCCATAGATAATACAAAGAGCAGGGGTGAGAGCGGGCAGCCTTGTCGGGTGCCCCTCTCCAACTCGAAAGCCTCCGAGTACTCTCCATTAATATAGATATGTGGCCGGGGGTTAGTATAAATAGCCCGAATCCAATTAAGGTAAACCCCCCCAAACCCCAGCCGTTCCATCACCTGGAACAAGTAAGGCCAAGACACGCGGTCGAACGCTTTCTCAGCATCGACAGTTAGTAGAAGCAGCGGGGTCGTACACTTCTTCCCCGTCCAAATCGCGTTCAACACCTTCCGAATATTATCCGTAGTTTGCCTACCGGGGACGAAGCCCCCCTGGTTCTCATGTACCAGACGCGACATGAAGGGCAACAACCTATTTGCTAAAATTTTTGTGAAGATTTTAAAATCGGTCCCCAGAAGGGAGATGGGTCGGTAGGAGCCACACAAAGTGGGATCCTTCCCCTCCTTGGGTAACACAGTAATCCCTGCCGTACGTAAAGACTCGGGGAGGGCCCCCCCCCCTCTCCAAAGGAGTTATATAATCTAGTTAATGGACTACACAGCTCGGCCCAAAAAACTTTGTAAAATTTATTAGTGAGGCCATCCATTCCCGGGGCTTTATGAGATGGTAAGGCCTTAACTACCTCCCCCACTTCCCCCTCCGTAATAGTCGAGAGAGCGAATCTGCTTCCGCCTCCGACAAAGTCGGTAGCTCGGTGCGTAAATACTCCGCCATCACCGACTGGGGGCATGTACCTTCTGCCGCGTATAGGTGCTTATAAAATTGAACAAACTGATTTTGAATCCGTGCCCCAGATCGTACCTCACGCCCCCCTGCATCCCGGATTTTGGTAATCCAATTTCGCCGCTGACGTTGTTTCAGCCGGAACGCGAGCCACTTGGAAGGCTTGTTCCCATGCTCAAAATATTCTTGCCTAAGACAATCTTGCGCGAACCTAATCTCCGCAAGCTCAATATCCCCCAGTTCTCTCCTGGCTTCCCTCAAAGTGCTATACTGACCCTCTCCCAGCCCTTTACTCTGTTGAAGTTGTTCCAGCCGCTTTATGGTTCCCCGCAAAGTCTCTTTAAGTTGCTCTTTACGTTTTTTCTCATAGGTCCCTATGGAAATCAAGGCTCCCCTGACCACCGCTTTGAGACACTCCCATAAAGTACCAATGGAGCAGTCAGCCCGGTCATTAAAACCGAGGTATTCTGCAATAGCTTGTTTCAATTTCTGTCTAATTTCGGGATCATCCAGCAATGCTTCATTAAGCATCCACCTCTTCCTTCCCTATTGCTTCCCTCCCATCGACCACTCTATCCAGACCGGAGAGTGGTCGGTCCACACCCTCTCCTCTATTTCACATTGCTGCACCGCTGACATCATAGTCTTGGACACCCAAATCATATCCAATCGGGAGGAGGACTGATGTACCGGGGAGTAAAAAGTCAACGCCCTCTCTCGCCCCCGCAGTTCCCGCCACGTATCCTGCAGCCCCAGATTTTCCCCCATAAGTTCCAACATGCGACGATGACACATCCCACCCTCCCCTCGCCCAGTTGAGTTGTCTAAATGAGGATTGAGGGTCAGGTTAAAGTCACCCCCCAGGATCACCTGGCCTTCGGCAAACTTCTCCACACAAGAGGTCAACTCCTCAAAAAAAAAACCTGCGTCGTATTCGGCCCATATATATTTACCAGGGTAACCCACTGCTCAGACAGCTTGAGTTTAAGCAGTAAAAACCGCCCCCCTTTGTCCCGAGAAACCATGCTGTCCGTAAACTGAACTTTCCCACTGAGCAGGATACCCACCCCCGCTTTTTTATTTTCCAATCGATTTGAGGCAAACCACCTGCCCGGGTACTTCCCATGGGACACTCTCCACTCATCTGCTCTACGCAAGTGAGTCTCTTGGATAAAGACAATATCCCCCCTAAGTCTCTGCGCCTCTTTGTACAAACGTTGACGCTTAATCGGGGAGTTCAACCCTCGCACATTCAAGGTCAGCACCCGAAGCTTATCCATCAGGACGCCAGAGCAAAAGCCACTTAGGCGGATGCAGGTCGGTAGGATACCCCCCCAGCCCCCCCCTCCCTCCCTCTCCCTCTCAACCCCCCCCTCCCCCCCTACCCTGTAGCTGTCCTCCCCCATCATCTCTATCCAGGTAAGGCATGACTCACAGAACCATCAGCAGCCCACACAAATACACTTAAACTCTGCCCACCGCCCCCCTCCCACTCTACCATAAACCACATTCCCCCCTTTCAACACATCCCTCACTCACACTCTCACACGCGCCCTCACAGCCCAGTCATCCCCCCTCAATCACTCGCACAATAGTCCCCCAAGAAAATAGCCCCCACACATGGCCCCATGCAGGTCAGATAAATATAGTCCATGCTCAGATAGGTCAATGTCCATCAACGATCCTCCAGAGGGCCCTGGGTCCGCCGCTGCCGCCGCAGGCGTTTCTCCCCCTGGGACGTCCGCCGCCACCGATTCTCCTCATCCTGCCGTTTCCTAAGGGTGCTACCGGGGCTCCCTCGATCCTCCAGCCAGCCCACACGGCGCATCACCTCATTGGCTTCCTCCACTGTACGGATATATGATGAAACCCCTTTCAAGGTGAAGGAGAGCCCAAAGGGGAAAATCCACTTATATTTAACATTCTCCTCCCGGAGCTTTTTCGTAAGTCCCGCCATCTCCCTCCGCTTCCGCATGGTAATGGCCGACAAATCCGCATAGATCTCCACTTTTTGGTTGGCCCACTTCACTTCAGTTAGTTTCCGCGCCGCGGACACCACAGCATTTTTTGTAGCATATTCGTGAAAGCAGGCTATGATATCACACGTACGTCCATCAGTCTTGGGGCCTAGAGCCCGGTGCGCCCTGTCAATCCTCCAGCACATGGTGGTAACTAGCTCACCCGCTTGCTCCAGGATCTGGCGACTCAGCTGCTCCACAATCTGCTCGCAATCCTCTTTTTCCTTAGCCTCCGGTATCCCCCGAATCCGGATATTGGACCTGCGGGAGCGATTTTCAAGGTCCTCCAATTTGTACCACAAGTCCTCCTGCTCCCCTTGGACCCCCTCCAGTTTGTCCTGGATATTTTTAATAGTGTCCTCATGCTCCTCCAGTTTAGACTCCACTTCTCCCAGACGTTGGCCCACCTCCTTCACCTCAGTTTTCAACTCCTCGATCCAAGTCTGAGCCTCCGACTTAAAATGAGCCAGGTCTTGTCGCAGGACATTGAACCATCCCTGTAACTCTCCTTTGAGCGAGGCTATTTCACTGCCTCGGGGGGGTGTTCCACCTGGGCCCGATTCACTTGCATCTCCCATGCCTGCTGCACATGGCGCCGCCATTTTCCCTTTCCCTGCAGCACTTCCAGCCGCGCTCTTATATGCGAAGGATTTGAGGTCAGCCGCACTTTTCCGCGCCGCTGCCATTCACTACTCGATGCTGCCACTGATCGGAGAGCTGAATTTTGTGCTTGCGGGGCAAATCGTGGGGGCAAAAAGCAGATTTTGCACTACACTCGACGGAGCTCCGTGCTTTTGCTGCCGTCTAGTCCGGTGACATCATTTCCTCCAGGTCTCCAACAATTTTTGTTGACAAAGTCATCAAGAAAAAATTCAAACCTTGCATTGCAGCCTATAGTGACTCCAAAGTCACCTCCTTCGGTCAATTAAGCTCACAAAACAAATTCCTGGAAGCAGCAATCTCCAACTCCTGTATGATGGTCTCCACAGTTCTACCCAGAGCAAACAGAGAGCACTCCGTTGCTCTCTCCAATTGGGGAGAAGACATTGCAGCTGGGCGGCCTCCTGACAGGAACACACTGCCTGACTCTTCAGTCCGCCGCGGATCCCCCACACCATCCACGCTCTCACTTCATGGATTTGGGGGTCGAATACGCACTCTGGGGCTTAGCAACGCCCCTTTGCTGCTGCCCGCTGCACGCCTGCCAGGCTGCTTCAAAGGAAGAGCCACTGGGACACCCAAGGGCACTATAAAGTTCTCCAGGGTGGTCTGGCACAAAGATACAGGGTTGGAAGCCTCCAGGAGGGCAGCCTTTCCCTTCCTCTTCTCCATATTGCTGAAGAGGAATTCACTCCACACCAAATCAAAAACCTGCCGAAGAGAGAGAGTATCCTCAGATATGATCACTCAAACACCATCTTGGATCATGCAGGCCTGTTTTTCCCTTATTTAACTTAACTGTTTCCCATCCTTGAGTGAATCTTAAGTGAAAGTGTTTCTTGGTCAGCGCCTGTCCATCTTTTAGGATTGTCTGCTTTTGTATTAGGCTCCTGAAAGCTCAGAATAGGTGTACGTGATTGGTAAGGAGGTTTAGAAGTGTTTCTGGAAGAAGGCGGGCATGCCAGGCATTTGAATTCCAAAGAGAGATCAGGAAAAATGTGGAAGGTAAATCAGAATGTATCTGAGGAATAAAGATAGTGAGGAGGGGACTGCAAAAGTATAATGAGATGAGGAAAGTCTCTCTTCTGTTGCAACTCCATACTCTGTTCTTTCCACCTTGTTGTAGTGTATACCTGGAATAAGCTAGCGGAGTGGGTACATCAGGGTCCATCTCTGGTCCTATTCAAATCCAGGCTAACAATTCATCTCTTCAAGACTGCTTTTGGATCCTGACCCCTTTATTACCCTTATGTGTTTGAATCATTTCCCTTAAAGAGTTACCCTAATCCCCTGTTTGTCTGTCTTTACAGACTAAGTTCTATGGAGTAGGGAATTCAGTTTATGCCTAGTAGCACTATATTTATTTATTTATCTATCTGTATTTATATCCCGCTTTTCACCGGGTCAAAGTGGTCAATTAGGGGATACATTTAACACGAGGGGATATGAGACACATACGCTAATACTTACAGGGAACATGGGCAATGGAGGGTTAAGTGGCTTGCCCAAGACCACAAGGAGTGCCTATAGGACTAGAAATCCCAGTCCCTCCGGCTTGAGATTGCTGTCCCCAGGTGGGACTTGAACCCCCGGCCCTCCGTTCTGAAGTACCTTGTCCTAACCACTAGACCACTCCTCCCTCTATATAAATGATTAGTAGTAGTAATAGCAGTGGGGGTGAAGAAAAAAGTGTGAGAAGAGCAGAAGCAGTCAGGAAGAGACCAGCAGGTTCAGAGACCAGTCAGGAAAAAAGGTGGAGATGTCAAAGCAGGGTGGCAGCAGAGTGTTTATAGTGCTTAGTAAGTGAATATGAGTGATGCTCTCCATTATAAACAAACTTTTATAAATGACTGAATTAAGAATGTATACAAAAGATGTGTGAATGGACACTAGCCTAGGCTGAAGTCTTGACAAGTGGCACTATTGTTCACAAGTTTCAAATCTGTGCTATACCATGCTTCTGTATGTTTGTTACCATACGTCTAATACAAGTGCATGCATTTTCTTAAATATTGTTATTTCACTATTTCTTTTTTCTTAGACTGCCCCTCCACTAGACATAACTTTGGATGGATATCTGGTACAGGTAAATGGAGCTCACTCTGAGTAGAGGGAGGTTACCAGTGGTGTGGCGCAGCGATCTGTCCTTTGTCTAATTCTTTTTAACACCTTTGTTAGTGACATTGTGGAAGGCTGTCAGGTAAGGTTTGTCTCTTTGCGGATGATACCAAAATCTGCAATAGAATAGACATCCACGAAGGAGTACATAACATGATGAGGGATCTAGCTAAGCTTGAAGAATAGTCTAGAATTTGGCAGCTGAGATTTATTGCTAAAAAAATGCAGGGTCATGCATTTGGACTGCAAAAATCCAAAGGAGCGGTACAGTGTAAGGAGGAGTACGTCTGTCCACAAGGAGGGCGGGACCTGGGCGCGATTGTGTCTGACGATCTTAAAGTGGCTAAACAGATAGAAAAGGCGATGGCGAAAGCTAGAAGGATGCTTGGGTGCATAGGGAGAGGAATGGCCAGCAGAAAAAAGGAGATGATAATGCCACTGTATAGGTCTTTGGTGCGACCTCATTTAGAGTATTGTGTGCAGTTATGGAGACCACACCTTCTGCTACAAACGGACATAGGATGAGTATGAAAGGGGATAGACTCAGGAGTAATAAGCGGAAATATTTATTTTACAGAAAGAGGGGTAGATGTGTGGAATAGTCTCCCAGTAGAGGTGATAGAGATGAGGACAGCAGCAGTCAGCCCTACAGTCAAGGTACTGGCCAGGCATACATGTCCCCCAGAGTTGCGGATCAGTAGACCATGGCCTCCCCTGCAGTCCTGATAAACACACACACACACACATACACTCTTGCTTGCGGTCACAAATAACATTCCCCTGACTTAAGCATATCCTGCACCTATAAACCACTGCTAGTAAAATATAACAGGGCATCTCAGGACCACATTTCCCAGTCAAACACACTTGTGCTCCATACTAACTCACATACTAATTCACATATAGGGAGGAGTGGCCTAGTGGTTAGGGCAAGTTACCTCCAGCCAGAAGGTTGGGGGTTCAAATCTCACGAGAGGACAGTAACCTTGGGCTGGAAGGACTGGGGTTTCTAGTCCCACAGGTGCTCCTTGTGGTCTTGGGCAAGCCACTTAACCCTCCATTGCCCATGTTCCCTGTAAGTATTAGTGTGTGTCTCATATCCCCTTGTGTTAAATGTATCCCGCAATTGTGTTGTGACCACTTTGATTGAAGGATAAGGTGGTATACAAACCTGTCTAAATAAAATAAATAAATACCATCCCTACATCTACATTCCCATTTCTCCAACCACAGGAATAGTTAGAAAAAACTAGAATAGCCCCTTTAGCACACAGCAAATGCCAGCATAGCCAGGTTAAAGAATATTGCAGTGCTTTATATTTCTGTGGTGATGTTTTTTTTATTGTTACCTCACTTTACAAATGTCCCTCACTTGTGTATTCTACACTTTACAATTGCATCTTGTGCTCTCCAGACAGCAGACACACCAGTTCAAGATAGACTTGTCACAGCCATTCATCTCTATGGGACGTGTTGATGATCAGAGCTGAAAATCTTCTAAGTGCAGGCCTTATTCCACATTGTCACTGGTATAACGTAGATATCCATGGGATACACTCAGGATGTACATGGGCCTTTCCTGCATATGCTTTATATGTCTCCATGGCTTGCCACGCCCCCATTCTGCTTTCTCTCTCCCACATTCTAAGATCCCCCATTTTAGTGCTGTGTACATGCAGGGCACGTGGTTTCAGAGTACAGGTCTATACATTTTCGCAAGAGAACATCTATCCTGCACATCAAGACAGTCTATTTATGTTTCAGAATGACCCCCATACTGAATATGGTTATTACTGTACGATCCTATCATTTTTAATACAACTAAAATAAAAACAGGCACATATTGTTCTTACAATTCACTTTTTTTTTCATCAGTGCACAATCTTCTTGAGTAGCAGTTCAATCAAATTTACTGTGCTTCCAGACTAGTGATTTTCAATCAATTAAATCCACCCTGTTTTACAGCATTTAAAAAAGTTCATAAAACAATGAACAGTACTGCACAAACATGACTAACAAGCGTTATTTGTTCTAAAAGTAACCGTAAGCCTGAACGTGACAAATCCCAGATGTCAGATCGCCATGGCAACCAGAAATTTGCACCTGCCACCTGCGATTTTCTCTTACCCCCTCCCTTTTCCAAAAAAAATTGGAATCATAGGCAGCAGAGACCCCTTCTGTCTGCCTGTGGGATCCAATCTTCCACAGGTAGAACACGAGGGGAAGCCTATCATCGCAGCTGGGAAGGCAGTAGGCTGCTTGTGGGGATCACATCTCCCACAGGCAGAAAAGCAGAAGAAAGCTGCGATTGCAACAGAGACCCCTCCCGTCTGCCCATGGGAGATGGCATCCCTGCAGGCAGAACAGGAGGTAAAGGCTGCGATCATGGCTAGGAAGGCAGCAGACTGCCTGCAAGGACCCCATCTCCCATGGATAGTATCATCAAGAACATTTTGGCTTCCTGAACCATGACATGATTTTCCAAGGACTGCTGAGTAGAGATGGTATCCATCTATCAAAGAAGGGGAGAGGTGTCTTCCTCAATGGACTGGCTAATCTACTAAGAAAGATTTTAAACTAGGATTGTGAACAAATACCCCATGTAAGTAAAAACCCTTAGGTAAGTAAAAACTTTAAAATAATATATAGAAAAGGGGAAAGAGTGCAAACATTTGAGAGTGGCATATACTAATACCCAGTGTATGTGAAATAAAGATCCAGATTTAGAAGCTGACTTGGATATAGTGGCAGCCATGAAGACACTGTACACTGAAAACAATGACTGGTACGTAGTTATACCAGGCCATAATCTAGTCAGGAAAGACAGGGTTGGAAGAAAGGAGGTGCTGCGCTATATGTCATTTATTTTATTTATTTTATTTAACTGTATTTATATCCCGCTTTTCACCGGGTCAAAGCGGCGCTACATTTAAGGGTGGGGTAATTAAGTATAAGGGTGGGGCCATCACCGGGTAGGCAACATTGATGATTTCGACATAGGACAGACTTTAGACATGGACAGCATGTAAGAACTAAATATTAAATCCACAGAACTACAGGGCTTATGAGGGAAGGAGGAGGCACTGTAGGTTAATCTAGAAAGAGGGGATGGAAAATCTATTTATATTAGTGTGATATACATACCTCCCTGACAGCCAGAAGAAATAGACAGAGATTTAATTGAAAACATACGCAATATTGCAATGAAAGGGGAAGTACTATTAAATTTGTCAGATGTTGATTGGGATATCTCTGCTGCAATGTCATATAGAAGTAGGGAGATCCTGGATTCTTTACAGGGACAACCATTCCAGCAACTGGTAATGGAATCCATGTGGGAGGGGGCGATACTAGACTCAGTGCTTACAAATGGGGAAAGTGTTTCTAATGTTGCAGTGGGCGATCTGATGTGCAGTGATCATCAGATGGTGAACTTCAATATTAGGACATGGAAGAAGATGGTCTATTCAAAAGCGAGGGTCCTAGACTTCAGGAAAACTAACTTCGCAAAGATGGAGAAATACCTAAAGGAGTCATTAGCTGGATGTGAACATCTGGGGGAAGTAGAACAACAGTGGCAAAAACTCAAAAGAGAAATTTTAAAAACAACAAATCTTTTTGTTAGGAAAGTAAATAAAAGTAAGAGGAAAAGGAGGCCACTATGGTTTTCAAAAGAAGTAGCTGAAAAGTAAAAGAAAAGAGGTTAGCTTTCATAAACTACAAGAGATTACAGAAAGAGAAAGATAAACAGAAATAAGGGAAGATGGTAAAGTAGTCAAGAAAGCAAAGATGCAAATGGAAGAAAAAATAGCCCATAGAGTAGAACATGGGGAAAATACTTTTTTTTTAGGTATGTTAGTGACAGAAGGTAGTACAAAGGTGGCATTGAGAGACTAAAGAGTGAAGGGGAAGAATATGTAGAGGTTGACGAGGATAAAGAGGAATTGCGTGACAAATATTTCTCTTCTATATTCACAAATAAAGGGCTAGGAATGGGATCTCAGAAATCAAACACAAATGGGAATGGAAGCGAGGTAGAACTCGAACGATTTTCAGAAGACTGTGTTCATAGAGAAGCTAGCAAAACTAAAAGTGGATAAAGCAATGGGGCCAGATGGGTTTCATTCGAGGGTATTGAAAGAACTTAGGGAAGTACTGGTGGCTCCTCTGGCTGACTTTTTCTATGCTGTTTAGAATTAGGCATGATCAGGGAGGACAGCAGATGGATAGATGTGATTCCTGTCCACAAAAGCGGAATCTGATCTCTGTGATAAGTAAATTAATGGAAATGCTGCTAAAGCAGAGGATGGTGCAGTTTCTGGAATCCAAGAGACTACAGGATCTGACAAAAATGATAATTAAACTTACCTGGTAATTGCAGTTCCTTGAGTGACGACAGTTCAGTCCTCTACCTCTGGGTTGTCAACCTCCTCCTGCAGCTTGGAGACTGGCATGTTAGAATCAGGACATCACTGGATATAGCCTGCAGGACATCACTGGATATAGCCTGCCGGACACTCCCATCAGCCCCAGTGTGAACTATTAACAAAGCAGACTCAAAAGAACAACAAATAAGTAGCTATAAACCGCAAACGAAACTTAAACTGAACCAACTGTTTACTTATCTAGGCAAATCTTTCTTATACCCTTCCCTGCTACACACACACACAAGTAGGCAACGGAAAAGGTGAAAACAAACAAATCTGAATTCAGACCTACCTGTAATGATTTGTTCCCTTGCGGTAGTGATCTGATACCAAATATGCAAGAACTCGGGGTGGGATTGAGGACTGAACTGTCGTCACTCAAGGAACTACAATTATCATTTCCTTATTGTTCCTCCAGTTCAGTCCTCTACCTCTGGGATGTACCAGAGCAGTAATCATTGGGAGGGACCCTTCCAGCCGGCCCATGATACCGCCGATCCGAAACAGGCATCATTCGCAGCTGCCACATCGAGACGATAATGCCTGCTGAAAGTATGCAGGGACGACCACGTCGCTGCCTTACAAATTTCTCCTGGGGGAACCAAACTGTGTTCCACCCACAATGACGCTTGCACTCTGGTGGAATGAGCCCACAACCCTGCGGGCACCAACCAACCTTGAAGAAAATAGGAGGAAGCAATCGCCTCCCAAATCCATCTTGCAATGGAAGCCTTTGCCGCCGCTTCCCCTTTGCGCACACCTCAGAACAACACGAACAATCGGAACGACTTGCGAAATAGCTTTGTCACCTTCAAATACTGCCTCAACACCCTCTTCACATCCAAACGGCATAATCTGTGGTCCAGGTCGCCCCCTTCTAGCAAACCAAAACTGGTAGAGACACCGACTGATTCAGATGAAAGGGCGAAACCACCTTAGGCAGAAAAGACGGAACTGG
This sequence comes from Ichthyophis bannanicus, assembly GCA_033557465.1. Classification (NCBI taxonomy): domain Eukaryota; kingdom Metazoa; phylum Chordata; class Amphibia; order Gymnophiona; family Ichthyophiidae; genus Ichthyophis; species Ichthyophis bannanicus. The sequence continues at coordinate 77,149,931 of CM066037.1, read as the reverse complement.
ACGCAGCACCACCTTCTCTCTAGAAAAGGACAAGAACGGCTCTCTACACGATAGAGCTTGCAACTCCGAGATGCGCCAAGCAGAACAGATCGCCACCATAAATACCGTTTTTAAAGTCAAGTCCTTCACCGAAGCCCGAGGCAACGGCTCAAAGGGTGGCTTCGATAACGCCGCCAAACACCAAACTGAGATCCCAAGGTGGAATCACCACTCTATGCGACAGCCGCAACCTAGAAATTGCTTTGAGAAAACGCAACACATCGGCATGAGCGCCGAGTTCAACGCCCTGAATCTTGCCGCAATAACAGGAAAGAGCCGCCAACTGCACCGGCAAAGAAATGGCAGCAAGACCCTTATCAAAACCGTCCTGCAGAAAACTTAATATCGAAGAAATGGAAACTGTAGACACCCGTATCTGTCGCCGGGAACACCAATCCTCAAAAATACGCCAGATTCGAACATACACAAGAGAAGTGGACTGTTTCCTTGCTCTAAGCAACGTAGCTACGACCGACGCCGAATAGCCTTTCTTTTTTAGCCTGGTCCTTTCAATGGCCATACCGTAAGTGAGAATTGATCCACTTGAGGCATGAAGAGAAGGCCTTGCAACAACAGGTCTGTCCTCACCGGCAACCACCAAGGCTCCCCGTCTAGGAGACACAACAGATCCACGAACCACGGACGCCACGGCCAGTTGGGTGCCACCAGCAGCACCCTCCCCGGATGAGATCCTATCCGCTGAACCACCCGGCCGATCAAAGCCCACAGACGAAAGTCGTTAGTGGGATGGGAACAACTGGGGGGATATAGAAAAACAGTGGGCAAAACTGAAAGGGGATATTTTAAGGGCAACCAACCTTTTTGTTAAAATGGTAAAAAAAGGCAAAAGGAAAAGGAGACCGCTATGGTTTTCTAAGGAAGTAGCTGAAAAAGTGAAGAAAAAGAGGGAGGCCTTCATGAAATACAAGAGATCACAGAGAGAGGAAGACAGGCATCTGTATTTGGAAAAACTTAGAGAAGCTAGCAAAGTAGTCAAGGCAAAGATTCAAAAGGAGGAGGAAATAGCCAATGCAATAAAATGGGGGGATAAGACATTTTTCAGATATATTAGTGAGAAGAGGAAGGGCAAAAGTGGTATTGTCAGACTCAAGGGTGTAGGGGGGGGGGAATATGTAGAAGCTGATAAGGATAAAGCGGAATTGCTTAACAAATATTTTTGTTCTGTGTTCACAGATGAAGAACCAGGAGCAGGACCTCAGAAAACACCCACAAATAGGAACAGAAGCAAGGGACATCTTGAACAATTTTCAGAAGACTGTGTTCGTGAGAAACTAGCTCAACTTAAAGTAGACAAAGCGATGGGACCGGATGGGATACACCCTAAAATACTGAGGGAACTTGGGGATGTTCTAGCAACTTCACTGACTGACCTTTTCAATGCCTCGTTGGAGTCGGGAGTGGTGCCAAAGGACTGGAGAGAGGCTCATGTGGTGCCTTTACACAAAAGCGGAAGTAAGGATGTGGTTGAAAACTACAGGCCGGTTAGTTTAACTTCGGTGGTGAGTAAATTATTGGAAACGCTGCTGAAAGAGAAAATAGTGAGGTTTCTGGAGTCCAGCAGATTACAGGATCCGAGGCAGCATGGATTCACCAGAGGCAGGTATTGTCAGACAAATCTGATTGATTTCTTTGACTGGGTGACCAGGGAGTTGGACCGAGGGAGAGCTCTAGATGTGGTGTATTTAGATTTCAGTAAAGCCTTTTACACTGTTCCTCACAGGCGACTTATAAACAAACTGAGCACCCTAGGAATGGACCCTAAAGTTACTGCTTGGGTTAGAAATTGGTTGGGTGGGAGGCGACAAAGAGTACAAGTAAATGGAGCTCACTCTGAGGAGAAGGATGTTACCAGTGGTGTGCCCCAGGGATCTGTCCTTGGTCCGATTCTTTTTAACATCTTTGTTAGTGATATAGCGGAAGGGCTGTCGGGTAAGGTTTGCCTCTTTGCAGATGATACCAAAACCTGCAATAGAGTAGACACCCAGGAAGGTGTAGATAACATGAGGAGGGATCTAGCTAAGCTTGAAGAATGGTCTAGAATTTGGCAGCTGGGATTTAATGTTAAAAAATGTAAGGTCATGCATTTGGGCTGCAGCAATCCAAGGGAGCAATACAGTATAGGAGGTGAAGTACTTTTGTCCACTAAAGAAGAGCGGGACCTAGGCGTGGTTGTGTCTGATGATCTTAAAGTAGCTAAACAGGTAGAAAAGGCGACAGCAAAAGCTAGAAGGATGCTTGGGTGCATACAGAGAGGAATGGCTAGCAGAAAAAAGCAGGTGATAATGCCTCTGTATAAGTCTTTGGTGCGACCTCATTTGGAGTATAGTGTGCAATTCTGGAGACCACACCTTCAAAAGGATGTGAACAGGATGGAGTCGGTGCAGAGGGTGTCTACTAAAATGATTAGTGGGCTTCATTATAAAGCATATGAGGACAGACTTAAGGATCTTAATATCTACACCTTAGAGGAAAGGCTGGATAGAGGTGATATGATTGAGATGTTTAAATACCTCCGTGGCATAAATGTTCAGGGAGAGAGCCTCTTTCAATTGAAAGCAAGTTCTGCTATGAGGGGACATGGGATGAGGGTGAAGGGAGATAGATTCAGGAGTGATATGCAGAAATATTTCTTTACGGAAAGAGTAGTGGATCCATGGAATAGTCTCCCAGTGGAGGTGGTAGAGATGAGGACAGTAAATGAATTCAAAAAAGCATGGGACCAACACAGAGGATCTCTAAAGGTAAAAAGTGGACTGTTGTAGTTGTTGATATGGAAGGACAGACTAGATAGGCCATGTGGTCTTTTTCTGTCATCATGTTTCCATGTTTCTATGTTTCTATGACATACAGCAGGCCTGAGGATGGCCACTGATGCAACAGTGCGTCTATGCCCTCTGACATTCTTTCCCGCCTTCTGCTGAAGAAACGATTGGCCTTTGCCGACTGAAAGGTCGCCATTAAGTCCATTATTGGCCTCCCCCAACGGCAAACTATCTGCGCAAAGAGGTCCAGATGCAGTTCCCACTCCCCTGCATCCACTCGGACCCTGCTTAGAAAATCGGCCATCACGTTGTCCTTTCCGGCGATGTGAGCCGCCGAAATCGCCGACAACCGACTCTCTACCCAAGCGAACAGCAAGCCCGCCTCTCCTTCCATGGCTGCACTCCCCGTGCCTCCCTGGCGATTGATGTAGGCGACCGCCGCCGAGTTGTCGGATAGCACTCTGACTGACCGACTCAGCACCGACGTCTCGAACACCTGCAGCGCCTGGAAGACCGCTCGGAGCTCCAGACGATTGATCGACCATGAGCTCTCCAGAGGAGACCAAAACCCCTGCGCGAACCTGCTCTCACAGTGGGCTCCCCAGCCCCTGAGACTAGCATCCGTTAACAATGGAAGCCAATCCGGCTGCTCCAGCGGCATCCCGGTCGCCAAGGACGCCGGAAGTAACCACCACTGAAGAGACTGCCTGACCTTGATGGGACACGGCAGCCACTTGCTCAAAGAATCTTTCTGTTGCGACCATCGGCGAAGGAGAGACCTCTGCAGAGACCTCATATGTACCTTGGCCCAAGGCACTGCTTCCAGCGTCGCCGCCATAGTCCCCAACAGGCGAAGATAAGACCATGCGGACGGAGCGGGCGTGGCTCTGAACCTGCGAACTAGCCGCCTGAGAACCTGGGCTCGCCTCTCTGGTAAAAACACCCTTCCGCTCTTCATGTCGAACCGCACCCCCAGATACTCCAGGTTCTGAGACGGTTCCAACCAGCTTTTGGCTGGATTGACCACCCAACCCAGACTCTGCAGAAAGGTTACCACTCTGTTCGTTACCTGAACGCTCTCTGCCTCGGACTTGGCCCCAATTAACCAATCGTCTAGGTATGGATGCACCAAGATTCCTTCTTTGCGCAGCGCCGCCGCCACCACCACCATGATCTTGGTGAACGTTCGCGGGGCTGTTGCCAGACCGAAGGGCAACGCTTGGAACTGATAGTGCCCCCAAGGGAAGGCAAACCTCAGATACTTTTGATGCGCTGATCGGATGGGAATGTGCAAGTACGCTTCCGTGAGGTCGAGAGACGTCAAGAACTCTCCTTGCCACACCGCCACGATGACGGACCGCAAGGTTTCCATCCTGAAATGCGGCACCCGAAGGCAACGGATTTATGCCCTTCAGATCTAAAATGGGCCGCAACGCTCCGCCCTTCTTTGGCACCACAAAATAAATGAAGTACCGACCCACGCCGTACTCCGCCTCCAGCACCTCCACAACTGCCCCTAATTGTAGGAGCCGCAGTAATGTCCTTCGAATCGCCAAGGTTTTCTCTTGTCCCCTGCAGGGTGACATGACGAAGGAATCCTGCATGGGCCACGCCAACTCCAGCGTGTAGCCCCGACGAACACTCTCTAACACCCACTGATCGGACGTGATGTGGGCCCAAGCAGGAAGAAACTCACGAAGCCTCCCGCCTATCAGAAACCCTCCTGCTGGGACCCATCTCATCTCATTGTGGCTTCCGTGTCGTCGAAGCGGAGTTTAAGGAGAAACCTCTATTCGCTCCTTGAAATCCCCGGCCCCGCGAAGTAAAACGTCTTCTCTGGGAGCCACCGAAACGCGACGTGCGAAATCTCCGGAAATCCCAAAACTGGCCCCGGAAGCCCAGCCCGGGCTTCCCCTGTTTCATCTTGTCTTCTGGGAGCCTGCCACTCTTGGACTCTCCCAGATCCTTCACCAATTTATCCAGATCTTCTCCAAATAGCAATCTACCTTTAAAGGGCAACTTACTGAGATGGGATTTGGATGAACCATCCGCCGCCCAATGGCGCAACCACACTGACCTGCAGGCCGCCACTACAGAAGCCGTGCTATTCGCGAGAGCTCTGATCAAGTCATAATGGATGTCCACTAAATATGCCGTCCCGGACTCCAGGCGGCCCAGCTCCTTGAGCTCCTCTTGGTCTAGGTGGGAGGAAAGACGTAGTCGCTGAACCCAGCGCAAACACGCCCGTGCCACCCAAGCTCCACAAATAGATGCCGGCAACGACAGCACGTCCGCCTCAAACACCTGTTTCAGCAAGCTGTCGACCTTCCAGTCCTGCGCATCTTTCAAGGCCATACTGCCTTCCACCGGGATAGTGGTCTTTTTTGTAACTGCCGCCACCGCTGCATCCACCCAAGGCGATCGGAATCTCTCCTTATCTTTGTCAGCTAGGGGATAAAGCCTATTCATAGTCCGCATCCCTCTGAGCCCCGCTTCCGGCTGATCCCATTCCTCCTGGATCATTCTGTCGACTACCCGGTGAACCGGGACCACCACCTGTGTTTGCCTCACCGCTTGAATAACCGGGTCCTCGACCTCTTCCTCACTAATGGGCTGAGTAGCGAGATTCAAACATCTGCATAGATTCAGTGATCAACGCTGCCAGCTCCTCCCTACGGAAGACCCTTATGATCTTAGCCTGATCCTCGGGTTCTGGAATCTCCCCCTCTTCCAAATCTTCCAACCCCTCATCATGCCCCCAGTCGGGATCCTCAACGTCCGGCCAATCGTCCTCTATGGACGAAAACGCCTGAGTCCTTGCCCTCTTGGGCGCCGATGGCCCTGCGTTCCCCCCCTCAGCTACGTCCATCTGCTGAGAAAAGGCAGGGAGCGGCAACGCTGCGGGCATCTTGCCTTGACGCCGCAAGCAAAAGGCCTGGTGCATCATTAAAATGAAATCAGGGCAAAAATCCCCAAGATCTGACAACCCCGTGACCGATAGAGACCCAGATGAACCTGCCGCGTCCCCCACCGTGGACCCTTGCACGGCCAGGTGCGCCAATTCAGTCAATCTTTCCCCCGACGCCACCTGCACCTCCAGGAGCATTTTGGCATCCATCTGTAGCTCCACCGTGGAAGAGAGCGCCGCACAGCCGCGGCAAATCCCTGAATCAGCCACCGTTCCTCTCCTGGTGCCGCAAACACCACACTGTGGCCGCGCTGCCATGAGCCAGACAGTATATTAATATATATACTCTGCTGTGGTCTTAGTGACTTCCTTCTTTTTTTTTTCACACGCAGAAATGTAAGGACTGGAACTTTCAAGCTTAAACTGCTCTGTCAGGGATACTCTATTTTAAGCTACTGAACTGACTGCAGGCGTGGGAGGAAATCCCCCCCTCCTAAGGAATTTACTGCCCACCCCAGAAACCCGAGAAAGAAACGAAAGGAAAATAAACTAAAGAAATTAGGCTGCTCAAAATGAAACGTTAATAAAAAAAGAATTCTTCTTCTTTACTCAACTGCTCCTGCGTTCTCATGCAAAACGGCCGCCACGCGGCTCCCCCGCGCCACTCAAAATGGCCGCCGCTAACACCGGAGAAGAAAAAAAAGGGCGCCAAAACAAGGCTGACATAGAGCCTCGCTGCTTGGCCTTAAGCGCCACCGATGAGAGAGGCTGCAACTGGTTCTCTGCTTACCGGCCAGGTCTCTACCGCTCGGAACTGTCTTCCCCGCGCCGCTCGGCAGCCCGTAAGTCCAGGAGTGCCGCCGATAGAATTACTTACTGCCTTCGCTGTCCTCCACCCGGCCTCCCGCAGCGTCGACTTCTGCTAGCTCCTCGGGACCAGTGGGGCGAAGTTGTCAGCCAAGGAGCTCTCCCCCGAAAAGTCTGGGAGGAGAGATCCCCGGAGAAAGAATTAGTACACAGCTAGGCAGGGAGCAGTGAAGAAAGAAACGCTTTCCTTTAAAAAAACAAAAAAAAGTAAAGGCACAGTAGCCCAAAACCAATTTATCTAAAACAAATTAATCCCCAAGAAAATCAAACTACTCTATCCCTTAGGCTCCTTATCTGTTCCTCTAGTGAGCCCTAGTCTAGGTTCACGACGTTCTCCTGCTGCATGGAGACTGGTCACACTGGGGCTGATGGGAGTGTCCGGCAGGCTATATCCAGTGATGTCATGATTCTGACACGCCAGTCTCCAAGCTGCAGGAGGAGGTTGACAACCCAGAGGTAGAGGACTGAACTGGAGGAACGATAAGGAATATGGCTTTACTAATCCAAGACAACATGGTGCTATTAGAGGTAGATCTTGTCTGATGAATCCGATATATTTCTTTGACTAGGTGACCAGAGAATTGGATTGGGACATAGCATTGGATGTAGTATACTTAGATTTCAGAAAGGCCTTTGACACCGTATCGGCAACTTATGAATAAACCAAATGCCCTTGGGATGGACCCTAAAGTGACTAGATAAGAAAGTGGGAGGCATCAGAAGAAGTAGTAAATGGAATTTATTCTGAAGACAGGGACATTACCAGTAGCATATGCCAAAGGGATTAATCTTTCTAACATTTTTATAAGAGAAGGTCTGTCTGGAAAGGTATGCTTCTTTGCAGATGATACCAAAATCTGCAACAGGGTAGACACATTGGAAGGTGTGAATAACACGAGAGGTCTAGCAAAGCTTAAAAAATGGTTGAGAATTTAGCAGCTAAGATTCAACGTCACTGGGCTGCAAAAATCCAAGGGAGCAGTACAATATAGGGAATGATGTACTTAGTGCATGAAAAGAGAGTGGGACCTGGAGGAATCATATCAGATGATCTTAAAATGGCCAAAAAGGTAGAAAAGGTGATGGCAAAAACTAGAAAGATGCTTGACCGCCTAGAAAGAGGAATGGTCAGCAGGAAAAAGATGAAAAATACTGCCTTTGTACAAGCCTCTAATCTTTATCTTTTATCTTTATTCAAACACTTGATAAACCGCCCAGGCCGAAGCATCAGGGCGGTGTACAATACAAAAATGTCAGCTGCTGGAAACAAAAGACGGAGAGGAACGCCAAAGTACGATAGGACAGAGAGAGACAGTTAGATAGGATAGAGGACAGAAAAGGCCCAAAGAGGGACGGGGAGGAGGGGAAGAGGAGGGGGAGAAGGGAAGGGAAGGGAGGAGAGGGAAACAGGAGGGAGTCAAGGAGGATGGAGGGCACAACTAGGGGATAAGGCACCATCAACAGGGGGAGGAAGATCGAAAGCCTGATAGAAAAGGTGTGTTTTGAGGAGGGTTTTGAAGCGGGTATAGGACAGTTCAGTGCGGAGAGGAAGGGGAAGGGAGTTCCATAGGGCGGGTCCTAGGAAGAAAAAGGCGGAACGGCGGGTAGATTCCAGGTGGGCCTGAGTAGGAGAAGGAAGGAAGAGACGGTTGCCGAGGGACGAACGAAGAAGGCAGGGGGAGGGCTGAAGATGAATAATGTAGGCCAGGTACTGGGGGGTGTCAGTGTAAAGGACCTTATGAGTGAGTATGAGCAACTTGAAGACAAACCTAAACTTGATCGGAAGCCAGTGCAAAGTGAGGAGACACGGGGACACATGGGAGCGGGCAGGGGAGGAGGTGACAAGACGGGCGGTGGCATTCTGAGCAAGTTGGAGATGGCGAAGCTGGGGAGGCCTGCATAGATAACGTTACAGTAATCCAAACGGGAGATTACCAGAGATAGGACGAGAGTGATAACAGAAGGTGGAGGAAGAAGTGATCGGACGTCCTTAATACGACGCAGGTGGAAAAAGGAGGTACGAATAACAGAGGAGATATGTTCGTGAAAGGAAAGGGATGGGTCTAAGGTAATGCCCAGGTAACAAAGGGTGGGAACCAAGGGGATAGAATGAGAACCCATAACGGGTGACAGACTGGGAGGTGGGAGCCCAAAGGAAAACCAGATTGCGGAGGACTTAGCGGGGTTAGCGTGTAGAAAATTGGACTCAAACCAGGAGGCAATGGAGGAAAGACAGCGGTTGAGTGGGCCAAGATCAGGGGAGGAGGAAGAAGTGTGGGGAACTAGAAGGATGTCGTCGGCATAGATGTAAAAAGAAATGGCGGACTGTTGGAGTTGAATGAGACGTTATTTGGAGTACTGTGTACAGTTCTAGAGACCATACCTTCAAAAGGATATAAATAGGATGGCGTTGGTCCAGAGGACGGCTACTAAAATGGTCAGTGATCTTCTTCATAAGATATATGACCATAGACTTAAAGATCTCAATATATATACTTTGGATGAAAGATGGGGGATTTGACAGAGACATTTAAATATCTCCATGTTATAAATGCATGGGAGGTGGCATTCTTCCATTTAAAAGGAAGGCCTGGAATGAGGAGCAATACGAACATAAGAACTGCCATACTGCATCAGACCACAGGCCCATCATTCAGTGTCCTATTTCCAATAGTATCCAATCCAGCTAACAAGTGCATGTCATATTCCAAAAGTACAACTATATATGGTCTTGTTGCTTGAGCGGCATCAATGTCAACTATAAAATGAATATTTATTTACATTCTCTTATATACCGTGCTATTCAGCATCAGTGCGGTTTACATTGAACAAACTGAAATTACATTGAACAGGGCATTATAACTTGGAGATAACTATTTTACAGGGAACATGGGCTATGGAGGGTTAAGTGGCTTGCCCAAGACCACAAGGAGCACCTGTGGGACTAGAAACCCCAGTCCTTCCAGCCCAAGATTGCTGTCCTCTAGTGGGATTTGCACCCTCGACCTTCCAGCCTGAAGTACCTTGCCCCAACCACTAGGCCACTCCTCCACTCCACTCAATATCCACTCAAATAGAAACTAGAGAGTGAAAATATACCCCTTAGATTTATCAATGTGCCCACGCTGTTCCGCAATCCGGGTTTCCTTTCAGCTACGGAGGTCGTCTCAGACTCTTGGCACTAGTCTTGACAGTATAAATTCATCAAGCTCTTGTGCCTATTTGCATCAACAACCGCCCCCTGCAGTTTTATTCTTCTTTAATCCTGTCAATGAATTTTCCTTTTATACATTCCTTCGCTCTTAATATATAAAAAATTCTTTGAAATCATAAAAAGATAACATGACCGCGTTGTATTCTCATGAAGATTGCTTAACTTATTTTCCTAATGGTCTCAGCTTTTGTCCAGACGTCATTCTTCGGTACCTCACACACGTTTCACTCCGAGTTTCCTCAGGGGTGTGTCAAAAGCATGAAACTACGGAAAAACGAAAAAACGCACTCTCTCTAAAATATATTCATCTCCACTCCCTCATTTAAAAACTGAAAAGACATTATATCGAAATCCCCTACCTGGGCTATTATTGATGCTGCACACGTCTCCTTCGATCTGTCCTTTTCTGTTACTGCTTGAAAAAATGCCGCACATGCAGTATACTACCTCCTATCATCTTTTAAAGCCTCAGCCTGCTTAAACTAGCACGCTTCCTAACACCTTCCCGATCTCTGCCTATCAATCTTTACTACACCATACTCTCCTCCCCTTCCCTCTTTTCGTCAGTCAATCAATGTTATAGACTCAATATCTACTGGATTCTACAAGTTCTAAATAGCCCCTCTTCACTAACTCACATACAGGATTTCCAGTCTATGGACATGTTTAAACCTCCTAGTGAAACCGAGTTTAATGTAAAAATCCATCTTTGTTCCCTTATCAACAAAGACTGCTCCTGTGATTTTCCCGCCAGCCCTGCTCTTATTTTATCTAAACAAAAGCAATGAAGATCTTCAAAAGTGTGCCCGGTATCCAAGCAGTGACTCACTATTGGTGCTTCTCTCGTTTTACATTTCAGACAGCTTTTATGCTCGCTCATTCTGATTTTGAATGGTCGGACCATTTTGTCCACATAAATCAAATCACAAGGACACTGGATTGCATACACCACATAAGTAGAGTTGCATGATGTGGAATCCCTCAAAATATATTGTTTTCCTTGATACTTAAAACTATCCACTTCCTTAGTGATTTCACAAATGCTGCAAGCACCACACCTTTTATGTCCCTTTTCTATTTTTAACTGTTCACCTGTGTCTTTTAAAGTCCTTAGACCTGCTGGACTAAGTTGTTCTTTCAAGTTCTTATTCCATTGCCACACACAACGTATCTTTTTATGTTCCAATCCCGGGACATTGCTCAGCACGTTTGCATGTTTTTTTAGGATGCGTTGTATCCTAAAACTTAAAGGCGAATATCTCGTGACAAGATTTATGTGTTCTACTCTATTTTCGATCTCCCGTTCCCAGGGTTCCAATAGAAGCCTCCTGTCGTTGTAGAGGGCCCTCTGGTAAGCTTGCTTAATTACAGTTAAGGAATATCCTCTCTTCAGAAAGTTTTCCAATAGTTGTTTAGACAAGTACTTAAAATCTTGATTATCGGAACAATTTCTCCAATATCTCAAAAACTGTGAAAAAGGGAGCCCTTTCTTTAAACGTGGGGGGTGTGCACTCCCATAGTGAAGGAAAGTGCTGCAATCCGTCTGTTTTCGAAAAACTGACGTCTCCCATCCCTCTCCGCTTTTGGTAACCTTCACATATAAATACGTAATCGTCCGCTCATGATGTATATGTGTAAATTGGATGTTTTTATCACACTTGTTGAGCCATAGACAAAACTGTTCCAGAAGTGTTACTGAACCCTTCCATAACATGAAAATAAGAGCAGGGCTGGCGGGAAAATCACAGGAGCAGTCTTTGTTGATAAGGGAACAAAGATGGATTTTTACATTAAACTCGGTTTCACCAGGAGGTTTAAACATGTCCATAGACTGGAAATCCTGTATGTGAGTTAGTGAAGAAGGGCTATTTAGAACTTGTAGAATCCAGTAGATATTGAGTCTATAACATTGACTGACTGACGAAAAGAGGGAAGGGAAGGAGAGTATGGTGTAGTAAAGATTGATAGGCAGAGATCGGGAAGGTGTTAGGATGCGTGCTAGTTTAAGCAGGCTGAGGCTTTAAAAGATGATAGGAGGTAGTATACCGCATGTGCGGCATTTTTTCAAGCAGTAACAGTCAGAAAAGGACAGATCGAAGGAGACGTGTGCAGCATCAATAATAGCCCAGGTAGGGGATTTCGATATAATGTCATTCAGTTTTTAAACAAGGGAGTGGAGATGACTCTTGAATATATTTTAGAGAAAGTGCATTTTTTCATTTTTCCGTAGTTTCGTGCTTTTGACACGCCCCTGAGGAAACTCGGAGTGAAACGTGTGTAAGGTACCGAAGAACGACATTGGGACAAAAGCTAAGACCATTAGGAAAATAAGTTAAGCAATCTTCATGAGAATACAACGCGGTCATGTTATCTTTTTATGATTTCAAAGAATTTTTTATATATTAAGAGCGAAGGAATGTAAAAAAGGAAAATTCATTTACAGGATTAAAGAAGAATAAAACTGCAGGGGGCGGTCATTGATGCAAATAGGCACAAGAGCTTGATGAATCTATACTGTAAGAATAGTGCCAAGAGTCTGAGACCTCCTCCGTAGCTGAAAGGAAACCCGGATTGCGGAAGAGCATGGGCACATTGATAAATCTAAGGGGTATATTTTCACTCTCTAGTTTCTATTTGAGTGGATATTCGTTTTATAGTTGATATTCAAAAAGTAGCCAGTTCCATGCTTACTTATCCCCAGGGATAAAGAATGTTTTTCTCTCAGACTACCTTAATAATGGTTTATGGACTTTTTCTCCAGGAATCCGTCCAAACCTTTTTAAATCCAGCTACACTACCTTCATTTACCACGTTCTATGGCAAGGAGTTCCAAAGATTAAATTACACGTTGAGAGAAAAAATAATTTTCTCCTGTTTTATGGAAACTCATTTTTGTTGTTTTTAACATTGCCTTAAATGCAGTACATTCATATTGTATCGTGTCATATCTTATCAAACCTTATCATATCTTATCAAACTGTATACAGAAATTCTGCACCTGTATCTACTGTTGCTTACAAACATAATTATCCATCATATATCTGACTTTCCACATTGTGAATTATATGGAGGATTAGTAGCAATGAACGCCTAACACTGAACATATTTAACTACTAACATTTAATATCTCCTCTTTCAGCAACATCTCATTCGCCCCTACCCCCCCATCACTTACTTTCCACCTATTTTTTTTTTACACTCCCATCATCCACCTACCCTCCCCCTCCCTACTCCCCACTCCCCACTCACGAACCCCCTCCCTCCCTCCACCACCCCCCACCTACCTTCCCTCTATATCCCTATATTCTTTACATTTGCCCCTCGCTCTCATCCCTTACTTGGAAACCCTTCCTAACTTCGGCTGTGGCTTGGCTGTAAAACCAGGGCCCAAACACCCATAAACATATCCATTTTATTGCCTCCTAATATTCGTGCTGTGCACTGCTCCATATTCATCAAATCCAGCATTACCTGTTCCCAACCCACTACTGTTGGAGCTTTGCTCCCCATCCAGTGCCATAGAATGCACTGTTTCGCTACTAGGAACCCTTTTTCACACAGCTTTCGCTTGCTGCTTTGCATGGGAACCCCTACCTCATATGAACCAAAGAGACACCATTCTGGGGTCATTGTCACCTGATCAAGTACCCATTCACTTAATTTCGCCCCTACTTCCTTCCAGAACCCTTGTATGCATGCGCACAACCAGAATCGATGTGCTAACGTTCCCTTTTCTCTCTCACAGAGTTTACACACATCCGTCGAAGTCAAGCCAGCCTGAGCTGCCCAGACATCATGAACATAAGCCCTATTTCTTGCATTTGCACTGACTCTGATACATCCTTTATTGCTTTAAACGCTCTCTGTAAACGCTCCACTGATCCTTCCGGTATTTTATCCTCTTGCCATTTCCTCGCCAGGGACTCCAATCCACCTTTCCCCCCCATTGGGTATAGCTCCCCCCCCCCCCACCCAATGCTTGTACCATAATTTTTCCTTCTAGAGCCCTGAATAGATCCATCATTTCCCCGGATTTAGCAGGGAACTACTTTGCTTTTGAAGACTTCTCACATAATGCCTCACCTGTAAATAGAAATAGAAATCATGGGGCCCCAACTGGTATCTATCTCGCAACGAGTGATATGAATCCATTTCATACCTCTTCATACCTCCTCCGTCCCGCAAGCTCATCAGCTCCCCCGATCGGGGTAGAGCGCCTGAGCGGGAAATCCTCCCGCTCAGAAGCTCCTGCCCAATCGGGGCAGTGGGAGCACCAAAACAGGACAGCACCAGCCACTTTAAAAGCGGCACCCCTACAGGGCGCGCCCGTGCCTGAGGGCCTCGCCAGAGGGCCCTTTGGCATGGCCCTTAGGCACGGGCACACAGGCGAGCAGAGGAAAGGAAACACAGCCCCACCGAGAAGCCCCACAAAAGCCGCACAGCAAGCACTAGCAAGCAGCCAGAAGAGTAGAGCAGCGAAGAGCAGCAAACGTAAGTGGCAACCCCAGGACTGAACAAAAAACATGCCAACAAACCTGATTCTCCCCCTCAGCCTCCTACTCACACTACTCATTCCACCACACACATACACACCATGGCCCCCAACAACTGCATGGACATACATAAGCCAACAGCATACCCACAGGGACTCACTCGGAACACCCAAGACAAAAAGACAACCAAGGCACAGGCCCAACAACCACGCTAACACAAAGGAAACACACAGGCCAGCCAACACCCCAAGGCATATAACAATAGAACTCACAAATGCCAGATCCATATGCAACACCCTAGTAGACCACATAGATGACCATCAGCCCGACATACTTTGCATCACAGAAACATGGCTCAGCCCCACTGACAACGTACTACTCAGTCAATTGGTGCCTGACACATATACAGCATACAACTGCCCACGCACTCACAGGCGAGGAGGAGGAGCCCTAATAATCGCAAAGAGCAGCCTAAGATTCAAACCAAGTAGTACCACGGACACCCAACACAGTAACACCATCACGACTGAGAACAAACACATGGCTCTATGTCTCACCTACAGAGCACCCCGCGCGCCACCCGAAGAACTAGCATCAACCCTCGAAGCAATCTGTGCAATCGACTCCAGCTACAAACCCACACTATTGCTCGGAGACTTCAACCTCAAGTCCACTAACACCAAGGATGCAGAAGCATTTCTTCAAGCAATGAGTTCTCTCCAATTCACACAAATAATCAACACACCGACACACAGACACAGATCATCACCAGACCTCATCTTCGCACCCAACTACCTAACTGCAAGAGGCCTAATATCAACACCCACCACGACACCAGTACCATAGTCCGACCACCACATAATCAGAGTAAACATTGTACCACAGGAAGGAAACCTAGACAAATATCCGGACAACACATCCACACAAAGTAGATACAAAAGCTTCGACAGGGACCAGTTCCTACAAAACACGATACAACACCTAAACTCCGAGACAGATGACGTAGAAGCACAAGTCACCAACTGGAACACCACCATATACAACACTGCCAAAGCAACAGACCATAGACACACGACACTGTGCTGCAACAAACTACAACACAAGCCGTGGTACTTAAAAACCATACGAGAAGAAAAGAGGAACCTCAGAAAAGCAGAACGGAAATGGAGACAGAACAAATCACCTGAGACCCAGGAACTATACCTAACAAAGCAAAAACAATACAACGAATACATCAACCAAACAAAAAGAGAATACCACACTAACATCATACGTAACTCCAACAACAAACCTAGAGAACTATTCAAAATCGTAAAAACCCTTACCAAGGATCAGAATACAGAAGACAAAGTGCAAATAGACCCACAAAAATTTGCGGACCACCTCCAAGAAAAATTCCACTCGGAAGAACAAACAAAACGCAGCCCAGCCCCTAAGACGAACAAATCCCCTAATACCTGGGAAACATTCAACACCCCCTCTACAGAGCAACTCTCACACATTATCACAGCAATCAAGACCAGCACAGCTCCCACTGATCCCTGCCCAGTGATCTGGATCAAGGCTACCAAGTCAAACTTCATCCAAACCATACACAAAATAGTGCACGCCTCCCTAACCCAAGGGCGCATGCCAAAGCAACTGAAGCTCGCCACTATAAGACCCATCCCAAAGAAATCGACACTCGACAAGAACAACCCAGCAGCATACAGACCCATATCCAGCATACCCCTCTTAGCAAAATTAAATCGAAAAAACAGTACAACACCAACTACAAGAGCACATAGACAACCATGCTCCTCTGGACAACAACCAACACGGGTTCCGACCCAACCACGGGGTAGAAACACTGCTGATATACCTCTTCGACAGAGTTCTCCGCACCATAGACAATACTAAGAAAGGAATCCTAATGATCTTCATAGATATCTCAGCAGCATTTGACACAGTTGACCACACGACTCTATTGGAAAGACTTCAGAACATCAGTCTACACGGATCCACCCTAAAATGGTTCCACTCATACCTGACTGACAGACAAATACAGGTCAAGGTAGGCCACAACACATCCTGACCCATAAAAGTCATACAAAGAGTGCCGCAAGGTTCTGCCCTATCAGCACTACTATTCAACCTCTACATCCAGCCAATATGCGACATCATGAAAGATCACAACATACAATATACAATCTACGCAGATGACATCATGATTTATACACCCATCTCACTCAACAACCCGGTCTACTACAAAATAACAAACTGCCTTACACATATGTCAAACTGGCTTCAAAAAAACAACCTCTCAATAAACTACAGTAAGACGGAGGCACTGATCATCATGCGAAACCCAGACTTCAGTCCGCCACCTGACATCAAGATAAAAGACGCACTCATACCTATAAAATCAGAAGTAAAATACCTTGGAGTCACCCTGGACAAAGAACTGAACCTCCAAGCACATATAAGCAGAACAACCAGTTCATACCATAGAATGAGACTCATCAGAAGACTTAAGCCCCTCCTTGCCCCAGAGCACTTTCGCACTGTAAGTCAAGCACTAAAGAGTAGTTACTCACCTGTAACAGGTGTTCTCCAGGAGCAGCAGGAAAGCGTAGTTACTCACCTGTAACAGGTGTTCTCCAGGAGCAGCAGGAATCAGTCCTCACTTATGGGTGACGTCGGCGCCGACGGAGCCCTCGCGGAGCAATTTTCCCCAGCTTTCAAAGAAAGCCTTTGGGAATTGCAGCGCGCATGCGCGGTAGTCTTCCCGCCCGAAGGTGCCATCTTAGCCAGTCAGATGACATAGCTAAAAAAAGACAGCATAAAAATTTGCAAAAAGAACATAAGCCATATGGCCGAGCAGTCTCAGGAAGCGCCTGGCGGAGACCAGGGGCTGGCTGCGAAAGCGGTCGGCTAGGTCCATGAGCCGCTGAGCCCTGTCGAGCGGTAGGTACGCTCGCGCCTGAGGGGTGTGCAGCCTTGCGCCGATGAACTCGAGATCCTGTGAGGGGAGCAAAGTGGACTTTGCGAAGTTGATGACAAAGCCCAAGTGCTGCAGCAGAGTCACCGTGCGGCACGTGGCGGTGGTGACCTCCTGAGCGGACGCTGCTCTGATGAGCCAGTCGTCGAGGTACGGAAAAACATAGAGGCCGTGAAGCCGGAGATGGGCCTCCACGACCGCGAGACATTTTGTGAAGACTCGCGGTGCGGAGGACAGGCCGAAGGGCAGTACTCTGTACTGGTAATGATTTCCTGCCACCACAAACCTTAGGTATTGGCGGTGGCTTGGGTGGATGAGGATGTGCGTGTAAGCATCCTTTAGATCCAAGGAGCATAGCCAATCTCCCTGCTGGAGGTAGGGCAGAAGGATTCCAAGGGTAAGCATTTTGAACTTCTCCCGCACAAGGAACTTGTTGAGGTTGCGCAAGTCCAGGATGGGTCGGAGGCCTCCTGTTCTCTTTGGTATCAGAAAATACCTTGAATAGAAGCCCTGACCTCTCAGGTGGTGTGGCACCGGTTCCACCGCCCGATCCTGCAGAAGACCTGCTAACTCCTGAAGGAGCAACTCCCTGTGCAGAGGGGGGCGCGGAGGCTCTCCCGGAAAATAGGAGGGAGGGACCTGATGGAAGTGGAGAAGGTAGCCCTCTCGCACGACCTGAAGCACCCAGGCATCTGCGGTGATGCTGGACCACCTGTCGGCGAAGTGAACCAGCCGGCCTCCGGTGCTGGGGGGAACCAGCGGGGGGGGGAGAGGCTATGCTGAGCGAGTCAAAAACCCCCACCCTGCTGAGCAGGGGCTGGTGGCGCAGGCTTGGGGGCTTGCTGCCTACGGGACCCGTTACCCCGTCCCTTGGCCTGCTGGCCCTGTTGGGGAGCTGCAGGGGCCTGATAATGGGGGTATTGTTTGTAGGCAGCCGCCTTCCTCGGGTCAAAAGGTCTTTTTTCCCGAGCCCTTCTTTTTCTGGGAAGGGGCGGAGGTCTTCCTAGAAAGCCTGGTCCTGGTGAGAGTCTCAGTCTCAATTTGTGCAGCCTTTTCCGCCATGGGCTTGCCAAAGAGGTTTTCGCCTCGGCAGGGGACATCGACCAACTTGTCCTGTACCCAGGGCTCAAGGTCGGATGACTGAAGCCAAGCCTGTCGGCGGGCACCGATGCCGGCTGCGGCTACTCGAGCCGAGGCTTCAAAGCCATCATAGGCTGCCCGGGACATGAACTTTGAGCATTCCCGAATACCTGTGGACAAGGCTAGGAACCTCCGCAAGGGTTCCTCGGACAAACCAGCGGAGAAGCCGGCTAGCTCTTTAGCCAGATCCCTGAGATACATGCCCATGTAGAGCTGGTAAGTCTGGACACGACAGGCGAGCATAGAGCCCTGGAAGCACTTCTTGCCAAGGCCATCCAGGTTACGGGCCTCCCTTCCAGGAGGCACCGAGGAGTGCATCTTCTGGCTCTTAAGACGATGCATGGCCGATTCCACTACCATGGAATGGTGTGGCAACTGCGCCTTTTGAAAGCCAGGGCTCTTGCGGACTCGATAGATAGAATCGACCCGCTTGCTCAGGACCGGCGAGGAGGCCGGACTCTCCCACATGCGGAAGAGCAGTCGTTCCAGCATAGGAGGAACCGGCACAGTAAAGTGCTCCCTCGCGGGAGAGTCATACTGGAGGGCGTCGAGCTCTTCGGCTCGAGGCTCCTCCTCGGGGTCCGCAGGGAAGGCCAAAGCCTTGGCCATATCCCTAACGAAATCCGAGAACCGGGCATCCTCCGGGGGGGACTGCTTCCGAGGCTCGGACTCCGGAGAGTCCGATGGGACACACCGAGTCCGGAAAGAATCAGGTGACTCTTCTTCCTCCGACTCCCAGACCGACTCCGACGAGGACTCGGTGGGGTCGGCTCGGGCAGGGTGCGGCGCCAGCCGCCCCGACGCCGAGGGAGTCGGCGTCGGCGACCTCGGTCCCGAACGGGAGGCCGAGGGCGACCTCGACCGAGGATCGACTCGAGTTCTCATCGACTCGAGGATCGGCTCGGTCTCCGGGGTCGACTTGGACGTCGACGTCCCGGCGGTCGGGGCAGCGACGCCAGCGAAGCCAGCGAGCAGTGCCCGCTGCTGGTCCATGAAGGCAGACAATCTGCTCTCCAAGGCCGTCAACCTGAGTCCGAGCTCAGGCGACCCAGCAGCCCCCGACTCGGGCCCCGACGGCGTCGGGCCCGACGTCGGCTGACGCGGAGGCGAGTCCAGAAGGACAACAGGACTTACCCGGGCAGGCATCTCCGACTCCAGGCGAGGTCGCTTCGGGAGGTGATCCTTCTCCAAGGACCCGGGGCGGCTGTCGGGGCTATGCGACCTGGCCCTCGCGGAGCCAGGAGCGTCCACCGACGCCGCCCTCGCGGGTTTTTCCTTCCGTCGATGGTCCCCGGAGGGAGAACCCCGGTCGGAGGAGCTCCGTCGACGGTCCGAACTGGAGCCTTTCGACAGTGAGGCCTCCGACGAGGTCCGGGTACGGCTGGGGTCAGCGAAGATTCTTTCGCGCTGATGCCGCCGACTTCTCAACGCCTTCGAGGACAGTTTGCTGCAGGGCCCACAGATCAGTTCCTCGTGATCTGGGCCCAGGCAGCGGAGGCAAAGGTCGTGTGAGTCGGTGAGTGACATATTTCGGTCACACCGACCACACCGCTTAAAGCCACTGGCAGCCATCGGGGGAAAAAGGGCCCCTGCGAGGTCAAAGGACCGGGCTGCCAGGGAAAAAACGAAAACGAAAACTGACTAAGTCAGAAAAACCGAAAAACCGTTAGAGGACTCGAGACCGGCGTCGCGAGTCCGGGCGGGAAAACGACCGGCGTCGAATGAAAGAAAAAAGGATAAATACAGAGGAAAATCAACTTTTTCGCGGGGACAAGACGGGGACGTCTGTAGGGCTCCGCGGAAAAAAGAAGACTGGCTAAGATGGCACCTTCGGGCGGGAAGACTACCGCGCATGCGCGCTGCAATTCCCAAAGGCTTTCTTTGAAAGCTGGGGAAAATTGCTCCGCGAGGGCTCCGTCGGCGCCGACGTCACCCATAAGTGAGGACTGACTTCCTGCTTGGTCCTGGAGAATCAGTCCTCACATATGGGTGTCATCGGCGCCGATGAAGCTTCAGCGGAGCATTTCCCCAGCTTTCTATGAAAGCCTTTGGGAATGCAGGCACGCATGCGCGGTTCCCTTCCCACCTAAAGGTGCCATCTTACCTCAGTCAAATGACATAGCTAAGAACAGCACACAAAAGTGAAAAAATAAACTATGTACAACTGCAACTCCAAGGGGAGGAGGGAGGGTTGTGAGGACTGATTCCTGCTGCTCCTGGAGAATACCTGTTACAGGTGAGTAACTACTCTTTCTCCAGGACCAAGCAGGAAGTCAGTCCTCACATATGGGTGACTCCCCAGCTCTGGGCTACCGAGGAACCCAGGCTGAACAAGAGGCCTCCCTCTAGTCCCAGCAGCAAAGAAAGGCTTTTCAAGGACACAACCTCCACCAGTAGCCCAACAGAGGGCAGGAGGGCAGGAGTTGCCTAAACCTCAAAGAGATTCCGGAGTACTGCCTGGCCAAAAGCACTGTCCCTACAGGACTCCCTCTCCAGACAGTAATGGGCTGCAAAAGTCTGGCTTGAAGACCAAGTTGCAGCCCTGCAGATGTCTACCAAGGGCACAGAGCAGAGATGAGCCCCTGAGGCAGCCATTGCCCTCACACGATGGGCCGTGACCCTTCCCTGCAAAGGAAGGTCAGCCGCCTTGTAAGCCCAGGTGATACAGTCAGCCACCCAGATGGACAAGGTACGCTTGGACACAGCCAACCCCAACTTATTGGGGTCAAAGGAGACAAAGAGCTGAATAGCCCTTCTATGCCCTTGCGTACGGTCAAGGTAGAAGAATAAGGCTCTCCTACAGTCCAGGGTATGCAGAACTGCTCCAGCCTGGCTTGCCTGAGGCCTAGGGAAGAATGTTGGAAGAACCACCTCCTGATTGAGGTGAAAAGAGGAGACAACCTTTGGGAGGAACTTTGGGTGAGTCCTGAGGACTACCCTGTTCCTATAAATCCTGGTGTAAGGCCTATCACAGACTAGGGCCTGAAGCTCACTCACCAGCCTAGCCGAAGTAAGGGCTATCAGGAAGAGAGTCTTCCAGGAAAGGAAGCGTAGAGGGCAAGTAGCCATAGGCTCAAAAAGTGGGCGAGTCAGTTGCTGCAAGACCACATTCAGCTCCCACTCAGAAGCAGGAGGACGGACGGGAGGCTTGAGCAAGAGCAAGCCTCTTAGAAACCTAGACACCACGGGGTGCCCAGATAGAGAATGTCCTTCCACCAGTGAGTGGTGAGCTGCAAGAGCTGAGAGGTGGACCCGGAACAGAATTGGACTTAAGGCCCTGATTGGATAAGTGCAGCAAGTACTGAAGCACTACTGGTATAGTACAGGAGAAAGGATCTTCTGTACGTAGCTGACACCACACAGAAAACCTCTTCCATTTGAGAGCATAGGTTTTTCTAGTGGACTGCTTTCTAGAGGTTAGGACAACCTCCTCAACTTCCTGAGGCAGGCCCCAGGGAGCCAAAACTACCCTTGCAGCCTCCAGGCCATCAAATTGAGAGCTTTGAGATTGGGGTGCAGAAGGGAACCCTGCTCCTAGGAGAGAAGGTCGGGCTGCAACCCCAGAGGTAGTGGGGAATCCACTGCTAGTTGAAACAGAAGTGGAAACCAAGGCTACCTCGGTCACCTGGGAGCCACCAGCAGGACCGAGGCCTTGTCCTGAAGAGTCTTGAAAAGAGTTCGGGCCACCAAGGGCGTGGGAGGAAACGCATACAGGAGGCCCTGAGACCAGGACATTAGAAAGGCATCTGGTGCTACCCTCAAAGGATACGGTTGCCTGGAGCAGAACTTGGGCAGTTGCTTGTTCAGCGAGCTGGCAAAGAGATCTATCCAAGGGAGACCCCACTTTAGGAAGATCCTCTGAACCACCAGGGGATGCAGCTGCCACTCGTGGGGCTGCAGAATTCTGCTCAATCGGTCGGCCAGGCAGTTCTCCTGGCCTGGAAGGTATACCGCCTTGAGAAGCATGTTGTGCTTCAGGGCAAAGGAACAAAGGTCCTGAGTTTCCCGACAAAGGAGTCTGGATCCAGTTCCGCCCTGTTTGTTCACATAAAACATGGCTACCTGGTTGTCTGTTTGAATCAAGACTGAGCGGTGAGCCAGGGCAGGAGAAAAGGCCTTGAGAGCTAAGCGGATAGCTCGAAGCTCTAGGAGATTGATCTGTTGGGCTGCTTCCCAAGGAGACCAGAGGCCTTGGGTGCACTTGTCTAGACAATGAGCACCCCAGCCCAGCAGAGAGGCATCGGTGGTGAGGACCACCGAATACTCTGGCATTTGGAAGGGCATCCCCTTGAGTAGATTGGGTGGATGTAGCCACCAGCTGAGAGAGGCCAAAAGGGGTTTGGACACCTTTATCCTGTCTCGTAAGTGGCCTGTGGCTTGAGACCACTGAGTCCGAAGGCACCACTGTGCAGGCCTCATATGGAGCCTGGCATTGGGGGTCACATGTACTGTTGAAGCCATGTGTCCCAGAAGCCTGAGGCAGAGTCTGGCGGAGACCAGAGGCTTGCTCAGAAATGGTTTTGCCACGTCCATCAGCCTTTGGGCCCTGTCTTCTGGCAAGAAAGCCTTTGCCAGTTGAGAATCCAACCTTGCCCCTATGAACTCCAAGTTCTGGGAGGGGAGCAAAGTGGACTTTGCGAAGTTTATGACAAAACCCACGTTTTGAAGCAGAGCAATGGTTCTGAGGGTGGCTTGTCTGGCCTCCAGGGACGTTTGACCCCTGATGAGCCAGTCGTCCAGATAGGGAAAGAAAAAGATGCCTTGATTTCTCAGGAAGGCCGCCACAACTGCCAGGCACTTGGTAAAGACCCTGGGAGCAGAGGTCAGGCCAAAAGGTAGTACTCTGTATTGATAATGGTTTCCTCCCACAATGAACCCGAGGTACTTTCTGTGGTCTGGATGAATGAGAATGTGAGTGTACACATCCTTTAGATCTAAGGAGCATAGCCAATCTCCCTGCTGGAGGTAGGGCAGAAGTGTCCCAAGAGTAAGCATCTTGAACTTTTCTTTCTCTAGGAACTTGTTGAGGTTTCTGAGGTCCAGAATGGGTCGAAGGCCACCGGTTCTTTTGGGTACCAGGAAATACCTGGAGTAGAATCCGTGACCTTGCAAGTGGGGAGGCACAGGCTCCACCGCCCTGTCCACCAACAGACCATGAAGCTCTTGTAGAAGCAGGTCTGTGTGCAGGGGAGGCCTTGGAGGCTCCCCTGTAAAATATGGCGGAGGCAGTTGGTGAAAATGGAGGGCATAGCCATTGTGGACTATGTCCGGCACCCAACTGTCCCCGGTGATAAGGGGCCACTGGTGGACAAAGAGGGCGAGGCAACCTCCTGTGCAGGGTGGGGAGAATAGTGGAGGAGAGGCTACGCTCAAGGAGTCAAAAACCCCCACCCTGCTGAGTGGTAGCAGGGGCTGGAGGCTTGGGGGTCCCCTGCCTATGGGGCCCATTACCCTGGCCCTTGGCTTGCTGACCCTGGGGGGCAGCTTGGGCAGCCTGATAATGAGGGTACTGTTTGTAGGCAGCGCCCTTCCTCAGGTAAAAGGACTTTTTACCCGAGCCCTTCTTCTTATGGGAAGGGGCAGAGGTCTTCCTCGACAGCCTTGTCCGGGTAAGGTGCTCTGTCTCGAGCTGAGCGGCCTTCTCAGTCACGGGTTTGCCAAAAAGGTTCTCACCTCGGCAGGGGACATCGACCAACTTGTCCTGAACCCATGGCTCGAGGTCCGATGACTGCAGCCACGCCTGGCATCGAGAAGCCATCGTAGGCGGCGCGGGAAATGAACTTTGAGCATTCCCGAATCCCCGAGGACAAGGTCTGAAATCTCTGCAAGGGTTCCCCGGAGAGACCAGCAGAGAATCCGGCCAATTCTTTGGCCAGGTCCCCGCAAGTACATGCCCATGTACAGCTGGTAAGACGGGACACGGCAAGCAAGCATAGACCCCTGGAAGCACTTCCTACCGATGCCATCGAGGTTGCGGGCCTCCCTGCCGGGGGGGCACCGCAAAGTGCATCTTCTGGCTCTTCAGACGATGCATGGCCAATTCCACAACCATGGAATGGTGTGGTAGCTATGCTTTCTGGAAACCAGGGCTTTTGCGGTGTCGATAAATGGAATCGACTCGCTTACTTAGAACCGGCGCTGAGGCCGGGGCCTCCCACATTCGGAAGAGGAGCCATTCCAGCATCGGAGGAACCGGGACAGTAAAGGCCTCCTTCGGAGGAGAGTCGTACTGTAGAGCATCAAGCTCCTCGGCTCGAGGCTCTTCCTCGGGATCGGCAGGGATAGCCAAGGCAGCGGCCATATCCCGGACAAACTCCGAGAACCTAGTGTCCTCCGGAGGGGATCTACTCTGAGGATCAGACTGCGGTGAGTCCGATGGGACGCACCGAGTCTTAAAAGTATCGGGAGACTCCTCGTCCTCCGTCTCCCAGGCGGACTCGTCCGAGGAGGAGATAGGGTCCGATCCCGCAGGGCCCCGAGGCACCCGCCCCGACGCCAGGGGCACCAGCGTCGACACCCTCGGCCCCGAACGGGAGGTCGAGGGAGACCTCGACCGAGGACGACTTCGAGCCACGAGGGTCTCGAGTATCGACTCGGTCTCCAGGGTTGACTTCGAAGTTGACGTCCCGGTGGTCGGGGCAGATGCACCAGACAGGCTGGCCATCAGTGCCCGCTGCTGCTCCATGAAGGCAGACAGTCTGCACTCCAAGGCTGTCATCCTTAGACTCAGCTCAGGAGACGCAGCAGTCACCGACTCGGGCCACGGCGGCACCAGGCCCGACGTCGGCTCTCTGGGAGGAGAGTCCACGAGGACTACAGGGCTTACGTGTCCAGCAGACTCCGGCTCCACGCGAGGAACTTTTGCAGGCTTCTCTTGGTCCACGGGCCCGGGACGGCGGTCGGGGGTCTTAGACCTGGCCTCGAGGGACCAGGGACCTCCTCCGACGCTGCCCTCGCGAGCCGCTTCTTCCTCTTGCGTTCCCGGTCGGGGGACCCCCTGTCCGAGGAGCTTTGCGGCGCTCGGGATCGGAATCCCGAGATGTCAAGGCCTCAGACGAGGTCCGGGCCCGGCCGGAGGCAGAGTCCGAGAAAAACCTTTCCTTCTGATGCTGTCGACTCTTTAGCGCCTTGGAAGACATCTTCCCACATGGCCCACACGACTTGGGGTCGTGGTCAGGGCCGAGGCACCGAAGGCAGCAGTTGTGTGTGTCGGTGAGAGACAATTTTCTTACACCGATCACACTTTTTGAAACCACTGGAAGTCATCGTGGAAAAAATAGCCCCAGCGAGGTCAAAATACCGACCTTCCAGTGAAAAAATGAAAAAAGGGCGCGAACGCCAGCCACGAAGGGCAAAAACCGAAAAATGAAGAAAACGGGCTCGATACCGGTGTACCGAACCTGGCAGGAGGGGAACCGGCGTCGAACCGGAGAAAAATAGCAAAATTCGCCGAAGACCACAACTCACTTTTATCCGGGAGAACAGGACACACGTCCGATGGGCTTCTCGGAAAAAAAGAGACTGAGGTAAGATGGTACCTTTAGGCGGGAAGGGAACCGCGCATGCGTGCCTGCATTCCCAAAGGCTTTCATAGAAAGCTGGGGAAATGCTCCGCTGGGGCTTCATCGGCGCCAATGACACCCATATGTGAGGACTGACTTCCTGCTTGGTCCTGGAGAATAACCCCCACTACTAGACTTCTGCAACCTTATCTACACTGGGCTACCAAAACAGACCCTCAGACCGCTACAACTGGCATAAAACACAGCCGCCCGCATTATATCTGGCACAACAAAACATGATCACATCACACCTATACTGAAAGATTTACACTGGCTACCAATCATCTCACGCATCAAATACAAAACTATTATAAATATATTCAAGATCAAACATCACACTTCTGCCATAAGCCTACACACACTCATACAACCCGACACAAGCACGCGGCCAAGAAGAGGCACCTCCAATCGTGTAAACACCCCAAAAGACTTCACCAAGAACCGCAAGGACACCACGCAACGCGCACTCTCCCTGGCTGCTCCAGCCATTTGGAACACCCTCCCAGATGAACTGAGACTAACCACAGACCTCAAGGACTTCCGAAAACAGCTGGAAACAACCCTCTTCATCGAACATCATGGTCATACCACTTGAGCTAACCACCGAGACAGACCTTCAGTCCCTCCCCCACCCTAAGACTGTATAAATGCCTGTATAATAGCTCACGATGTATAATAGCGCACTATATAGATATCTCACTTTAATCATCTTCCCGCCTCCACTAACACACAACACACACCACTGCATGAAAATACTTACCCACCCCTTGATTGTTTGCTGTGGAAACAGCTTTGATTGAAGGATAAGGCGGTATATAAATAACATTAAATAAATAAATAAATAAATAAATAAAATAAATTTCCGGTAACCTTTCCATTTTCAAGTGCCCTATATAATGCACTCCACTTCTAGCCCAAGTCATAGCTATTTGCTCTTGCATTCCTGGCAGGAAATCCTCATTTCCCGCCAGCGGGAGGCAATCTGTTCTCCTCCATGATGTCTACCTCAAGCAACAGTGGACTTTACAAGCTTGTCTGAGTGCCTGCATATATCCTGATTCTCTCCATGCTACTGGTAATTCGCTTTGGGCTCTATGCAACAGAAATACCCTATGCTGTACTCCCGACATATTATCAATTAATTCTATTGGCAGCGTTTCTGCCGTGCCCTCTATTAAATCTCTTAGGGGTCTAGCCAAACTCACCAAATTATAGGCACGCAAAGATAACAAACCAGCCCCCCCTCCTCTGTAGTCTTCATCAAAGTCTCTATCGCAATACGAGCTCTGCATCCTCTCCACAAAAATCTAGATATGTCTCTTCTTAATATCCACACAGGGATATATCGAAGAAGATATATCCACCTGGGGAGTTCTACCATCTTAAAAAGTGCTATTTATTTATTTAACATTTCTTATATACCGCGCTATTTGTCATCAGTGCGGTTTACATTAGAACAATATAACACTTGGTCAGATACATTGGCCGACGTTTACATAGAACAGGGGGTTTAACATGGAGATAAGCTTGGGGAAACTATCTACAATCCAAGTCTATATACATGCCCTTTCAGGGAAATAGGTAACTCTTGCCATTTCTTTAACCATTCTATCGTTTTTTCCAGCATGGGCCTAACATTAACGTTATCGAGTTGAGTTATCGTTTCTGGGATTTGGATGCCTAAGTATCGAATCTGCCCCTCGGCCCACACCAATGGAAAAATCCCCTTCCACTGTTTTCTGACACAATCCCCAACATCCAGCACCAAAGATTTAGCTCTGTTTATCTTTAGTCCGGAGAATGATTCAAACTTTTCAATCTGCTGTAGCAACAGCTCCAAGGATCTCTGGGGGTTTGTTAGCTAGAGCAACATATCATCTGCAAAAGCACTTTTATTCCCCCATTTTTCCATTCTATCCCCTTCATTTCCTCTAATTTTAGCAGAGTTCTTTACAGGGGCTCCAACTGGAGCACAAACAGCAGAGGGGATAGGGGGCATCCCTGCCTCATCCCTCTCTTCAATACAAAGGGTTCCGATCTTTCTCCCCCACTACTATATAGGCTAAAGGGTCTGTATAGAAAGCTCTTGCCCAACCTACGAACACTCCTTCAAATCCAAACCTATGCAGCACTTCAAACATGTATCTCCATGAGACCCTGTCAAAAGCCTTCTCTGCGTCCAGGCTGACTAGAAGCAATGGGGATCTTTGCTGCGTACTCATCTCCATTCCCAGCAACACTTTGCTTATATTAAGGAACGCTTCCCTACCTTTTACAAATCCTGACTGGTGTGTGTGCCTATTAATCTCGGGAGGATACTTTGCATCCTCTCTGCCATAATGGAGGCCAAAATCTTCATGCCATAATTGGTTAACGAAATCGACCTATATGAGGTCTTTGCCCGCCTTATGTATCAGAGAGATGGAGGCCGTCCGCATATCCCTCGGAAAACCCTCAACCTCCAACACCTCAGCATACAAAGCTGCTAAAGTGGGAACTAACTGAGGTGCCAACATTTTATAAAATTCTGTTCCGTAACCGTCAGGCCCAGGAGACTTATGTGGCTTCCCCGCTCTGATTCCCCCCCCCCCCCCTGAGATGGGTTTATTTAACTCTGACAGTTCTATCTGTGTCAGCTGTGGCAATTGAATCTTATCTAAGAAGCTCTTTTCCTGATCTGTCTTCTTCCTCTGGAGTGTACAGAGCTTTATAAAATTGCCGAAAGACCTCAGCTACCCTCTTTGCCTCGGTCTACTTAACCCCCTCTTCGTCCCGAATGCTCGCTACCACCTTAGTACCACCCCATTCTTTCACCAACCGTGCTAAGAGTCGTCCCGACCAGTTACGGTATCTAAAAATAGATGCTTATAATATTGCATGGTGTGAACCGCCCAATCTTGAAGTAGACTATTCAATTTTTTTTGAACTGTCAGATAGGCCTGCGTACTTTCCCCTGCGGACACCTCGAGGCAGCTCTCTTCAGGTCTTGCAGTTCCTGCGTCAGTTTCAATACTCCCTCATTAATCCTTTTCCTTTCCTTTGCTACATATTGTGGTGAGGAGAGCTCCCAGGAAGAGATGGAAGTGGAAGAAAACCTTGTTTTTCCCTTTAAAAACAAGTGACAGTTCAGTTGTGCACAGTGCTTGCAAGGCAGGCAAGGAAAAAACTCAGCTCTCTGCTAAGGCCAGGCCACGCCTTAGTTCAGAAGGGGAGCCAAGCTTGCTCAGTGATTGGTCACACCTGTGCAAAGGCAAGGGAGTGCCCGGCAGCAAACGGTTTTTAAAAACACACTCAGAGCAGAGAGGGGACACACAGACACGGGAGACAGAAACCTAGGAGACACAGGAGACCCAGCAGAGAGAGCAGAGCCAGCACGTCCAGGGGAAGCTGGAAAGGAACAGATCTGCAGCCAGAGCACCAGAGGCACAAGAAGGAGAAACTCTGAGAGATCCTGGAAAGGGAGAAAAGTTCCAAGGAAACTTTCAAGAGAGTGACTATCTGGGAAGGGGTGGGAAAAGGCACCAGAAGGCTGAGTTCCATGGCCTGAAAGATATCAGGAGGAAAGGAATCAGTAGCTGTCTGAGAGACCCGCCCCAAGGTAAAGCCAGTATGTGTAAACCTGAACAGCTTGCAGAGAAAGCACAGTTACTTACCTGTAACAGGTGATCTCTGGGAACAGCAGGAATAAGTCTTCACATATGGGTACGTCGGTACCGACGGAGCCTGCACGGGAATGCTCCCCAGCATCCAATCAGAAAGCTTTTGGGAGCATCCCTCGCGCCTGCGCACTGACTTCCCGCCCTTTCCACTGTCTCTCAACTGAGGAGAGACAGTGGAAAGGGCGGGAAGTCAGTGCACATACTGGCTTTACCTTGGGGCGGGTCTCTCAGACAGCTACTGATTCCTTTCCTCCTGATATCTTTCAGGCCATGGAACTCAGCCTTCTGGTGCCTTTTCCCACCCCTTCCCAGATAGTCACTCTCTTGAAAGTTTCCTTGGAACTGAGACAAAGGGAGAGAACGAGGAAAGGAAGATAGATAGATACAACTCCAAGGGGAGGTGGGTGGGTTGTGAAGACTTATTCCTGCTGTTCCCAGAGATCACCTGTTACAGGTAAGTAACTGTGCTATCTCCAGGAACAAGCAGGAATGAGTCTTCACATATGGGGACTCCCTAGCTAGAGATGCCAGGGGGAGATCCCATAAAATGCATGTTCCTGGAACAGGAGTGCATTTCCCACACAGGAATCCCCGGCATCCCATGAGGGAATGGGGGGTAGGAGTTGAGAATAGAAGAGCTGTAAGGAAAACAGCAAACCCAAGGACTACAGGAGAGGAGTCCATGGCATGTATGATAAGTACCATTAAAATTATTTAATGAACAGTTATAATATGGAGCTTACCTACTGGATTGTAGGAAGTAGAAAGCGTGATGGAGTCTACTGGATATGCAGTAGCGGAATCCTCAAGGTGACCTCACAGCAGTGAGGATGAAGGTCCAGACCTGGAAAAGCAGGTGATCCAGGTGTCAACTGGGGTAGGATTAGAACGGCAGGTCTTCAATGGAAAGCTTTATGAGAAAAAGCTGAAAACTCTTAGGTACAGAGTCAAAACATTGAGGACTAAAAGAAGAAGACTGACCGATTTGGACAACTAGCCCAGTCTTGGAGGGAAGAGGGGTATGGAAAAAAGCCCAAATTCCCAAGGAGAACAATGTGTACTCAAAACAATGAAGATGTACACTATCTTTCCTAGCTGTTGAGAGATAGGAAAGATATTGAAGTTTGAATCTTCAAGGATAGGGAGACTTAGAGTAAAATGGAAGCTGTTATCACCACAGTAGTGGTTGTGAGCATAACAGTCCCTTCATACTAAGGAACAGTATGAAAAAAGGAGCTCACTGTCTGTAACCTCTAAGACAGGTACAAATTGCTATAGCATAGACAGTGAGGAGATAGTATGTAATACATATCGATTTATGAAAAATCTCCCAACAGATATATATGTGGATATATATATATATATATATATATATATATATATATATATATATACATACATACATACATATATATACATATAGAGGCATAAATTATGCACACACAGCTTACAGACATATGTATGTAGACAATAAGTCTGAAGATACACTAAGCCCCATAAGAACATTCACATGGGGAATGTGAAAGGGAAAGATTTATCCAATAACAAGAGGGTGAAACCCACTTGACAGATATATAGAGAATCTATTTCCGTGGGCTAAGAAGATGCAGGAATGCAATCCAGTAAAATAAGTAGGATGGTTGCGTGAAAAACAGATAATATCAGTCTGTAGAGAGCAAGTCGAGAGTCCTTTAGAACTCTGACATGGTAGATGGGTAGAAACGCATAGAGGAGATACCAGGAGGACCCACTGGAGGGACATAGGGGTATCATGCGTTACTAATAGCCTTGGATATTCACGCAGAAAAAGCTTATAACAGGACACAAGAGGGTGTGGAGAACCCTCACAGTCATGATAATGATTTATAAGCTTTTTCCTACTATATAGAATAGCCCTCAGAGACAAAGATCAATGCTCTGTAGCAAGGGCCCATAGTAGAAAGCTTCTCTGAAGATTGCAGAGAGCATTGTGCAGGAGAATTATGAGATAAAACTGACTGAAGTCAGGTGTGTTGCCACATTCTAGGAAAGGAGATGGCTAGAAAGAAGATGATGTGAGAAGCCTAAAGTGAGTAGGATTATCCAAGATAGATGAGGACTAGCTTGGAATCACTACTGAGGCTAGAGAAAAGTTTTTGGAAGATAGACTGGAACTTGAGAAAAAGTACCAGTAGTTCAATCACTGGAACTCCTGCATGCACAGCAGCTGAAAGAACAGCAGAGAGAATCTTACTGTGCAAAACAAAGAGAAACAGACAAAGGGAGAGGAGATATTCCTGTCCTTGTCTGATGAGTTGAGTTATCTTGAGAATGTATTCAAGGAAACAAAAAGTCTACACTGGAATGAAAGCTAGAGAAGCTTTTCAGTATGGTACCACTCAGTCAGGGGAAACCCTGGATGAGAGGGGGAGGGTGACTTACCCTTATAGCGAGTCAGCTGAAGGAAAAAATGTTCATGTTGGGACAGAAACTATCATGAGATAGTGGTAACCTCCCTTCTTGGTAGTAAGAAGAGGAGAATTCTGTAACCCATGGACAAGAATATCCTGATAGTTTAGCATACTGAAAAAGGAACACCCCAGTGTAGAGCTTTAAGAAAAAACAGTGAACAAACTTCTGTTAAGAAGAGGTTAACTGTAAATTGTAACCCTCAGAACCTATGGTTGCTGGGTATGTTGAGACTGGCTAGAATTTGGAAACTTCAGACTAGGACGAGGTGTCCCTTGTTTGGGCACCTCTGGATGATGGGCAGGAGAAGAGTGAAACCTTCTTTTCTTAGGGAAAGAAGGTTTGGTAGGACATTTCCTACCTCCTGGGGAAGAAGGCGGCTTAGGATGGTTCCTAGAACCAGGAAAGTCAGTGGAGCAATGAGCAACCTGACGTAAAGCCTCCTTATTGAAGAGATTTTCTCCAGTACAAGGAGAATTACCCAGTGTATGTTGTGCCCATCTGCTCAAGTCAGAAGCTTGGAGCCAGGCTCTACGACGTGCTCCAATGGCAATAGCAGAGGATCTGCTAACAGACTCAAAAGAGTCTAGAGAAGCACGAAAAAGAAACCAAGAGATATTCCGGCTATAATTAAGAAGCAAGGAATAGTCAGCAGCCTTAGGCTCTGACAAAAAAGGAGTCAAGAGAGATAATTTCTTTGTGACCTCCTGGAGTGTTAGACTCATATAAAATATATAAGAAATAATTCTTGATGCCAGCATAGATGTTTGGAAGGTTTGACGTCCAAAGGCATCAAGTGCTCTAGAAGCACGACCTGGCGGATAAGAAGAATGCTTCTTCTTGCTTTTTACCTTCCTCATTGCTGATTCCACTACAATGGAATGATGGGGAAGTTGATTATTTTGAAACCCTGGAGAGGGGGGCACCTGATACAGAACATTAGTTGCTGTAGAAGGTGAGGGAACCCTTAAAGGAGATTCCCATATTCTCAGAAGAAGATCCTGCAAAGAATGATGTAAAGGAAGCATTATATTTCCCTTTTCTGCAGGAGAGCTTTGGTTAAGATTACAACCAGGGATAGGAATAGCAAGAAAGGTTGCCATGTCAAGGAGAAACTTCTGAAAAGAAGGATCTCCAATGGGAACCATCCCTGGGAAGGCTAAGGTTGAAGATGCAGCCTGAGCACCAGAGGATGAACTGGTCTGGTGCAGAAAAAGAACCTTACTAGATGGATAATGATACTGGCAGTCACGATTTGAGGCAGTGAGTACTGCATCGTCTATGCCAGGTATCGATTCCAAACTAGGCATAGAAAGGATCGATGGCACCGATGTAACTTGTCAGACGGCTGCCTGGATGAGAATCTTCAGTCTTTGCAAGTGCATATCTCTATATGATTTGCAAGGTATTGTGGGCAATGTAGTTCATTCACACCAGACACAGCTGCTGACAATAATTTAGTTGTGCTCTTGAGTAAAGCCAATAAGATATTTATTTATGGGGTTATTTCTCCCAACACAGATATGCTTGGTAGCACATAAATTAGGTTACTTGCTTTCAGTGTTAACTTGGAAAAACAAAGTCAAAATCAGGAAAACAACAAATGAAAAGCTACAAAGCAAGAAACAAACTGTTTCCCTGCTGTCTTTCAAGGTTATAGCTAGGGCATAGATCAGTGTTCATACCTGAGCTTCCATTGCTGCTAGAGTTCCTCTCTATATAACCTGGCCAGTATGTAGTCCAGTTCTTATGTCCAGCCTTCCAATCCAGATCCCTGGACACTGGATCTCTCTTCACATACCTTCTGGCACAGGTCTTAGGGTCCCTTCCATGTGCAGCCGTCTCCCTCACAGGTAGCCTCTGGTGATTCCTAGCTCTGCAGCACCATTCCTCTGGCTTTCCCCAGTCCAATGGTGTATGCTGGCCCTTGGAATACCTCCCAGTATACGTACTGCTTTGGACTCTTCTAGACCTCTCAAAGGCTTTTCTCTTCCTTCTTCCAAAGGGTCTCTTTCCCTCTCTGTCCGTCCGGTTTGGCTTCTGCTTCTGATGATCCTTCAGATGAAACTGATGATCAAACTCAAGCTGATTCTCAGGATACTGAGGACAATTCTCTGGATATCCAAGGTGATCATGAAGATGGTCATCTGTAGAATAAACTCTACTCTTATTCTGCTTGGATGAGTGCTCCTCCCTAACACAGTGCAGCTGTGCTGAATCAGGCCCTGCCCTTTGAGATGAGTGCTTAGGGATTACCTCATAGCCCTCCTGATTGAACACACGTTTCCCCACTTCAGCTCCTCTAATGGCTGTTGGAAACCTGGTGCATTCTGGGACTGGTAGTCTTTATGGGAAAATTCTGTTTTCTTATTTCTACCAGAACTGACAGGTTGCTTGTTCAGAGTCACTTCACCTTTTCTATAGCTCCTTCCTGAGCTATGATAAGCTTCCTTATCACAAACTGCAGGAATCGACAGATACCGATACCGGTAATGGCATCGAGACCGTCATTGGAGGCTGCTCAAGCGGTACCGAGGTAACCAGAGAGTCTTGGTGAGTATCCTCGGTACTGCATATCCGGAACCGAAAAGGGTCGGTTCCAAGGCGCGTCGGTACCCAGACCTCTAGACTAGATATCGATTCCAGACTCAGCATCGAAGGAAGCGAGTCTATAGATGCATGTCTAGAGTGCACCGGCGTCGGTGGTGGTACCGGCGATGCTGATACAGGGAAGTCCCTCTGGGTCATATCGATCCGTTCCGAAGGTACCGAGGACGCCAGATGACGATCTCTGGTGAAGAGTGGAACACTCGACACCGGTGCCAATGCCGGGGTATCGGTACCGCACAAAGCGGATACCACCCCCGAGCATGGCTTAGATACAGGAAAGTCAATCTGGAACTTATCGATCGGTCCCGAAGGTACCGAGGATGCCAGATGACGATCCCTGGTGAAGAGTGAAACACTCGACACTGGTGCCGATGCCGGGGTATTGGTACCGCTCGAAGCGGATACCACCACCGAGCATGGCTCAGGTATGTTCTGTGAGGGGTGAGCCCCAGGAACAACCTGAAACCCCTGAAATGCTTTGGAGCCCGAAGACTCCCGCCGGGGTTTTAATGCCAATGGGGTCTTGAGGGCAAGGCCGGAGCCGTCATCATGCGTGGCATGAGACCTACCACTCAAGGATTGGCAAGTCTTAACAGACTGTTTGTGGGTTACCTGATCCTGTAGAGAAGAAAAACCCGGTGCCCTCACTGCAGGAGGGAAAACGGTATCGAGAGAAACTCGAAAGAAGGAAGGTCTTCTCTCAGTATTGCAGCCTGATAGTTCAGGGGAAAAAGGGTCAGGACCCAAACAGGTTAGACACCAGAGATTGGAGTCTAAAAAGAAAACTGTGTTGCCACAGTGAAGGCACTTCTTAGGACAAGAAGGCTCCATGATGGAGAGGCCTTGTAGGCCCAAAACGTTAAGACAGAAACAGAGGGAAAAATCTCTCTGAGTTTAAGAAAAAAAGAAAAGAAAAAGCACCGGCGGTACCGGTGTCGGCGTGAAAAACAGCCGCGACCACAAGAAAACAAGAAAAGAAGTATTTAAAGAAAAAGTTTCTGCGGTGACAGGAGGACGTCCTGCCGGCTCCGCGGAAAAACGAAAACTGAGGAAAGACAGTGGAAAGGGCAGGAAGTCAGTGCGCAGGTGTGAGGGATGCTCCCAAAAGCTTTCTGATTGGATGCTGGGGAGCATTCCCGTGCAGGCTCCGTCGGTACCGACGTACCCATATGTGAAGACTCATTCCTGCTTGTTCCTGGAGATACAGTTTGCTTCAGCTAGTGTCCCGGACCCAGGCCTAACGTCTGCTAAGAGGTGGGTGGATAGTTGTATGTATGAAGAGAACCGAAACCCAGATAAGAGCAGAGAAACTGAGCTTTTAACACTAGAAGCATTAGGAAAACTGTTTGCAGAGAGGAAGCTTTACCCTCCCAATACAAGTGTGCCTTCTCAGGGTGATGTGCTGTTGAAGCAGTTCCAAGAGTTTTTAGAAGACAGGAAGTTTGGGCAAGTTTATAAAACTGGTGGAAGTAAGAAGTACCCGGTGTCCATAGAAGAGATGCAGGTGGATTCTTGTATGCCAGAATCTGAGTCAGAATTGTCACCAATGGATTGCTCTTTTTGTCTAAAGGAGAACTGAGCATTGTTGAGCAGGCTTGAAAGACTGTGAAACAATATAGTGACTAATTTTTATGACCGCAAAGAGTTGGAAAAAACCAAGAATGTGTTCTACTAAGTATGTGAGCTTCTGAAGCCAAGAAGCTGTCTGTAGTAAAAGTTTGGTTTGGGAAAAGAAAACAGCAGCTGTTAAAAGTTTACCTGTTATGTTGAATGACCACCAGTAGCTGTGCTCTGTGAAAGTTTATTGGGAAGAAAACTGCTGCCCCGTGATAGAAGGCTTTTTGTTACATTTTCCTCTGTTAACCTGATTTACTCTTATGTTGGAGAAGCATCCTCTTGCTTTTGCGTTTTGAGCTTTAATGCCTTGGAATCCCACAAAAAAATTAATTTTCTTGCTGCCTTAAACCACCGGTCTCACAACTACATTTGTCCTTATATAAGTAAGCCAACTACAAGTCCCAGAACCCCTCTGGTGACAAACAAGGGAAGCTTTATTTAAAAGGACACTATAATGCTGCTCTATGCTTGTAAGCCCTCGGGCCCAAGCGTGGGCATCGCAATATGCAATAACATATCCCGGCATCACTGCCTTCCCAGCTTCCCACAATAAAGCCACCGATTCAGTGTGTTTCTCATTATATCTTAAATACTCCTCCCATTTTTGCTTCAGATAATTTTGAAACTCTCGGTCCTTCCACATATGCCTAGGAAAAGACCATTTATATCCACCTACTCCTTTCCCTCTCCAATCCATTCTCACCATCGCATGATCAGATACTAAAATAGGTTCAATCTCCACATTTATCACCCTCCCAAAATCATTCTTAGAGACCAGCACACAATCAATTTTGGACCACGTTTGATGCACTCTCAACAGATGTGCGTAACCTCTTTCCCCCTCGTGTAGTGTTCTCCAAACATCTACTAGCCCCCCCCCCCCATTTGACACAAATAGCTCACCCCCTTTTTATTCCACCCTCCTCCACCTCTTGAAGTAGACTTATCTAGCTCTGAGTTGTGGGGGCAATTAAAATCTCCTGCTAACACTATCGGTATATGTGGTGCTGCTCCAATTTTCTGTAGGAGGTACTTGAAAAATTTGTGATCATAAACATTTGGGGCATATGTGTTACCTAAAAAGATTTCCTCCCTGTTTAATCGTATATGCATGAATATAAATCTCCCCAGTGGATCTACCTCTTCTCTTAATACCTCCACATGAATCCCTTTTTTAACCAAAATCGCTACCCCTTGCTTCCTCCCTCCTGAAGAAGCAGAATACACTTGACCTACCCAGTCTCTCCTTAACTTAGCATGTTCCTTAGTGCTTAGATGAGTTTCTTGCAGGAGGGCCACTTGGGCTTTCCCTCTTTTTAGCGCTTGCAAGATTTTTGTGCGCTTTATAGGTGTACTCACTCCCCCTACATTCCAAGTGATTATACGCAACTCAGATCTCATTCCTGGCCTGCGTTCTGGTCATTCTCGCATCACTACCATTCGCTTTTAACTTTGCTTGGAGTTGCCTCAATCCCCCGCAGTTTCCCCTTTAAAAATATAACCTGTTCGGGTCTCCCTTCTCTAAATCCTACTAGTAAGTTCATATTGTCTAAAACCTGCCTTTCATCCAACTCTCTCATTTGCCATTCGAGCTCCATTTATCTGCCCCTCCCTCCACTCACTCTCCACACTCCCCCCCCCCCCGCCCCCCATCCCCTCTCCCTCCCCCCTTCCCCTTAAAAGATCTCATTCCCTACCCCCAGCACCTTCTATCTGAGGTCTTAGTCCCAAATGGACGCTGCAGGGCTACCCCGGCTCCATCTTTGCCCCTTCTTGCCCCCTCCAACTTTCTTCCAAATCTCCAGGAGAGGTCACAACCAACTTTTTGTCTTTCTTTTCCACAAGTCTATAGTGAATTGTATTAGAGTATTGACAAACTATTCTATCTTCTCTTCCATTACTGCCACAGAGTTCCAGAAATGTTCAAACATGCTCAAAAAGTAAACCTTCAGTTCCCATCTGTTCCAACAAACCCTCAGTCTGTTCATTTCCCATCACTCTTGTTTTCTACAGTTGCTCTAATCCGCAGTCTGATATCCTCACGATTCGGACACCTTCTCTCGTGAAGCCTTTATCCAGCCCCGCTAAAAATTTCTTTGCCGCCTCAAGCGAACTGAACACATGATTCTGTCCAGAATTCAAAACTCGCAGAACTGCAGGAAACGCCAACGTAAACCTCACCTGCTTTTGTAACAAGGCGGCACATATCGGTGTGAAATTTGTTTCTTTTTGCTGCGACCGCTGCTGAATAATCCTGGAAGAGCAGTATTTTTTGGTTTTCTAGCATTAAGTCCCGCTTCCTCCGATATGCTTGGAGTAGTTGTACTTTATGCTGGAAGTTGAGAACTCTCGCAATCACCACCCTTGGGTGTTGTCTTGACTCCATTTTTGCTCCCAAACGATGTGCTCGTTCAACTTTATTTTGCCTACTATCATCAAGTCCAAACCCAGTTCTTGTGGCAGACATTTTTCAAGTAGCGGCATTAACATTAGGTCTGTTGTTGATTCTGGGACTCCTACTATTCACAAATTGTTTCTACGAGATCTATTCTCTAGATCGTCTACTTTTTCAAGTAAGGCCTCACTCTTCACACATTGTGCTTTTTTCTCTCGAGCTTGCCGCCCTTCTTCATCCTCAATCATCGCTACTCTGTGCTCCAGCTCATCCACTCTGTGCCCAATCTCTGTCAGCGACTCTCCCATCATCTCCAGCTTCTTTAAAATTTGATCAAATTTGGGGTCAAGCAGTTTCACCACTTCTCTTGCTAGATCCTCCGTGGCTGAATCTGCACTCTCTGTACCTGGCAAGGCTGGCTGCAATGCCGCGGAAGTTGAGGCCCCATGTTTCTGGACTCTCTCCCGGTCTTTCCTTGCTGGCAGAGGCATTATTTTGCTGCCTACCATTCTCACTGAGTCCTCCCAACTTTCACCCAGCTGCTTTCTCACTTTACTCTGCTGTTATTGAGGGCAATGATCAATTTTATAGCGATTAATGCCGAGGCAGCCCCGGAGCAAACAGAGAGCTTTTCTCACTCGCTCATGCGTCACGTTTTTATTTATTTTATTTATTTAACTATTTCTTTTATACCGCCCCTTCCAGAGATCAAGGGCGGTTTACATATAACAGGTTAACAGTCTTGTACACATTTGTATACATTTTTTTACATAGAACAATAGAAACTAACTATTTACATTGAACAATAAAATATAACTTAGTGGGTATTAAAGCAGAACAAAACATCAAACTTTTTTACAAATGTATATTTACAGTGTGTGGTGTGTAGTGCGGGTATTTGTGTAGGTGCTGGAATTTAGTTCCTTTTATGTCTTCTTTGGGGCGTGTGTGAGGGTGGGCAGGCATGCGGTTATGGTGTTGGGATTAAGGGAGTTTGTGTAATTGTTTCCACGTTTGTAGTGGGGCTGGCTTTGGGGGAGTAGGGGATTTCAAAATGTTCAGTGAACAGGTAAGTCTTTAATTCTTTTCTGAATTGGATGAGGTCTTTTATGGTGCGAAGTTCAATAGGGAGGTCGTTCCAGAGTGTAGGAGCAGTGAATGAGAATGCTCTGGAGCTAGTGGTTTTCTTAGTCTTCCGGATGGCTTTTGGTATGATAAGGGAGTGGGCTGTGTTTTGTCTGTGAGCCCTTGTCGATGTTGGAGAGTGCAGTAATGTGGATAGGTGTGAGGGGGTTATGTCATTTATGAGTTTATAGGTTGTTAGGATAATTTTATATTTAATTTGACTGTTTATAGGGAGCCAGTGGAGTTCTAGCAGTATTGGGGTTACGTGATCTGTTAAGCGAGCTTTAGCAATTACTTTTGCACAGATGTTTTGAGCTCTTTGTAGGAGGTATGTGCTTTTTTGAGGGAGGCCTATAAGGAGACTATTGCAATAGTCGAAATGAGGGGTGATCAGGGTACTTACTACAGATCTAAAGTCTTGTGTTTCGAGGAGTGGTCTTAGGTGTTGAATAGTTTTGAGTTTGTAGAAAATAGTTTTTACTGTTTGTTTTATGTGTGGTATCATGGTGAGAGTGTGGTCTATTATTACTCCTAAGTATTTTACCTGTTTTTTAACAGGTATGGAGGTTTTGTTGATTGTGATTGTTTCTGGGTAAGTGTTTTCAGTCATAGATGACCTCGTTACGAACATTGCCTCAGTTTTTTTGAGGTTGATGCTGAGGTGGTTAGATTCCATCCAGGAGGAGGTCTCTGCCATGCATTTGGATAGTGAGTCATATGTAGGGTTTTTAATGGTTATGGGGATAGCTAGCATGATGTCATCGGCATAAATAAAATGGTTAATCTTGTGTTTTTTAAATATGTTTGTTATCGGTTGGAGGTACAGGTTAAATAGGAGGGCTGAAAGGGCCGATCCTTGGGGTATTCCCTGTCCTTGTGGGAATGTTTCTGATGCTTGTTGGTCAATTTGGACTCGTATTAATCTATGTGAGATGTAGGATTTGAACCAGTTAAGGACCGTCCCGCCTATTCCTAGGTTCTCTAATCTGTTGATCAGTGTCGGGTGATTGATGTTATCGAAGGCGGCTGAGATATCTATAAATAGGAGTAAGAAGCCATGGTGTTTGTCATCTGTGCCCCTGATGAGAAAGTCCATTAGTGTGATTAGGAGGGTTTCTATTCCGTGGGATGGGCGGAAGCCAAATTGGTGTGAGTCAAGTGGTTTGTGCTCATCAATGTGTTCTTGTAACTGAATTTGGATTGTTTTCTCTATTATTTTGGCAATGAATGGAATGCTGGCTATGGGTCTGTATGAGTTCGGGTCTTTTGAGTCAAGCTTATTATTCTTTATTATTGGTCGGAGTGTTGTGAGTTTTAGGGCATCGGGCATGATGCCTTGTGAAAGGGATTGGTTAACTATATCTTGTATGTTTACCGCCAGTTCATTTTTTGCACACTTAATCCATGATACAGGGCATGGGTCGAGTGGGGAGGTGGTGGTGTTTATCATTGTTATAATTTTGAGGAGTTGCTTTTGTTCTACCAACTGGAAATTTGTCCATATGTTGAGTGGTTGTTGTGTTTGATAATAATGGAGTCGGGGTAGTGGTCTTGTTTTTTAGTTTTTCTGCAAAATGTTCTGCTAGTGATTGTATATTCATTGCTTGTTGTTTAGGTTCGGTGTTATTAGTTTTGGTTAGTGTTCTTACTATCGCGAATAACTCCCTAGGGCGGTTGATGGATGAGTTTATTACTTTGGAGTGGTAGTCTCTTTTTGATTTGTTGATTGCGTTTTTGTATTCTATAAGTAGGAGCATGTATTGGGATTTGTTTTCCTCAGATTTAAGTTTTCTCCATCTCTTTTCTAGTCTCCTCAGTTGTTTTTTTAGTTGTGTCAGCTCTTTGGTGAACCATTTTTCTGTCTTTTTTGTTTGTTTATGTAAGACTCGTGTGGGGAGCGCTGCTTTTTGAATCGTTAGATTCCAATGAGCTATGGTTGAGTTGATGTCTGGTGAGACTGTGTTTAGTTTGGATAATACTTTGTCAAGGAATGTGTCTTTGTCAAAGCGTATGAAACGTGATGTATGTGGAGTTGTGCTTGTATTGTTTTTTGGGATTTGTGCCGGTAGCTGGATTGTGATAAGATGGTGGTCTGA
This sequence comes from Ichthyophis bannanicus, assembly GCA_033557465.1. Lineage (NCBI taxonomy): Eukaryota > Metazoa > Chordata > Amphibia > Gymnophiona > Ichthyophiidae > Ichthyophis > Ichthyophis bannanicus. The sequence goes on along the minus strand of CM066037.1, from coordinate 77,107,995 downwards.
CCAGGGTACTTCTGTTATATTCGGAGTGTAATGTGGTAAGTGACTGCAGAGTGTGGATGAGAGGAAGATTACGTCAAGTATGTTGCCTTTCTTGTGTGTGGGAGCATGTATTATCTGAGTGAACCCCATTTGTGTCATAGCATCTATGAAGTTATCTGATTGTGTGTGGTTCAATGATGGGAGGTTCAAATCACCAAGGAGTATAAGTGGTTTGCTTTGCGACGCTGTGCATGCGAGTTCTAGAATAGGGGTGAGGTTTTTGTAATCGGATGCTGGGGGTCTGTATATGAGGATGAGAGCCAAGGTTTTATTTTCTATGTTAATGATGTCCATTCCATCTATATTATTTAGGTTTTTTAGGGTGAATTGTAGGTCTTTTTTGGTGAGAATTAATACACCCCCTCCTCTTTTTATATTCCGTTGGCAATTGAATATGTCATATTGATATGTGGTTAGTTGGTTTAGTAGTATAGAGTCAGTAGGTGAGAGCCATGTTTCAGTAATACAGATAATGTCAGGGGATGTGTCATTTATTATGTCGTTAATTATTGGTATTTTGTTTCTTATAGACTATGTTTATTAGGGTGAGTTGTAATTTGGTCTTTGTATTGTCAGCTTGGTCAATTATATTGTTTATGGGTTGGTGTTTTATTTGGATGAGACGGTGATGGCGTTTATGGGAGGTGTGACGCGAATAGTGATTGTGAGAGTTTGGGTTTGTAGAGCTATGTATTGGATTCTGGTACTGATTGTAGGTGATTGGGACGTTATTATAAGGGTTCCGGTAATGATTGTGGATGATTGGGATCCCCTTCTCCTGTTTTAAATATACCACTTTGTAGCTTCATGGTGCTCCCTAGTCCTTGTATTTTTTTTGAAAAAGTAAACAATTTATTCACATCTACCGGTTCCACTCCACTCAGGATTTTATAGACCTCCTCAAATGTCTATTCTCCAAGATGAAGAGTCTTAACCTCTTTAGCTTTTCCTCATAGGAGAGTCGTCCAATACCCTTTATCATTTTGGATGCCCTTCTCTGTAGCTTTTCTAATGCAGATATATCTTTTTTGAGATGAGTATTATGTGCAATTTGGTCTCCACAAGGTATGGTCACACATGGATCGATACAAAGGCATTATAATATCTTTTATTCTCTATTCCCTTCCTAATGATTCCTAACATTCTGTTTGCTTTTTTGGCTGCTACCATACACTAAACAGTAGATTTCGATGTATTGTCTACAATTATACTCAGATCCTTTCCCTGGGTGGCAACTCCTATTGTGGAACCTAGCATTGTGTATCTATAGTTGGGTTTTTTTCCCATACATCACTTTGCAGTTGTTCACATTAAACTTCAATCTACCATTTGAATGCCCAATCTCCCAGTCCCACAAACTGCATGCAACTTAACAACTTTAAATTTGCAGATGAGCTAATTATTCAATCACCTCGCTTATGGTTCCCAATTCCAGATCATTTATAAATATGTTAAAAAAGCATCAGTCCCAATACAGATCCCTAGGGTATTCTGCTATTCGTCTTCCTCTATTGAGAAAGCTGACTATTTATCACTACTCTGTTTTCTATCTCTCAACCAGTTTCCAATCCACGATAGGGCACTGGAGTTGGTACACAGAATCTTTGACTTTGACTCCTCAATTTATGGTACCTCTGACTCCAACTCCTCTATGTGTAATTAGACTAATTATATTTCCTATACTGTGTGATGAGGAGAGTATGGCTGAGCCCATGGAATTGGGAAAAAATCAGACATTTACCTTTAAAGAGACAGGCAAGGAATCAGTAGCTCTCAAAGTGCAGGCAAGGAAAAAAAAACACTCAGCTACTGAGGACAGGACACACCCAAGCTCTGCTAATCTAAGGGCAGGCTTGGAAACTAATGAGAGACACCTGGGGGAAGGGCAGTGCACGGTAGTTCAGAGACACTCTTATAAACCCAGGGAAACAGAAGGAAGGCAGACTCAGCCTGAGAAGGGCAGCACCATGGGAAAAGAGTCTCAGCCTGAGGGAAGGCAGCACACGAAGCGACACCCTGGAAAGGGAGAGACAGGGAAGCAGCACGCTGGAGAATTCAGTGTTGAGAGAAGCACCAGAGAAAGGCCCAGAGAGTTCACTGTGGAGGAGAACGGTGGAGACTTCCGGGGGATTCTCAGAGGTGAAAGCCCTAGTCAGAAAGAAAGCCAGGATTGCAAGGAAACTGCAATTGGTTTTAAAACTAGGAGAGCTGTGTCAGAGAGAAGTGCTGACAAGGGTCAGGCTGCAGTGACAACTGTTCCTGAGCCAGCTAAAGAGCTGCAACTTCCAAAAAGGTGTGTGAATAAAAGTGTAGCCAAAAGTGCTGTGAGCCAGTTAGAGGCATTGTGTCGTTTGATGCAAGAGAAGAATCTCCACGTTCCTCGTGGAAACCCTTTGCATAGGGAAAAGCCTCAGTGGAGAAAGGTTCTGGAACTTTTAGAGAATATTAAGCCTAAAGCTTCTCATGCTGGTTTAGAGCCAGATTTACCAGACACAGGTCCTGAGGAAATGCAGATAGACTATTATGAATCTGATGAAAGCTCTAAAGATTCAGTAATGGACTGTTCTCTATGCCAGAAGGCAGAATAAAAGTTCTTGGATAAGAGAGAAAGGTTTATAACCTGAATGTCCTAAAAGGCAGTGTGAAAACAGGGAGAATTGTGTTTAGCCAGGAATGCTAAGAACCCTGTTTGCTGAAGAGAGGATATTTCTTTTGGGTTTGAAGAAAGGAGAAAGCCATGTTGGATTGCTGGATCATTTGGAAACAGCGACCTATGTTAAAAAGCTACTAAAAGCAGTTACATTGTTTTGTTTGGTATAAATGCCTATGGATTATTGTTTGGAGAGAGAATCCTGTTTGTTTGCGTTGAGCCTTAATGCTCTTTTGGAAAAGAAATAAAATTCCTGTGTTTGCCTTGTAAACCCTCGGTCTCCACACTACTTGTTTTTCTGAACAACGCAACTACAAATCCCAGCAGCCCCGGCTCTGGGTGAGGAAAAACTCCTTAATTAAAGGACTAACAAGTGCAGCCCTAAGCCCATAGGCTGTTGCCTGGGCAAGGGGCCCCCACAACTGATTGAAAGAATACAACATGCAAGGCATTTCATCACTGCCAACGTGAATTATCAGGCTACTTTGCAGCACCCTAACCCATTAAAGTTTGGGTTTAAAGGCTATAGCTATGCCATTGTGTCTTTTTTATACTATTTATTAAAGAAGTTACAAACATGATTGAGTAACACAATGACACAAATAATATTTCCCATCTGTTATGACTGTAAAGTGTCCAGAAACTGCCAACTTTGTTAATCTTTTTGCCACTGTGAATTTGAATTTTTGCTGTCTTCACTCTTCAATATAAATTAAATTATTTCCTGAAAAGAAAAAATAGGTTAGCCAAATTAGTATCCGCGAAATTGGAATTATTAATGCATTACCATTTACATTTAGTCGGAGTTAGTACATTTTTTCCGACTCAGACTCCAGTAACCCAATAATTGCTCCCAACTCTGACTCTGCCTCCGAAAACATGACTTTTTAATATACTCAGGAGTCTCTGATACAAGACTTTGTCAAATGTTTTCTAAAAGTGTAAATAGACTATATCAACTGGCTCACCTTTATCCACATTTTTATTCATGACTTAAAAAAAATGGAACAAATTGATAAAACAAGACCTCCCTTAGTTAAATTTATGTTGACGCTGCGTTTTTAGCATTAAATCTTAGCTGCCAAATCTTCAACCATTCTTCAAGCTTAACTAGAACCCTCGTCATGTTATCTACTCCTTCCTGGATGTCAACTCTATTACAAATTTTGGTAGCATCCATAAAGAGGCAAACCTTACCCGACAGCCCTTCCGCAATATCACTAACAAAGATGTTGAAAAGAAACGGACCAAGGGCAGATCCCTGCGGCAATCTCTAGTAACATCCTTCTCTTTGGAGTGAGCTCCATTTGTATACTTTATCGCCTCCCACTCAACCAATTTCTAACCCAGTCAGTCACTTTAGGGTCCATCCCTAGAATGCTCAATTTAGTTACAAGTCGCCTGTGCAGAACGGTGTCAAAGGCTTTACTGGAATCTAAGTACACCACATCTAGGACTCTCCCTCTGTTCAACTCTCTGGTCACCCAGTCAAAGAAATCAATCAGATTTGTCTGTTAAGACCTGCCTCTGGTAAACCTATGCTGCCTCGGATCCTGCAATCCATTGGACTCCAGAAACCTCACAAGTACTGCTAGCTGTGAATTTAAAGATCTGTAATATTTAAATTAATTACACTTCTCATTTCCCTAAATGTTTTCCACATGGATGGAACCTTCCTTCACTAGTACGGAGGTCAATGATACCTGGATTCCTGGGAACTTCTAGCTCAACGAAACTATCATGAAGAAGGCAGGTTATGAGGATAAAAGTGTGTGTTTGGAGGGGGGGGGATTCTTTACTCTGAACCCTGTCTCTAAGGACCCCACACCAATTGGGTCTCAGAATAGCTATAGTCAACTTAAATATCATGAAAAGCTGACCAGCTTGTGGATCTGTTTCTGAAACACTGATCAAGATCTTCAGAATATAAATTGACCCAGGCCTTGGCAAATTTTCATTGGATTTAGAAGCCAGTGGCTCAGACCTTCTCTCACCTCCCTCCCCCCAACTCCCTGTTGTCTCCACTGTTGTCCATCCCTTTATTTCCAAACTTCTTGAACATGCTGCCTTGACTTTCTCTCCTCTCAAGCCCTCCTAGATCCACTTCAGTCTGGTTTTCGTCCCTTTCATTCTACTGAAACGGCTCTTGCCAAAGTCTCCAGTGATCTATTCCTGGCTAAGTCCAAGGATCTTTACTCAGTTCTCATTCTTCTCGACCTTTCTGCTGGCTTTTGATACTGTTGACCACCTCCTTCTCCTCAACACTTTGTCCTCTCATGGTTTTAGGGGCACTGTGCTGTCCTGGTTCTCTTCTTTTCTCTCCCATCGCGCTTTTGATATTTGTTCTGGTGGATCCTCCTCTACTGCCAGCCCTCTCTCAGTTGGTGTATCCCAAGAATCTGTTCTGGGCCCTCTCCTTTTCACTCTCTATACGCAGTCCCTTGGTGCCCTCATCTCTTCCCAATGGCTTTCAGTATCATTTTTATCCTGACTCTCAAATCTATCTATCTACACCTGACATTTCTCTTACACTCCACGCCTGAATCTCTGCCTGTTTTATCACTGCCTGGATGACACATGGCTGTCTAAAATTGAACACAGCCAAGACTGAACTTCTTATTTTCCCCCTAAACCCTCATCCCCCTTCCTCCTTTTTCTATCTCTATTGATAACACTCTTCTACTTTCTGTTTCCTCAGCCCACAACCTTGGGGACATTTCCCCCCCCCCCCCCCCTCCACATATCCAACAGATAGCTAAACCTGTCATTTCTTTCTCTATAACATTAACAAAAAATTCACCCCTTCCTCTCTGAACATACTACTAAAACTCTTATCCACTCTTTGGTCACCTCCCGTCTCGACTACTGCAGCCTACGCCTTGCTGGTCTCCCTCAGAGTCATTTCTCTCCTCTTCAATCTCTTCAGAAATCTGCTGTGTGGCTAATCTTCTGCCAGCCCTGATGCACTCATACAACCCCTCTTCTCAAATCACTTGATTGGTTCCCCTTCCATTTCCATATCCAAGTCAAACTTCTCCTTCTGACCTATACATGCATTCACTCTACTACCCCTCACTACCTTTCCTCTCTCCCTACACCCTTCCTCATGAACTCTACTCTTCCTCTGGCTTTCTTCTCTCTATGTCCTTTTCTTCCACTGCCAACTCCGATCTTTTCTCCTTGCTGCTCCTAATGCCTGGAATAAACTTCCTGAATCTATGTGTCAGTCTCATCTCCCCCCCCCCCCTTTTCAAATCCATACTAAAAGCTCACCTCTTTGAGGCTGCTTTTGGATCCTAATTCCCATGTTCTCCTTGTGTCTCCTTTCCCTATTTGAACCCTTTGTTTCTCTTATATTGTACTTTCTGTCTTGATTAGATTGTAAGCCCTAACGAGCAGGGCCCATCTTTTATATGTTCTTGTACAGCGCTGCATATGCCTTGTTGCACTATATAAATGATTAATAGTAGTAGTAGCAGTAATCTGCCCTATTTCTTTTAGGGCCTGATTTATTAAAGTTAGTTTTCCCATTCCATATCCAAGAGAAAAGAAAGCTTAGTAAAACTGGTCCTTAATGCATCCCTATAGGCTACTGTAAGAAGAGCACAGCCAGCAGACTCCCTCCCTTCCCCCTCCCTCCCCCCCCCCCACATGCTCTCACCCTCTTGTTCCTTCCCCCCGCTCCCACCATGCTGTCACTCAGTCTTTCCCTATTATCACATTCCTTCATACCAGTCTCTCTCCCCATCCTACCATCTTCTCTCTGAAACACCACCCTCCTAGCTCTTACCCCAGCAAGCCCAGTCAGTCATTTACTCAGTCCACCAACCTCCCAGCCCCTATCCCAATAAGCACTGTCAGTCAACTGAGCCCTTACCCTGGCTGGAAGCTCAGAATCGGTAATAACTGTGCTATAACAGGAACTGCCTCTTCTTTGCACTATGTGATTCTATACACGTCTGAGTCGCATGGCACAATAACACTCGCACTGGTCTTCAAGTCTCAAGTTTCACGAGACTAGCACAACAGTTTCTGCACAGTGCAACTCAGACTCACATAAAGCTACGCAGTGAAAGAAAAAGGTAGTTAGTTCCTGCTTAGTGGCTGTTGCTGGCAGTGGCGGTAATGGGATTCAAAAATCCCAGGTGCCAGACAGAAATTTCAAATCACCATGGAGACTTGGCACCTGAAATTTGCCGAGCCTTGAGTTAGCCTCCACTTAACAGTAATATATCATTAACTCTATGGAAGCTGAAGGCAAAATTAGACCTTACCTGCTAATTATCTTTCCATGAGTCCGTCCAGTCCAGTATGTGTGGGTAATCAGCCTCCACCAGCAGCTGGGAACTGAGCATGTCAGATTTCTGATGTCATTGTACAAGAGCTCCCTCCATAGGCTCCAGAGATCAGTATCCTATTGACAAAGCAGACTCCAAGAGAGCATATTAAGGCTAAATTTCCAGGCAATAGCGTGTCAAACATAGCCAGAGGACAAAAACAATCCCCCAGACAACTGTGCTACAGAAAGCAACTTGTAGAACTATTTACTAAAAGAGGAAAGCAAGAAATTAGGGTCATACTTGCAATACTGTCAAGAATCATCCACGAGAACTCCTCAATATATAGTAGTGTACTGAAAGGAGTCCCCGCCGGACTCGCCCAGTACTCCTGAAATTCAAAAACGCAAAGTGTCGTTATCGAAAGGGGAGGACGGGGGCCCTGGACTGGACTGGACTCAAGAAAAGACAATTAGCAGGTGAGATCTAATTTTGCCTTCCTTATCATCCCTCCAGTCCAGTATGTGTGGGATGTACCAGAGCAGTAACTAGGCATAGTAGGGACATGTAAGTCCAGCCTGGAGCACTGAAGCCCCAAAACGTGCATCATTTGAAGCCTGCCTGTCGAGACGGTAATGGCGCACAAAAGGTATGCAAGGACAACCAAGTAGCTGCCTTGCAAATATCAGCTGGCAGAACTAGACCGTATTCCGCCCAGGAGGTCACTCGCAACCTCATCAAATGTGCCTTCAAAGCACTCAGGACTGGTCTTCTCTTCAGCAAATAAGCAGAGGCGATGGCCTCCTTTACCCACCAAGCTATCAAAGCCTTGAAAGCTGCTTCACCCTTGCATGGCCCTCAAAGCTGAAGAAACAGATGATTGGACTTACGGAAGGACTCCGTTCTTCTAAGATACTGACATAACACTCTGCGCAGATCTAGCCGGTGCAACTGACAATCTTCGTCCAAGTCTTGTGAATGTGGAAAAACCAGAAAGGTCACAGATTGACTGAGATGAAACTGCGCAACTACCTTCAGTAAAATTGATGGAACCAGCCTCAACACCACTTTATTTATTTATTTTATTTATTTATGCTATTCTTCTATACCGCTTTTTCCAGAGATCAAAGGCGGTTTACATATAACAAATATTAAACAAAGGTTTTTACATGGAACAGCGTTTTAACTATATACAATTAACCTTTCATGAACAATATCAAATTGTAGTAACTTTTTACATCTTGAAATTAATTGAAGTCAACTCAAGCAACGATAACAATGCATTAACATGCGATAGCATGTCATTAACTATTTACAAACATTTCTCATTAATCTTAGTTCTGTAAGACTTTCATTTTTTCTTTTTAGGTGTATTGGGGTTTTTTAATCTGGGGTTATGGTGGATTGTTAGGGAGGTGTAATATGGAGGATAGGGGGGATTCATTTAAATTTGCAAAGTGTTCTGTGAACAGGTGTGTTTTTAGTTCTTTCCGGAATAGATGAAGGTCTTTTATCTTGCGGAGGTTTAGTGGAAGTTTATTCCATAGGGCGGGGGCTGCATATGAGAAAGCTCTGGAGCTTGTGGTGTTCTTTGTTTTGCGGATGGATTTTTTTATGTCTAGAGAATAGGTTGCGTTTTGTCTGCGGGTTCTAAGTTCCTTTGGAGCATGTAGTAGGGTGGTTAGATGTGAGGGTGAGATGCCATTGAGAAGTTTAAATGTGGTTAAGAGTATTTTATATGATATTCTGCTATTTATAGGAAGCCAATGTAGTTCAGCGAGAATGGGAGTTATGTGGTCAGTGAGGTGAGCTTTTGTTGTTACTCTGGCACAGATGTTTTGAGCTCTTTGAAGTAGGTTGGTATTTGTGAGTGGGAGGCCAATTAGGAGACTATTACAATAGTCAAAATGGGGAGTGATAAGTGTACTGATGACAGATCTGAAATCATGTGTGTCTAGGAGCGGTCGTAAGTGTTGTATGGTCTTAAGTTTATAGAATATGGTCTTCACTGTTTGTTTTATGTGAGGGAGCATACTAAGGGTGTGATCTAGTATAATCCCTAAGTATTTTACTTCTTTTTTAACTGGAATTTTGGTGTTGTTGATTATTATAGTTTCTGGGTGAGTAGTGTCTGGTTTTCTTGACACAAACATCGCTTCAGTTTTTTTTAGGTTAATGCTGAGGTTATTATTTTCTAGCCATGTATCTGCCTCTCTGATACAATTTGATAAGTTCTGGTAAGTGGGATTGTTTGTGTTTATTGGTAAGGTGAGCATGATATCGTCTGCATATATGTAGTGGTTGACTTTATATTTTTTGAATATATTTGTGATGGGTTCCCTTGGCCAACACCAGAAAAGGCTCCCTGCAAGATAAAACCTAAAGCTCACACATCCATTGCGCTGAACAAATAGCCACCAGGAAAACCACCTTTAGGGTAGCTCTTTCAAGGAAGCCCTAGAAAGAGCCTCAAAGGGCGAACCTGTAAGAGCAGATAGCACCAGGTTGAGGTCCCACGGGGGAACAATATCCTGCAAATATCACTGCCCTAAGAAACCGGACCACATCTGAGTGGGCTGCCAGCAAGAACCCCTGTACGCGTCCGCAGTAACCCGAGATAGCCACCACCTGGATTCGAAGGGAGTTCAAGGCCAACCCTCTGTCCAACCCAGCCTGCAAAAAGGCCAGAACATTAGGAATAGAGGAAAAAACAAAACAAAACTCTGAAACAACTGTCCTCGCATCAGTGTTCACACTCTGGCATAAACTAAGGATATAGAACATCTATGGGCTCTCAAGAGGGTGGCCACCACTGATACAGAGTAGCCCTTTCGCCTTAGCTTTGCCCTTTGAAGGGCCAGGTCGCAAGTGAGAATTGATCCACTTGTGGCATCAGGATTGGTCCCTGCAAGATCAGGTCAATCCTGTTTGTCAGTCACCACGGGCTTGCTTTCGTCTGCAGAGATCAGTATACCATGGCTGGCAGACCAGTCCGGAGCAATAAGAATCACCCATCCAGGGTGGGATTTTATGCATTGTAGAAGATGCACTATTAGAGGCCACAGAGGAAACCTATACAGGAGACCCTCCTTCGGCCATCTCTGTGCTAGCACATCAAAGCCCTCCGACATGGGTTCCCATTGCATGCTGAAGAACTTGTCCGCTTTGGCATTGGAGGCAGAAGCCATGAGGTCCATGACCAGCACACCCTACTGACAACTGATATAAAAGACTGCCGTGTTCAGTTCTCATTCACCTGGATCTACCCAGTGATGGCTGAGAAAATCCGCTTGAACGTTCTCTTTGCCTGCTACATAAGAATATAAGAAAAGTTAAATAAATAAATACATGAGCTTCTGAAAGAGCCTTGAGGTTCTCCTCCGCCCACAGCAGTATAGGGTGAAGCTCTTCTGCCAACGTCGCACTGCCTATGCACCCCTGAAGATTGATGTATGCTACCGTCTTCACCTTGTCAGAGCAGACCCTTACTGCTCTCTGATGAAGCAGAGGAAGGAAAATTTGCAGAGGCAGAAAGACTGCTCTCATTTCCAGAAGATTGATGGACCATGTGCTCTTCTCCAGAGACTAGAGTCCCTGTGACATTTGTGACTCGCAATGTGCTTCCCCACCCCCACCCCCCACCCCCAGTTAGGCTGGCATCCTTTGTCACCAATATCCAGTCCAGTGGCTCTAGTGGCATTCCCACTGCCAGGTGTTCCTGCCACAGACACAAGAAAAGGCTCATTCTCGTGTCCCATGGACAGACCAGCTTTTTAGAAAGCAGATAGAGTTGAGGAGATCAATGAGAGAGCAGCATGTTGTAGAGGTTTCATGTGAGCCCGAGCCCAAGGGACTAACTCCAAGGCTGTCGCCTCAGATGCTGCGGCTCAGGATTCCAGCTCTCCAGTTGCCAAATCTTGAATACAGCTTGGTTTACTCTTGTAAATGTTCCATGTACTTTATGTTCAATTGTTCTATGTAAATCACCTTGACATTTTGAAAGGTGGTATATAAAACTAGCTAAATAAATGAAAATAAATAAATGGAAGCCCTGGTCAGATACGCCCCACAGTTAGAGACCTGAAGAATCAGGGCACTAGTAATGAATGCTTGTTTTAAAAAGGTCTCCAGTTTGCAGGTCTTTCAAGGCTGCACTGCCTTCTACAGGAATGGTAGTCCTTTTTTATCACCACCAAGACCACACATTCACTTTAGGTATATTAAGAAGTTCTCTTTCCTCCTGAGGAATAGGGTACTGGCAACTCACAGTCTGATCCCCCTCTGAGGCTGGCTTCAGGTATCTCCAATTCTGCTTCATTCATTTTCCTGATAACTCTGTACAGGGAAAGAGTGATACTGGATAAACCCCATAGGTGTGGACCTTGAATAAGAGCCACTCTTCTGCTGTGAGTGAATGTGAATTCTTTTTTTTTTTTTTTTTTTTAAGTGCCATCAAGTCAGTGTTGACTCATAGTGACCCAGCTACCTCTGGGTTTTCTTGTCAATGTATCACTGGAAGTAGATTGCCAGCCTTTTCTTCCAAGGCAATGGAGGGTAAAGTGACTTGCCCAAGGTCACAAGGAGTGCCAGTGGGAATTGAACCCTTGATCTTCTGGGTATGAGGCAGTTGCTCTAACCACTAGGCTACTCCTCCACTCCAAGTGTAAAGCTTATTGGATCTGTATTCTAAAGCATTTAAGTAGACAGTGGCATGGCAAAAATTATCCATCTGTAAATGGGGCAGGATTTTGGGGTGTTCCGGAAGCAGATATATTGCATATCTAGAGGGTAATTTTATAACAGTGCCTAGGTTAAAAGGCCAAATAGGTGCTATTTTATAAAGATACATGCAGAAGTGACTGTGTTAATCCCTTTGAATATCGGGCCCATATTTCACATGAGTACTGGGGCTTGTAAGTACACACTGCACATTGACACAAGGGATCCTGTGCTGACTGCTGCTGCTGTTGCCACTACTGTTGCTGCTGCCTTTCTGCTTAGGGAATTGCTCTTTTCAAACTGCTTCTCTCCTCTAGTATGTGTCTGGTGCCTCTCTGCTTTACTTTGCATCAATCTGGATTCAGCTTTCACATTTATGCTGACGACATCCAAGTTCTCCTTGAGTTTCCTAAGGACATACGTTATGTAGGATATACATTATGATACAATCCAGAAGCGACATTTTTTTGCTACATGACTGGCTAGGGTGTTTCAGGCTACAGCTGAATATGAATAAGACAAAGTGCCTTTGGCTATCAGATGCTAGAGGAGACGGAGCCTTACCACCTCAGAGTACAGGAGCGCGCCCGGGAGAAGGGAGATCGGCAGCAACCATGAGGGAAGCTGATTCTGTGCCCCTCCTCACCACCAGAGATAGCCAATGAACTGTGAAAGAACTGCCTCTAACTGCCAGCACAGGAGCACGCCCGCGTCTTGCGGGGCCTCGCCAGAGGGCCCTTTGGCGTGGCCCTTAAGCGTAGGACCATGCGGGACTAAGGAAGCGGCTGCTCCATGGATATGTTTTGTTTACCGGTATGCCTATTAAATGTAATGTAATGTAATGTATTGTATGTACCGTATTTCCCTGTGTTTGTTTTCCCATTTGTCACTGCTTTGATGTAATGATAAAGTAGTGTATGTTTTCTTTGCCTTTGTAACCTTGTAATATATTATAACCGCTTTGATTGAAGGAAAAGGCGGTATATAAAACTAGTTAAATAAATAAATAAATTCAAAGATGGATGCAGGAACTTAGGGATATGGATGGATTCCTACTTAGGCCTGGGGGATCATGTTGCCTGAGTGGTTCAGGATTCCTTTTTGATTGTATAACAGATTTGCCCACTCCATCCTTATGGATGATGTTGCCATCGGGCCACATAAATTGTTAGGGACTGCTGAGGTGGAGTGTGTTAAAGCTTGCACAGAACAGACTACTGCCGTACCCTGGTTGATAACTGGGACTGTTAAGCACTTTGATACCAGCTGTGCCATTTGTCTGTGGCCCTGCCGACTTCCCTGGACCGTGCCAATTGTGCTAAGCCTGCAAATGAGGTCAGAGTCAATGTTCCCTCTAATTTTCTGTAGGCTGTGTGTGCATAAAACATCAGCTGTGCAGCTTTTGAAGGAAGGTTAAATTTTTGTGCGCCACATAACGACTCTCGGAGTTATATACTTTAAAATTTGACTACACGTCAGAATACAGTATGTACACCACATTGATTGCACTAGAAAATATTGTAGAACTTGTGAAAACTGGAAATACACAACTTTTCAATTTTAAGATGTCTTTGTTTTCTATCAGAATCAGAACCGTAATTTTTGTGCGCTCTGTTGTAAAGTATGTGCGCTCGCTCGGCGAGGTGTGTGCGCGCGCACACACGCACAGCTTAGAGGGAACAGTGGTCAGAGCCCAAAGATATTTCCCAGTGAGAGTGGGTGGTTGTCAAGGGTAGATGAAATCACCACTGGACCACAAATTTACAGGGACTGTTGAGGTGTCACACCTCATGTGTTGTGTCTAAGGAGCGGGTCACGCCCCTTAGTGAGTCCCTTGTGGGCACCGATATTAGTACTATATTGGTAAACTGTAAGCAACTGGTAGTGATGGGTGGTGGTAATTGTTGATTGTTGTGTGGGAAATGGGAGTTCTTGTGGAATTGAAGGTGGGTGTATAGGAGTGGAGGGGAGGGAGGAGTGAAGGTTGGGTTTGGGTGTTGGGTATGGTCTTGCTGGGATCCGAGTTGGTTGAGATGGGGAGGATTGACATAAAGGTGAGAAGATGAGGGGGAACTGATTCTTGTGTGTGGCGTATGGGGAAGTATGGAAGTAGGAAGTGCGGAGCTGGGGGATGGAGGGGAGGAGTAGGTAGGGACGATGGATGTGTAAAATGGATTATGAGAATATGTTGGGGATTGAGGGGGTAGCAGAACGATGGTTAAAAGTGGGCTTTTATAAATAGCCACTCTATGCTCCCGAAGTTACAATTGGTGCAAGATTTGCTTGTGGATGAGGGACTGGAGTGTTTTATTTCTAACAGAGACATGGTTGTATGAAGGGAAGAGATTGGCAGGGATGGTAGAGCAGCACATTTATGTGGGGGTGTAAATGGGTAGGAATGGTAGAAGAGAGGGAGGTGTGGCGGCACTTATTAAAAAAAGGATATGGCAATGTCAAAGGAAGTACTGGATTTGCCTGATGGAATAGAGGGTGTTTTAGTAAGAGTGGGAAGGGGTAGGGTGTGGAATGCTGTTATACTGTCCCCCGAATGTAAGTTGGAAAATGTGGGAACTATTGGTGGAGGAGATGTTACATAAGAGTATGTGTTTAGGGAGATGTTAATTGTGGGAGATCTCAATGCCCATGTGGATATTTTGGGAGAGGAAGAAGGCAGTATTTTTGTTATTGGCATAGGTGTATGACAGATTGATGCAAATGGTGCAAGGACCAAAATATCAGGATGGGCATGAGTTGGATTTGGTGTTTGGAAGCAAATTACTAGGGGGGGGGGCAGGGGTTGCAGATCACAGGGATACAATGGTTCCCTGGTCAGTTTACTTTAGCATTGTTCGAGTGTAGATGGTGGGAAAAGTTGAGGAGTAGGGAGAAGGGGCGAGAAGGTGGAAGGATGTGGGGGAAAGATATAGATAGGTAGGCAGGGGCTGCTCTTGGATGGAGGAAAGTGGGAATGGATGAGTTGAAGGATGTCCAGTTAGAGGAGTGGCATCAATTGGTATCTGAGGCAGTGGATGAGGTGGCTCCAGTGAGAAGGGTGCATGTTTAAGGGGGAGAAAACAGAATGCGGAATACACAGGAGTTGTGTATACAGCAGAGGAGATTACAGTGATTGGAGCGCATATGGTGGAGGACGCAATTGGGGGGAAGATAGGAAGAAGTGGAGACAGGCAGCGAAAGAGGTTTTGTGTAATATGACAGTTGATAAGGGGAAGGGTTGGGGACAGGAAGGGTAGGGGGAGGTGGACGTGATGGCAAAATCTCTGTGGAGAAGGTACAGAAGTTAAAGCAGGATATAGGAGGACCGGGCAGCAGAATGAAGTGAAGGAGGGAAGACTGAGTATGCAAAGGTTGGAGAAATTGACACCAGTTACGAAACTGCATTTATCATAGTTACTGCACAGATTGAAGATAGCATTAGCAGAAATGGACCCAGCCCTCATTGAGATTCCCAAAAATGCCCCTCAGATAATGTTGGATTGAGTTCTGGATTTGGTGAGTGTCTTGTTAAGCCAGAGGCTGGTGCCAGCAAGGTTAAAGGAGATGGTGGTGACCCCTGTGCTGAAGGTGGTAGATGGGGATAAAAAGGTTTGTCAGACTTGCAGGCCCATTTCAACTTTGCCTATGTTGGCTAAAATCATTGAGAAGGAAGTGGTATTACAAACAGGGTCTTATATGGAGAATTTTTCTCCACTGGCTATAGGGAATTGTCACATCAAATGTATGCCTTTCTGGATAAGGGAGTTTTGGTGCTACTGATATCTTTGTATTTATCACCAACTTTTGACATGGTCAAAAAGGAGCTACTGTTGTAACGCTGTAGAGCCTTGGGTATTGGGCGAACAGTACTGAAATGGATTTGTTTGTTTATAAGTGATAAACAATTTAGAGTACAGGGACCCATGTGGAGGTCTCGAATATTTGGCTAAAAATGGTGGAG
Source organism: Ichthyophis bannanicus (assembly GCA_033557465.1). NCBI lineage: Eukaryota > Metazoa > Chordata > Amphibia > Gymnophiona > Ichthyophiidae > Ichthyophis > Ichthyophis bannanicus. The sequence goes on along the minus strand of CM066037.1, from coordinate 77,092,355 downwards.
GGTGCCTCAGGGTTCCCGTCTATCTCCGCTATTATTTAATATATATTTACAACTCCTGGGCCACTTGGTCTGGTCTTGTAGGGTACATTTTTACATGTATGTCTATGATATTCAGCTAATGGTTCCAGTATTGGGAGAAGTGGAGAGATTGTGAATTGGTTCAGTTCTTGTTTGTGTGGAGTAAAGGAGTGGTTAGTGGACTGGTGTTACATGTAGATAAAATGATGTGTCTGTGGTTTGGGTCATTTGAGCAAGTGGAGTTGAAGGTCCTTTCCAAAACTGTGGGTAGTGTTTTACCTTGGAAGAGGGAGGTGATATCCTGAGGAGTTATATTGGAGAGGAAGGAATAGGTATGAGGCAGGTAAGTAATGTCTTATGAGTGGGGGGGGGGGTTTCAGATCGCTTTGAGTTAGTCAGATTAAGCCTTATTTAGTTCAGAGGGCATTGAGGCTTGAACTACTGTAAATGTTTTATATGTGGGCTTACCAAAGAAATGTTTGTGTAAGCTGCAAGTGTTGTAGAATACCGCTGCTCATCTTTTAATAGGGGTTAGTCGGCAGGAGAGAGCATGGCCTTTGTTGAGGCAGTTGCACTGGCTCCTAGCTTGGGAGCAGTGTTTTTTGTTTTGTTTTGTTTTTTTAATAGAATTTTGCAACTTACAAAGATGTGACAAACCAAGGAAAATATAGAAAACCATAAAGATACATAATAAAGGAAAGCAAAATATGTTTTTTAGCTCACATCACAGAAAAGGGGTACCACCTCTTCTGGATGGAAGACAAAATTTACTTATTCCCTAGAGAACTTCCCCATACACTGGTAATGATTCATATAAGATTTTATTTTTTTATGTAAAATACACAGAATGGCCTATGCCAATACCATGCAACAAAAATCATTTAGCTTTCAAGAACTTTCCTATTTGGGCAGGGTCGGAAAAAAAAAAACCACCACACTTTACTCCCTGATACTCCAACACACAATTACAAGGAAAACGTAAGAAAAAAACAGGCCCCCAGAGCCAAAATCTGAAGTTTCAGCTGCAGTAACCTCTTCCTTCTCAACTGAGTGGCTCTAGACGCATCCTGAAAGAGCAATTTTCTGTCCACAAAATAAAAATCTTTTGTGGAGAAAATAGAAATTACACTTACCTGGTAATTATCGTTCCTTGAGTGACGACAGTTTAGTCCTCTACCTCTGGGTTGTGCACCTCTTCCTGCAGCTAGGAGACTGGGCATGTCAAAAGTCGTGACATCACTGGATAAAGCCTGCTGGTATCTCCCATCAGCCTCCAGTGTACTATTGACAAAGCAAACTTAAAGGAACAAATAAGTAACTATACCATAACTTTAAATAACTCCCCATTCCTTAACTGGAAGAGCCTTTTTAACCGTATCCGTCTTATATTTTCTTTTCTTTTTTTTTTTTTTTTTTTAAACTTTACATTCATGTCCCCCCTATGCAAACACGTTTCCCATACCATCACCTCATTTAAATAAGAGAAAAGGAAGAAAGAACAGAGAGGGATACTCACTGCGATCTAGAAACTGATCTACTCCTTGAGATTGATGCTCCACTCCGCCTGAAAATAAACTCTGAAGAAATCACACTCCTGGGCGGGAATGAGGACTAAACTGTCGTCACTCAAGGAACGACAATTACCAGGTAAGTGTAATTTCTATTTCCTTATCGTTCCTCCAGTTTAGTCCTCTACCTCTGGGATGTGTAACAGAGCAGTAATCATTGGGAGGGACCTATCCAGCCAACTCACCACATCGTCGACCCGGAACAGGCATCCTTTACTGACAAAACATTTAGGCAGTAGTGGTTACTGAGGAAATGAAGAGACGACCTGGAAGCTGCTCTACCAATCCCCCCTGGTGGAATGACACAGTGATTCACCCATGAAGCCGCTTGTGCCCTGGTAGCAAGAGTCAGAAAGCCCCCCGGAATCATACAACCTCGCCACCAGAAAGCTGAGGCAACCACCGCCTTAACCCAGTGCGAAATGGCTGCCTTCGCTGCTGTTTCCCCTTTGTGGTGACCTCCAACCAGCACACAAAAACAAAGAAACGAACGTTGCACCCTGCATTTAATGTTTCCTATCGGCGTAAGCTACGAATAAAACCTCCCCTTCCAGAAAAACCGAGAACTGGAAGAGAAACCAATAGGCTCAGGAGAAAAATCAGATACCACCTTTTGGAAGGACGACAGGACTGCTTGCAAACACCACCCTCTATCCAGAAAGGGTGAAAACGGCTCATTACATGACAACGCCTGAACTCCGAAACTCGTCGCGTCGAACAACGAGCTATCAAAGCCACTGTCCATAACAGCAAAGCCTTTACCGACACCTGGAGTAAAGAATCAAAGGGCTCTTTAGCTAACGCCTCTAAGGCCCAATCGGGATCCCCCGGCGGCACCCGAACTCTCCTTGAGGAGCGCAGTTGGATCCCAACTTAAGGAAACGCTACACATCGATCCGAACACCTAGCGCTATTCCCTTCATAGAACCTCTACAGCCGGAAACAGTCGCCCGCTGGATCCTCTAAGGAACTGGCCGCTAGTTCCTTCAGACACTGTCCTGCAGAGAACTCAGACCAAGGATACAGACACCTTTGTCGCCCGGACTTGCCGCCGTGATCAGCAGCCTTCCAAAAGGCGCTAAGCACGGACCTATGTAGCAGAAGCAGCCTGCCTCCTTGCTCTCAACAAGTTGGCGAAGACTGCCACAGAATAACCCTTCTTCTTGAGCCCCACCCATACATAGGCCAAACCGTAGGCGGGCACCGATCCACCTGAGACATTCGTCACGGACCTAGCCACAGCAGAACGTCCGCTACCGACAACTTCTAGGAAAAGCCTGTCGAGTAGGCGAATGAGAAAAGCCTAGTACGGCCATCTCGTCCAACCGGGCGCTACCAAGAGTACCTTTCTCCGAAAGCCTCGATACGCCAACTAGTTGCCCCATGAGAGCCCACGGAGAAAAGACAAGGACTTAATTGGGAGCTTACTGACCCTCGACTCGGACGAACCATCAGCTGCCCCCATTCCTCCACCAGAGAGACCTCCGGGTGAACCCCAAGGAAGCCAATAATATTAGCTAGCGCTTGAATTAAGCCATAATGCACATTAGCCCCATAAAGCAAATCAGGCTCTAGTCGATTCAACTCCCTGATCCTTTCCTGTTCCAGGCGAGTAGACTGCCGTAAACACTGCGACCACCTGAAGCATGCTCTCGCCTCCCCAGGCTCCACAAATGGGAGCTTGTAAGGCCAGAGCATTGCCCCCAACGATCGCTTCAGTGAACCATCTACTTTCCTATCTTGCAATAAAGAAGATTGCTAGGGCTCTGTTCCATACAGTGAGTCCACACCCCCTGGTAGTGCAAAGTGTGCACCCACCCACATAGTACCCAGGCCTGCCCCTGCTTAGCCTCAAAATGTCAATCAAGAACAGGCGAATTCAGGACAGCTGAATACTTTAAATTGTTTGGGTTTTTTTACAAAGACACCTCTTAACCAAAAATTCCTTCAGCATATGTTAAGAGACGCTCTTTCCGTGCCAACAATATGAAGTAGAAAGAACTCCCAAACACAGGCATACTAATCCACGGCCTTCCTGCTAGAGTAACGCCCCATTCCGTCTGACTGCACAAAGATGGACTTTATATTTTAAGTTCAACTAGCACCTGGTGATATGAAATACAGCTCTCATTCCGCAGTGGCAATTGAGTCAGCAATGAAGAAGCCAAGAAACTGCAGACAAGTTCCCATTATACCACCTGGTAAAGACTCCACTTTTAGACCACTGAAGCAAAAAAGCATGCGAGAGTGCCTTGTGTCCTGCCAGTAGCTGATCGAATTGAAGTGAATCAGTGTATGCAGGGCGTTGTTCAGAGAACGCAAGGCCCCTCCTCCAGGCTGACTCCAGATTCACAGTCTAAACCGGCAGTCACCTTGGCTGATGCCAATCAGCGCGGAAGCCATCTTGTAAGCCCAGCATATGAAGTATGCCTACTAGAGTCTGAGCCGCTGCCATTGCTGCTAAAGAACTAGCCGGGCTGCGTGCTTCTGGCCCCCCATTAAGGCATTCGCTGAACACTAGCAGAGACTCTCCGTACTGGAGAACCTCTGATAAATGGAATGGGAGCATAGATAGCTTCAAAAGGCCAGAGTTCTATTTTGCAACCTCTCTCTGCTGAGCTGCCTTTTTCATATGTAAAATTAAACCACATATAGCCAAAATTAAGACATTACAAATCTACCGTAAAATCTTATAATTTGGGCAAAGCCAAACTAAACGGGAACATTTTCCATTAAGAAACCACACAACTATAAAAACCTTCCCATGACATAATGCTTATGGCAGAGCATTTCACATCTGTGGACTGGCCATGGCGCTCATCCAAACACCTGTTACAACTGTCCAAGAGAGTTATCACCATAATTCCTTTTGCCTTGAATATGTTTACAGCGGAACATAGCGCTATATCACAGCAGCTAAGCCAAAATATTACCCTGCCATATAAACCGACTTTAACGCTTTATAGGACCTTCTATGGATAGCGGAAGGAGATTCTTGTATATCAACATAGCTATGCCCCTTTTTTAATTTTTTTTTTTTAAAGTATAGGACTCCAAAAACCAAGTTTCCACCAACTCCAATGAAATAAAAGCAGATCAGCTAAAATTACCCGAACTGCTCCTATAGCTTTGCAAGAAGCTACCAGCCCCCGCTGCACCCAGTTGTCCTTCCCCCTTATCCTGGGGGATTCTGCATTGCAGGAGGCGTTGCACACCCCCTGCCAGCCTACTGCATCTGCCAGGGAGCTGAAGAGCAAAAAAGAAAGTAGAACCCCTGGAAGCAAACAGTGTCCCGTCCTTGGGATTCAGGACGCCAACAGGTAAAAGTCAAAAGTAAAATCAACAGTGTTAGCTAAAAATGAACAAGGCTATCTCTCACTAAAGCGAGTTTCTTTTTCTTTTTGAAATCCCACCGAAGTGCGTGGGACCCAAGCTTTCGAACACAGCCCCTAACGCTGTGCATTAACCACAACCAGAGAAATGAAATGAAATGAAACCCTGCTCTAGTAATAGATGAGAATTTCCTGGGAAGGGCCTGCTAAGTGTTGCTATGAAACACACAGGCACCTCCCCAGGCCTTCCTGCAGTCAGAGAAATAGCAGTGGAATACACAGACCACCCTGCAAATGGAGGTCTTAGAGGTTGTTGCCTGTGTGAACCTGATGAGTAATATGATTTTGTATTGTATCACACACCCCCCCCCCCAAGGATGGGGGCACTGAATACTATATGTGATTCATGAGCAGCGCTGTCATTCGGTGGCCTTTAGGGCACCAGAGCCCGACCAATGATACAGAGGTTAAGAGCTTTAAATCTTGGTCATATAATCTGGATTCTCAGAAAATAACATCACCTTACAGAGGCTCTGTGGTGATTTCTTTCCTGACTTGCAGATAATGGCTGCATACCCACAGTCATAGAAAGGCACTATTGAGTGTACCAGCTGCCCTCTGGTGGCCATAGACCGTAGCACAGGCACTTCTTGGTTGACAGTTTAACTGTCTATTTTTTATCTACGAAGGTTTACTAAAACTGTCCCAGGGGATTTTGGGCCACTTTCACTATAGAATACATAAAAGCACACTTCCAGGCTGTCCCTCCTTCCAACTACAAGTTAGGGCTCTGCCCTTGAACCTAAAAGCTGGCAATTTGCCTAATATCCTGGGACTTAACAGATGCTCCTCAGAGACATGATTAGGAGGGAAAGACCATGTGGTTTCAGGGATCAATGCCAAAACTGCTGTCCCATTTTTAAGTTTATTCTTATTTATTTTATAAAGAGGATTGACAACAGTCCCCCTTAAGGCTGAGGAACCCCCTGAGCCTCAAAAAAAACAACAACCCTACAAACAAAAGAAAGAAAAACACTAGGCCCAAAAATCTAGCTATTCTGCCTGTTTTCCTCACACAGGCAGCTCACTGCAACTCTCGCCATGCGGTCCAAATACCTAGAGAGAAAATTGCCGCCCCTTCGCCAATGAATTTTGGCGCCAAGAACAACAGCCGCTGCAAAAATGAGGCCTCAGCAGACCGACCGAGCCCGAAGGCCTTACCTGCAGGGCCGAAAGCCACACAGCCTGCTCCTACCACCTTGAATTCATCCGATCCTTAAGCCACCCTAATGCGCCTGGCAGCCGTGGCAAGGATCGCTCAGCCGGTTCCACAGAGTTAAATTAAAATCCCGCAGCAACGGAGAGGCTCCGTCTCACACAGCTTCAGTGTAGCTGTACGGGTCCCGGAGCTCTCTCCCGTACAGTCAAGGGAGAGAGATCCGCACCGGCAAATGCCTGCAGCAAGTGAAAATAACTGACAAGGAGGGAAGGCGAGAACTGCTACTAATTTAAAGAGCCAGGCTCAAATTTAAAATTACTGTAAATAAGGAAATTTGCTCCTAACTAAAGGGAACTAATCCCTGATTGCCAATTAACCAAAGGTAACTGAATTAAAAGTAAAATTAAAAGTAAATTAAAGGTAAAAATCAAAAGTAAAATCAGAATAGAATTTGTCATACTAAATGCTCCTGATCTGTTCCCCCCAAGTGAGTCCAGAAGCTAGGCTCACTATGTCCTCCTGCTGCAAGGAGACTGGACACACTGGAGGCTGATGGGAGATACCAGCAGGCTATATCCAGTGATGTCACGACTTTTGACATGCCCAGTCTCCTAGCTGCAGGAAGAGGTGCACAACCCAGAGGTAGAGGACTAAACTGGAGGAACGATAAGGAATAAGCCTTCATGAATCTGGATCTGTCTACTTCCAACAACAATGTGACTATTAAAATTGCTCTTACAGACATATCATCAGTAGATGATTCCAAAAATCCTGTCAAATCTAGAGAGGGAGAATCTGCTGCCACAGGTACATCTGTCTCTTCATCTTGAGCCAATATTCTAGCAGGGAGATAATAAGCCTTAGAAACCAAAACAGATTCAGCATTAGGAAACAAAGGCACTTCCTTTAGGAGTGGTATATTTTTAAGTTGATAGTATTTCATTTAAACTTTTACAAGATTTGCGCCCAGAATGTTTGAGGGGAGTACTGCAGTGATATACTCCTGCGCAGCGCTTAAGGTCATTGCAGGAGCGCTAATTGATGGTTCCGAGTTGGATGTGATGCATAGGGCTGGATGGCATGCGCACACATTTAAAATTGAGGCCCTGGAGGTATGGAATAGGCTCCCAGCGTAAATGCGGGCTACTTCTAGCTTGCTCTGCTTCAGGACAGCGTTGAAGATGTTTTTATTTCCCAAGGGTATAATAGATGAGGGAGAATTTATGATGGGTGGAGAGGAGAAAGGTGAATGGGGGGTTTAGCTTTTTATTGTTATGTATTTATGTTTCTACACCACTTTGACTGAGATAATGGATAATTAGACCTTACCTGCTAATTAGAGTTCCTGAAGGGACTCCAATCCAGTCCCGCACCTCTAGGTTGTGCTCCCCTTCCAGCAGCTTGGAGATGGAGCACGTCATCACTTTGATGACTGAGTATATATACCTCTGACACCTCCTACCAGATCCAGTATCCTATTGACAAAGCAGACTTAACAGAGAGACAATTAAGCAGATCAACTAACTAGAACTTTGCAAAAAAAAAACTAAAACTAAAAACTCCTCCCCCTTCCTGAAAGGGCACCCCCCCCCCGATGAAAAGGAGGCTTACCTGAAAATCGACTCGCTCTTGAGTTCACAGAAAGAGGCAGACAGCTCGACCCCTCCGACGCACCACCTCTGCCTCTCCAGAGTTGAACACCTTACAAGTTTAAGACCCTGGCCTTCCCCTTCGGGCCGGAGTCGCCTGAACAACACTTCATAGCAAATACACTAGGTGGGATCAGGGACTGGACTGGAGTTCCTTCAGGAACACTAATTAGCAGGTAAGGTTTAATTATCCATTCCTAATTGTCCCTCCAGTCCACTCCCCCACCTCTGGGATGTAACAGAGCAGTTCGAACTAAGGGAGGGACCTGCGAACCCGGCCCGAAGAACCGCCCTGCCAAAAACTGCATCCCCCGCTGTCTGGACATCCAACTGATGTGCCTGGCAAATGTATTCAATGAGGACCAGGTCGCTGCCCTACAGGTATCCAGAGGTGGTACCAGACTATACTCTGCCCACGAGGCTGCCTGTCCCTGTGTAGAATGCTCCCGCAGTCCCACCGGAATGGGCTTGCCCTTCAAAATACACGCAGACGCAATGACCTCCCTGATTCATCCAGAAATGGAGGCCTTGGCCGCCGTCTCTCCTTTGCGTGGCCCCCCCAAACAGAATAACCGATCCAACTTGTGAAACCCCGCAGTTCTCTTCAGACAGCGCTTTAGCACCCAATGTACATCTAAAAGACACAGCTGAGCATCCGCATCCTTCTTCCCAATGCCTACCAAGGACGGTAGAGAGACTGGTTGATTCACATGAAACGCCAACATCACTTTGGGTAGAAAAGAAGGCACCATCCATAGAACTACTTTCTCCTTGGAAAAAGAAAGAAAAGGAGGTTGACAGGACAGGGCTTGAAGCTCCGAAATCCTTCTGGCTGAACAGACTGCCACCAGAAACACCGTCTTAAGGGTCAAGTCCTTCAGGGAAGTCCAGCCCACCACCTCTTAGGGCTCCCCCATCAAGGATTTGTAGCATCAGGTTGAGATCCCAGGAAAGAACTACAGTCCTTTGCGGAGGACAAAGGCGACGGACCGCCCTCAAGAATCGCCCCACATCCTGATGCTCCCCCAGTGACTTCCCGTGGATTTTTCCTCGATAACAGGAAATTGTTGCCAATTGCACTCTCAAGGAACTGGCAGCCAGTTCCTTCTCGAAGCTTGCCTTCAAGAACTCCAGAACGTCCGACACTGTAACCTCCGTAGGGCGATTCCCCCATTCTGCACACCAAGCTTCAAAGATGCACTAGACCCGAATATAGGAGAGGCAGGTCAACCTCTTCCGAGCCTTCAGCAAGGTCGAAATCACCGGACCAGAATATCCTCACTTCAACAGTCTCGCCCTCTCAAGAGCCATGCCGTAAGCAAGTACCAATCCACCTGAGTAAGTCGGACTGGACCCTGGATCAAGAGGTCATCTCGCACCGGGAGCCTCCAGGGCCGATCCACTAGTCTCACCAGGTCGGCATACCATGGACACCTTGGCCAATCCAGAGCTATCAGCACGACCAAGCCCTGATGCGCCTCTATGCGTTGGATGACCCTGCCTATGAGGGCCCACGGGGGAAACACATACAGCAACCCTTCTGTGGGTAATCTCAGGACCAGAGCATCCAAGCCCTCCGACATTGTTTCTCTCCTTCTGCTGTAGAAGCGACTTGCCTTGGCCGAACCCCATCTTGCCATGAGGTCCATGATGGGAGGGCCCCAATGGCTCACCACCTGCTCTAATACCGCCGGACAGAGATCCCACTCTCAGTGATCCACCTGAACCCGACTAAGGTAATGCGCTGTGACATTTTCGATTCCCGCCACGTGTACTACCAACAAGGCCTGCAAGTGTGCCTTCCGCCAAATTCAACAAGCTTTCCTCCTCCAAGGAGGCGTTGCCTTGCCGCCCTGGCAGTTCATGTAGGCTATGGTAGATACATTGTCTGAGATTACCCAGACTGCCTTTCTGTGAATCCAGCGCTCGAAAGACTTGAGTGCTAGCACCACCGCCTGCATCTCCAACCGGTTAATTGACCACTGGGCTTCCTGCACTGACCAACGGCCCTGAGCAATCTGACCTTTGCAGTGGGCCCCCCAGCCAGTCAAACTGGCATCCATCGTCAGCTGGATCTATTAGGGCAACTCCAGAGGCATGCCCTGTTCCAAATTCCCTGGCCGAAGCCACCACTGGAGAGCTCTCCTGATCACAGGAAAGCAGGGGAGCCTCTTTGACAGCAGCTGACACTGGTGAGACCAGAGATGAGAAAGGGACTGCTGTAACGGTCTCATGTGGGTCCCTGCCCAGGGAACGAGCTTGAGAGTTGCCGCCATGGTCCCCAGCACCTGAAGATAATGCTAGGCTGATGGGGCCCGCATGGCCAGGAATTGATGCACGAGCTGCCGGAGGTCCTGTGCCGGTGAGCCGGCAAGAACACCTGACCCCCTCGAGTATTGAATCTTGCTCTGAGGTACTCCAGCTCCTGAGACGGACACAGACTGCTCTTGGCAAGGTTGATTACCCAACCTAGACTCCTCAAGAGTTCTACCACCCTGGTGGTCGCCTTCACGCTCTCTTCTTCGGTCTTGGCCTGGATCAACCAGTCATCGAGGTATGGATGAACCATAATGCCCTCCTTGCGGAGAGCCGCCATTACCACCACCACCATGACATTGGTAAAAAGGTACGCAGAGCCATGGCCAGGCTGAACGGCAACGCCCGAAACTGGAAATGACCCATTGGAACCACAAACTGCAGAAACTGCTGTTGGGTCGAGCGGATGGGTATGTGCAGGTACACTTCGGTGAGGTCGAGGGATGTTAAACATTCCCCTGTGCATACCGCCACTATCACCGATCTCAGAGTCTCCATGCGAAAGTGTGGCACCCTCAGGCAACAACTGACCCGCTTGAGGTTGAGAATTGGCCGAAAGGACCCTTCCCTTTTGGGCACCACAAAATAAATGGAGTATCGACCGCAACCGCACTGGTCCTGGGGCACCAGAACCACTGCTCCTAGGAGCAGAAGCCGCGATAAAGTCTCCCTTACCACTGCCATCTTGGTCGGGGCCCTGCAGGGGGACTTGACAAACGATGGGGGAATGGGCAGCGCCAGCTCGAGGGCGTAGCCTTCTTGGATGACTTCTAAGACCCACTGATCAGATGTGACCCAGGCCCAGGTGGAAAGAAACTGCCGCAGACGACCTCCCACCGGCAGCCCCTCTCCTGAACCCCCCACGCCTCATTGTGTTTTCCTAGATCCTGAGGAGGCAGAGGAGGAGGAGGTACCAAAACCTCTACCTGCTGCTCGAAACCCCCGGAACCCCTGCCCCTTCGAAGGGGAACGACCCCTTTGATAGGGAGCCAAACGGGATGTCCGAAACCTCCGGGAATCCTTAGGAGGGTTCCGCGCTGGAGCAGGATTGCGACTATGCTTCGGTATGTCCTCCAGAAGCCTTCCTCCCTTTGAGTCACCGAACTCCTTCACCAATTTGTCCAAGTCTTCTCCGAAAAGCAACTTCCCCTTGAACGGAAGCCTGCTGAGACGAGCCTTAGACGCCCCATCCGCTGCCCAATTTCGTAGCCAAAGGTAGCGGCGAGCCACCACCACCAAGGCCATGCTCTTCGACAGGCTCCTAATAAGATCATAGTGTGTGTCCGCGAGGTAGGCCACTGACTCAATCCTAGCAGCCTCTCCCGAGGAGTCCCCCGACTGGCTGTCAAGTTGCTACAGACGCCGTGACCAATGCAGACAATCTCTGGCCACCCAAGCCCCATACACCGATGCCTGAAGGGCGATGGCATTCACGTCAAAGGCCTGCTTCAACAAGGTATCCACCCTCCTATCTTGGGAATCCTTAAGGGCCACACTGCCCTCACAACTGGGATACTTGTCTTCTTGGTCACCGCTGATACCGCTGCGTCCACCTCAGAGACCACAGCAAATCTCTTTCCTCTTCTGGTAAGGGATACAAACGTGACATAGTCAATGTCCCCCGGAGACAGGCTTCCGGCACCTTCCACTCATCCTAGATCAGGGGTCTGCAACCTTTAAGACGTAAAGAGCCACTTGGACCCGTTTCCGAAGGGAAAAAAAAAACTGGGAGCCGCAAAACCATTGCGACATTTAAAACAAATCTAACACTGCATATATTGTTTCTTACCTTAATGCTATATACGACCCCCTACTTTTCCTGTTAAAATATAGGTGTTTGGCCTATACTCGCCGTATAAGACTACCCCTCTTCCTTCACACACCAAAAAAAAAAACGCCAGAAAATATCACAACAACAAGTAACAATATTTGATTTCAAAATTATGATGATTTTGTAGTCAAATCACTAATATGAAATAAAATTATTTTTTCTACCTTTGTTGTCTGACCAATTTATTCTTTGATCATGCTGGTCCCGATCTGAGGCTTCTGCTTTCCTGTCTTCTCTTAGCTCTCTTTCTGTGGTCTATGGTCCATCTGCTGCCATTTCTTATCTCTTCTTTCGTTTTCTTCACTTCTTTCCAGTCCCAGTAACCCTCCCCAATATCAGCCCCTTTCAAGTCCTCACTCCCAGTACCTTCCAGTGATAATCCCCCCTCAAACCCAATACCAGAGATAGCCTCCACTAATCAGCACAAAACCAGTCCTAACACCCCCCCATCATCAGCTCATTACCAGTCCTAGACTCCCCTAATCAGCTCATTTCCAGTGCTCGTCCCCTCAACCCCATTACCAGTGCTCCATCCCTCCATGTCAGCCCCCTCCCTCCCTCTCAGCCCCCCTCCCTCCCTCCCTCGTTCCCTGTCAGCCCCCCCCCCTCCCTCCCTCCCTGTCAGCCCCCCCCTCCCTCCATGTCAGCCCCCCTCCCTCCCTCCCTCCGTCAGCCCCCCTCCCTCCCTCCCCCCCTCCATGTCAGCCCCCCTCCCCCCCTCCCTCCCTGTCAGCCCCCCTCCCTCCCTCCCTCCATCCCTGTCAGCCCCCCTCCCTCCCTCCTCCCTCCCTCCCTCCATCCCTGTCAGCCCCCCCTCCCTCCCTCCCTGTCAGCCCCCCTCCCTCCCTCCCTCCCTGTCAGCCCCCTCCCTCCCTCCTGTCAGCCTCCCTCCCTCCCTCCCTGCCCCTCCTCCCTCCATCCATGTCAGCCCCCCTCCCTCCCTCCCTGCCTGCCTCCCTCCCTGTCAGCCCCCCCCTCCCTCCATCCCCCCCCCTCCCTCCCTGTCAGCCCCCCCCCTCCCTCCCTCCCTGTCAGCCCCCCCCTCCCTCCCTGTCAGCCCCCCCCCCACCCTCCCTCCATCCCTCCCTCCCTGTCAGCCCCTCCCTCCCTGTCAGCCCCCCTCCCTCCCTCCCAGCCTCCTCCATGTCAGCCCCCCTCCCTCCCTCCCTGTCCGCCCCCCTCCCTCCCTCCATCCAACCATCCATCTACGCTCCCCCCCTCCCTCCCTCCCTCCCTCCCACCATGTCAGCCCCCTCCATCCATCCATATCTGCTCCCTCCCTGTCAGCTCCCTCCCTTCTTCTGCAGCCGCGGCTCTCTGCCTCTTAGGGAACCGCGGCTGTGCTTTTAAAATCATCTCGGAGCCCTTCCTGTCTTGACGGGCTCCGTGCAGCATTGTCCCGCCTCCAAAGGAAGTGGTAAACAACTTCCTTTAGAGGCGGGACAATGCTGCACGGAGCCCGTCAAGACAGGAAGGGCTCCGAGATGATTTTAAAAGCACAGCCGCGGTTCCCTAAGAGGCAGGGAACCGCGGCTGCAGAAGAAGGGAGGGAGCCCATAACGCCATAAATACCGGGCGGGCAGTGTGCTCCGGAGCCGCGGCAAAGGTGAGAAAGAGCCGCATGCGGCTCCGGAGCCGCGGGTTGCCGACCCCTGTCCTAGATCATCTGCTTGACCACCCGATGCACTGGAAACACTTTCTGTGTCCTTCGTACTGCCTGCAGCAGTGGGTCCTCCAAGGCCTCCTCCTCGGCCGGGAGCCCTGCAGAGATATTCAGCGCCTTTAGGGACTCTTCTATAAGGGCTGGCAACTCTTCCCTGCGGAAGACAAGCCATGTCTGTTCTTCCCGGTCAGGAATTTCGCCATCCTCCAATTCCTCATCCTCCCCCTCCATTTCCAGTTCTAGAGGCTCCTCATCCTGTGCCTCAGATAGAGGGTGCCCTTTCCTACTGTCTCTCCAGGAAGCCTATACTCTGGCTTACTGCTCCCTCCAGCTGCTTAGGGACTGAGCATATTGGGTCTGGTAGGAGGTACCAGAGGTATATATACACTCGGAGTCATCAAAGTGATGACGTGCTCAGTCTCCAAGCTGCTGGAAGGGGAGCACAACCCAGAGGTGAGGGACTGGACTGGAGGGACGATTAGGAATTAAGAAAAGTGGTATAACATAAATCAATCAACTCTCTCAGAGGATTATTTGGCTGCCATGACTTGAGCACTTGTTTTTCTGTGCCTTGATTACTGCAACACATTGATCGTGGACCTCCCTAAGAGGGCAACTTCTCAATGCCAACTGGTTCAGAATACCGCTGCTATGCTTATTAAGGACCTTTGGAGGTCAGATCACGCTGCACCTATTTTAATACAGCTACACTGGCTTCCAATTTACTTCTGGATTGTATACAAGATTTTGCTGTTGACCTTCCAGGCTCTACACACTATGAAACTTTCAGATAAACTGCTACCTTATAAGTCTACTAGGTCTGCGCAGTCCCAGGAAGAGGTATTCCACGCTTTAAGAAAAGTAAAAGGAAGGCCAAAAAGCTGCCAGCAAGGATTAAAGATGAGGTCAGAGAGGTTGTTGTAGCCAAAAAAGCATCTTTCAGGAAATAGAAAAAGGAGCCAAAAGACAAAAATAGAAAACATCATAAGCACTGGCAAGTAAGATGCAAGGCACTGATAAGGCAAGCAAAGAGAGAATTTGAAAAAAAAGCTACCTGTGGGAGCAAAAACGCATAATAAAAACTTTTTCAAGTACATTTGTAGCAATTCAGACTATACCCCCCATTACTGAGTGCTTACAAGAGATGACAAATTGGCTGAGCAATAATAATTTAAACATCAACTACAAAAAGACGGAAGCCCTCATCGTCACACGTGACACATCCTTCACCCCTCCACCCACACTCAAAATACATGTAACATCCATCCCGGTAAAAGATGAAGTAAGATATCTTGGAATCACCCTGGACAGCAAGCTGAACCTACAAACACATATCAACAGAACCATCAGGAAAGCGTACGATAAGATGGCAATCAGAAGGCTCAAACCCCTTCTCAGCCAAGACCACTTTCGCTCAGTCACCCAAGAAATGGTTGCCCCCATCCTAGACTACTACAACTCTCTGTACCATGGCCTGCCAAAACAAACTATACGGCCTCTGCAGTTAGCCCAAATCACTGCGGCGCGAATTATCATTGGAGCAGCGAAACAAGACCATATAACATCCCTCTTGAATATGCTTCACTGGCTCCCAATCTGCTCCCGTATCAAATTCAAGACCGCCCTCAACATATCAAGACCAAACACAAGCTATCTGCCGATGTACTTCAAGACCTGATCCACAAGAACCCAATGACAAGACTATTATGACGCAACAAGATTGACACCATCTCCACAACCAGCAGATTCATAAAGGCTAAACAATCTACCACAGGGAGAATCTTGTCACTTGCAGGACCAGCAATATGGAACTCACTTCCTGACACCATAAGAGCTACCACTGACGCAAAAGACTTTTGGAAGACGCTAAACACCTTCCTTTACATATACTACTTTGGAAACATTACATAACAGCCTGATGGTAGATGCAGCCCGTCACACCACGGTAGCACCATACCCTTCAAACTGTTAGTAGATTCTGTCCATTAGCCCGGCTGTAAATAGGTTGTTGTAGTAAATAAGCCTCACTGTAAATAAGTCAAGTTCAACCAATCCTGCATGCCTACCCTCCCTCCATTATTATGTAATACGTTTGAATTATCCTGTAAACCGCTTTGATTGAAGGAGAAGGCGGTATAGAAAACCTGTTAAATAAATAAATACATAAGCCTGTGAGAGAGTCAGTAGAACCATTAGATGATGGAAAAGGGGCGCGAAGGATGGACAAGGCCATAGTGGAGAGACTAAATGAATTATTTGCTTCAGTCTTTACTGAAGAAAATGTAGAGAAGTTACCCATGCCTGAAATTGTATTTAAAGGTGACGAAACAGAAGAATTGAAAGAAATACTGATAAACTGAAGAGTAGCAAATCACCTGGACCGGATGATATACATCCAAGGGTATTGAAAGAACTGAAATATGAGATTGCTGACCTACTATTAAAAATCTGTGAACTATCATTAAAATCATCTGTAGTACCTGAAGACTGGAGAATAGACAATGTAACTCCTATTTTTAAAACAGATTCCAGGGGAGATCTGGAAAACTAAAGACTGGTGAGCCTGATGTCAATACCAGGCAAAATGGCAAAAACCATTATGAAGAATAAAGTTACTGAACATGGTTTAATGGGACAAAGCCAACATGAATTTAGCCAAGGAAAGTCTTGTCTTACTAATCTGTTATATTTTCTTCTGAAGGTATGAATAAACAGTTAGAAAAAGGTGAGCTGGTTGATATAGTGTATCTGGATTTTCCAGAAAGCCTCTGCCAAGGTCCCTCATGAGAGGCTCTTAGCGAAATGAAGAAGTCATAAGATAGGAGGCAATGCACTATTGTGGATCTGGAACTGGTTAAAAGATAGAAAGCAGAGAGTGAACATAAGATATGCCATACTGGGTCAGACCAAGTTCCATCAAGCCCAGCATCCTGTTTCCAACAGTGGTCAATCTAGGTCATATGTACCTAGCAGTATCCCAAAGAGACACAGGTTCCACACTGCTTGTATTGGGTCAAGCATTAATATCCTGGGTCCCTTTTTAATAATGGTTTATGGACCTTTCCTCCAGGAACTTGTCCAAACCTTTTTTAAACCCAGCTACACTAACAGCCTTTACTACATCCTCCAGTAACAAATTCCAGAGTGATTACATGTTGAGTGATTTTTTTTATTTGTCTTAAATAGTTTACCCTGTAGCTTCATTACATGTCCCCAAGTCTTTCTATATTCTGATAGCGTAAACAATTGATCTATGTTTACCTGTTCCACTCCATTCATTAATTTATAGACCTCTATCATATCTCCCCTCAGCCGTCTCTTTTCCAGGTTGAAGAGCCCTAACCTTTGTAGCCTCTCTTCATAGGAGTAGCCTTCCATCCCCTTTACCATTTTGGTGGCTCTTCTCTGTACCTTTTCTAATAACGCTATATCCTTTTTAAGATACGGCAACCAGAATTGCACACAATATTCAAGGTGCGGTCGTACAATGGAATGATATAGAGGCATTTTAATATCCTTTGTTTTATTTTCCATTCCTTTCCTTATGATACCTAGCATTCTATTTGCTTTCTTGGCCGCCGCTGCACACTGGGCGGAGGATTTTAACATGTTATCCACGATGACGCCTAAATCTTTTTCCTGGGTGATGGTTCCCAATGTGGAACCTTGCATCATGTAACCATAGTGTGGGTTGTTCTTTCCTAGGTGCATAACATTGCACTTGTCCACGTTAACTTTCATCTGCCATTTGGATGCCCAGTCTTCCAATTTATCCAGATCCTCCTGCAGTTTTCCACAATCCCCTTGGGTTTTAACAACCTTAAACAGTTTTGTGTCATCTGCGAATTTGATAACCTCACTAGTTATTCCCTTTTCCAGGTTATTTATGAATATGTCAAAAAGCAGCGGACCCAGTACAGATCCCTGGGGTACTCCACTATTCACCTTTTTCCATTGGGAAAATTGGCCATTTAGCACTACCCTCTGCTTTCTATCTTTTAACCAGTTCCTGATCCACAATAGTACACTGCCTCCTATCCCATGACTTTCAGTTTTGCCAAAGGTCTCTGATGAAGGACCTTGTCAAAGGCTTTCTGAAAGTCCAGATACTCTATGTCAACCGACTCACCTTTGTCTACCTGCTTATTCACACCTTCAAAAAAAACATAACAGTTAGTAAGACAAGATCTTCCTTGTCTAACGCCATGTTGGCTGTCTCCCATTAGGCCATGACTATCTACATGCTGAGTAATTTTGTTTTTTATGATAGTTTCTACCATTTTTCCCGGTACTGACATCAGGCTCACCAGTCTGAAATTTCCCGGATCACCCCTGGAACCCTTTTTAAAAATTGGCGTTACATTGGCAATCCTCCAATCTTCAGGTATTACAGATGATTTTGATAAATGTTCACAGATTACTAGTAGCAGGTCTGCAATCTCATATTTCAGTTCTTTCAACACCCTTGGATGTATACCATCTGGTCCAGGTGATTTGCTACTATTCAGTTTATCAAATAGTTGTAATACATCTTCCCGGTGTAGCGATATTTCTCTCAATTCCTCTGCAGTATCACCTTTAAATACCACTTCAGTCTTGGGTAACATCCCTACATCTTCCTCAGTAAAGACCGAAACAAAGAATTCATTTAGTCTCTCCGCTATAGCCTCATCTCCTCCTCTTACTGCCCCTTTTACCCCTCTGTCATCTAATGGTCCAATTGACTCTCACAGGCTTTTTTGCTACAAATGTACTTGAAAAAGTCTTTATTTTGGGTTTTTGCTTCCATAGCAAGTTTCTTTTCAAATTCTCGCTTTGTCTGCCTTATCAATGCTTTGCATTTAACTTGCCAGTGCTTGTGCTGTTTCCAGTTTTCGTCCTTTGGCTATTTTTTCCATTTCTTGAGAGATGCTTTTTTGTTACGTGCTAAATGGTCAGTTTTCTCAATGGGGAAAGATGCACAGTGGAGTGTGATCTGTGATGGGCCTGCTGCTTTTTAACATATTCATAAATGACCTGGAAATAGGAATAACGAGTGAGGTGATCAAATCTGCAGATGACACAAAATTATTCAAAGTTGTTAAAACATAAGAGGATTGTGAAAAATTGCAAGAGGACCTTGATAAATTGGAAGACTGGATGCCCAAATGGCAGATGAAATTTAACGTGGACAAGTGCAAAGTTATGCACCTAGAAAACAAACAAGTCAAACTACAGTTACACGATGCAAGGTTCCACATTAGGAACCACCAGCACCCAGGAAAACAATTTAGTCATCATCATGGATAATACGTTGAAACCTTCTGCCCAGTGTTCAGCTGCCGCCAAGAAAGCAAATAAAATGCTAAGAATCATAAGGAAAGGAATGGAGAATAAAACCAAGGATATTATAATGCCTCTTTTATCATTCCATGGTCCAAATATTGTGTGCAATACTGGTCGCCATATCTTAAAAAGGATATAGCAGAATTAGAAACAGTACAGAGAAGAGCCACTAAAATGGTAAAGGGGATGGAAGGATACCCCTATGAGGAAAGGCTTAAAATGTTTATGACTCTTCAACTTGGAAAAAAAGACAGCTGAGGGAAGGTATGATAGTGGTCTATAAATTAATGAATGGAGTGGAACGGGTAAAGCATAGTTACTCACCTGTAACAGGTGATCTCCGGGAACAGCAGGAATTTAGTCTTCACATATGGGTATCATCGGTACCAACGGAGCCTGCGCGGGAACGTTCCCCAGTGTCCAATAGGAAAGATTTTGGGAGCATCCCACAGCGCCTGCGTGCTGCCTTCCCGCCTTTCCCAACTGTCCCTCTCCAGTTGAGTTTAAAGCTGAGACAAAAGAGAGGGAAAGAGAGAAAGAGATAGAGAGATACAACTCCTAGGGGAGGTGGGTGGGTTGTGAAGACTAAATTCCTGCTGTTCCCGGAGATCACCTGTTACAGGTGAGTAACTATGCTATCTCCAGGAACAAGCAGGAATGTAGTCTTCAAATATGGGGACTCCCTAGCTGCAGATGCCAGGGAGAAGGCCCCAGAAGTTGTGTGCCCTTGTGAAAGGGCTCCACTTCTCCCCATAGATTTCTGGCATCCTACCAGGGATGGTGGGTAGGAGTTGATTAAGTATGGAACAGGTGTTGAAGAACAGCCTGACCAAACAAGGCATCCCGGCGGGAGTCCTTGTGTAAGCAGTAATGGGCTGTGAAGGTATGAACCGAAGCCCAAGTAGCTGCTCGACAGATGTCGTTGATAGACAAAGAGTGAAGATGAGCCATAGAGGCTGCCATGGCTCTCACATTGTGAGCTGTGACATGGCCTTCAAGAGGAAGGTTTTTACTCTCATAGGCAAAAGATATACACTGTGCAATCCAGCTGGACAGTGTTCTTTTGGAGACTGGAAGTCCCAAATGACTAGGATCAAAAGCAACAAAGAGTTGAGAGGACTTTCTATGTTGCTGTGTCCTCTGCAAGTAAAAGGCCAAAGCTCTTTTACAGTCCAACGTATGAAGATTCCTTTCTGCATTTGAGGCGTGAGGCCTTAGAAAGAATACAGGAAGGTACACTGCTTGGTTTAAATGAAAAGGTGACACCACCTTTGGCATAAAGTGTGGATGAGTCCTAAGGACTACCTTATCAAGATGGAACCTTGTATAAGGAGGATCAGCCACCAACGCTTGCAATTCACTGATGCGACGTGCTGATGTGATTACAATGAGAAAGATGACCTTCCAGGAAAGGAATTTCAAAGAGGTAGTGGCTAATGGTTCAAAGGGCGGTTTCATGAGCTGCCCAAGAACCAGATTTAAGTCCCATGCCACCGGTGGTGGCTTAATGGGAGGCTTAGTTAAAAGAAGGCCTCTCATAAATCTCGCTATGAGAGGATGAGAAGAAATAGGTTGTCCATTTAGAGGCTTGAAAGAAGCTGCAATAGCACTCAAATGAACTCTCACTGAATTGGTCTTAAGCCCTGCATTTGATAAATGAAGGAGATACCTCTGGAATCATTACTGGAGTATCGCAAGAGGGTTAAGACCCTTCTGCGAGCACCATATGGTAAACCTTTTCCACTTAAATGCATAAGAGTGTCTTGTGGAAGGCTTCCTGGAAGTATAAAGGATATCCTTTACCTGCTGGGAAAGGTTAAGACCGTGAAGTTCTAGGCTTTCAGCAACCAGGCCCTGAGATGCAGAGACTGGGGATTGGGATGCCACAGCATCCCGTCCTCTTGAGAAAGGAGATCTGGAGCAGATCCTAACTCCAGAGGTGGAGCTTGAGAGAGATGTAGGAGCAGAGCGTACAACATTTGCTGTGGCCAACGTGGAACTATGAGAATCATATGACCTCTGTCTCTCTGAAGCTTGAAAAGGGTTTTGGGAATTAGGGGAATGGGTGGAAAGGCATACAGGAAGTCCTGACCCCAATGGAAGAGGAAAGCATCCCTGGCCTGACAACCCTGAGCCGGAATTCAAATGATGTGGAATTCAAATGAAAGAATTCAAAAAGATGTGGAACAGACACAAAATCCCTTTATAGCAAGAGGAATCAAAACAAACTTAGGTAACTTTTAAACGTCAAAAAAATAAAAATAAGAGAGAGGTAACCTACAAACCTTAACCAAAGACACACATGGAGTAAGCATGTGCAGAGGGGGTAGTCTGCATGGAGTGATGGGTAAAACCCTAAACAAAGGCACAGAGTTAGGTTACATGCAAGGAGCTGAAGATATAATCCTCACCACCTCACTGGGCACACTAGATGGACCATGCAGGTCTTTAGATTAATAACATAGTAAATGACGGTGTGTGGCTGCAGCCAGGAAGGCAAATGGAATGCTGGGAATCATGGGGAAGAGAGTGGACAATGAAACCGGGGATACTGTGGTGCCTCTGTGAGAAACTTTCACAAACGGTTGTGTGCTGTGTATGGAATAGACTGCCTTTTAGTCTCTGGTTCATAGTGGTGAGCCCAGGTTTCGTCACCTGTGACGATCCGGGACAAAAAGGCCTCCCCCTCAGCTTCAAAACGCTCCAACAAATCAGAGCAGATGTCTTTCCTTTGCAATTTATGTTCGGTTGTGAGACTTCACGGAACCCATGTTGCACACATCTTTGAATATCCCAAAGAGTCAATAAACAGAAATTAGACCTTACCTGCTAATTGTCTTTCCTGGAGATCTCTCCGGGCCAGTCCAGGAACAAGTGGGTTGTCAATCCCCTTCAGCAACTGAGGACTGAAATCTTAAACTTTGAAGAACTGGCATCTGACTCCCTCTGCTGGCCACTCCCAGTCTAACTTTAACAAAGCAGATGAAAAAATTAATGGCCAAAAACCAGAAGAAAAGTAGAAAAATGGTAAATACGAAACCGCAGCAGCCTCGCAGTTATGTGATGTAACAGGCAAAAAACAGGTTTCTCCCTGAGATGTTTATTTATTTATTTTGTTAAAAAAAAACAAAAAAAACCGAACAAGATAAAACGTAACCCATGAACGAGAACCCATGAGTGAGAACAGAGAAACAACTCGGTAGAACCATAGCATGAACGAGAACAGAAAAAACATCTCATTAGAACCCATGGCACGGACGCCACCACCAGCCACCGAGAATCCTTAGGTCCCCGCGCTACACGGAAATGTGACAAAAAACATGGGTGGGTCCTGGACTGGCCCGGAGAGATCTCCAGGAAAGACAATTAGCAGGTAAGGTCTAATTTCTGTTTCCTGTTCGACTCTCCGGGCCAGTCCAGGAACAAGTGGGAAGTACCAGAGCAGTATCTAACCACGGGAGGGACCGAACAGGCATACGAGGACGACCGACGCCCTCACACAGGCCTAGCTCTCGGCCAAGACCGCAAGCCTGCAAAGTTCCGCAAACGTGGAAGCGACGACTACGTAGCCGCCCGACAAAAATCCACCGGCGGAACCCAAGCATATGTCGCCCAAAACGACACTGGACTGCCCGTAAAACGAGCACGAATATCCTTCAGCGGGACTTTCCCCGCGCTCTGCTAGGACAGCCCAATCGCCGGTCCACCAATGGATGACTAGACGCGGCTGCGCCCTTTCGAGACCCGGCAAAAAAATAACCGTTCCGAGACCCAGAAAGACGTAGTGTTTCGGAGGAGCTCCTGAGTCATCCAAGAACGTCGCCAACGGGAAGATCTCCGACCCGAAAGGAGGGGAGAGCGATAGACAGTGATATGGAATCTAGAGACGAACTCCGGAAGAAAGGAGGGAACCGTCCGCAACCGCATTCCGTCCTCTGAAAAGTGTAGATAGGGAGCCCTACACGATAGAGCAGGGAGATCCGAAATCCACCTCGCGGAACAAAAAGCCCCGAAAGAGGCCATTCCGAAGAAGTTCCCTGAGCGAGAAATCGCTGCCTGGGAAAAAGAGAGGTCGCGCCACGTCGCAAGCAGTGAAGTCAAAATCCACGGAGGAACCCCATCGCGAAGAGGGGAATGAAAGTACTGAACCGCTCGAAGAAAAAAGGAAGCACCGCTGAATGAGCTGTAGACGAAGCCCGCTCACACCTCCGCGACAGGAAGAGATCGCCGCTAAGCGCCATTATCCAAACTGTCCGGAAGAAAAGACAGCACGATCGGAACCAAGGCATCGCTAGGCCGGAGTTCGGTTCTCCGCAGCAAGACCCAGAAAGACGCCCTACCCGAACCGAAGCCAGGGACTGGGAACGCCTGCGATCCTGCAGCCCAGAGACTATGACCGAAGGCGAATACCCTTACCAGAACCACCGGCCCCTGCTCAGAGCCAAGCCGGAAGAGCGAAGCAATCCACTTCGGGCATGAGCCGAGGCCGCTGGAACAGAAACCCCCCCTCGAGGGATACCGCCAAGCTTTGTGGATGAGAAGATGCCCAAAATCCGCATACCACGCCTGCTAGGGCCAAGCTGGTGCAAAGATAATTACTAGGCCGCAGCGACCTGCTATCCTCCGAATCACTCTATTGACCATCCTCCGGTGGCCATGGCTTCCCCAGCCCAACGAGACCATCCAACATGCGCACCCTGCGCCTGCGGAAGATCCCGAGAAGCTTTGGCATCGCCGAAGGGAAGCAGAAGAAGCACCATAGGCTGCCCCCAACACAGGGTCAGATCGTGAAACACTACAGCGTGCAGTGACCAAGCCCCGGAACCACCATAGGCGTGCTGAGTAAAGCCGCCAGGCTTTTTTTTTTTTGTTGTTGTTTCTGCCGCTGACAGGGCTAGGGAAAGCACTTCTGCCCAAGACCTGAGCTGCAGACTCCGCTGCAACAACTCCGCGCTGCCAGTGCCGCCTCGATGAGAGAAAAAAAAGACACCGTCACCGCCTATTCCGAGAAAAAACATGCCCATCGCCGTCTGGGAGCAGAGGAAGAAAAAGAAAAATCTGCAGCGCTAGAAACACTGCTGGAACCCTACCAGATAATGGGAAAAATTCCGGATCTCCGGTGCTGAAGCCCCTGTGCAACCTCGCCGGACCCTGAGTCCCCCAACCGACGAGACTGACGCATCCATCTGTCGCAACCAACACCCCGGCGGACTGGCTTAAGGGAAGCCCCGCACTCAGAAGAACCGGCCCCGGCCACCACTGGAGACTATCGGAGATGACGCACAACCGGGGCAACCTGTATGCCAAGGGCAAATCTGGAGAAATGCAGCGCGATAACAACACTCGCTGCAACGTCCGCATGTGGGCACTTGCCCACAGAACGAGGCCGAAGGACGCCGCCATGAAAGCAAGGAGCAGCAGATAGCGCCACGCCGACAACGCTCGAAGATGCAAGCAGCCTGCACCTACGACAGGAACGTCAGCATGGAGCCTATCGGCAGAAAAAATACCCCGACCTGGAAGGTGAATACCGCCCCTAACGAGAGGAATCTCGTAACCGGCTACAACTGATCGTTGGCTCGATTGAGCACCCAACGCAGGAGCTGCAGGAGACGGACCACCCGCGCCGTGGCCGCCCGAGACTCCTATACCAACGGGGTCCGAATTAGCCAGCCGTCGAGGTAAGGGTGCACGAAAAACGCCCGCTCTCCATAAGGCCGCCACCACTACTACCAGCAGTGAGTAGCTGCCGTCACCGGAAGTGCTATAGCCTGTCAGAGAGAACAGGTTGGGTGATAGGAAGGTGCGGGGTGTCGCAGCCAGGCCAATCGGAAAGGCTGAAAACTGGAAATGACCCGTATGCCCTGCAAAATGGAGCAAGACGGTGATGTTCCGGCCGAATTACAAAGGCATTAGCAACCCTTCACTGAGATCTTGATATTGAAATCCAACTATCATATTTACACCACCATCAGCCAGACAGAAGGAGCCTATAAAAATACATTATTGGACATCACACTGCCAAACATTAAGCTAGTAAATCTGTTTACCTAGACTCATGGCTATTTCTCAGTGGAAATGGGTGATCTGCAAATTTCCCAGCCTTCCTGCAGATAAAAACATATACCAATGGTTTCACCTGGGGAAATTGCTATCTACACCTCTTCCTGTGGCCAATCTGGCCAAGGAGTAACAGAGAGGAAGATTGTGAAGCAGTTTAAGAGCTCCTTATTATTATTATCCCGTACATTGCTACAGCAATGGGCGGCTAAAGAGAGACACACCCCCAAGAAGAGGCGGGCATACGACTTAAGATTTGCCTACGGGGTCAATGCTTTGAGCAAACTCTGGGTGTAACCCTAGGTCTAATGGCAAAGGTCTGGAGAGTTAAAGAAATTGAAAGAGCCTAGCATATAAAGACTCGCAAGGACTTTAAGTACAAACTGAGGAAAAGCGAAAAAATAAATTACACCACCAAATGGAAGTGGGAAAAGAGCAAGAAAGAGGGCAGCTTCAAAGAAAAGATGCAGTCCTGAATAAAAGTGTAGGGCACGAATCACGGTGTACGCTCAAACAAGAGCATGAAAAATTCGTGATTAACAGCAATCATCGTGGAACACGTACTTAGCTATTGAAAAAAGCATTCCATAATACAAGTTAATCTAAGCAAGCCAAGCCCTAAATAAATCTACTTCCTTTGAACCTGGACAAGACAAGCAACACCCCGGACTCCTTTATATCTGCAAGCCAGTATGTCTGAGAAAGTGATTTTTGTTGTTTCGTTGCATGACACCGATATAGATTGTGTAATACTTGGCCCCTGCCAATATGCTAAATGGAGGTAGCAGTTATGATGAGTTTGAAACTATGAAAAAGGACCACGCTTTTGTCCACCTACTTGTAAGTGCCACATGGAAAGCAGGTAATGAAAACACTGCTGTGTCGGTTGTACCACACTCAGGCTACCGACAACGCCTGGGTAAAGAGAGAGGCCCAAGGTTCCTCTATGGAAAGATCCAAAACATACTGAGGTCGATAGCGGACCCAAACGCAGCTGCGTACCCGTCCGTGCTAGACCAACTCGGGATCTGAAACAGGCTCCCTAAGGAGAGCCGTAGCAAAGTCCGTTCCGTGGCCACCGGCCAATGGACCCTCATCAGGCAGGGCAGGACAGGCCTAGGCAGAGAGACTGGCGCAGCCTCAGCCACAAAGGATTTTTCCTGAGCCTGCAGCGGCTTTCATAACCTGAGGAAGGGCTAAAAGCAAAGCTACAGAAAAAAATAGCCCCAAAGTCCTGTGACATGTCTGGCAAGGAGGGTGAAGGAGCTTCCTCCCCCTGAACCCGCCGCTTTGACTGCGGTGTTATCTATCTTAGCGGACTTATCCTGAGGAGCCAAAGATATTAGAGCTGTAGTTTAAAAGATGGACTAGTCCCAGCTTTCATTCCATAGGTGAGGTTTGAACCGGAGACCGATTGATCTTTAATGAACTGACTGTGCCAGTAGGCTATAGGAACAGTGTTAGCCCGGGTTGCCGTTCCCGCCAAAAATAAACCGTTGGGGAGGCCTGCGTCTGAGACAGGAGCTATGCCCGTGAGGCCCTACCCCAAACGGAGCAAACCGAAATCCCACTTTAAATACCAAACCAAAAAAAAAAACGAAGAAAGAAAAAAAAAACCCTCTTCAGACCGGCTCCTGAGAATCCGCCGCGGGAAAAAGAAATGTCGACCAAACGCCAAAGAAAATGGCCGCCGGCACACACAAAACTAACAAACCAGCTGAAAAGAAAAAAAGGACCAACCTTAATAAAAAAAAGACTCCTTCTCCTGCAGCTCCTGGCACCCACTGCTAGTGGGGAGGGAAGCTGAGCCCCGGAGGCAGCAGGCAGGTATCTGGGGCTCCCAGCACCGCACTGCTCTCTGCTCTAGTAAACGGAGCTGAAAGTGAGACAGGCTCTGCCTCTTCAGCCCCGTGCCTCGGAGCGCCGTTAAATATTTGTCGGCTGCAATCGACACTGGCAGGAACCCTGCTAGGGTTCCCTGCTATGTACCACTGCTGAAAGTACACAAAATAAAACAAAAAGAAATAAAATTTCTAAACCTTAAGCATCTGAATGTGGGAGCCAGCCAGGATCACGTCCTTCAGCTGCTGAGGACTGAAAAGACTGGGAGTGGCCAGCAGAGGGAGTCAGATGCCAGTTCTTCAAAGTTTAAGATTTCAGTCCTCAGTTGCTGAAGGGGATTGACAACCCACTTGTCCCTGGACTGGCCCGGATTGTCGAACAGGAATTGTCATTGCTCTACCTCTACTGACGGAAAGCTGTACGGACAATTCCCTGACTCGTGATGCGCCAATCCGCATGAATGTCATCAGCGCGCTGCAAATTGTCTGGATTCTGGACTGGTGACTGAGGCAGGACGCCCAGATCGTGGCCGATCTTCCAGTTCCATTTTACCACTTCCTAAAGCTTTTACTCTCTTCACCCATCGTCCAATGGTGCTCCTATCTACCGCAGAACTTCCATACACAGCACACAACAGTTTGTGAAAGAAAGTGTGAGAAACATTCTCCTCCACCAAGAATTCAATTACAGCTCGTTGTCTGTACCATGTGTCACTCACAGATGCCATTTGAAGGATCATTACCACCTCGCTATTTGTCGGATGAGAGTAAAATTACACACGTGTCCTTTGAAGTTCCAAGTTAATACCCTTTCAATTTCACACCTCTATCTTCATTCTGGACTGAGAAAAAACATGTGGGGCATCACTTTCTGAGCAACCCAGTATGTATGAGCTGCAAACTGCCACCCCCTTCTCCCCAAAAAAACATAGAAACATGACGGCAGAAAAAGACCACATGGCCTATCTAGTCTGCCCTTCCATATCAACCACTACAACAAAGCAAAGTTACTCTCACCTGTAACATGATCTCCGGGAACAGCAGGAATTGAGTCTTCACATATGGGTGACATCGGCACCGATGGAGCCCGTGCAGGAACGCTCCCCAGCATCCAATAGGAAAGCCTTTGGAAGCATCCCACTGCACCTGCATAGCTGCCTTCCCGCCTTTCCAGCTCTCCCTCCTCAGTTCTTCGTTTTCCACGGAGCAGACAAGAGGTAATTCCTGTCACCGCAGAAAATTTGTTTTGGTTTTTTTTCTTATTTTTTTTGTGGTCGCGTCTGCCTATGTCCCTCGTAGCAGAGCTTGCTTTCCATCTAAAGAGGCTCTCCTTCAGTGCATTTATGTCTCAATCATATCACCTCTTTCCTGCCTTTCCTCTCAAGTATACAGATTAAGATCCTTAAGTCTGTCCTCATATGCTTTATAACGAAGACCACTAACCATTTTATTAGCCCCTTCTGCACCTACTCCAACCTGTTTATATCCTTTTGAAGGTGCGGTCTCCAGAACTGCACACAATACTTCAAATGAGGTCGCACCAAAGACTTATACAGAGGCACTATCACCTCCTTTCTTCTGCTGGCCATTCCTCTCCCTATGCACCCAAGCATCCTTCTAGCTTTCAGTCGCCTTTTCTACCTGTTTAGTTACTTTAAGATCATCAGACACAATCACACTTAGGTTCTGCTCTTCTTTTGTGCACAGAAGTACTTCACCCCTCTATACTGTATCGCTCCCTTGGATTGCTGCAGCCCAAATGCATGACCTTGCATTTTTTAACATTAAATCTCAGCTGCCAATTTCTAGACTATTCTTCAAGCTTAGCTAGATCCCTCCTCATGTTATCTACACCTTCCTGGGTGTCTACTCTATTGCAGATTTTGGTATCATCCGCAAAGAGGCAAACCTGACCTGACAGCCCTTCCGCAACATCACTAACAAAGATTTTAAAAATATGTTAAAAAAATACCTTCATCAGGTTCCACTTGGACCCCAATGCATGTTCTGAAAATGTGATGTTCCAGGACAACAGACAAAATGGCATTACTGCATGTCAACACGTATTGAGAGTAATTTATGTGCAAAAAAGGTTTGTAAAAAGGCCTCTTATAAAATTAGGTCACACCTAAAAGTACACATGGTGCAAGACAGGACATACTTGTAGAATCGACATTCTCAGGTTAGGAGTTAAGGTAGATTGTGGGCAAAGTTACAATTTACATATATATATTTGTCTGTTGTCAAGCATGCATGGAGGATGTTTACTAAAGAGTGTTAGCTGTCACTACAGTGCTAGCATGGGACCATCGTGCCCTTGTGACTGCTAACTGCAGGCAATTTTTTGAGCTAACTGCATATTGTGTTAGTAGCAAGAGTGGGTAGGATGTGGGCAGTGGGTCTACCTGTATCGTGCAGTTCCTGTGGGCACTGATAGCATGTGGTAGACGCACATTTTGCAGACACTACAGATGCAGTTAACGCCACCTCAATGGCTGCATCCACTATGCTGTCATGCTGCAATCCCGGCATTTTCATCACATTGTCCGCTGAAAAAATGCTGGGCACTCCCTCAATAGATAACAGGCGACATTTGCCAGCTACTGCAGCACTTTTTGCACTAACAGCTGGCGTTAGCTGCAACAGCCTAATGTCCTTTAGTAAACATACCCCATAATATCTGAACCTTAAGCACTACTGTATTTCTGCAGGATTTTCCTAGTATTTTATAAGGACACATAGATGCCCATGTGTCTTTATAAAATTGACCTTCTTGCCCTACTAACTTGGTCATCCAGTTATAAAGTTACCCTCATTATGTATTACAGATTCCGTTTTATGCAGTGGGGCTTGCAATACATATTGCATGTTGGCATGCAATGACAGTTGTGCATGCTATTCCATCTGGCTGAAAGTTACTGGATAGGGGGAAGAAAAAATTCATAAAGAGACATAAAAATATCATACACCTAATTGCCTTCCTTTAGCAAACAGGCTAATAACATATACTAAAGGAAGAAAACATATGAATAAGACCAAAAGAGAAAGAGGCAAGTCAAGCTGATGTTATTTGGCGAATACTGTGGCAGGAAAGAAATCCTAGGCTATGACGCGTGGTGGTCACTCTGTACTTTCAAACAGCAAAATAAACGATTGGCTTGCACTCCTGTTCTGCTAAGTACGTAACCACAAGTATTTCAAGATAGAAAAATAGAGAGGAAAAAAAAAAGATCTCAACTAAATGTGTTCTTCTTCCTTGCGATTTCAGGATGCTTTCTCACGAAACCCTTTACAAGCCACCAACGTGTCGCTGTGAGCTTGTTCATCCCCTGGCTAAACTTTCTTCCTGAAGCGGGCGGTAAACGCGTTTCAAAAGTTGTTGCATACATCATTCAACGCAAACCACCTTCCTCCCCGCCACGTGTGGCCCGCGGGGGTTTCTTTCCTCTGAACTTTGGCTAGACGTAGCAGCCTAAAGCCCGACTGCAGCTCCGCTTAGCGCGGAACGCGTCTCCCGCTCACAGGGCAACGTTATAAATGGGCGCAGGAGTCTGCCCCGTAGGGGAGGCCGCTGAAACCCTACTACCACCCCACCCTACCCTGAGAGAGCCGCGGCTCCCTGGACGGCCCCCCTCCCCTTTCCAAATCTTTCCACGCAAGGAAAACGAAAGCCAAGCCCCAGCGCTCCATCATCACCTCCCGCCTCTGCCCTGGCCGGCCGGAGCGAGGCTTTACCGTTGCAGAACTGGAGCAGCGACGAGGTGTCGTAGAGGCTGCTGCTGTAGCTGGAGAAGCCGTCGTCCATCCTGAGCCTCCCAGTCACCGGGTGTAACTCCGAGCGAGCCGCGCTGAGGAACCCGAGGAGCTGCGGCCCGCCTGCCACTCACTACCACCGCCGCCGCCAGTTACCATAGCAACCCATCCACTCCGCACCCCTCGCCGCCCCGCCCCGCTTCGCTTTCCGAACTCCAGCGCGCGGACGTGGAGCTCGAGCTGGGCGAGGGGGAGGAGCCGCAGCCGCCGTCACCGGGCGGTCTGGGGAGGTGGTTGGATCGTGCGCCGCTGAAAGGGACGGAGCTGGGTGCCGGGCCGCAAAGTAGACGAGCGGCGAGGAGACCTGGGCCGATTTCGGAGCTGGACGGAGCAAAACGAGCGGACACTGTTTTACAGTTCTAGCGGAGCGTTTCCATGAGATAGGGGTCATCCTCCTCCGCGAGAAGCTGCTCTGCCAGATACTAATGAGGGACAGTAGTGTGGAAGAGTTTCGGAGTTTGGTTTTCCCTTTTAATGAAAGGGATAACGGGCTATCTTTCTGCTCCAAAAATATAAGATGTGCATACGCTTACAGTAGGGTAATACTGCCTGCAGGTGATGCTCTCAAAGGGGTTACCGTCCACCCTCATGCCTACGGAAAAAAAGGGCGATGTCTGAGCAGTGCCTTCATAGTGGCCATAATAGACCTGGTACCAAGACAAGCCGCAAAGCGCAAAGTTCTCATCAGCCCCAAGAAGTTGGCCAGTCTCTGACCTAATTGACCTGGACAGATGAATCAGAGAAAGGACGATGCTCTCGAAGGAAAGAAAAAAATGAAATATTCATTTTGACAGATATGTGTTTGCTGAAATGGGAAGCCATTAGTTTGGTCCCTGAGCTTAAGAACTTTGGTCTCGGGGAAATACAAAACTGCACTTGAAATGCTAGAAATGGGAACAGTGAGGAATGTTCTGGCAGCTTTCCCTAAAAAAAGTCACATAAAAAGATGATTTGTATTGTTTGCTACTTTCACAGTGTCTATAAGTGCGATTGGTAAAAAGGGTATTTAATAGCTATTTAAATAATTATAGGCTATATTATAAATTATAGCAAATGTGTCCCTAAAAGAGTACTAACAACATATAAGAGACAATTAATTTGGTGGGTAAAACAAAAACATTAAGCTTACTGTTTTACATTTTGTTTCATTCCTAGCAGATACAGTGGTGTGCAAAAGTCTGGAATCACTTGTAAATTGAAGTTGAAAAAACGTCAATGACCTTATATCTTAATTTCTTTTTCCTCCCAGTGGCTTTTTCTGTGTATCTCATGATAAGTGATAGATTTGGCTATTAGGGCCAACTTTTAGTATTGGTTTGGCTCTTATTTTCTGAGTTTGTTCCCCATAGTTGTCCTATTACCAACTACTACCAGAAAGTGCACCAACCCCTGATCGCACCCACTATGGACCTCTGATTGAAAACTGAACTATACTGTCCATGTCTAAAGTCTGTCCTATGTCAAAATCATCAATGTTGCCTACCTGGTGATGGCCCCACCCTTATACTTAATTATCCCCACCCTTGAGTGTAGCGCCGCTTTGACCCGGTGAAAAGTGGGATATAAATACAGTTAAATAAATAAATTGATAGATTTTCTGTGAAAATCGCGTAATGTACATCGTTGGCCAACGATATATTATTGTAAGTATGCTTTAAAATATTATGGGCGCATGCCAGGTTTCCTTCAAATTAATTTCCTGATCGTACCTCCAGTCCAGTCCCGGAATCCTTGGGTTCTCAACCTCTACCAGCAGCTTTGGAAACTGAGAAACTTTAGAGCTGTGATGTCACTGGTGGCATATAAGCGCTGGCACCACCTCCTCTCCTCAATTATCCAAAGCAGCTTGAGGGGTGGTGAGCCCAGGGATTACAGGGCTCCCTTGAGGAACAATTAGGCAGATTTTCTTAAAAAAAAAAAAAAAAAGAGGGGCAGAGGTGTGTGCTGATTTCGCGTTAAATTGGCTGATTTTTGGCTCCTTCTTGACAGGGCTGTTGGTCGAGTCGGAGGCTGCCTTGAGCTTCTCTTTCTCCTTCCCTTCCCTCCCCTCCCCTCCCCTTTTTTCTACTTGAGGTCCTGTTGGGGGGGGGAGAATCGGCTGCCGGCGGGGTGCTTCTGCGCTGGGCAAGGGACACCTGCGCCTCGGTAGCTGTTCCTGTCAGCAGCTGTCAGGCATCGCCATAGGGCTGGACTTAGCACGCAGAAGACCTGCCTGCTAGCGCTTGAGCCGCCCTCTCTGTTATAAGCGCGATCATGGAAGAGATCGCAATACTGGCGGTTTTCAGCGGTACTGAGGCTCCGGAGCAGCAGGAGTGCTCAGATCGCTGAGTATAGCAGTCCAGATGGTGATCGGAAGCCTGAGGGGTAAGGCAGCCTATTGAGCGGCATTTTTGCTGTGCAGTGAGAGACAGGCCGCACCGAGTGCGTTCAGCTTGGGGAAAAAAGCGCCGGGGATCAGTTTAATTTTCTGAGGCCCGTAGTGCGGTTGGAAAGCAGCGGTTTGAACAGTTTACTTCAGTTTTTCGCTGTACCGACAGTTTCTTTAGGTTTCTTGAAAAAAAAAAACCCATAAATACAGACAGAAAAGCCCTTTTGTTTCTTTTAGTGGGAAGCATGCCAGCCAAGCAGCTTTGTTTGCTATGTGGGGCTAGGAAGAGTTCAGTTACTCCGGAAGGGGTATGTAAAGGCTGTAGTCTTGAAACTGGTGCTGGAGAGCTACCTGCTGAGGTGGGAGCAGAGGGGACGGAGGGCTCCATGGAAAAGGGAGAGCCGGTTCTAGTCCCGCTGGGGCCGGCCCCCCCCCCCCCCCCCCCGAATCGGGGGTTACGACGGTGTCTGGACAAGATCCCTTGCATTCAAAGCTGCCGGTTTCAGGAAGCTTGGCGGCTATTTTTTCTGCAGATTTCTTGACTTAATTCATAAGGCCTTGGGCTCTTCCCAGGAGGCACCAGTAGCAGGTCCTTCAGGGGAGAGTTTCAAGGGAAAGAGGTTCTCCGGTTCCAGGGGACGGCTCTGGCAATGTGGCGAAGAAGGCCCGATTAGACAGAGATAGATTGGATCAGTCAGTGCTGTCAGAGGATTTGCGCACAGAGGAAGCAGACCTTGAGGAAGGCCTGGAAGATGATTTAGAGGAAGGTGAGATTAAGGATCAGGAGGATCAAGCGAGAGTGGTTAGGGTCTTCTGTAGGGAGGAGCTACCAGCTCTCATTTTGGAGTCCCTTAAGACCCTAAATATGCCACTGGCAGGTCCGGCAGAGGATGCCACCCCGGAGGATCCCTTACTGCAGGCTTTTCGTAAGACACAGAGGGCATTCCCAGTACATAGGGTGTTTAAAGAAATGATTCAGGAGGAGTGGGATATGCCCGAGGCAGTGCTCTAGGGTGATGTCGTGGCTTTATCCACTGATGGATCAGGATCGGGAGCTGTTTAAGGCTCCAAAGGTGGATGCGGCGGTTTCTGCGGTAACTAAGAAAAACACCATTCCGGTGGAGGGGTCAGCGGCGCTTAAGGATGTGCAGAACCGTAAGCTGGAAACGTTGCTGAAGCAAGTTTTTGAAGCAAATGCGTTATCTTTGCAGGCGTCTATTTGCGGGGCTTGGGTAGCCAGAGCCTGTTTGCAATGGGCGCAGCGGATTCAAGGTGAGAGCTTGGTGGAGGAGACCGAAGAGGCGTCCAGGTTGGAGACCGGAGCGGCCTATTTAGCTGATCTTCATTATGATCTCATCCGGGGTTTGGCGAAGAGTATGGCCTCGGTAGTAGCGGGCCGCAGATGTCTCTGGCTCCGGAATTGGACGGCTGACGGTTCTTCTAAGGCTAGGTTGAGTAAGCTTCCTTTCCGGGGCAAGCTTCTGTTTGGAGAGGATTTGGAGAAGTTGGTAAAGGATTTAGGAGAGTCCAAGGGGGGTCGGCTGCCGGAGGATAAGCAGAAGCCGGCTCGTTCAGGCCTCGGTTTTCGGGGACAGCAACGTGATTTTTATCGTTTTCGGAACTCGAGGTTTGGACAGGGGCAGCGAGGGCGTTTCCCTTCTCGGAACTAGGGGTTTCGGGGGTTTTGAGGGGCGAGCAGAAGCTTTTTGCAAGCGGCCTCATCCTCTTCCTTCAAAAAGTCACAATGAAGTCAGGCGGGCCCAGGAGGGGTTGGTTCCCATGGGAGGCCGTTTGCGGGAGTTTTACCCTGCCTGGGTCCAGCTCACGTCCGATCAATGGGTGTTGGAGGTGATTCGAGACGGTTACGTGTTAGAATTGCAGCGGCCGGTTTCCGAGGCATTCGTTCAATCTCCGTGCAAGACTCTAGCGAAGCGTGGGGCGGTGCGGGACACGGTTCGACGCCTGCTGGCACTCAAGGCGATTGTTCCGGTTCCGGACGACCAATTAGGAGGTGGTTGATACTCGATTTACTTTGTGGTGCCAAAGAAAGAGGGGTCGTGGCGTCCCATTCTGGATTTGAAAAGGGTGAATCGCTGTCTCTGAGTCTCCCACTTTCGCATGGAAACCCTCCGGTCCGTGATTGTAGCGGTGAGAAAAGGGGAGTTTTTGACATCCTTGGACCTGTCGGAGGCGTACCTTCATATCCCCATAAGGCAGGAGCATCAGAAATTCCTCAGGTTTGCGGTTCCGATGGGTCATTTTCAGTTTCAGGCGCTACCTTTTGATCTTGCAACTGCACCGCGCATGTTTACCAAGGTGATGGTGGTGGTCGCAGCGACCTTGCGAAAGGACGGGGTGATGGTGCACCCATATCTGGACGATTGGTTGATAAGGGCGAAGTCCCGAGCGGAGAGTGTCTCGGCCACAGCCAAAGTGTTGGACCCGCTGCAGCGCTTAGGATGGGTGGTCAATGCGGCAAAGAGCAAGTTGCAGCCGACTCAACAGCTGGAGTATCTGGGAGCTCGCTTCGACACAGAGGTCGGCCGAGTTTTTCTCCCGCGGCAGCGGAGAGTGGCGCTCCAGCGGTTTATAGTTCGCTTTCTCGGCGTGCAGAGGCCTACCGCCTGGGAGTAGCTGCAGGTGTTGGGCACCATGGCGGCGACACTGGAATTAGTTCCGTGGGCGCGGGCTCACATGTGTCCGTTGCAGAGAGCATTGTTGAAGCGCTGGTCCCATCAAAGGGATGCCTTGTCCCGGAGATTGGTTTGCCCACCTCAGACTCGGCAAGCCCTGCAGTGGTGGTTGGCTCCAGGGAACCTGGAGAGGGGCATGTCGTTGGAAGCGCCGGAGTGGATTCCACTTACCACAGATGCCAGCTTGCAGGGCCGGGGAGCCCATTGCCAAGGCCGTATTGCACAAGGAGAGTGGTCCACTCAGGAAAGGACGTGGTCCATCAACAGATTGGAGTTGAGAGCAGTGGTATTGGCGTTACAGGAGTTTCGACCGTATCTGTTCAGGAAGGCAGTTCGGGTGTTCTCGGACAATGCGACTGTGGTAGCTTATGTAAATCGGCAGGGAGGCACCAGCAGTGTTGCATTAGAGGCCGAGGCAGACAGCTTGTTCGAGTGGGCCGAATGGAATCTGGTGGCCGTGTCGGCAGCACTCGTCGCGGGGGTGGACAATGTGCAGGCCGACTTCTTGAGTCGTGTGAAAGTAGACCCAGGGGAGTGGGTCCTTCATCCGGAGGTCTTCCAAATGGTAGTGCAGCGTTGGGGAACGCCGGTCATGGATCTCATGGCGACGTTTCAGTCGGCGCAGGTCGGTCGGTTCTTCAGCAGGAGAAGAGAAAGAATGTCCGAGGGACTGGATGCGCTGGTGCAGGAGTGGCCGCGGGACCAACTTCTGTATGTTTTTCCCCCGTGGGTGTTGATCGGGAGAGTGCTTCAGCGCATCGAGCTTCACAGAGGGAGAGTGATTCTCATTGCTCCCAATTGGCCACGGCGGCCGTGGTACGCGGATCTAGTGTGGCTCGCGGTGGAGGGGCCCTGGAGGCTTCCGGTTCGCAGGGATATATTAACTCAGGGGCCCCTGTGCATGCCTCAGGTGGATTGGTTCTCGCTTACAGCCTGGCTATTGAACGGGCTCGGTTGAGAGCGAAGGGTTATTCGGCGGCGGTGATAGCAACCCTGCTGAAGGCGAGGCGGAGGGCGACGTCCCTGGCGTATGTTAGAGTGTGGTGTATCTTTGAGGCGTGGTGTGCGGAAAGGCATTTTCTTCCTTTCAGGGCGTCAGTACCTCAGGTGTTGGCTTTCTTGCAGGACGGTTTTCAGAAGGGTTTAGCGTCGTCGTCATTGAAGGTTCAGTTGGCAGCTTTGTCCTGTTATAGAGGTAAGGTGCTTGGCAGTTCCTTGAGTAGCCATATGGATGTGAAGCGTTTTTTGAGAGCAGTGGTGTTGTTGCGGCCTCCCTGCCGGAGGTTAGTTCCGTCCTGGGATCTGCCTTTGGTCTTGGAAGCGTTGAGAAAGGCGCCATTTGAGCCTTTGGCAGAGGCGACATTGAAGGACCTGACTCTTAAGGTGGTGTTCCTGGTGGCCATTGCGTCTGCAAGGCGAGTGTCGGAATTGCAGGCGCTGTCTTGTAGGAAACCTTTTCTGTCCTTTTCAGATACTAAAGTGGTGTTGAGGACAGTGCCTTCATTCTTACCTAAGGTAGTTTCCGGGTTTCATATGAACCAGGTGGTGTCTTTGCCAGTTTTTAGGACCACGAAGAAAGGTCCGGCTTCAGAGCCCCTGCATCGCTTGGATGTTAAGCGAGCATTACAGAAGTATTTAGATAGAACGGCTAGTTTTCGTAAATCGGACAGGTTGTTTGTTCTCTTTGCAGGGGCTCGGCGAGGAGAAGCGGCCTCTAAGGGTTCGATTGCTCAGTGGTTGAAGGAGGCGATAGCGTCAGCGTATCTTTTGCGAGGCCGCGCGGTTCCTGCAGGTTTGCGGGCTCACTCCACGAGAGCACAAGCTACTTCCTGGGCGGAGTATAGCCTGGTGCCGGTGGAGGATATTTATAGGGCGGCGACATGGTCGTCAGCGCACTCTTTTGTGAAGCATTACCATCTGGATGTGCAAGCCGACAGAGATGTCCGTTTTGGATCGGCAGTGCTTCAGGCCGGGCTAGCAGGTCCCTCCCGTTGATTGTTTTTACTGCTTGTTACATCCCAAGGATTCCGGGACTAGACTGGAGGTACGATCAGGAAGATTAAATTAGACTTACCTGCTAATTGTAGTTCCTGGAGTACTCCAGTCTAGTCCCGGTTCCCGCCCTCACTGTTGGTGCTAGAGGGCCTGAAGCAGGAGTGCATTTACAGGTAAGCTATGTCAGCTGTAGTGGTTCAGATTTAGTAACAGTAAGGGTTTTTCTGTCCGATGGGTAGAGGGTCTGTCCTTTTAGTGAAGGGGAAGGAGGACCTCATGGCATAGCTGATATAAGGTATTTTTCATGTGAATAGTTAATGGGGTGATAGCCTGGTTGACGTTTGTGCTTTATCTACTTACTTGTTGCTCTGGTGAGTCTGCTTTGTCAATAGGTTAACTGAGGAGAGGAGGTGGTGCCTGCGCTTATATGCCAGTGACATCACAGCTCTAAAGTTTCTCAGTCTCCAAAGCTGCTGGTAGAGGTTGAGAACCCAAGGATTCCGGGACTAGACTGGAGTTCTCCAGGAACTACAATTAGCAGGTAAGTCTAATTTAACGTATGTGGCCTTGAAAAGGGCCATTTTTATGTGTCAGTGATGGCTCAGTATTTGATAGGCCACCCTTTGTTCTTGATCACCTGACTGTACCTTGTCGGCATTGAATGAACCAGTCTGACAAGGTGATCGTTGGTGTCAATGCAGTTCCAAGCTGCAATGAGTGACTCAATCAGCGCACGCTTTGATGTCGGATGCCTCTTGGATATTTCCAAGGCCACCTTGTGCCACAGGTTCTCGATTGCATTCAGATCTGGAGACTGGGCAGGCCAGTCCATTGACTTGTTGTTCCGCTGCTTCCAGCTGATCACCTGCCTGGAGCAATGGCAGGGTGCATTGTCATCTTGGAACAGGAACTGGCCAGGAAACAGCTGGTGGCACCATGCACTTTTGCAGTATGGTGATGTACTTGGCCCCGTTGACCATTCCATCGATGATGTGAAGACGTCCAACGCCACTGGCAGCCATGCAGCCCCAGACCATGACCTTCAAAGGATGCTTCACAGTGAAGTTGAGACACTCAGGCTTGAATTCCTCTCCAGGAAATCTCCTCACATAGGTGTGGGCCTAGTTACCAAACAGACAGAAGGTGCTTTCATTGCTGAATAGCACCTTTTCCCACATTTCAGTCGACCAGGTTGAGTGCTTTCTCGCCCACATGATCCGGTTGTGCCTTTGTATGTCAGTCATCAGTAGCTTATTCTGTGCTTTGCAGCCCCGGAGACCAAACTGCAGGCACCGGCAACGAACTGTTGATGAGATGACACTGACCTCACTCTTGTCTGACCACTCTCAAAGTAACTGAGGAGAGGTCAACTTGCGATTAGTCAGTGAAATGCATTGTAGTGGGCGGTCCTGGCGTGATGTTGATGCACGTGGACGACCTGAACGAGGCTTGTCCACCACTGAACCCATTTCTTTCTTCTTCTTACAATCTTAACAACAGCGCTCTGACTGCAGCCAACTTTCCTGGCTATCTGATGGCTTGAAAAGCCTTCCTCGCTCATAAAGGACAAACGAACACGCTCCTCCAACGTCAGGGTCCGAGTCATCTTCATGGTCGATCCAGAAAGCATATGAAATTCAAAAATTCCGTGCATTTTTATAGCTGCACTGTTGGCTAGATATCTGCATTGTGATTGGTTAGTGAAACCAGCCTCCTGATTGATCAGAAATAACGTGTGCATATTGGATAATCTTGATCCAGTTTTGACGCAGGATCCACACAAATTGCAGTAGCTATCTCCCAGTGTCTGTAAAGTATTTAAATTGGAAGCAAGGAATGCAAAAAAGTCAGCTCTTAGCCAAATGTATCCCTTTTAACGTGGTAGAAAGATGAATATGCTGGGCTAACGCAAAATTTTAAAAAAAACGTTAGAAAGTACGAAAAACGCAAAACTCACAAGTGATTCCAGACTTTTGCACACCACTGTACTGGTGTCACCATCCTATAGGACAGTGCTTGTCAGACTTTAGGCACCCATTTAAACATCTGAAAATTCACACTATACCAACTAAAACACAACAGCAAATCTCACTTTCAGCCTCTATCCCTCAGCCACTCCTTTTCCTTTAAAGCAAGCAAATGGTGGCTTTCTGTTGGAACAAGGAGCTTGGGCTTTAGATGGAAATGGGATCTATTTACAACTAAGATGGAGGTCCCTGTTTTCTTGACCTCTATTGCAACCCCATTTGGTCTCTCATCTCATACTTTGCAGACCAGTGACATTTATTTGACTGGAAAGAAACAACTTTTGTAACTGGTTTTCAGTTTAACAGGAAAATGTCAAGTGTACAGGGAAGCCCGGTTCAAATTTCACTGGCACTCCTTGTGATCTTGGACAGGTTACACAGACATCCTCTCAAACACCATAGGACCTAATTCATCAAGGTCTCTTCCTGTAGACACGGTATGGGAGAAGAATTTTAGTAAATCAGGAACTTGCATTATTATAATCTCACCACTAAAACTTTTTGTCCACGCCCCATAGAACTTAGGCTTCTTCTCATTTCAAGTCTTACTTGAACCCAAGGTGCTTCGAGAAGCCAGTCCATTGCCTTCAAAACATTTCACTTCTTCTCTTGTGATCTGCCACTGAACTATTCATGTTAATGCCTTCATCCTATGTCCTGCATGTCTTCATGTTTTCTCACAAAGGATCAGCTCGGGTCATGGAACTCTAAGTGCCCATTGTATCTGCCTAATCTCTATTTATAATTCATTGTATTTATGTATCCGTAACCGTCTTGCATGGACTCAGGAAACCTTTTTCCAAACAGGATATGAATAGTTGAATATCTTTATATATCATATACAATTTTCAAAAATACCTTTTTTAAGTGCCTTCAAGTCATTGCTACCCAGCAGCCCCTGGGTAGATTACCAGGCCTTGCCTTCTGAGGCAATGGAGAGTAAAGTGACTTGCCTAAGGTCACAAGGAGTGCTAGTGGAAATCAAACCCTGATCTCTCGGGTAGTAGGTTGTTGTGCTAACCACTAGGCTGCTACTCCACTCCAAACATTTCAAAAATAAAAAAATTTGGGTAAAAAAAATCAGATTTATAAACCTCAACAAAGAGGAAGTATGGTATGTAAACAATTGTCAATTCACTGAGGTATACTTATCAAATAAAGTACAGCATTATTTAATGCAATGAATTTAGGCTGTGTACAACCAACTCTTTTTAATACATGAGTCATACTTCATAAGTAAAACAGTAGCAGTTCATGCAAATGTAACTAAGTTGGCTAATAATAAGCCAGTTGATTCTTGCCAACTTTTGAAGAGGCGCTTTCGTACTTTTTGTTTCCCAAGCTTATTTGATTGTGAAACTGAACCTACTTATAATAATATATGGTTAAGATATAAGTTATTAATGATCACTCTGAACCATAAACTCCTATTTCTCAAAAAAAGGCAAAATAAACTGGTCTCGATATGGATTTGTTAGCAATTAAAACCTTTTGATGTAAACAAGGGATATTTATGATTTGTTACCAAAAGGTCAATTTTCTTGTTCCCTGTTGCTATTTTACATTATCCAAAGGAAATGGGTGTTCTGTATTTGTGAATGAAGTCACATTTGTGTGTAGTACATACAATAGAGTTACTTACCTGTAACTGGAGTTCTCTGTGGACAGCAGGATAAGTCAGCCACACTTGGTGACATCATCCGGCGATGAGACGGAAGTACTCTCCATAGCTCAGAAGGGCTTTTCGCCCTTCTGAGCATGGGCCAACTGGCCCCACCCCCCTGCCCACCCCTAGCTAGCCAGTATGTCACTAGCTGAGCCTTTTGCCGCTAGGAGGCGGGCACCAGGACGGAGGCCGACCCCATCCCAGGGGAGGTGGGCGGGTATGTGTGGCTGACATCCTGCTGTCCACGGAGAACTCCAGTTACAGGTAAGTAACTCCATTTTCTCCTAGGACAAGCAGGATGAGTCAGCCACACTTGGTGCCTCCCAAGCTGCCATGCACTGTGGTGGATGGGGGAAGGCCGAGACCCTTCTTCAGGGCTGGCATGCGCCTTGTGGGTAGAGCATGTTGCAACAAGAACATATAGGCCTGTGGTGGTGGTGATGCACGCATGTGCAGTAGCAGCGTTGTGAGAGGGTACAGTTACCAGGCACCGTACGACAGCTTGCAGTCACAATGTACGCATGTGCAGAGGATGTAGTTACAAGGTGCATCTGTGCGGTAACAGAGATGCAGGGAGTCACCGCAATGAAGAAGCAATGGCATCAAATCGCTGGCCACGAGAGGGTGCAAAATGGAGCATTAATACATCACTAGTAAGAGAGGCTTCTCTTTTTCGCCTTTTTTTTTTTTTTTTTTTTTAACATGTAGTCAACTCTGGAACTTGTTACCGGAGGATGTTGTAAAACTGTTAGTGTAGCAGGATAACAGGGAAATTGCTGCTCGGCCCAATACCGGCATTGGGGAACCTGTGTCTTTTGGGAAGACATGACCTAACCTGTGTCTTTTGGAAAGACATGACCTAGATTGGCCACTGTTGGAAAGAGAATACTGGACTTGATGGGCTTCGTTTGACCCAGTATGGCATATCTTCCGCTCTATGTTATCAGTGAGGTGATCGGTGCACGCCGGGATAGCAAGGCAGCATCGGCTATGCTATAAGAGTGGTATGAGGTTGACCACTAAGCCCGCAGTGTCCATAAGTCAGTTCCGGGGCCGGGCGGCATGTAGAGGTGGCAGTCCAGATTGTTGGGGCTGCTTGGTCGACAAGAACTCACAACCTTTTACTTCTCAGTACAGTTACTGCGTGAGGTGCGCCCATTACCACTGGTGTTCCTGGGCGGTGTGTACCGGTGCATGGGTGATGTGTTAGTCCCTGTTGCAAGGTCTTGGTGGCCTTGCAGATGTGCACTACATGAGCAGGACGTAGGGAGGACCTCTGGGGATGCGTGCATTGTGTGCGCGCCCCTGGCGTGGCTTGAGCCCTTACTTGTATCCGAGCCCTTGCCTGTATCTGGGCAGCTGGCAAGGTGATTTGCCCCAGGCCACAAGGAGTGCCAGTGGGACATGGACCCAGAACGCCTGGGTAGTAGACTGCTGCACTAACCACTAGGCTACTCCTTCATTAGACTGCTGCACTAACCACTAGGCTACTCCTTCATTAGATGGAGATGCAGGTGGACTCCCTAGGGGTGTAGTCCGCTGGGACTGGGCAGCCAGGCTTGTGCACTGTTCCGTGTATGTCCTGGACATACAGTTGCGCCGGGCCGCGAAGCTTTCCAGAGCATCTATGTGAAATATCTGGAGATCTATTCCAGGCCATCGTGTCATGGTACGGCAGCGGGCTGTCAAGAGCAGCGGCTTTGAGGAGGCTTCCGCTCATTTGTGTGAGCCACAGCAGCCCTTCAGTCATGCATTGGTAGGTAGAAGACCATAGGGTCAGGTCTGGATCACAACCTGTCAACAGGGTCAGGCTCTTGGGGAGA
Organism: Ichthyophis bannanicus; assembly: GCA_033557465.1. Lineage (NCBI taxonomy): Eukaryota > Metazoa > Chordata > Amphibia > Gymnophiona > Ichthyophiidae > Ichthyophis > Ichthyophis bannanicus. Next base: position 77,049,148 of record CM066037.1, on the reverse strand, counting down.
AAAACGCACTGGTGCCAGACAGTTAGCATGCAGATCTATTTGCGGTGAGCCCCACTGATGGAGGATGCCTAAGGGTTGAGCTCCTACATGATTCCAAGGGGAAGGACTGCCAGGAGCATCCGTTCCCTCACCGTCTAGGCCCTGGAGTACAGAGCCGCAGGCATTGCTGCACCGTGGTGATGTGTTGTAATTCCAAATATGGTCCTCAGCTAGGTCTTGAACTCTAAGTGCCCATTGTCAGAAATACCTGCCTTTCTGCATGTTGAGGCAGGGTGCTGCCCTTGAGTTGATCATAAGGAAGATCCAGACTGGAGATCCCAGGCTGGCCGTGAGCCTGTCACTCTGCCTTTATGCATCCCGTGACATTAGGTTTAGTGCCACAGAACTTACTGGGGCAGATGCTCTCCGCAGGGCGTAGAAGATGACCTACGTCATGAAAATGATGATGATGATGATGATGATGGTGGTTTTTCCAGTTACGGGAGGATTGCCTGGGTCTTGAGGTGGTTCACTAGAAGGCTCAAGGGTAACGGGTGGGCATGGTTTGTTGGATCACAGCAAAGGGCTCCAGAGATGGCAGTGCAGAGGTGGGCTCGTCTATAGGTGTGAGACGACCACTACCCTTTCCACAGAGGTGAGCTGCCCCACATAATTATGGTTTTGAGGGCACAGCGTGGGCCCATCCGCCCAGATGGAGTCTGGCAGGGTGGAGTTTTCCCCTGCTGGTTAGCAAGGTATGATGGGAGGGGTATGTGGTCACGCAGCCCCAGCCGGCATGAGAAAGGCTGTTCTTTGGCAGAAAAGGCAATGCTGCTGAGTCCGAGAAGTGGAAGGGCAGATCCCAACCTGATGGTGGGTTGATGCTTACCTTTGACACTTTTGTCAGGTGGGAGTGCACAGGGACCCATGCAAGCTGTGGTAGAGAGAACCCCCCTGTCCCTTGCTTATGGACAGCGTCCTGACCATTAGGCGGCCTTCAGATGCCGGATCTAAAATGTGCATCAAGGGGATGTTCCAGGGCTGCCAGATCAATGTGCATTAAGATCAAGTTGACGCTGTTTACTGGTTCTTAAGGTCATGCACTAACCAGTGGGCGATGGGGTTCTTCTGGATGTCCCTGTGGGAACAGTAAGCCATGAGGTACCCCATCTGTGCCCGAGGGGTTGTGAACGTCATCCTTCACACTCCCAGATGCAGGTAGTGCCCAGAGGGTAGCTGGTCATGAATGGTCATGCCCGCAGTTAATGCGGGGCTCTTAGTCTCCTTGGCTGAAAGTAGGGGCAAGAAACAACTCCACACATTAACCAAAATGTAGCACTGGGAACTTTGCACTAAAAAAGCCTCCAGTGCCATGACAGCGGGGAGCACAGACCTCAGAACTATCCTCAGATCTCCACTGAATGCTCAAAGCCAAAAAAATGGCTTCAGTTACATTTTCATTGCTAACTTGTACATTGATTTTTGCACTGATGTTTGATACTTTGTTATGCCTAGTGATACAATTGTTAAGTGCTGATTATATTTGTCATAGCAGTTTGTAGTTTGGGACCCTTATCAGTTTGCTGTGTCTTCTAAAGGTTTCTGGTACTGTTGACGGACGGAGGGGCTGGTTGCAGACCATTGATGTAATTCACCTCGAATTAGATTACTGAAGCCATTTTTTTGGCTTTTCAATGGAGATCTGAGGATAGTTCTGAGGTCTGTGCTCCCTGCTGTCACGGCACTGGAGGCTTTTTTAGTGCAAAGTTCCCAGTGCTACATTTTGGTTAATGTGTGGAGTTGTTTCTTACTCTTATGAAGTATCATTGTTAAGCTCCGATTTAGGCTTTTTGTCATTTGAAAGTAGGGGCATGCAGTGCAGGATCCACAACTGGGATCTGAACCTGTGACCTGCTTGATGACACATTCACTATGTATACTGTGATAAGGAAGCTTATCATAGCTCAGGAAGGAGCTATAGAAAAGGTGAAGTGACTCTGAACAAGCAACCTGTCAGTTCTGGTAGAAATAAGAAAACAGAATTTTGCCATAAAAGACTACCAGTCCCAGAATGCACCAGGTTTCCAACAGCCATTAGAGAAGCTGAAGTGGGGAAACGTGTGTTCAATCAGGAGGGCTATGAGGTAATCCCTAAGCACTCATCTCAAAGGGCAGGGCCTGATTCAGCACAGCTGCGCTGTATTAGGGAGGAGCACTCATCTAAGCAGAATAAGAGTAGAGTTTATTCTACAGATGACCATCTTCATGATCACCTTGGATATCCAGAGAATTGTCCTCAGTATCCTGAGAATCAGCTTGAGTTTGATCATCAGTTTCATCTAAAGGATCATCAGAAGCAGAAGCCAAACCGGACGGACAGAGAGGGAAAGAGACCCTCTGGAAGAAAGAGGAGAAAAGCCTTTGAGAGGTCTAGAAGAGTCCAAAGCAGTACGTATACTGGGAGGCATTCCAAGGGCCAGCATACACCATTGGACTGGGGAAAGCCAGAGGAATGGTGCTGCAGAGCTAGGAATCTCCAGACGCTACCTGTGAGGGAGACGGCTGCACGTGGAAGGGACCCTAAGACCTATGCCAGAAGGTATGTGAAGAGAGATCCAGTGTCCAGGGATCTGGATTGGAAGGCTGGACATAAGAACTGGACTACATACTGGCCAGGCTATATAGAGAGGAACTCTAGCAGCAATGGAAGCTTAGGTATGAACACTGATCTATGCCCTAGCTATAACCTTGAAAGACAGCAGGGAAACAAGTATTCTCCTGAAAATGTTCCATTGAGAGATTCATCTGTGCCAATCCATGATATTGAACCCATGCTTGTTGAACAAGGGGGAATAATAGCAGATGAGGATCCTGTTTATATGGACTGTTCTCTATCCAAACTCCGTTGGTAACTTTATGTTATAAAGTACAGCAACCATCACAAAGAAATACAAATTTGTTCTTTAATCTACTCAGAAAAGCTCCTGAAGCAGGATTTGACCCACACAGTGGAAGGCAAGCCAGTTAAGGGGTTTCAGCTGGTAACTGCTAGCAATTAAGCCTTACCTAATTGCTTGTGAGCTAGGAGAGAATCACTTCTGTATCTATGTGGGAAGTAATCAGAAGTTAACCTGAAAAGAACAGTTTGTTTCTTGCTTTGTGAGTTTTCATTTGTTGTTTTCCTGATTTTAACTTTGTTTTTCCAAGTTAACACTGAAAGCAAGTAACCTAATTTATGTGCTACCAAGCATATCTGTGTTGGGAGAAATAACCCCATAAATAAAAATCTTATTGGCTTTACCCAAGAGCACAACTAAATTATTGTCAGCAGCTGTGTTTGGTGTGAATGAACTACATTGCCCACAATACCTTGCAAATCATATAGAAATATGCACTTGCCAAGAGTGTGAAGATTCTCACCCAGGCAGCCGTCTGACAATACTGCACCACCCTGTTGCCACTGCAACCGGTGGTGGAATGTCAGGCTTCCTTTGGGGCCATGAGGAGTGCATCTCATCCATGTCTGGTGGACTGCCAAGTCTTCCATTGTAGGCCGTTCTTTAGAGGCTACGAGGTGTGCAGCTCACCTAAGTCTCCTGGTAGGGAGTGGACCCCTTAGTCCTTAGACTACTCTTCGGGCAGGCACCCAAAGTGCTACGTTGGACAGGGTGGTCTATGCATTCTTGTTATTGACGTGAAGCCCCCGGCCCCCCCCCTCCTTCCACGCAGGCTCTGAAAGGAAGGAGTGCCGTGAAGCAGTTTGTTTATCTCGTAAGGATTCTTCCTTTTCTAGCTGCTGCTCTGGGTACCATTGGCAGTCAGTTAGAGGTGATCGCACAAGCTATTGTGGAGCAGAAGCCAGTGTGAAAAGCCAAGGAGACACACAGTGTCATGTTTCAGAGTGACTTGCTTAAGGCCACAAGTGGTGACAGTGGGAATCCATCCCCAGACCTCCTGAGTAGTGGTCTGTTGCTGGAGGAGCCTGATGCTGGGTCAAGCATTGATATGCGCTTAAGGTGCCTGGGTTGAAGGCACTTCAACCTAAGGTGCCTGGGTTGAAGGCACTTCAACCTAAGGTGCCTGGGTTGAAGGCACTTCAACCTAAGGTGCCTGGGTTGAAGGCACTTCAACCTAAGGTGCCTGGGTTGAAGGCACTTCAACCTAAGGTGCCTGGGTTGAAGGCACTTCAACCTAAGGTGCCTGGGTTGAAGGCACTCTGGGGGTTCTAAGGTGCCTGCTCCTTGGCTGCCCGATAGTGTAATCAGTGAACCCATTGGGCGAGCATGCTGTTGGCACCATGCAAGTGTGTGCCCAGGCCCTTTTAAGAGAGGACCCCTCCAACTGCACCAAGCCTGTATATAGAAGGAGTAGTAGGTGATTGCCAGAAGTACTGTGTTAGGCAACACCAGCAGACAGGCTGAAGGAAGGGGCTAATGAATCCTGGTCAGTGGGGAGTAGGAGGAGCGCCTCAGAGTGATGACGGTGCACTCCTCCACTCTCCTTCTTTCATGCATAGTCTCAGTTTCGAGGCATTGCTGTCTGCACCGGGAGGAGCTGAACTGGCAGCATGTTGCACGTGAATTGGCAGCGGCGTTGCTGGAGTGCTTCCCTCGTCGGTGCCAGCATTGTTGTGTGCTCCATGAGGGGGGCCGAAGTGACAGCCTACTGCGCACTGGAAGAGATTCCCTCTGTCAGTGCCGAAGGAACTGAGAGGCAGCAGTTGCACAGTGTGCATGCTGAGATTCACCATCAGTGCCGGAAAGAACTGAGAGGCAGCAGCGGCGGTATGGTTGCAGTTCAGCAGGGGGACTGCGGAGGCTCAGTTTGGGGTAGTGAGCAGACCTCTCTAGTGTTGCTGTGTTCCGTGGACTGTGCCTGCCCTTGCTTGAAACTTCTCTGCACCAATAAGGAGTTCCCGTGTCGGCACGGATTAAAGGGTTCACAGGTTGCCATGGCGCCAGCCAATGGTAATGTGGGGCCTGAGTTTGGCGTGGGTGCAGCCAATGGTGGGCCGGAGTTTAGAAACAGAAATATGACGACAGAAAAAGACCACATGGCCTATCTAGTCTGTCCTTCCATATCAACAACTGCAACAGTCCCCTTTTTACCTTTAGAGATCCTCTGTGTTTGTTCCATGCTTTTTTGAATTCAGTTACTGTCCTCATCTCTACCACTTCCACTGGGAGACTATTCCACGGATCCACTACTCTTTCCGTAAAGAAATATTTCCGCATATCACTCCTGAATCTATCTCCCTTCACCCTCATCCCATGTCCCCTTGTAGCAGAACTTGCTTTCAATTGAAAGAGGCTCTCTCCCTGAACATTTATGCCATGGAGGTATTTAAACATCTCAATCATATCACCCCTATCCCGCCTTTCCTCTAAGGTGTACATATTAAGATCCTTAAGTCTGTCCTCATATGCTTTATAATGAAGACCACTAATCATTTTAGTAGCCACCCTCTGCACCGACTCCATCCTGTTCACATCCTTTTGAAGGTGCGGTCTCCAGAATTGCACACTATACTCCAAATGAGGTCGCACCAAAGACTTATACAGTGGCATTATCACCTCCCTTTTTCTGTTAGCCATTCCTCTCCGTATGCACCCAAGCATCCTTCTAGCTTTTGCCTTCGCCTTTTCTACCCGTTTAGCTACTTTTAAGATCATCAGACACAACGACGCCTAGGTCCCGCTCTTCTTTAGTGGACAAAAGTACGTCACCCCCTGTACTGTATTGCTCACTTGGATTGCTGCAGCCCAAATGCATGACCTTACATTTTTTAACATTAAATCCCAGCTGCCAAATTCTAGACCATTCTTCAAGCTTAGCTAGATCCCTCCTCATGTTATCTACACCTTCCTGGGTGTCTACTCTATTGCAGATTTTGGTATCATCCGCAAAGAGGCAAACCTTACCCGACAGCCCTTCTGCTATATCACTAACAAAGATGTTAAAAAGAATCGGACCAAGGACAGATCCCTGGGGTTTGGCGTGGTTGCAGCCAATGGTGGGCCGGAGTTTGGTGTGGCGGCAGCCAATTGCACCGTGGGGTGGAGTTTGAGATGCTGACCCCCCTCCTCGATTATGGCGGTGGGCAGGAACTCTTAGGGTAGGGAAGGCCGGGGTTGGCAGGACGGCGTCACGCAGTCAATGCTATTAGAGTTGGATTGGCCATTGAGGTCGCACCTGGGGATGGATGCCCTGAGGCCCATCCCGAGGGAGGCTGCATTCAGCAGGACAGCATTCCGGGAGCTCCGGAGGCAGAGAAGATGCCATTGGGCTGGAATGGCCGTTGAGCTCACAACTGGGGAAGGAGGCCCTGAGGCACATCCCGAATAGAGCAGCGGCAGCATCAGAGGGGGTTCAATTATGCCCCTTAGTTCCACGTGGCAGTCTTCCAGCAGCGGCATCTGCCCGGGGAGTCGCACCCTTTGCTGTGTCCCAGTGAAGCGATCGTGTGCCTTGCAAGGGGTTCCGCTTTAAGCAGGTACGTACTGGGGCGGCGGCAGGGATGGAGGCCTGGGGGCGCATCCCGTGCCGTGTGCGTCATTGTCAGCCCCCTCGTGGTCAGATCCAGGGTCGGAGGCCTTGGGTGGTGGGCGACAATCAAAGCTTGCGACTGGGGATGGAGGCCTTAGAGGCACATCCCGAGCGGCAGCGGCTGCAGGCATGTTCCATTTAGAAGATCTTCAGGATAAGTGTATTATTAGCGGCATACGCAGGCTGCGAGCACATGGCTGGCAGGGGCTTCCAGCCAGCCCTTCCTGAACGGATCTGAAACAAGGAAGGGTCAGAAACAGCATTAGAGACATTTTAAACAAAGTAAGTAAGGAAGAGGTATAATTTTTCTTATTTTCTTCAGAATAAGTTCAGAATTTGGTCATTTCATTTGGAGAGTAGAGAGGTCCTTCTTGCTGGCAAGGCGGAAGAACTGAAACTGGCTAGCTAGGGGTGGGCAGGGGGTGGGGCCAGTTGGCCCATGCTCAGAAGGGCGAAAAGCTCTTCTGGGCTATGGAGAGTACTTCCGTCTCGGTGCTGTCGGATGACATCACCAAGTGTGGCTGACTCATCCTGCTTGCCCTAGGAGAAATTGGTTTCCTTGCAAGTGCTGTAGGATACAAAGCACTAGGTGAAACCTTCTGTCCTGCTTTTAATGCTTCCTTTTATATTCTTGGTAAAATGATGCTTTTCTCTCTCTCTTCCTTTGTCATTGCGAACATCGCTAAGCATAATAAGCAGATCAATCCACACTAGCTTGAATACCATATTTGAATATCTTTGTTGAAACTCTATCTGCAGTAGCAGTTCAGCAGATCTGTCTTGTGATTAGGGGCAGTTGAAATTAGAAGCCACTGTACATTATACTCTAAATAATTTTCAAGATTTAAGTCACATGGTTCATGGTTAAATACTTAATGGCATTGTAAGATCAGAGCAGGACGTGCAATACTATTATATTTCAGGTGATATAAACTGGCTTTATTATATACTCTCTATCAGATGAGTGTAATTCTGCCAATGGTACTATTTGGGACCAAATCCAAGTTGCTGATAATTTTAGGTTTTTTTTTTAAGACAGGTACACTACAGTAAGTGTATATATAGCTTCAGGCTATGAAATAAATACAGGATCCAGTCTGAATAAACGTTACCTGAAGACTTTTGAGATAATGTGAATCTGACCTATCCATGACCATAATACCCACTGTGTAAAATATTTTCTCACAGTTAGAGCATTACTTTGAACAATAAACCAAACCTACTAATTAGCTCATCTTATAGATTTTTACATAGTATTCAAGAAGGCATATTTTCTTAAAAAGTACAATCTGATTTTTCCATAGGCCTTATTTAAGGACACTTTGTGCAATAAGATCTATGATGTCCTTGAAGGATACTACCAAAAGAATGAAGTTAGGGCATATCGGCAGAGAGGTTCCAACAAAGACAAAAGTAGCCCAAATGCCCTTGAGTACGGAGCAGACAGAGCTTAAAAGATTCCAAATTACTGATAGATTAATATGAATAAAATACATTCTCTAAAATGCTTGTATGCAAATGCTAGAAGTCTAAAAAATAATATGGGAGAGTTAGAAAATATAGCACTAAATAAGAGGTTGGATAAGATTGGTATCTCAGAGACATGGTGGAAGGAGGACAACCAGTGAGACACTGTGATACCTGGGTACAAACTATATCGTAATGATAGAGCTGATCAAATTGGTGGAGGGGTTGCACTCTATGTTAGAGAGGGCATTGAGTAACACAGGATTAAAGCTTTGCAGGAAACAAAATTTGCTGTACAATCTCTGTGGATTGAAATTCTATGTAAAAAGAGGAAGGTGATGGCAGTGGGGGTGTACTATCGACCACCTGGCCAGAATGAACAAATGGATGATGAAATCCTCAAAGAAATCAAGGAGGCTAACAAAAGTTACAGCACAGTAATAATAATGGGTGATTTCAATCACCCCGGTATTGACTGGGTCAGTCATGGCAGAACATGCTAGGGAGATAAAGTTTCTAGATGAAATTAAATGACTGCTTCTTGGAGCAACTGGTTCATGAACCGACCGGAGGAGAAGCCATTTTGGACCTAGTCCTTAGTGGAACACCAGATCTGGTGCAAGAGATAAGAGTGTTGGGGCCACTTGGCAATAGTGATCATAGCTTGATCGCATTTGATTTAATGAATGGAGGAGGGATGATAAGGAAATCCACAGTACTATCTTTTAACGTTCGAAAAGGAGACTATGATAAAATGAGGGAAATAGTTAAGAAAAAACTACAAGGAGCAGTTGCAAAGGTTAAAGACTTATAACAAGCGTGCGTGTTGTTTAAAAATACTATCTTGGAAGCCCAGACCATCTGTATTCCATGCTTTAAGAAAAGTGGAAGGAAGTCCAAAAAATTGCCAGCATGGTTTAAAGGTGAGGTCAGAGAGGCTATTGTTGCCAAAAAAGCATCTTTCAGGAAATGGAAAAAAGAGCCAAATGACAAAAACTGGAAAAAGCATAAGTACTGACAAGTTAGATGCATGGCATTGATAAGGCAGGCAATGAGAGAATTTGAGAAGAAGCTTGCTGTAAAAGCAAAAACACGTAATAAAGACTTTTTCAAGTACATTCGTAGCAAAAAAAACTGAGTCAGCTGGACCATTAGATGATAAAGGGGGAAAAGGGGCACAAGGCCATAGCGGAGAGACTGAATGAATTCTTTACTGAGGAAGATGTAGGGATGTTGGAAGTGGTTTTAAAGGTGATACTGCGGAAGAATTGAAAGAAATATCGATACACCAGGAAGATGTATTACAACTATTTGATAAACTGAAGAGTAGAAAATCACCTGGACCAGATGGTATACATCCAAGGGTATTGAAAGAACTGAAATATGAGATTGCAGACCTGCTATTAGTAATCTGTGAACTATCATTAAAATCATCTTTAATACTTGAAGACTGGAGGATGGCCAATGTAACTCCAATTTTTAAAAAGGATTCCAGGGGTGATCCAGGAAACTACAGACCGGTGAGCCTGACGTCAGTACCAGAAAAAAATGGTAGAAACCATCATAAAGAACAAAATTACTGAACATGTAGATAGTCGTGGCTTAATGGGAGACAGCCAACATGGCTTTAGACACGGAAGATCTTGTCTTAAGCCAACATGGCTTTAGACAAGGAAGTTCTTGTCTTATTAATCTGTTATGTTTTTTTGAAGGTGTGAATAAACAGGTAGACAAAGGTGAGTCAGTTGATATAGTGTATCTGGACTTTCAGAAAGCCTTTGACAAGGTCCCTCAACAGAGACTTTTGGCAAAACTAAAGAGTCATGGGATAGGAGGCAGTGTACTATTGTGGATCAGGAACTGGTTAAAAGATTGAAAGCAGAGGATAGGTCTAAATGGCCAGTTTTCCCAATGAAGAAAGGTGTATAGTAGAGTACCCCAGGGATCTGTGCTGGGTCCACTGTTTTTTAACATATTCATAAATTACCTGGAAATAGGAACGACGAGTGAGGTTATCAAATTTGTAGATGACTCAAAACTATTTAAAGTTGTTAAAACCCATGAGGATTGTGGAAAATTGCAAGAGGATCTTGATAAACTGGAAGACTGGGCATCCAAATGACAGATGAAATTTAATGTGGACAAGTGCAAAATTATGCACCTAGGAAAGAACAACACAAACTATGGTTACACGATGCAAGGTTCCACATTAGGAACCATCAACGTGGATAACATGTTAAAACCCTCCACCCAATGTGCAGCGACGGCCAAGAGAGCAAATAGAATGCTAGGTATCATAAGGAAAGGAATGGAAAATAAAACAGAGGATATTATAATGCTTCTGTATGCGACTACACCTCAAATATTGTGTGCAGTTCTGGTCGCCATATCTTAAAAAGGATATAGCGTTATTAGAAAAGGTATAGAGAAGAGCCACCAAAATAGTAAAGGGGATGGAAGGATACTTATTTGAAGAGAAGCTAAAAAGGTTAGGGCTCTTCAACCTTGAAAAGAGACAGCTGAGGTCTATAAATTAATGAATGGAGTGGAACAGGTAAACGCAAATTGATTGTTTACATCATCAGAATATAGAAAGGCTAGGGGACATGCAATGAAGCTACAGGGGTAACCTATTTAAGACTAATAAGAGAAAATATTTTTTCACTCAGCGTATCATCAAACTCTGGAATTTGTTCCCGGAGAATGTAGTAGTGTAGCTGGGTTTTAAAAAAAGGTTTGGACAAGTTCCTGGAGGAAAGGTCCATAAACCATTATTAAAAGGGACCCGGGATATAACTGCTTGACCCAATACAAGCATTGCAGAACCTGTGTCTTTTGGGGAAATTTCTAGGTACTTATGACCTAGATTGGCCACTGTTGGAAACAGGATACTGGGCTCGATGGACCTTTGTCTGACCCAGTATGGCATATCTTATGTTCTGTTTTCTGTTTATTTATAGTTTTATTATGTTATTCTATATTTTGCATTTGATGTAAGTAGCTTCCTGTATTGTTAATGTATTGTGGGGCATGTTGACTAAGCCCCACACCAGTAATATATGTGTGGGTTGCATTAGTATAGCATGGAGCTTGGGCTAACTGCAATGGGTTGTCTGTCATCCTTCAGCTTCAGCATGACAAACTGACTGCAGGAGCAACTATCACCACCCATTAAAGTGGCATTAGTTGCGCTGAGCACAGCCAGCACAGTTTACAAATACCCACGCTAGTTGCACCCTGGTAAGAACGCCCCCATCCCTCACAGTCACCTTTTGATGAAGATCACGCACCATTTTAATAGCTGTCCTCTGTACCCATTCCACCCTGTTTATATCCTTTTGAAGGTGTGATCTCCAGAATTGCACACAGTATTCCAAATAAGGTCTCAACAAATACTTATAAAGAGGTACTGTAACCTCCTTCATCCTCCTGGCCATTCCTCTCCCAATGCACCCAAGCATCCCTTTGACTTTTGCCATTTTTACGTATTTAGCCACCTTAACATCATTAGAAACAATCGCCCCGTGTCCCATTCTTCTTTTGTGGACAGAAATACTTCACCCCCTATATTGTACTGCTCCCTTGGATTTTTACAGCCCAAATGCATGACCCTGCATTTTTTTTTAGCTTTAAGGGGCTTGTTTACAAAGCTGCGGTAGCGGTTCGCGATCGTTATCGGAGCCGCAGCCCCTAAATCTCAGCTGCCAAATTCTTGATCATTCTTCAAGCTTTGCTAGATCTCACCTTATGTTATCTACACCTTCCTCGGTGTCCACCCTGTTGCAGATTTTTGTATAATCTGCAAAGAGGCAAATCTTACCCACAGCCCTTCCACAATATTATTTACAAAAATGTTAAAAAGAATTGGACCAAGGACAGATCCCTGCGGCACATCACTGGTAACGTCCTTCTCAACATGAACTCCATTTACCTGTACCCTTTGTCTTCCACTTAACCAGTTTCTAACCCAGTCCATCCTTAGGGTGCTCAATTTATAAGTCAACTGTGCAGAACAGTGTCAAAGGTGTTACTGAAATCTAGACAGTACATGAAGTGCTCCCCCTCAGTCCAATTCTCTGGTCACCCAGTCAAAGAAATGAACAGATTTGTCTGACAAGACCTGCCTCTAGTAAAACCATGCTGTCTTGGATCCTGCAGTCCATTGGATTCCAGCAACCTCACAATCTTGTGTTTTGGTAGTTTCCATTAATTTACTCACCACAGAGGTCAAACTAACCAGTCTGTAGTTTCCAGTCTTCTCCTGCTTTTGTGTAAAGTGGTGGTTCTCAACCCAGTCCTTGAGATACACTTAGCCAGTCAGGTTTTCTGGAAAATCACAATGAATATGAATGAGAGAGATCTGCATGCACTGGCATTGTATGCAAATCTCTTTCATGCATATTCATTGTGGTTATCCTGAAAACCTGACTGTCTAGGTATGTCCCAAGGACTGGGTTGAGAACCCCTGATGTAGGGGAACCACTTATGCCCTTTTCCAGTCCTTTCAGACCACTACTGACTCTAAAAATAGGCAGCAGAATGGGGTGGGGCTCTGGGACCATGCAATACTTTGCCCATCCAAAAATCAGCAACTGGAGAGCTTGGTGGTGGGGCTGGAGATTAGTTTGTTTGGCCCTTACGAATTAAAAAAAATGTTCTGCTGCCCCTTTTAAAGAATCACTGAAAAGATCAGACAGTGCAGAACACCAGAACCTCCCTAAAGCTCCTTTAATACTCTCAGATGTATATCCCTGTCTACTTTTAGTTTAACTAGCTCCTCACAAACAAAGCTTTCTGAAAATCATTCCAGATCCACCTCATTTCTCTTCCTATGTGTGTGTGTTTCTGAGGTCTTGCTCCCAGTACTTTTATCGGTGAACGCAGAGCCAAAATATTTAAGTAATTCCACTTTATCCTCATCAATGTCTACGTATTTCTCCCCTGACAATACCACTTTTGCACTTCCTCCTGTCACTAATATATCTGAAAAATATTTTCTCCTCCGCCCCCCACTTATTTTACTGCATTGACTATTTTTTCTTCCATTTGTATCTTTGCTTTCCTGACTACTTTCCTAGCTTCTGTTTGCTTTTCCAAATATTGATGCTTATCATCTTCTTTCTATGATCACTTGAATTTATAAAGGTCACCCTCTTTTTCTCACCTTTTCAGCTACTTCTATTGAGAACTATAGTGGCCTCTTTTTCTTTTTATATTTATTTACTTTCCTAACAACATTTTTATTGCCCTTAAAATATCCCCTTTATTTTATTCTCCATTCCTTTTGTTATAATTCCTAACATTTTGTTGGCTTTCTTGGCTGCACACTGAGCAGAGAATTTCAACATATTGTACACAATGATACCTCAGTCCTTTTCCTGAGTGCTGACTCCTAATATGGAACCTTGCATTGTACAGCTATAATTTGGGTTGTTCTTCCCTAGGTGCTTAATTTTGCACTTGTCGACATAAATTTCATCTGCCATTTGGATGCCCAGTCTCCCAATTTCTCAAGGTCCTTTTTCAATTTTTCACAATGCTCTTGTGATTTAGCAATTTTAAATAATTTGAGTCATCTGCAAATTTGATCACCTCACTTGTCGTTCCCATTTCTAGGTCATTTATAAATATGTTAAAATGTTGTGGGCCCCTAGGTCCCTCTTTGAGGTGCTGGTTGAGTCCAGCAGGGCTGGGACAGAGGCTTCTGGAAAAGTAGCTCAGTATGTACAGTTAAACTCATTATTGAAGCTATGACGGCACCAGGTATCATTATTCTGTGCAGCTAAGATTGAAGACTTTTCACCATTTTAGGACAGAGCCTTTTTAGAACTGTGGAGAGTATGGAGGAGAATGATGTTTTATTATCTGAGGACTTATTGCAAGGGGATACACCAATGTCTTCAGAGCAGCTACAGAGAGAGAGAGACATACAGGTTTCTTTCTTCACATATTTTCAGTTGTGTTGGGTTTTTTTTTATGAGAGAACAGAATTGGTTTAACAAGAGAGTTCACAAATTTGGAACAGATGTTGTATGAAGGGGTACAGTGGAGGAGCTTATAGATCCTGCAATGCCTTATAAAGACTGAATAGCATCTCCCAGACCCTGCTCCACATATGAATACTTACTGCACCTGATTTTTAACTTGTCTTTAACTGCTACTGGAAAGCGTGAGCTAAAATACTAATAAATAAATAACTGGCATAGGTGGCTGGAGAAGCAATGAGATCATTTATTCATTCATTTTTAGATCATTTGCACTGGAAGTTTAATACATCATAGAGAGTACTGATAGTTCGCCAAGACTGGCTGTAGAGAATCAGTATAATATTATCACTCAAATTTATTTGTCCAGTCTGGTTGACCATGATGAGGGGTGAGGGAGATGGAAGATGTTGGAGGAGATGTGATGGACAGGACAGTGATGGCCACCCAGACCTCTCCACAAAGTCACCAGCCTAAGGGGGCAGGCCAGGGCCCTCGCAAGCCCAAGGGCACTAAACCTCAGACACTGGTCGCAGCCCAACTTGGGTTGGGATTTTGACACCCCCTGTATAGCCTCTCTCCCACAGGGGGTCGCCTGGTCCATTTTGCCCAAAGGTGGGCCTCTATCACCACCGACTCATGGGCACTTCAGGTGGTAAGGGAGGGCTATCTCCTCTATCTAGACCAGCTGCCTCCACCCTTCTTCCCTAGTGAGCTGCCTCGGTCTCCTCTGCACCAGGCCCTGCCGGAGCAAGAACTTGTAGATCTTCTCAGAGATGGGGCTGTGGAGTCCATTCCTCTGTAACTGAGAGGAAAGGGGTTTTACTCCAGGTACTTCCTGGTCCCAAAAAGAACAGGAGGACTAAGGCCCATCCTGGACCTGAGAAATCTCAACAAATTCCTGATGTGGGAGAAATTCAAGATGCTCTCCCTTGGAATATTGCTGTCCTACTTCCAGCAGGGAAGTTGGCTATGCTCCTTGGACTTAAAGGATGCTTATACTCACATTCTTATCCATCCCAGTCACAGACAGTACCTCAGGTTTACGGTCAGAGGCAGTCACTACCAGTACAGGGTACTTCCCTTCGGCCTAGCCTCCATGCCGAGGGTCTTCACCAAATGCCTAGCAGTGGTGGCTGTACGTCTCCATCTCCAGGGAGCCTTCATCTTCCCTTACCTTGACAGCTGGCTAGTACAAGGGGACACAGCCTCAGAGGCGCTTCAGGCCACGGGCCGAACCATCCACTAGAGTCCTGCAATACATGGGATTTGTGGTAAATCACCCAAACTCCCACCTCACCAACACAGGACTTGTAGTTCATAGGGGCTTGCTTGGACACTCTCCCGGCCAGGGCCTTCCTGCCCCAGGACAGGGCGGATCACCTCACGGCCCTAGCAGCAGAAGTGCAACACCACTGTACCATGTCGGTGCGGTCCATGCTTTGCCTCCTTGGCGACATGACCTCCATGGTCCATGTGATCCCCAACGCCCACCTCCACATGCAGGTAGTGCAGTGGTGTCTCCGCTCACAGTGGACTCAGGCCACCAGCTGACTCCGGGACAGAGTATCGGTGTCCCGTCAGCTGGCAGAGTCACTCAACTGGTGGTAGGATGCACAGCATCTACGATGGGGCATGTCCTTCCAGCCTCCGAACCCCCAGAGGGTGCTCATGACAGATGCATCCCTGCTGGGCTGGGGGGCCCCCTGCGAGGAACTGCGCACCCAGGGGCTCTGGTCCCCCGAGGAGAGCCAGCAGCAGATCAATCTGCTGGAACTCAGGGCCGTCTTCCTTGCGCTGAAGGCCTTCCGGAACCGCCTGCAGCACCAGTCGGTGCTCGTCCAGATGGACAACCAGGTCACAATGTTCTACCTGAACAAGCAGGGAGGCACGGGTTCCTACCGCTTGTGCCAGGAGGCAGTGGCCCTCTGCTTGTATGCAATCAGACAGGGCATGTTCCTCAAAGCAGTATACCTTCCAGGCCAGGACAACACTCTGGCAGATAGGCTGAGCAGGGTCCTCCTGCCACCCGAATGGCGCCTAGACCCCGAGGTGGCACAGTGGCTGTTCCGGCTATGGGGCACCCCGAGCCTGGACCTCTTTGCCAGCCCAACCAACATTCAGCTACTGCTTTTCTGCAGCCCTCACCCGCATCCAGCCCAGATAGCAGTGGATGCATTCCTTCTCCCTTGATCGGAGGGTCTGCTGTATGCTTTCATCCCACATCACTGATAGCAAAGACCCTGCTCAAGGTCCAGCGCGATGAGGCTTCCCTCATTCTGGTGGCCCCGAGATGGCCCAGGCAGTCTTTGTTCCCTCTGCTGCTCCTCCTCCTCAACAGAGTCCCCAGTCCATCTTGGGGACTCTCCGGGACTTTTGACCCAGGAGGAGGGCTCAGTCCTCCACCCCAACCTGGGCTCCTTGTCCCTCACAGCATGGCTGCTGAACGGGTCGTCCTAGCACCCCTCAACCTTCTGAGGGAGGTTGAAGAAGTCCTCCAGGCCTCTCGCAAGGCCTCCACAAGACGGGCCTATGCCTTCAAGTGGTGCAGGTTCTCTGTGTGGTGCACAGAGCAATGGGTGAACCCTTTCTCTTGCCCGTTACCTGTGGTGCTCCAATACTTGCGTCATCTCTCGCGATCCGGATTTAAGTCAAACTCCATTAGGGTGCATCTGAGTGCCCTCTCCACATACCATCACTTGATAGGGGTCAAGCCTCTATCCGTGTGTCCCCTCATTATCTGTTTCATGCGGGGTTTACTGCTATCTAAGCCTCCCATCTGGCCACCCCCAGTGGTATGGGACCTCCATGTGGTTCTGGCTCAGCTCACCAAGCCGCCCTTTGAGCTCCGATACTTTTGCTGGAAGGTGGCCTTCCTAGTGATGTTCACCTCTGCCAGCAGAGTCAGTGAGCTTCAGGCCCTGGTGGCAGAGCCACCCTACACCAGATTCTACAAGAAATGTCTGCTGAAGGTAGTGTCTGACTTCCACCTCAACCAAGAGGTGGTACTTTCTACCTTCTTCCCGTGGCCTTATGCCAATACGGCATCAGCTGTCTCCATACTTTGGACTGCAAGAGGGCACTGTCCTACCTGCAGTCCACCCAGGGCCATCACAAAGCTTCACAGCTTTTTGTCTCATATGACCCAAGTTGTCTGGGGGAAGCTGTCACCAAGCGGACTCTGTCCATCTGGGTGGCAGATTGCATCGCCTTCACACACAGTCGAGCCGAAGATCCCCTGGAGCGCCGAGTCACATCGCACAATGTCAGGGCCATGGCAGCCTCTGTCACGAACCTCTGGTTGGTGCCTTTGACCGACATCTCCCACCTGGTCTTCCGTCCACAATTTCACAGCCCATTACTGCCTGGAAAGGGAGTCCCAGCAGGACAGTGCCTTCGGCCAGGCCATGCTTCGTATCCTCTTCGGTGTTTACACAACTCCTGCCCTCCAATCCTTCTTGTTCAGGCTACCGGAGCCTCGGTTCTCCCTGGACACTGGGGGTCATCAGATTCTGTCCTCAGATTCGCTCGCGGCTGGGCCATGAATTTCTACCAGTCCTCAGTAGCCTTGAGTTAGGGAGTCCCATATATGAGGACTGACTTCCTGCTTGTTCCTGGAGAAAGCGTAGTTACTCACCTGTAAAAGGTGTTCTCCAGGGATAGCAGGAATTGGTCCTCACAACCCTCTCTCCTTCCATTGGAGTTGCTGTTTATTTTTGCCATCTTCTTGGTGGGGCTCCTAGCTACGGCACCTGACTACGCAAGATGGTACCCTTGGGTGGATGCATGGTGGCATCTCCCAAAGGCTTTCTTTGAAAACTGGGGAGATGCTTCCGCAAGTGCTCCGTCAGTGTCGATGTCACCCATATGTGAGGACTGATTCCTACTGTCCCTGGAGAACACCTGTTACAGGTGAATAACTACGCTTTGCCTAAAGTAGCCTCTGCTGATGTTATGTGGTCTTACACAGATCGGTGAAATCATGACACTGTCTGACACATTCCCATACTAAATTTTTAGATACTTATAGAGTAAAGATTAGGTTTTCTCAGTTGCCTGTGCTTTGTGATGAAATATTATTGGAGAAGGAAAGATCAGAGAAGGTAGAGTTTTACCAAACAATAGATCCTAAATAATTAGAAAAAGGTTTGGCTTGATTTACATAAGGTGTGATAGAAATTAATAATGAAGACAGGTATGTAAAATGTATAGCTTAATAACAGTCTTAAATTTTCTCCTAAGATTTGAAAACCCTTTCTTCAGGGAGATTCAATGAATAACTCTTAATGTGCACAAACATCTTTTTTTTGTTATATACCTTTTGAACATACTATTAAAATATTATGACAACATACAGTTGGAATATTTCCAATTATTTCTCAAGATATTCTACACAACACACCTAAAATGCAAGGATACCAATAATGTTGACCACAACTGTATTCTGCTGATTTACATGCTGAAGATGCTCCCTTTAGTGTGTTGATTTTACTGTGCATTCTTCCGCTTTATTTTTCTTTATTATAGGTAGTAATATTAGCTTGGAAAAATCCTGAGTAAGCCGCCACCCCATAGGAGAGTGCAGCTTATTACACTAGCCCCTAATAAAGGTGTTCCTCCTTCAGGTTCATCCTAGAGAATTCCACAGGAATAAAACAAACTTCTAGAGGGTTTATACAAAACACCTGGGGTCTCAACCATTGTTGAGCAAGAGTTGGAAACATGTCCGATAAGGCATGGCCTAAAATATATGGGAATGCAGCTACACTATGGGCTCCATATAGAAAGTGAAGGCACTGAATAGATAAATAGTGTACATATGATTTGAAAACTAGCGCCTTTTAAAGTTTGTTGAGTTTTTTTTTTTAGAAGTTTGAAGGTGGAATCTTTACCTTGCCTTTGGCTTTTTTAGGTATTGATAATCAGCAAGACCAGTATTGTAGGATTTGAATTCATTATTGCGATTCATAAATATTAAATTTCATAGGGGCCTATGTCCTAACGGGTGGTAGTGTTAAATCTGTAGGAAATCGTGGTATAGAAATGTAAATAAGATAAATAAACCAGGGGTTCTCAACCCAGTCCTTGGGACACACCTAAAGTCAGGTTTTTAGGATTAGCACAAGGGATATGCATGAGAGAGATTTGCACGCACTGCCTCCATTGTATACCAATCTCTCTAGTGCATATTCAGTGTGGCTATTCCAAAAACCTGACTAGCTAAGTGTGTCTCGAGGTCTGAGGTGAGAACCCCTGCACTAAACGTATGTTAATGTATGCCGTTTATATGTGCATTCGTGTTACTACCAGCTTCCTGACAATAATTCTGCACATGTGGATGCCTAAAAAAATTATTCTGTGTGCTTGATTTTAATATCCAAGTGCAATGATGTGAGTCATTTAGAGAAGAAAGAATAACTACACCTCACTAGGTATAGTAAACCTTTTTGCCAGTGGCCCAAGGTAACCTGCTGTATTACAAATTAAAGATTTATTTGAATCAGCAAGGAATATTGAACTTTTAAACCATCCCGTATGCGAGGAATCATGCTGAGCCAGCTGTTTACTAGCTCGAAGACCAGAGGTGTAGGGAATGACTGACCAGAATTGTTTATTAACTCGGAGAACAAACAAAGGCTGGAGAAGGACTGGTCAGAAATTACTGTTTAGCAAAGGTGTATGGGGTGGAGAATATATGTAGGGAAAACCTCATGTGAGAAGTCATGAGGTCCAGCTGCAAAATATTTGTTACAGCCTATAAAAAGAGCTAGAAAATCCAGAACAGGTAGAGAGCTGATAACCCCCTGGCCAGCGCGTGAAGGATCCCAGACTTTTCTCCAGCCTTCGTTATGGCTCTCCCAGCTGATGATAAAAGGGGCTGCAATGATGTCAGGGAGTTTGGTGGTGCATTGTTTTATTGCCCTGCAATGATGTCAGGGAGTTTGGAGATGCAATATCAACTGTTGTGTTGTCCTTGTAATATTACTAACTTATTGTTATATTGTCTAGCTAAGTGTCATATTAAATAGCTTATTAAATACCATGCACGTGTTGCTGTTTGTTCTTGAAGTTAATATTATAGTGGGGCAGTACACCTGCACCAACAAACATCCCCACTCCAAAAAAACAATTACAGGCCTCCTCACCCTTGTAGTCCCCCAGCCTCCTGCCAACACAAACTGGCCTCTGTACCTCCTCCCTCCATGCACACACAACAGAAAGACACCTCTAAGGTCTCTTGAATGCCCCTTCTAAACACAAGGACTTCTAGGACCACTACCCCAATCTCCATTTAGAACTATGAACCTGTGACATCATCACTCACCCTCAGACCCTTACTCAATTTTTGTAAGCAGGAAGGAGGCCCTTTTGGATTTGATGCCACTGCCAACAAGAAGCAGCCAGTTCTCTCCCTGTCCCACCTCCCCATCAGCAAATTTCAGGAAACATTTTCATAAGTATGTCAGAATCTACAGGTTGTTCGAGGTTTTGTAGTTCCAGAAACCCATTTGGAGATTGGGGGAGGGTCCCCAAAGCCTCTTTTTTTGTGCAGGTGGACTTGAGATCCTGGATGTCCATCTTTCCATTTGGGTGAGAGGGATTGAGTGGGATCATCGGCAAGGGATCCGATTTGTGTTCTGGCAGGAGGGGGGGTGTCTGTCTTTTAGTCTGGACAGAGATGGCTCCTCCTACTAAGCAACCACTCTCACCTTGGACAGGTTAGTGTAGGGAAAACGTATATGCAGATCATGGCAGTATTAGTGTGGTCATGCTGTCTTCATTGCACTGTGTAAACGGGGGCGCTGGGTGAGAATGTCCACAGTCTTGGCAAAGGCAAATATTAGTATGACTTGCAAAGGATTGTGGGAAATGTAGTCCATTCATACCAGAATCAGCCGTTCACAAATAAATGAGTTGTGCTTGCTCGAGTGTTAAGCAAAGAAAATATATTTTATTTATGGGGTTATTTCTCCCACACAGATTTACTTGGTAGCACAAAAAGGATACTTGCTTTCAGTATTATACTTAGGAAAACAAATCAGGAACAACAACTGAACTTCTTAAGCAATCAAATCAAACAATAAAGACCTTGATGGGAACAGAAAGGTCTTTCAATGGGCTTCTGCTAATACCTTTTAGCAGTGCTCCAAAAACAAAACAAAACCCCCAAAAAAGGAATCAAAAACTGTTCTTTTTCAAGGATAACTTCTTGTATTTTCACACACACCTAGAAGTGTCCTTTTAGAGCCCACGTGCAATTATGCAAGGCTTAATTGCTAACAATTAACCAGCTGCAAACCTCTTGGCTGGTTTACTTTCTATACGTGGCTCAAATCCTACCCAAAGGCTTTCTTGTAAACTTTTCTGGGTAGATAAAAGAACAAGATATATTTCTTTTTGATGGTTGTTGCATTTGTGAAAGTATATTACCACAGCAGCCTAGACAGAGAGCAATCCATGTAGTCACACTGTTCATTTATAATATCTCCTTCCTCTTCAACTATCATAGAATCAATATCATGGACTGGCTCAGGGGAATTTCTTAATGGAGCACTCTCAGGACAATGCTGGTTTCCCTGCTGTCTTCCAAGTGAAGAGCTAGGGCATAGATCAGTGTTCATACCTGAGCTTCCATTGCTGTTAGGGTTCCTCTCCAGAACTCCTGGCCAGTATGTAGTCCAGTTTTTATGTCCAGCCTTCCAATCAAGATCCCTGGACACTGGGTCTCTCTTCACATACCTTCTTGCACTGGTCTTAGGGCCCCTTCCAAATGCAGCCGTCTCCCTCACAGGTGCCATCCGGGGATTCCTGGCTCTGTAACTCCACTCCTCTGGCTTTCCCCAGTCCAATGGAGTATGCTTGCCTCTGGAATGACTTCCAGCACACGTACTGCTATGGACTCCTTTAGACCTCCAAGATGCTTTCCTCTTCTTTCTTCCACGCTGCTTCTTGCTCTCTCTGTCCTTGAGCTCTGGGTTCCTCTGCAACTGCTGATCCGTCTGCTTATTCTGTGTAGAATAGGTTTTACTTTTAACTTGTTTAGAGGGATACTCCACCCTAGCACAGCTTAGCTGTGCTGAATCAAGCCCTGCCCTTGGAGATGAGTGATTGGGGATTACCTCATAGTTCTCCTGATTGAACACACGTTTCCCCACTTCAGCTCTTCTATAGGGTGTTTGAAACCTGGTGCATTCTGGGACTGGTAGTCTTTTATGAAAACATTCTGTTTTATTATTTCTACCAGCAAAGACAGGTTGCTTGTTCAGAGCCAATTCACCTCTATTACAGCTCCTTCCTGAACTATGATAAGCTTCCTTATCACAACTGCTGTAGTTTGTATAATTTGGCACATTGAGAGATAAAGCTAGATGTATTGCTGGTATTAACAGCAGCAGGTAACTTCCATTAGTATGCTGATTTTTAACACTGGTTAGTATGTTGGCTCCATAACAGTGCATATTGTGGAGTGGAGGAGTGGCCTAGTGGTTGGGGCAAGGTACTTCATGCTGGAAGGTCAGGGGTTCAAATCCCACCAGAGGACAGCAACCTTGGGCCGGAAGGACTGTGGTTTCTAGTCCCACAGGTGCTCCTTGTGGTCTTGGGCAAGCCACTTAACCCTCCATAGCCCATGTTCCCTGTAAAATAGTTATCTCCAAGTTATAATGCCCTGTTCAATGTAATTTCAGTTTGTTCAATGTAAACCGCACTGATGCAGAATAGCACAGTATATAAGAGAATATAATAAATAAATAAATATTGGTAACTAATTACTGTATAGACGTGAGGTGAGCCAAAATCAAGTAGTTTGGTCTCTAGCAGCAAAAACAACACAGAAGCTGATCAGGGCCAGTGCAAGGATATGAGGTTCCCTAGGCGAACGTCAATACTGCCGTCCTCATCCCCTCAACGTCACTGTGCTTTTGTCCCCATACAGACAATGTATCGGCTTAGAAGGGAGCTAGTCAAAGCAAGCACCAACAGCAATGCAGCATCAAAGACTTTAAGCGTTGCACCACTGCTGCACATCCCGGAGAGAGGCAGCAGTGGCAGCAATGAGCCACCCTGCAAACGGAACTCTAGGTGGCTGCCTAGTTTGCCTACAGATAGCACCGGCCCTGAGGCTGATGGTACCTTATAGATAATAGATTTATTGAGTAGGGGTGTGCATGCGTTAGTGTGCATTCAGTTCCTAAAATATTTAGTGTGCTTTCCATTGCTTAAATGCCCACTAATCGACTTAGTAACTAGCCTCCTAAGATGTACAGCACAAGTTTATTAGTCATTAACATGCATTATTAGAAACTAGGTCTCATTAAATAACTACTACTTATCATTTATATAGCACTACAAGGCGCACGCAGTGCTCTATAAAGACATGTAAGACACAGTCCCTGCTTATAAGAGCTTACAGTCTAGCATGGGATCTTCACTAAAAGAATGTATGTTATGGTGAATAAACGCATATTAACGTTAGCAACTAGTCCCCTTGGTGTGCTTTAAATAATCAGATAGTGCACATTAAATAAATTTAACGTGACCTAAAAAGTCCCTTTTAAAATGAATGTGTGAACTGAACCAAAAGAACACCTGTAAATCAGGAAACATTTCTGGAAAAAAAATGAAAACGAACCAAATTTCTCTTTCTGGACCTTTCCTCCAGGAACTTGTCCAAACCTTTTTAAACCCAGCTACACTAACAGCCTTTACTACATCCTCCGGTAACAAATTCCAGAGTTTGATTACACGTTGAGTGAAAAAATATTTGAGTCCTCATGAGTTTGAGGGCAAGAGTCTATTTGCCTGATGCACCATAGTGGGAACTTGATCTTGGAACCATGTTTTTAATTGCCTGCACATGTATATTTTATCAAAAGGATGAAAACAAACATCAAGTTGATGCCCTTTGAAGTGTGAGAACAAAGCAGAGGAGAGGACCCAGCTTGTAAAGAGAAATGTGGCGGGAATTTCACAAGCTGATTCACTTCTTAAGGAGAAAGAGAATCCCAAGACACCCTGGAAATCTCTACAGCCCCCACGGACTGAGGAAGGGCTCATGACATGAAAGAGAACACGGCAGGCTCAATTTTCTGCCTTTGGTATTGGGTATTAGAAAAGCAGTTCCCTCTACCAGTATAGAAACTGTGTGTCGCCTCTCCAACGTGGCACACTCAGTGAACGGTTCCAGCCTGACTGATGTTAATTCTATGTCAAATCTGGTTCTGCCATAGAACAAAGGCAGAAATACAAGAACTTCTCACTTTTAAATCTCTTTATTATTTCAGACTTATTATCCAGTTACCTATCAAAATACCTACTGTAACTGAAGGTAACACACCTTGAACCTCTGAGAAAGGCATAAGCTAAATCCAGCTCCCTCCCTCCACTTCCCCAATTATGTGTCGCAGCAATGGTAAACGATAGCAATGAATCGGTAAATTATTTAAGAAATGCATTTTGCTGGTATGAAAGTGCTTAACAGTTCGGAACCCGCTTTTATTTTATGTAGCCTTAGGAAAATTAAATATTTTGTTTGAGTACCTCTGGTGTGAGGAAGGGGCACGAGCAGTGCAGATGGTGTTTGGCATTATGGTAAGTAGCCATCTATCTTCTCATGGAGAACAATAGCGTTGTGAGAGACTGATTAGATAGTTACAAAGCTGCCATCTAACACACAAGGCACAGAAATCTGGGATTTCTTAGACAGAACAGCTTCCCAGTGGAGGCGGTGGAGATAAAAACAGTATCAGAATTCACGAAAGCCTGGGGTAGGCCTAGCAGATCCTTAATTGTGAAGAAGTGAATGGAAAGTCAGAGATCAAGTGGGGGGGTCTAGAGGAGTTGTAGCGTAGCCTGATCTGCTTTGCTTTTCTAAACCAGAGAAAGTTCCTTCAGTATGTGGTCTGTCATGGGAGGGGGGGGGGGGGGTATAGGAGAAGACAAATGAAACACAGGAGGTTAGTTTGGTTATATTGGTGCTTACTGAAAACTGGATGGGACTCCACAGGCTTACAAGGAAAAAATGTAAAAGCTGGAAGCATTCTGTGTAACTGTAATAAACTGCATATATCGGGGGATCAGTATAACTCTGAATAAGAAATTTCTTTCATAAAATTGGCAGGACCCACAGGAGCTTTCTGATTGGTGGGAAGGGTGAGTAATTTTCAAAATTCTTTTTACGCAGGTAAATCCGATTTTTGCTAGTCTTCATAGATGAGGATATTGTAACTTAGTAGTAAATTTAATTTAAAAAAACAAATATCGCTATGCACTAAAACAGCTGTCCTCTCATCTTGCATTGCCTAAATGGTCCTCCTATTTCCAGCAGTGGGGGACACTGTCAGATAGCTCCTGCTCTATGGAGCTTACAGCCTCTTGCCCACAGCGAACAAGAGTTCCTGCTACACAACCGAAGTCTTTGCAACTGCATCAGTGTCATGTAAGCCTGCATCAGGATTTTATACAGAGTCTGACGACAATTCGTACTCCAAACACGACAATGGCCCTGTCAGTGAACAAGACGCCACTCAGAGGCTGTATAGGTCTGCCTCAGAAGGCGATGCCAAGTACCAATGTGAGGGTCAGGATCCGAGAAGTGAAGCCCCAAAAGAGCTTGGTAGACTTGGGAAAGAAGCCCTTTCCAATTGCTAACCTTATGAAAGAGGATTTGCTCTAGCATCGTGGACAGTCAAGTCAACTGGAAACCAGTACTCCTTCATGACAAAATAGCGTAGCTGGAAATATTGAAAAAAAGGAACCTGCACACCACCCTTACAGATCAGCTGCGCTAAACTTAAACATGATCCTTCTTCAATCAAATCCCTAAAGCAAAAAATCTCATTTGAGCTCTAGTCCCGGCATAGTTCCGCAAAGGCCGCACCACTAAAGGGAGAGAAGTCTGAGAACTTAGCCATTGGATACAAGGAACCAACCACTCCCTCCTGCAGACACACCTGAGTCCAAACCCAGAACAAGGGGGCCAGAAAACCATGGCCAGCCACCGCCCCACTCCCACTTCCCACAAACACCGACTGCGGTGCAACCCAAGCCCTTTCCATGGAAACCCAATAGGCAACTGACAGACAAGCATAATGGTATCTCAGTCCTCTCTGTACCACCGCCGTGTAATGCAGAAGCAACTTGGGGCAGCTGAATCCCCCCTCCTCCACTGATTGCACCAGGCGCTTACACCCAATCAAGCCTTAGGCTTCCCCGAGATAAACTGATTAAACTTAGCCTCCAGCCTTTTAAAGAAGGCTGGGAGAAATGGATAGGCAACTGGGAAAATAAGTAAAGCAACATGGGAACCATCATCATTTTCAGGGCAGCAATTCAACTCATGGTGAGACCCTCCCACTGCCCCAACTCCTTGGCAACCACCAACGCAAGGGGGGCATAGCTGAGTTTAAATAAGTCCTCCACTTTTGATGACACCTTAACCCCAAGATATTTAATATAAGAGTCAGCTACCCTAAAGAAACAGCCCGGCGGCAGAGACACTCTCGCTGTCCCCAACGGCAAAACCTCAGACTGATCTAAATTAATCTTAAAGCCCGAGACCTGGGCAAATTCCCCGAGCTCCTGAAGCAATCCCACAAGGGAGGTTCCAGGGTCCTCCAAAGTGATTAAGAGATACATGATGAGGGATTCTGTAATAGGCCTGATGTCAGGAGCAGACCATAACAGGCAGGCCAGTGGCTCAATCGCTAATACAAAGAGCAGGGATGAAAGGGTGCAACCCTGACAAGTGCCCCGATGCAACCGAAAGCCATCGGACTGCACCCTATTAGCCACTACTTGGGCAGTGGGTGCAGTGTATAATGCCCGGACCCAGCCAATGAAATGGTTCCCTAACCGAAAATGGGCCATGATGCAAAGAGTTTTTCCCACTCCACCCAGTCAAAGTTTTTTTCGGCATCTAGTGAAACACACCAAGACTCTTTACCCTCTTGACGCACATTCAATAGAATATTCAAAAGCCGCCAAACTTTATCGTAAATCTGTCTGCCCCGAATGAAGCTGGTTTGATCAGGATGGATTAAGGTGGAGACAACACTATCCAGCCTATTGGCCAGGACCCGAGCAAAGATTTTCACATCACTATTCTGAAGAGATATTGTGCTATAATTACTGCATTCAAGGGGTGATCTACCCTCCTTTGGAATCAGGGAAATCTCAGCTTCATAAATAATCGGAGATAGCATACTGGTCCTCAGAGCCTCATTAAAGATCCGCTGAAGAACCAGTGCGAGAGGTTCCTTCAACCCTTTATACATTCTGTAGGGAAACCATCAATTCTCATGGCCTTACCGGAAGCGAGAGAGCCAATTGCCAGCTCAATCTCGACCTGGGTGATGTCACGATTCAAACGTTCCTGCTGTTGAGCCGACACAACAGAGGAGAGCTACTTTATCCAGAAAAGCAGACAGGTCTGCCAGGGAAGCGGTGCCTTCGGATGAGTACAGAGAAGCATAGAATGCCGAAAAGGCCTTGGCAATTCCAAGGTTGTCTCTCTGCAGAACCTGATGCTTGTTGTAGACTTCACTGATAGGGCAGCTATTCTGCTTTTTCTGGAGTTGCCAAGCTAGCAATTTTCCAGCCCAGCCTCCATAGTCCAGAAAGTTGTGCTTCGCCTAAGAAGGAACTCTATCCACTCCACCTCAATCTCTCGACGAACCTCCACCAGCTGGAGGTACACCCTCCGGTTACCCGTCTGCTTATGTGTGCTCTGCAGATGATCCAGTTGACTTTGCAAGTGAACGAGCTCCACTTCCCTCTGCTGCTTCCGCTGAGAGGCCAACTGCAAAAGCCACCCCTGCATATATGCTTTGCCCACTTCCCAAAGTAAGCCTGCAGGGATATCCTCCATATCATTAAGGGCCAAGAAGTCCGCCCTCCAGGTTTGCATCAAATCCTGTCCCCCTTTTCCTGGAGGAGGCACTCATTCGCCTGCCAGCAGTGTGCCCCACCCTCCCCAACCTGGTGTCCCAAGTCCAGCAGGAGACATATCATAGCGTGGTCACTAACTAATGAGGATAGTATCTGGATGCTGTCCACCTTAGACACCTCTGCCTCTCGCCCACAGAAGAAGTTCAGCCGGGAATACCCCTGGGTCTTAGCTAAACAATGGGTATAGTCACGTTCTCCTGAGTGTAAAACCCTCCAGAGATCCACCCAGCCCAACTTCACAAGGGCCTTGTGCAAAGCTGCTCCTTCTGACAGTGGTTGTATCACCTGAACTAATCTAAAGAGCTCAGAGCATAATTCATATCCCCTTCTGCCCAAACTGAACCCCTGGCCTTCTGCTCAAAAGCAGAGAGTGTTTGCTTGAAAAATTCTCCTTGGGCCCGTAAGGGCATAAATATTCAAGAAGGACAGGTCCTGGCTGTCTACCCACCCCACCATCCAAACAACACACCCCTGAACATCTCCCCCAGATTCATAAAGTGTGAAAGATGGCCACCCCCTGATTTTTGGAATTATAGGCAGAGTAGTAAACGTGCTCCCAGGGTCCAGCCTGCAGTTTGTCCATCTCAGAAAGGATCAACTTCACCTCCTGCAGCAGAGCAATATCCACCCGCTCCTTCTGCAGGTATGACAGCACTCTTTTATGCTTAATAGGGCTATGAAGTCTCCCAGCTTTCAAAGTTACAATCTTAAGTGGCATGAGCTAATTATTAAGTAGCAGCTTTAAAAAAAAATGGGAGATAAGAAAAGTAGGAAATCCTAGTCCAACAGTCCCCCCCCCCTCATGGAACACCTACCCCTCCCCACCTCCCTCCTCCCCACCACTCGCCCCCACCAACCACACATACTGCCCACACCCATCTCCCAAACAACAAACCAATATATGTTGTTGTTGTTAAGTGCCGTCGAGTCGCAGTCAACTCATGGCGACCCTCTGGATAGCTATCCTAAATTGTGTTCGGTCTTCAGTCAGGCGGCTCATTGTTGACAGACTGGTACCCGTAGCTGCTGTTATTGTATCGATCCATCTCATTGCTGGCCTTCCTCTTTTGCGTTGACCTTCTATCTTGCCAAGTATGATGTCTTTCTCTAATGATCTCTCTCTTCGCATGATGTGTCCAAAGTATGAAAGTCGAAGTCTTGTCATCTGAGCTTCTAAAGAAAGCTTAGGTTTGATCTCCTCTAGTACCGACTGGTTTGTTCTTCGGGCAGTCATGGTATACACAGTATTCGCTGCCAGCACCATAATTCAAAGGCATCAATTTTCTTCCTGTCTATCTTTTTCACTGTCCAGCTTTCACATCCATATGATGTTATTGAAAATACCATGGTTTGAACAAGTTGAATCTTTGTATGGAGAGAGACATCTCTGCTCTTGAGAATCTTATCTAGGTCTTTCATAGCCATTCTGCCAAGAGCAATGCGTCGTCTGATTTCTTGACTGCTTGTTGCTTCTTTATTGATAGTTGATCCAAGTAGGTTAAAGTTGTTCACGATTTCAATTTCTTCTCCTTCAACGATGAACCTGTTGATTATGCCAGCTGTCATGATCTTTGTCTTCTTTACATTAAGGTGGAGGCCCATTTTGTGACTATGTTCTTTGATTGTGAGAAGCAAATGTTTCAGATCATCTTCACTTTCAGCCAGTAATGTGGTATCATCAGCATAGCGAAGGTTGTTGATGAGTCTTCCCCCAATCTTCACACCTCTGTTGTCTTCATACAATCCTGCTTCTCTGATGATTTGTTCTGCATATAAATTAAACAGGTAGGGGGAAAGTATGCAGCCTTGTCTTACACCTTTGCTTGTTTTAAACCATTCTGTTTCTCCTTGTTCCGTTCGAACTGTTGCTTCTTGATCAATGTACAGATTGTGCAAGAGTACGATCAGGTGTTCTGGTATACCCATGCTTCTTAATGTGGCCCAGACTTTCTCATGGTTTACACAGTCAAAAGCCTTGCTATAGTCGATAAAGCACAAATAGATATCCTTTTGGTATTCTTTAGTCTTTTCAAGGATCCATCTCACATCCGCAATGATGTCTCTCGTTCCTCGCCCTTTCCTGAACCCTGCTTGCACTTCAGGTAGTTCTTGTTCCTGGTATGGTTGTAGTCTCTTTTGAATAATCTTCAGTAGAATCTTGCTGGCATGTGGGATCAGAGCAATTGTGCGATAATTTCCACAGTCAGTTGGATCACCTTTCTTTAGTATTGGTATAAACACAGATCTTTTCCAGTCAGTTGGCCATGATATTGTCTTCCATATTTCTTTGCAGAGCTTGTAAGTACGGTAACAGCTGCATCAGATTGCTGTAATACTTCTATGGGAATGCAACAATGCCTGCTGCTTTGTTCTTTGATAAGGCTTTCAATGCTGCTTCAACTTCTTTCATCACCAATGGTTCCCAATCATAAGGTACAGGTTGAAACGGCTGTTGGTTCACTTGATCTTTATCATATAAAAGCTCTGTATATTCCTTCCACCTTTTCTTGATCTTCTCAGCATCATTCAACATAGAACCTTGAGCATCTTGTAACATTCCAGTTCGAGGCTGGAACTTTTTCTTTAACTCTCGTAGCTTTAGGAAAGCCGATCTTGTTCTTCCTCTAATAGTTTCTGCTTCTATTTCCTTGCATGCGTCATTGTAGTACTTTTCCTTGTCCTGTCTTGCTGCACATTAGAAATCTCTGTTGAGTTCTGTGATTGTCTTTCTTTCTCCTCTGGCTTTAGCTTCTCTGCGTTTCTGGGCAATTTTCAGAGTTTCTTCCGTCATCCATTTTGGCCGTTTTTTCTTTTTCACCTTTTGTAGAGACTTCTCGCTTTCTTCCAACACAACCTTCTTGATGCCATTCCATAACTCTTCTGGAGCTCTGTCATTTGTATCTAAAGCAGCAAGTTGATTTTGCAGGCAGTCTTTAAATTCCAGTGGTATATTCTCAAGGTCATATTTTGCTACATTCATGAGTGGTTTGCTCTTTTTCAACTTTAGCTTGTGTTTGCATACTAGTAGTTGATGATCTGTACCACAGTCAGCTCCACGTTTTGTCTTTGTTGATGTTATAGAGCTTTTCCATCGTTGACTTCCACAGATGTAGTCAATTTGATTTTTATACAATACATTGGGTGAAGTCCATGTGTACAGTCGCCGCTTGTGTTGCTGGAAGAAGGTGTTTGAGATGAATAGATCGTTGGCCAAGTCCATATTTTCCAACTACTTTGCCTTCTTCTTTGTTGCCAACTTTTGCGTTCCAGTCACCCATGACTATCAGGATATCCTGTTTGCATGTTCTGTCAATTTCAGCTTGTACTTGTTCATAGAACTCTTCAATTTCATTCTCTTCTGCAGCTGTTGTTGGGGCATATACTTGAATTATAGTTGTGTTGATAGGTATTCCTCGTAGATGAATAGAGATTAAGTGTTCGCTGACTGCATTGTATTTCATTACATTTCTTGCAAGTTTCTTCTTTATTATAAATGCAACAACATTTCTTCTTTGTCTTTCATTTCCAGCATAGTAGACTATGTGATCATCTGATGTAAAGTGCCCGATACCAGTCCATTTCAGTTCGCTGACACCCAACAGATCAAGTTGTACACGCTCCATTTCATTCTTGACCACCTCCAGCTTCCCTTGGTTCATGCTTCGTACGTTCCATGTTCCAATGTGTAAGACATCTTTACATCTTCTGACTCTCATTTCATGCGCAGCTACATCAGCAGTCAGACGTCCCGAGGGCTTTGATCCAACCACATCATAAATGCTGGCTTTACTCTGAAAAGTCTTCAGCTCTTCCCCAGTAGCTAGTTGAGTGCCTTCCGACCTGGGGGTCTCATCTTCCAGCACTATAGCACAATTTGTTTTATTTTAACTATCCACTGGGTTTTCATGGCAAGATACAGAAGTAGATTGCCAAGCCTTTCTTCCGCGCAGTTTAAGTTTGGTGTTGTTGCCGTTGTCACAGAAATGTTATCCTCCGCTGTCAACACTATCCCATTCTGCTGCTGCCCAGATGGGTGGTTTGTCTTGGTCTGGCACCTCAGCTGAGACCTGTCCATCTTGGGAGACCCTACCAGTAGTTAAACTACCGATAGTTTAGCTCTCAGCATCACTGGCGGCGAATACTGTGTATACCATGGACTGCCCGAAGAACAAACCAGTCGGTACTAGAGGAGATCAAACCTAAGCTTTCTTTAGAAGCTCAGATGACAAGACTTCGACTTTCATACTTTGGACACATCATGCGAAGAGAGAGATCATTAGAGAAAGACATTATGC
Source organism: Ichthyophis bannanicus (assembly GCA_033557465.1). NCBI lineage: Eukaryota > Metazoa > Chordata > Amphibia > Gymnophiona > Ichthyophiidae > Ichthyophis > Ichthyophis bannanicus. Next base: position 77,016,930 of record CM066037.1, on the reverse strand, counting down.
TTGGCAATGAGCCGCCTGACTGAAGACCGAACACAATTTAGGATAGCTATCCAGAGGATCGCCATGAGTCGACTCCGACTTGACGGCACTTAACAACAACAACAGAAAACCCAAGAGGATTGTGAAAAATTGCAAGAGGATCTTGATAAATTGGAAGACTGGGCATCAAAATGGCAGATGAAATTTAATGTGGACAAGTGCAAGGTTTTGCACCTAGGGAAGAACAACCCAAACTATGGTTACACGATGCAAGGTTCCACATTAGGAACCACCACCCAGGAAAAAGATTTAGGCGTCATTGTGGATACCATGTTAAAACCCTCGGCCCAGTGTGCAGCGGCGGCCCAGAGAGCAAATAGAATGCTAGGTATGATAAGGAAAGGAATGGAAAATAAAACAAAAGATATTATAATGCCTCTATATCGTTCCATGGTGAGACTGCACCTTGAATATTGTGTGCAATTCTGGTTGCCGTATCTTAAAAAGGATATAGCGATTTTAGAAAAGGTTCAGAGAAGAGCCACCAAAATGGTAAAGGGGATGGAAGGATACTCCTATGAAGAAAGGCTAAAAAGGTTAGGGCTCTTTAACCTGGAAAAGAGACGGCTGAGGGGAGATATGATAGAAGTCTATAAATTAATGAATGGAGTGGAACGGGTAAATGTAAATCGATTGTTTATGTTATCAGAATATAGAAAGACTAGGGGACATGCAATGAAGCTACAGGGTAAACTATTTAAGACTAATAAAAGAAAATATTTTTTCACTCAACGTGTAATCAAACTCTGGAATTTGTTACCGGAGGATGTAGTAAAGGCTGTTAGTGTAGCTGGGTTTAAAAAAGGTTTGGACAAGTTCCTGGAGGAAAGGTCCATAAACCATTATTAAGAAGTAACCGAAGATATCAATGCTTGACCCAGTACAAGCATTGTGGAACTTGTGTCTCTTGGGGAAACTGCTAGGTACATATGACCTAGATTGGCCACTGTTGGAAACAGAATACTGGGCTTGATGGACCTTGGTCTGACCCAGTATGGCATATCTTATGTTCTTATGTACCCAAAAGATACAGACGTTCTGCTGGCAGTCCTGGTTCTGTTGATCTTCCGCCTTGCCGCCTTCCTGAGCCTTTCCATCACCTTTGCTGCTTGGACCTCGTGATCCTCCATCTTCCCCATGTGCTCCTCAACCTCAGTCAGTCGAACTACAAGGGAGTTAAAATGCTTGGTAAACCAGGCAGAGACGGTGTCAATAATTTCCACCTTAGAATCTCGGATTTCTTTGGGACCAGCTCTGTCATATTGTCTGTAGTCTCCCCTTCGCAAGTGTCATCTTCCACTGGTGCTTCTGCAGGTGCCATTGTAGGCCCAGAGCTTTTCTCCACCAGCAGGGCTTTCTTGACTCCTTTTTATCACAGTCGTGGAAGAGAAGGCAAACGTTGATCTTTATTCAAGCAGCTGTTCAGAGGTCAACCAGGGCTTTGGGCATCCCCGGCTCCCTCTGAAGCTGATCAGGCGCGGGGCCCCTTTTGGTGTGTGGCTGGGGCTAGAATGGGAATGGGGGGCTAGAATGGGAATGGGGGAGGGGGGGGACTAGGGGCTAGAACAGGAAGGGGGGGCCAGGACTGGAAATGGGCTGATGTTGGGAGATGGGGGAATAGAACTTGAAGGGAGTAGATGCTGGGAGGAACTGGAAGAGAACTGATGCTGGGAGGGACTGGAGGAGGACTGATACTGGGGGTTAGGATTGGAAATGGCCTGGGGATGGGGGACTGGAACTGGAAGGGAACTGATGCTGGGAGGGATTGGAGAAGAACTGATACTGGGGGGCTAGGACTGGAAATGGGCTGATGAGGGGGGATGGGCGAATGGGATTGGAAAGGAGTGGATGCTGGGAGAGGCTGGAACTAGAAGGGAGCTGATGCTGGGGAGGACCAGAAGGGGGTGGGGCTGGGACTAGCGGGAGAAAAAAATAAGCTGGGGGAGTGAGAATGGAGAGGGGAACAGATATTTTGTGTGGGAGGGAAGAAAAATCTACGATTGGCTGAGTATTGGGAGAGTAAGTGGGGATTGAGGATGGAGGGATGAAATTTGAGTGGATGAAAAAGGAATAAAGAAAGAAATGGAGGAAAGAGCAAAAGGGGAAAGATCAGTATGATGGAGGCAGATGTACAGAGAGAATGGAAAAAACTAGAAGAGAGAAAAAAGGACAAATGGATAGCAGACAATGGAGAGTTAGCAAAAGACATGAAGAAAGCAGAAGGCGACTGGGGCAATTGCAACTGAAGAATAAAATGCCCAAATAACAAAAGTAGAAAAAAAACTATTTTATTTTTAATTTCTTAATTGAACATGTCAGCTCTGGGAAATATGCATCACTAACATTTTGTGTTTTGTTTAGTATAAGAGGAAATTAATTTATAGTTTTATTTCTCCAGTGGTGTTGTACATTCCAAGTTTGGTTTTTGGGGTTCCCAGTTTAATTATTGTCTTCCTATTTCAAAATTGTGATCCCTTGTTCTTTGTTTGTTAACAGTCTATGTTCTATATGTGTAACCGAGCTGCAGTATTCTGTTCATGTAGTTTCTATTTGACAGTCCCACTTGTTCTCTTTCCCCAGTTGGAGATGTATTGTTATTCTCGGAGATGTATGGGTTTAATATTTGCAGTGTTGCCTTTTGATAGGTAGGGTTTGGTGCTTTGTGAGTGCTGGTAATGCTGTTATGATATGGCGGGTTTGCTATGGGTTCTAAATGAGCAGGGTGTATAGTATTTCCTAATGTGCCTGGCAGTTGACACTGGAGTATAATAGTGTAGAAATCTGGTAGTCTCTTTATCCTCACTGCCCATGCAAATGGTATTGAGACACTCAATAAGAGGCATGTCTACTAAAAGTTAATGTGCATTCAGAAATCTTAATGTGCGCTAAGTGCAGCAAACCCATTTATTTCTATTGGCGCAGTGGCACTTAACATACATTAATATTTAGTAAACATACCTCTAAATCATTGCTAGGAGAAAAGAGAGATTTGTGATGGGCTCCTTTGAAAGCCACCTAAAATTTTAGATAGGCAACATATGTATTTTAAAATAAAATAAATAAAATTTTTGCAAATGAGGTCCAGTGGCTATGCAAATGAGGCCCCGCAATGAGTCTCCGAATGTGGCCCCACATCACCCTTGGACCACCCCCGAGGGCAGGAACGAAAGGCACCTAACACTGATTTCAACCCTAGGCACCTAACTTGTGTACTGTACCTAAGAAGGTCATTTTAGAAGAGTTAAGTACCATTTGCATGTACAGAAAGCTGACTGACACATACATGTGGCCATGCTCATGCACACAGTCATTTCAAAAAGCCGCTTCTCATACACGCATAGCTGTAACATACAAACTGTTAAGGGGGAGTACTCTGGGCCTGATTTGGGCAGGCCTGAAAAGTTTACTTGTATTACCTATTTTGCATTTACAGCTGCTCCTAGGCCTGCACCAGTGGTAGCAAATTACTCCTTTGGACCTGGGTTTTGGAGGAACAATTGAAGCAGAAATTGTGCTTACCTCTCTGGCCTTTGAAACACTTCAAAGATCCAAAATAATGAGTTTGATTCTTGGCTCCTTCACTGATTTCCTTTGGATACTTAACTCGTGCATCTGCTGGAATTACTACTTGAAGAGCCCTGACTGATGACGCCTTTTTTAAAATCTCTCTTTGGAAAATGGCTCTTCTTGCTGCATGTCCCACCAAATACATGTGTTTTTCCCATGGCTTTATAAGTACTGGACATTGAGATAGATGGTTAAAAGTTATACATTTTGGAGGAAGGGGGCCAAGAGGCATTTCGGGATGAGTCCAAAAGTTGTCGAGATGGAGCCAATTCAATATTCAGCCAGTATTTAGAATTATGTGGATAGCTTTATCCTTTTAAGCAGGACCATAAAGTAGATTTATTTATTTAACAGGTTTTTTTATACCGCCTTTCTTACAATCAAAGCGGTTACAAGACTACATCAGGTTAGCATGAAATACAGGCATAAAAACATCAGACTACAAAGACAATACAATGCATCCAGTTTTATACCACCTTATCAAAATATCAAAGTGATAAGCAAAGGATGTATAGGTAACAGAGAAAGACTACATCAGGTTAACATGTAATACAGACATATCTCTAAACGGAAAAGCAGCCACACAGACAAAGGAAGTTGTAATGAGAATACCAATTAATAGATCTTATACACATTTGCTGTTCTTTAATATTTGCCACGGGCCAACGCCTAAGGGCCACGCCAAAGGACCCTCTGGCGAGGCCCTCAGGCGCGGGCCCGACAGGCGCGGGCCCACCTGTCGGCGGCTTCACTGTGAAGGAGCTGCTGCTCCCCTCCCACAGCCCCGATTGGGCCAGAGGCAGGCAGTTGGTCTCGCGCCTCTCGGGAGACCGGCAGAGGAGATCTTCCTGCCGTCGGCGGCTTCACTGCTGCTCCCCTCCCACAGGACCACATATTCATCAGTCCAACTTAAATAGATAAGCTGACTGAAAAACACTTAAAGATATTTTGTAAATTATCTAGATATGTTTATGTTTATGCAATTTCTTGATATACCACCCAGGCTGAAGGGCAGCAGCCACCCCCACTGAATACAGACCTTTGACTGAGTACCTAAGTGAAATGCGAAGTGTTTTTTGATAGCTGACCCCATGGTAACCCTAATGTTGAAGACAGTTGGATGCAGCTCTATTGAGAACAACTTCCCCTCGGATCAGTACTTCTTTTGCATCCATATTTCAAAAGTGCCATTTGCCAATGACACATCCACTTGCTCCAATAGAGATAAGTGATAGTTATGACTATGCAGATCAGACCGCAGAAAACACCCAACAACCTAGCAACACTTCATTTGACATTTTGGAATTATTTCCTAAGAATTTTAGTAGGTTCTTAGGAAATCAGGACCACGCAAGGTGACATTTTGAGGAGCACTGCTGGAGTAACTGCAGATGTACTGCAACCTGCAGGATTTCCTTCTGCCAGGCTCTTGTTCTATGATTGCGAAAAGTTGGACAGGAAGAAAATTGATGCCTTTGAATTATGGTGCTTGCGACGAATACTGTGTATTTCATGGACTGCCCAAAGAACAAACCAGTCAGCACTAGAGGAGATCAAACCTAAGCTTTCCTTAAAAGCTGTGATGACAAGACTTTGACTTTAATTCTTTGGACACATCATGCGAAGCAAGAGATCATTAGAGAAAGATATAATGCATGGCAAGGTAGAAGGTCAACGCATAAGAGGAAGGCCAGCAATAAGATGGATTGATACAATAACAGCAGCTATGGATGCCACTCTATCAACAATGCTGCCTGACTGAAGACTGAACACAGTTTAGGTCAACTATCCAGAGGGTCGCCATGAGTCGATACTGACTCGACGGCACTTAACAACAACAATGTCACAATTGGGCAAATAGCAGTGCCATTTATCACCTTTGCAAAGGCCTTGGCAGTGCTAATTTAAAAAAAGTACCAGGTCGAGACTATCAGGGGGTTATACCTTCCACTGCAGCTACAATGATGAAAAGGAAGCAAGCTCAGAAAGGTTCCACGGTAGTAACCTGGCAGAAAATCACTCCATGGCTTCAAAGCTATAATGCAACATACTAATTTAACTTTTAGAAATTCGGTTTGTATCCAATTTTTCCATTTTATTTTTCAGCATGGCAATTCTTACTAAAGACTTCTCTATCTCTTTCCATCTATATGGTATGTATACTTTAAAACTAATGAGCCGGGAGAAATTATGTTAAACCAATGAGTCATTTATGTTCTGAGAGAGGGACAGACAATCTAGGTTCTCGCATTTTCAGATTTTCTCTAGAGTATGTTCTGTAGAGATGACTTATGTGCCTGACCTTTGGTCTGCCTGTGTAATTTGTCATCTATGCATGCACAGATGACTTGCCTGGCAACAGACAGTTAAGTGTTATGACAAGATGGAGTAATAAGATGATGGATGTGAACAATGTGGCGCATTCATGTATGATGGTAGAAGACGGATCTCTAATCTGACTTTGACAAAGGGTCAAAAGTGAGCTATCAGGAAAAACTGTCTCCCTTTTGACAGGGGAGGGTATGTGATAAGGTGAAGTAATAAGGGGATGAATAGCCAGGGTTATTCTACAAACTCAGCGTGGGGTGTGTGTGTGTGGGGGGGGGGGGGGGGGGGTTACTGTTCCTTTAACTCAGCAGCACAGTTCTTGGCTAGAAGCCAGAAGATTATAGGCTCAGCTCAAGATCCCCATAGGCTATGTCACCAGGGAAAGCACAGAAAATAGTACCTTCACAAATGGGCTATAGGAAAGTTTTTAACAGACCCCAGAGGCTGGCAGAATTCCCCAGGTCCTACAAGCCAAAGACCATCACTACCCCGGTCCCCTTTTCTTGTCCCATCTCCACCCCATCCTTCCTTGCTCTATAATGTGCCCATGATGTCAATGATGGGAGAGAAGAAAGAGAAGCAAGTGAAGGTGAGGATAGGTGAGAGGACTATCCCAGAGTCAGACATGGAGGAGGACAGAATGATCTGCATAAGAACGAGGATCAGTGATATGCACTTACTAGGAAAGAAATGATCACCATCTACTCATGCCCCTGACCCCCACTGCCAATCAAATTATTGGGAGGAGGGGCAGTCAGGGGAAGCATATGGTGACTAAGGTCTGGAAGTAAAGAACACCTCTGGAATTGCTGTGTACTCCATAGAGTAGCCCTTTCCAGTATTGTTATGATTTATACTCAAGAAAAAGCAGTATAGTCACTACTAAATTCACAAAAGTGCCTATAATTTTAATATGAATATATTTTCTTCCAAATAATTCACTGATATGATATACTAGCCAGATAGCAGTAGACTATATACAGGAAGCAATTTTCAATCTGTTCACATTAGGACAAAGTCTTCACATCTTTGACACATGAGCTTTGCGCCCATTTTGAAAATAAAAGTATGTGTGGACTTTCTCTTGAACCTTGCCATTTAAGTACAATGTACACATGGCCATTTGCACTTGCATTTTCTGAAAAGTATGTGCATCCTTGAAGGATACTACCAAAAGCAGAGAGGTTCCACAAAAGAGTAAAGTAGCCCAAATGCCCTCGAGTATGGAGCAGACAGAGCTTAAAGATCCCAAATTACCCATGTCTAACAAAAGCCATATTAATAATGAATAAAATACATTCTCGCAAATGCTAGAAGTCTAAAAAATAAGATGGGAGAGTTAGACTATATAGCACTAAATGAAAGGTTAGATATGATTGGAATATCAGAGACATGGTGGAAGGAGGACAGCCAGTGGGACACTGTGATACCTGGGTACAAACTATATCATAATGATAGAGCTGATCAAATTGGTGGAGGGGTTGCTCTCTATGTTAGAGAGGGCATTGAGTCAGAAAGGATTAAAGTATTGCAGGAAACAAAATTTGCTGTAGAATCTCTATGGATTGAAATTCCATGTAAAAGGGGGAAGGCAATGGCAGTGGGGGTGTACTATCGAGCGCCTGGCCAGAATGACCAAATGGATGATGAAACGCTCAAAGAAATCAAGGAAGCTAACAAAAGTTACAGCGCAGTAATAATAAAGGGTGATTTCAATTACCCCGGTATCGACTGGGTCAGAGTCACGTCAGAACATGCTAGGGAGATAGAAGTTCCTAGATGAAATAAATGACTGCTTCTTGGAGCAGCTGGTTCATGAACCGACCAGAGGGGAAGCCATATTAGACCTAGTCCTTAGTGGAACACCAGATCTAGTGCAAGAGATAAGGTTGTTGGGGCCACTTGGCAATAGTGATCATAGCATGATCGCCTTTGATTTAATTAGTGGAGGAGGGATAGTAAGGAAATCCACAGTACTACCTTTTAACTTTCGAAAGGGAGACTATGATAAAATGAGGAAAATAGTTAAGAAAAAACTAAAAGGAGCAGTTGCAAAGGTTAAAGACGTACATCAAGCTTGGGTGTTGTTGAAAAATACTATCTTGGAAGCCCAGACCAGCTGTATTCCATGCTTTAAGAAAAGTGGAAGGAAGTCCAAAAACCTGCCAGCATGGTTTAAAGGTGAGGTCAGAGAGGCTGTTGTTGCCAAAAAAGCATCTTTCAGAAAATGGAAAAAAGAGCCAAACAACGAAACCTGGAAACAGCACAAGCACTGGCAAGTCAAATGCAAGGCATTGATAAGGCAGGCAAAGGGAGAATTTGAGAAGAAGCTTGCTGCGGAAGCAAATACGTGAAATAAAGACTTTTTCAAGTACATTCGTAGCAAAAAACCTGTGAGAGAGTCAGTTGGTCCATTAGATGATAGAGGGGTTAAAGGCACACTAAGAGGCGACAAGGCGAAAGCGGAGAGACTGAATGAATTCTTTGCTTCGGTCTTTACTGAGGAAGATGTAGGGATGTTACCCATGGCTGAAGTGGTATTTAAAGGTGCGGAAGAATTGAAGGAAATATCAATACATCGGGAAGATGTATTACAACTATTAGATAAACTGAAGAGTAGCAAATCACCAAGGGTGTTGAAAGAACTGAAATATGAGATTGCAAACCTGCTATTATTTATCTGTGAACTATCATTAAAATCATCTCTAATACCTGAAGATTGGAGGATCGCCAATGTAACACCAATTTTTAAAAAGGGTTCCAGGGGTGATCCTGGAAACTACAGACCGGTGAGCCTGACGTCTGTACCAGGAAAAATGGTAGAAACCATCATAAAGAATAAAATTACTCAGCATGTAGATAGTCATGGCCTAATGGGAGACAGTCAACATGGCTTTAGACAAGGAAGATCTTGTCTTACTAATCTGTGATGTTTTTTTTGAAGGTGTGAATAAACAGGTGGACAAAGGTGAGTCGGTTGATAAAGAGTCATGGGATAGGAGGCAGTGTACTACTGTGGATCAGGAACTGGTTAAAAGATAGAAAGCAGAGGGTAGGGCTAAATGGCCAATTTTCCCAATGGAGAAAGGTGAATAGTGGTGTACCCCAGGGATCTGTGCTGGGTCCACTGCTTTTTGATATATTCATAAATGAACTGGAAAGTGGAATAACGAGTGAGGTTATCAAATTTGCAGATGACACAAAACTATTTAAAGTTGTGAAAACCCAAGAGGATTGTGGAAAATTGCAAGAGGATCTTGATAAAATGGAAGACTGGGCATCAAAATGGCAGATGAAATTTAATGTGGACAAGTGCAAGGTTATGCACCTAGGGAAGAACAACCCAAACTATGGTTACACGATGCAAGGTTCCACATTAGGAACCACCACCCAGGAAAAAGATTTAGGCGTCATTGTGGATATCATGTTAAAACCCTCAGCCCAGTGTGCAGCGGCGGCCAAGAGAGCAAATAGAATGCTAAGTATGATAAGGAAAGGAATGGAAAATAAAAAAAAAGATATTATAATGCCTCTATATCGTTCCATGGTGAGACCGCACCTTGAATATTGTGTGCAATTCTGGTCGCCGTATCTTAAAAAGGATATAGCGATTTTAGAAAAGGTTCAGAGAAGAGCCACCAAAATGGTAAAGGGGATGGAAGGATACTCCTATGAAGAAAGGCTAAAAAGGTTAGGGCTCTTTAACCTGGAAAAGAGACGGCTGAGGGGAGATATGACAGAAGTCTATAAATTAATGAACGGAGTGGAACAGGTAAATGTAGATTGATTGTTTACCTTATCAGAATATAGAAAGACTAGGGGACATGCAATGAAGCTACAGGGTAAACTATTTAAGACTAATAAAAGAAAATATTTTTTCACTCAATGGGTAATCAAACTCTGGAATTTGTTACCGGAGGATGTAGTAAAGGCTGTTATTGTAGCTGGGTTTAAAAAAGGTTTGGACAAGTTCCTGGAGGAAAGGTCCATAAACCATTATTAAGAAGGGACCCAGGATATCAATGCTTGACCCAGTACAAGCATTGTGGAACATGTGTTTCTTGGGGAAACTGCTAGGCACATATGACCTAGATTGGCCACTGTTGGAAACAGAATACTGGGCTTGATGGACCTTGGTCTGACCCAGTATGGCATATCTTATGTTCTTATGTACATTTGAAAATGCAAATAAAATGGGGGGTTTTTTTCAGCTGTAGAAATGACTTGGAAAACTGACCTAACAACATGTAAAATGGTATAGTTTGAGAAAATGTACACTACGGGGGTCATTTTGAAAGCCCTATTCGTGTCCAAAAAAGAGGGCATAGAGACGTTTAAAGCAGAGAGATGTCTCCAGAGACATTTTAGAAGCCAGCTCTTTGTATGACCCCAACGTGAGGACATCCAAGTCTGAATGGGGGCATGGTAGAAGTATTCCTAGGAACCTGGTCGTCCCCACCTGATCTCAGAAATGTCATGGATGTCCGGCATCATGTCTACTGATAGGTGATTTCAATATGCTGGATGTTGATTAGCATAACCCTGCTGCAGTGTCATCTAAAAGTAAGGAGATCCTGGATTCTCTAAAGGGAGAACTATTCAGCAACTGTTAACAGAACCATATGAAAATGGGGCCATACTAGACTTGGTGCTTACTAATTGGGAAAGTATTTCTGATGTTATAGTGGGAGATCATCTCATATCCAGTAATCACAGGATGCTGTGTTTCAGTTTTAGGATGAGGGTTGATAAAATCCATTCAAAAGTGAGGGTCTTAGACTTTAGGAAAACTAACTTTGCCAAGATGGGACAATACTTCAAGGAGTTGTTAACAGAATGGGAACAGCTGGGGGATGTAGAAAAGCAATGGGCAAAATTGAAAGGGGATATTTTAAGGGTAACAAACCTTTTTGTTAGAAAGGTAAAGAAATGTAAAAGGAAAAGGAGGCTGCTACGGTTCTCAAAAGAAGTAGCTGAAAAGGTGAAGAAAAAGAGGGAGGCCTTCATAAAATACAAGAGATCACAGAGAGAGGAAGACAAGCATCAATATTTGGAAAAACTTAGAGAATCTAGGAAAGTAGTAAGGAAAGTAAAGATACAAAAAGAAGAAGGACTAGCCAATGCAATACAATGGGGGACAAGACATTTTTTAGATATGTTAGCGAGAGGAGGAAGTGCAAAAGTGGTATTGTCATTCTCAAGGGGGAAGGGGATGAATATGTAGAAGATAATGAGGATAAAGCAGAATTGTTTAACAAATATTTCTGTTCTGTGTTCACAGATGAAGGGTCAGGAGCAGGACCTCAGAAAACATCAACAAATGGGAGCAAAAGTGAAGGGGATCTTCAATGATTTTCAGAGGACTGTGTTCGGGAGGAACTAGCTAAACCTAAAAGTAGACAAAACGATGGGGCCGGATAGGATACATCCAAGAATATTGAAGGAACATGGGGACATTCTAGCTGCTCCACTGATGACCTGTTCAATGCTTCTTTATATTGGGAGTGGTCCCAGAGGACTGGAGAAAGGCACATGTGGTCCCTTTACACAAAAGCAGAAGTAAGGAAGAGGTTGAGAACTACAGGCTGGTTAGTCTGATCTCTGTGGTGAGTAAATTAATGGAAATGCTGCTAAAACAGAGGATAGTGAGGTTTCTGGAGTCCAGTGGATTGCAGGATCCGAGGCAGCATGGGTTTACAGAGGCAGGTCTTCTCAGACAAATCTGATTGGTTTCTTTGACTGGGTGACCAGAGAGCTGGACCAAGGTAGAGCACTAGATGTGGTGTACTTGGATTTCAGTAAAGCCTTTGACACCATTCTGCACAAGCGACTCATTAATAAAAGGAGCAGCCTAGGAATGGACCCTAAAGTGACTGACTGAATAAGAAACTGGTTGAGTGGGAGGTGACAAAGTGTACAGATAAATGGAGCTGACTCTGAGGAGAAGGTGGATACTAGTGGTGTGCCACAGGGATCTGTCCTTGGCTCGATTCTTTTTTAACATCTTTTTTTAGTGATATTGTGGAAGGGCTGTCAGGTAAGGTTTGCCTCTTTGCGGATGATACCAAAATCTACAATAGAGTAGATACCCAGGAAGGAGTAGATAATATGAGGAGGGATCTAGCTAAGTTTGAAGAATGGTTAAGAATTTGGCAGCTGAGATTTAATGCTAAAAAAATGCAGGGACATGCACTTGGGCTGCAAAAATCCAAAGGAGAGCTACAGTGTAGGAGATGAAATACTTCTGTCCCCGAAAGAAGAACGGGACCTGGGCGTGATTGCTTCTGATGATCATAAAGTGTCTAAAGAGCTAGAAAAGGCAATGGCGAAAGCCAGAAGGATGTTTGGGCGCCTAGGGAGAGGAATGGTCAGCAGAAAAAAGGAAGTGATAGTGCCTCTGTATAAGTCTCTGGATGTGACCTTATTTGGGGTATTGTGTGCACTTCTGGAGACCGCGCCTTCAAAAGGATATAAAGAGGATGTAGTCGGAGCAAAAGATGGCTACTAAAATGGTTAGTGGTCTTCATTGTAGTCCATAAGGGAACAGACTTAAAGATCTTAATAATGTATAAGTTAAAGGAAAGACAGGAGAGAGGAGATATGATAGAGATGTTTAAATACCTCTCTGGCATAAATGCAGAAGAGGAGAGCCTCTTTTGATTCAAAGTAAGCTCTGCAACGAGGGTGTATAGGATGAGGGTGAAAGGGGATAGACTCAGGAATAATATGCAGAAATATTTCTTTACAGAAAGAGTGGTAGATGTGTAGAATAGTCTCCCAGTGGAAGTAGAGATGAGGACAGTATCTGAATTCAAGAGTGGGACAAACACAGAAGACCTCGAACGGAAAAAAAGGGACTACAGTAGTTGATATGGAAGGGCTGACTAGAAAGGCTAGATGGCCTTTTTCTGCTGATATGTTTCTATGTCTAAGTTTAGACCTTTTCCAGGCAGGAACTGTGAAAGTAGTTGTTTTGGCTTAAAACATCCAGAGGGTGTAGAGAAGAAAGCACTCTATCATTCCCACTACTCAGAACTATGTCAATGATAGCAGCAGTGGGATTTGAACCCTTGTTCCTAGCCCATTACTCTAACCATTAGGCTATCCTGGTTTTGGGGATGCCTATGTAGACGCCCCCGCAGACGTCCATACTGGACATGTCCACTTTTGGGAAATCATGTCTGAACCTGGACGTGCCTGTTTTTTTTCCGGATGCTCTGGCTTAGATGTCCCAGATTGCATTGGATGTCCCTTTTAAACTTCCCCGCCACAAGACCAAAACTTGGAATAGAAGTGGTAACTGTTTGATGCTGTAATTCTGCTTAACATACAGTAATTACTTCATTATGGGAGCTAGATTTCATAGCCACTGCACAATTTACGTTTGGACAGCAGTTTGAGTTTAATTTGAACTTTAGAAAGACATTCATTTTTCAGAATTCTGATTCTATTGTATTTTCTTTAATCTGATCCAGCAATAAATGTCAGAGTCTCATGCTGTTGTATCCTCACAAAACCCTGCAGACCTAATTCATCAAATCTTTCCCCTCTCGGTTCATGCCTTTAGGCTGACATGAATCAGTGACTTTATCATGGTATCATCGGTAGACATGCAGTGCAAAGCTACTTTACATCTAAGGGCATATTTACTAATGAGTAGTGCGAGGTCAGCACACAGTTTTGGCCCTATGATAAAGTAGCACAGGGCTCTACACCAAAATCCCCATGCTACCCTAGTAGCGCTTGCCGGAATAGCAACTAGGTGGGACAGGGACAATCCTGGCACGGTGCAGCTAGTTTGGGTGCAGCTAAAGACAGCTGAATAGGTGGCGTTAGCTGCGCCCATGGTAGGTTCACTGTGCTAAAACTTAGTAACTGCATGGTGATGGATATAGACGTCCTCCTGCAATGAGCCCAAAGGCCTGTTGCTGGTAATGTGGCTCACATGGAAGTTACTGGCCCAGGGTTTACTAGACATGCTCCATGGCCATCTGTGGGAGAGGCTACAGAGTGGAGGATCATTACCCATTGACGCAGCACCCATTCTCTCTATGGGTAGATGCTGACATTTACATGTATTTGCATATAAAGAAATTATGAATATTTGGCAAACCAAGTCATCGTGAGCCCAATTTTGTCTATTAAGGCGCTTTTGCGCCAAAGTGTGCTAACATCGGCTGTTAATGCATGTACAGGATTTATCATGTGTAGTTATTGCTAATGTTAATAAGAAGCAAATGTTATTGCAGATGCTATTTCAAAACTTAAAACTACATTTTCCCAAGGTGTAGTTAAGTGTTTTGCAATTGATGCGTCTGTGAAGCAGAGTGCATGTGTACATTTTGCTGCACTCATCAATAATGAGCTGTTTTGCAGTTTTTCCTCCCATTACCCTGTTAGCATTAGTGAATGCAAATTTAATATAAGCCGTGGAGTGGGGAACTGAGATGCTCAAGTTGGGATGTGAAATTTTATAAGAGGCTCTGCCAAACTCAGAGCATCTTGTGAAATACTTGCAAAGATACATAGGGCTACATGCTGAGGTCTCCCCATGTCCAGCAGGAACAGCAATTTTAAAAAGCTACAGGTGGAGGGAAAAAACAGGTAATTACATCCCATGTGTGTGTGGGAGCAGCTTTTGCAAATCGTTGTTGCTCATCGCCATGCGCCTCCATTGCAGCAGCAGAAGAGACCCCCTGGCCTGAAGATCTCCCCACCCCCCCAGTCCCATCCCCTGGGTTTTAGCGAGATCCCTGGTAATGAGACCCCACTTTCTCTTGCTCTGGCAGCCCTGGGTTTCAGAATGATGCCTGTGACTAATAGCGGGACTAGCTCAAGATCAGAGGTAACTAAACGTACATATAACACTCACTATTGTAGGTAGTTTATAAAGTATGCACGCACGTAAAGCATGACTTAATTTAGGCTCCAGAATGTGCTGACAACAAAATTGCAAACATGTACATATGTGCCTTGCTGTCATACTGGTATATACGTGTGAAAATGCTTTTATAAAATTATTCTCTGTGGAGTTAAGTTCATAAACATTTTCTATGCATGAAATGCCTCTGCTGAAATTCAGTCATGTGTAAACGTGTGCGTGGTGGAAGTAGACACGTACTTGTAGGCGACTTTGGAGTAGGTTTTTTTTTGGTGGGGCAGCATTTGGGCTGAGCATGGGTAGAGTCCCGATTTACATGCGTGTTTTATAAAATATATGCATTGGTGCGTATTTCAGGCACTAAGATTTATGGCCGTTTCTGAGCAGGCATAAAAGTACGTGTCCTCAGTCTAGGCATGATTTCTGTAGGATTTGTGCTAATGTTTTAGGAAGACATAGACACCTCCAAACAGGCTAAACCCAGGTGCTTCTCCACCTCCAAACCTAGGCACCCTGTTATAAAATTACCTTCCACATTAGTAAATAGGTCCCATTGCGAACAAAGTCACTTGCATTATTTAACATGCATTGAAAAGCGTTAATGTGCATTTCCAACAGAGATTTCCAATGTGCAGCAAGACAGGACAAGGAAAAGTACTACGACGACGCATGCAAGGAAATAGAAGCAGAAACTATTAGAGGAAGAACAAGATCAGCTTTCCTAAAGCTACGAGAGTTAAAGAAAAAGTTCCAGCCTCGAATTGGAATGTTACAAGATGCTCAAGGTTCTACGTTGAATGATACTGAGAAGATCAAGAAAAGGTGGAAGGAATATACAGAGTTTTTATATGATAAAGATCAAGTGGACCAACAGCCATTTCAACCTGTAACTTATGATCGGGAACCATTGGTGATCGGGAACCATTGGTGATGAAAGAAGAAGTTAAAGCAGCATTGAAAGCCTTATCAAAGAACAAAGCACCAGGCATTGATAGCATTCCCATAGAAGTATTACAGCAATCTGATAAAGTTGTTACCATACTTACAATGCTCGGCCAAGAAATATGGAAGACAACATCATGGTCAACTGACTGGAAAAGATCTGTGTTTATACCACTACTAAAGAAAGGTGATCCAACTGACTGTGGAAATTATCTCACAATCGCTCTGATCCCACATGCCAGCAAGATTCTACTGAAGATTATTGAAAAGAGACTACAACCATACCTGGAACAAGAACTACCTGAAGTGCAAGCAGGGTTCAGGAAAGGGCGAGGAATGAGAGACATCATTGCGGATGTGAGATGGATCCTTGAAAAGACTAAAGAATACCAAAAGGATATCTATTTGTGTTTTATCGACTATAGCAAGGCTTTTGACTGTGTAAACCTTGAGAAACTCTGGGCCACATTAAGAAGCATGGGTATACCAGAACACCTGATCGTACTCTTGCACAATCTGTACATTGATCAAGAAGCAACAGTTCGAACGGAACAAGGAGAAACAGAATGGTTTAAAATAAGCAAAGGTGTAAGACAAGGCTGCATAATTTCCCCCTACCTGTTTAATTTATATGCAGAAGAAATCATCAGAGAAGCAGGATTGTATGAAGACAACAGAGGTGTGAAGACTGGTGGAAGACTCATCAACAACCTTCGCTATGCTGATGATACCACATTACTGGCTGAAAGTGAAGATGATCTGAAATATTTGCTTCTCACAATCAAAGAACACGATCTCAAAATGGGCCTGCACCTTAATGTAAAGAAGACAAAGATCATGACAACTGGCATAATCAACAGGTTCATCGTTAAAGGAGAAGAAATTGAAATCGTGAACAACTTTAACCTACTTGGACCAACTATCAATAAAGAAGCAACAAGCAGTCAAGAAATCAGACGACGCATTGCTCTTGGCAGAATGGCTATGAAAGACCTAGATAAGATTCTCAAGAGCAGAGATGTCTCTCTCCATACAAAGATTCGATTTGCTCAAGTCATGGTATTTTCAATAACATCATATGGATGTGAAAGCTGGACAGTGAAAAAGATAGACAGGAAGCAAATTGATGCCTTTGAATTATGGTGCTGTGTATACCATGGACTGCCCGAAGAACAAACCAATCGGTACTAGAGGAGATCAAACCTAAGCTTTCTTTAGAAGCTCAGATGACAAGACTTCGACTTTCATACTTTGGACACATCATGCGAAGAGAGAGATCATTAGAGAAAGATATCATGCTTAGCAAGATAGAAGGTCAGTGCAAAAGAGGAAGGGCCAGCAATGAGATGAATCGATACAATAACAGCCGCTATGGATACCAGTCTGTCAACAATGAGCCGCCTGACTCAAGACCGAACACAATTTAGGATAGCTATCCAGAGGGTTGCCATGAGTCGACTCCGACTCGACGGCACTTAACAACAACAACAATGTGCATTAACATGCACTACTAATACATTAATGCAGCCTAATTTGATAATAAAAACATAAGAGATGCCATACTGGGTCAGATCAAAAGTCCACTGAGCCCAATATCCTGTTTCCAACAACAATGGCCAATCCAGGTCACAGCTACCTGTCAGGTTCCAAAAATGTACATGGATTCCATACTGTATATCCCAGCGGTAAACAGTGGAGTCCATTTTAAATAATTTTCCTTCAGGAACTTGTCCAAACTTCTTTTAAACCCAGCTACACTAACAGCTTTTACTACATCCTCTGCTAATGAATTCCAGAGTGATTATGTGTTGTGTGCAAAAATATTTTCTTTGATTATTCTTAAATATGCTAGGTTGTAGCTTCATTGCATGCTTCCTAGTCTTTCTATTTTTTGAAGGAGCAAACGAACGATCTACATTCACTTGTTCCACTTCACTAATTGCTTTTTAGAAAGCTATCATATCTCCCCCAGGTTGAAGAGCCCTAACCTTTTAAGCCTTTCTTTGTAGGGGTATCTTTCCAGCCCTTTTATCATTTTGGTCACTCTTCTCTGTACCCTTTCTAATTCTGCTATATCTTTTTTCAGATATGACTACCAGAATTGCATACAATATTCAAGGTACGGTCGCACCATGGTACGATACAGAGGCATTATGATGTCATCCTTTGTTTTATTCTTCATTCCTTTCCTTATGATTCTTAGCATTCTATTTGCTCTCTTGCTGCTGCTGCTAATTGAACAGAGGATTGTAATATATTATTTTTTTATTTTATTTATCATTACTTTTATACCGCTCCTTCCAGAGATCAGGGGCGGTGTAAAATAAACAACATTATTACATAGAACAAATTTTAACATTCTATAATTGTAACAGGCAGAACTATGTACAAGGCAAGGTGAACCTTTTTAGGGCATTCTAACAGTGAGAACTATGTACAAATGGTAGCAGGTCAGACTATTTACAATTGGAGCAGAAGTGAGTGTCATTGTATGTGTTGAGTTGGGAGTGAGTCAAGGGACAAACCTTCAATAAGTTCTCCAAAATGTTGAGTGAACAGGAAGGTTTTAAGTTCTTTTCTAAACGTTTATATATCTTTGGTTGCGCGTAGGAAGTCCAGAAGGTCATTCCATAGCATAGGTGCAGCAAGAGAGAAGGCTCGGTTGCTTGTAAATTGTTTTGATTTGCGATAGGTGGGAGGGATTCCTAGAGTGATAGGAGGGAGGTGTTCTGAGAGTGTTCCCTTCTTGATCTAGTGTTAGTGGATTGGGTGATTAAAATTGAAAGGTAGGATGGAGCAATATTATTAGTAATCTTGAATGTTGTCATTGTTTTATATTTAATTCTGCTAATGATTGGTAACTAGTGTAGGGTGTATCTAGGCATTATCCATGATAATGCCTAGATCCTTTTCTTGGGTGGTGATTTCTAATGTGGAACCTTGCATAGTGTAACTAGTTTGGGTTGTCCTTCCCTAAGTGCATAACTTTGCACTTGTCCACATTAAATTTCATTTTCCATTTGGATGCCCAAGTTCCCAATTTCTCAAGGTCCTCTTGCAGTTTTTCATAATCCTCTTGTGATCTAACAACTTTGAATAATTTTGTGTCATCTGCAAATTTGATCACCTTACTTGTTGTTCCCAAGTCCAAGTCATTTATAAATCTATTAAAGGCAGCGGGTCCAGCACAGATTATTAATAAAGCTTTAGAGAGCTAGCAATAACCAGAGAGAGTTTTTATTGGATCCAGTTTATGGACAATGCCAGCAACAGTCTCAAGATGAAGATCACTGTATTACATGTGTCCTCTTATTCTTTGTTTTCGTCAAAGATTGCTATTTGTATTAGAAATAGATGGTCTATTTTATGAGTCCTTCCATGTTTTGAAGATCAGTGAGTCCATATAGCTTACCAGAGATGGAAGAGTTTAAGGGATCATGTGTGTCCAGCGGTCAAGCAAATGCCATATATATTAAAGCCAGGACATACAAAATGTGGACGATGTCAATGTTGTGTGATGATGGTGGAAAGTGATACAATGATTACCAATAACTGGACAATTTGCTCACAGTTTCAGACTTCTTGTTTGACGGATCATGTTGTTTATATTTTGAAGTGTCCATGTGCTAAATTTTATAATTGCAAGACTACATGGATTCAGCGTCACCACTGGATGAACACCAATTGGGTTCCGACCATTTCATGGTGTTGAAACCCTCCTGTTAGCTCTATTTCACACTATCAACATGGGCATCGATAATTCCAAACAAGCCTTTATCCTCATTTTCCTCGATATTTCCTCGGCCTTTGACAATGTAAACCATGCCATACTCATCTCCAGACTCTCCCAATTAGGCATTAAGGATAAAGTACTTGAATGGTTTAAATCCTATTTCACTAACCGGACCCAATGTGTTCAGATCGACCAAGTTGCCTCATTGCCATTCCCGCAAGAACAAGGGATTCCACAGGGTTCTGCCCTCTCAGTGCTACTTTTTAATCTATATCTCCAGCCAATATGCTCCATATTCAAGCACCATAAGATAAATTATCACATTTACGCAGACGACATTATGTTGTACTCGCAGTTTGAGATATCCAACCCCAACTATGACAGTATATCATGCTGCCTCACCGAAGCAGAAATGTGGCTCCAATCTATGAATCTGAATATCAATTTCAAAAAGACAGAAGTTCTATTTATAATAAGAGATACTAGCTTTGTCCCACCAACAGTCATCAACATTGGAAATATCTCCCTGACAGTTAAGACAGAGGTCAAATACCTAGGGGTTACCCTTGATAGGACGCTCAGCCTAACTCCGCATATAAAGCAAACAGTTAAATCTATATTCTTCAAAGTAAGGACAATCCAACAGCTACGTCCAATAATAAACAGTTCAGACTTTAGGACTGTGGCCCAAACACTAATAACACCTCACTTAGATTACTGCAACGGCATACTGCAGGGAACATCTAAGAAAAATCTGCACACTCTACAACTTGCTCAAAATGTCGCTGCAAGGATGATCTTCGAAGCAAAACTAACTGACCATATCTCCCCTATTCTTTATGCTTTGCATTGGCTCCCGGTGTCCTGTAGAATCATCCATAAATCATTGGTTACAATATTCAAGCTCATAAATAATATAGCACCGTCCTTCCTGGCAACCCTAATACACGTCCCACAAGAGAGTAGGTCAAGAAGAAGAGTAAACCTGCACACGCTGCTGGTACCAGGATCCATTCGGAAATCAAAGCAGAAGACCAGCAATATGGCTTTCTCGCTCTACGCTCCCACGTTGTGGAACAACCTCCCAATTGAGCTAAGAGAGATTAAGGATCTTCAATCATTTAGGAAAGATCTAAAAACCTATCTTTTTACTCAACACTTCTATAGCTTACAGCCTGATGAG
Source organism: Ichthyophis bannanicus (assembly GCA_033557465.1). NCBI lineage: Eukaryota > Metazoa > Chordata > Amphibia > Gymnophiona > Ichthyophiidae > Ichthyophis > Ichthyophis bannanicus. The sequence goes on along the minus strand of CM066037.1, from coordinate 76,996,257 downwards.
ATTACGATTTCTCAAGGCAGCACGAACCAGCAACCTTATCCTGACCCTACCTAGACATAGCACATACACCTCTTCTTTTTACCTATGTACTATCCTAGCTCACACTTCTCCGGAATTCCATGCAACATTCCTGTTAAAAACGTCAATACCTGCTAATACACTCACACTTCCTATGGTTACTTATGATATACTCCTGTAAATAGTTTGATGCTAGTTATACTGACAATTGCTGTTAATATTGCAGCACGTTTCTGCCACCTGTTTTTCTTTGTAATTTGCATCTAGTTAAATTTCCTAAAATGTTCATTGTAAAAATAATAATCTTTATTATTATAGTTTTTGTTATATGTAAACCGCCACTGATCTCTGGAAGAGGCGGTATAGAAAAAATGTACAAATAATTAAATAATGGTAAAACTACTCATCCATTGAGGGTGAAAAAACATTGTTTGTTAAAACAGAAGAAGGATGTCCCTATGGTAGCACATTGTCAAGAATTGAATCATAAATTTTTTGATTTTTGCTGCTGGATAATGGATCATATTCCCCATAATGAATGAGGAGGCAATCACAATAAATTGTTGCTGCAGAAGGAACACTGGATTTTTGAATTGGATACGATAGAACCAAGAGGACTTAATTCCTCTATTGACTGGGGAATATTTTTGTAAGAATTGACAAGTGGCTCCTCTTCCTTGCTATGTAGTATTTTTGATTTGCCCAGCAAGGATTTAAATGTAAGCTGACCTCAGACGCCGTAACAGCAATAGAGTCAAGTAAACCCCTGATGAAGCGGAGCTTCTAGAAAACGAGGATCTTCGTAGGGTGATGGCTGCCGTGAACTTCTTTGGGAGAAGCTCCATAACCTTTGAAGCTAAGTAAAAAGTAGCAGTTGAGGCTGTTTTGTGGAAATGCTATATTAATAAAGTTCCATTTTGTTCTGTTGCAGATGTCAGCACAGGCCATTGCGCTTGAACATAGCGGATGGAAAATTTTGTTGGAAATTCGTAATTAATTGTTCTATATTGCCTTATCATTGAATTGTGGATTGTTTAGAGTTAAAAATAAAATGAGGAGTCTTTTAGACCTATGATGGCGTATGACAGCTTATCCCCTTCAGGCTTATAATCTTTTTGCTGCATAGAGGGAGAAGTAGCTTCACTGAGGTTTTTTCTCCTCTTTATATAAGTATAGGAATAAGCTTTTTTAAGAGCTTGTATAGAGCTGTCTTACAAGGGTTGAATGTTTATTATTATTTTATGAAATAATTTGATTAACTGGGGTTTCTTTTGTGGGTTTACTGAACCATACTTTCCACATTGTTGTCATTCGAACTTTGTAGTGACAGGTCCTACTAAGTCTCCCATTCCTCCTCTTTCTTCCTAATTAATTTGACTTAGTATCTCACATCTGTGCTGCTTCCTCCTCTTACAGAAACCTGGCCCATATAAAAGCAGGGTTGGCCCTACCACCAGGTGAATTAGACAGTTGCCTAGAGCGGAAACATTTTGAAGGCATCACAAGGTTACCTTCTACCTTTATCCCCTCCCTCCTCATCACTTCATCATCTGAAGAGCAGGAATTAGCGAGTACTGAAAGTGTTGGTGCACGCAGGCTGAATTTTAACAGAGCAAGCCACAGAGGAACCGATTCCTGCTGCTTTTCCCGCCACTTAGTTAATCTGAAGGAAGTGGGCAGATAATGGGGGAAGGATGGAATTCTCCTGCAATGAGGTTGGCAGTGAGGAGGAGTAACACATGATGACCATGCTGCTCTGCATTGGCTTCGTGGCCCATCCATGTGGTGCTCTGCCTGGCCAAGAACAACATCAGTGGGACAATGGCTGTGCTGATTGAGAGCCCTGGACTGGAGCCAGGGGTACAAGCCGATGGACAATTGCCTAGGGAGAGAGATTCAATGTGATAATGAGAGCAGTGTCCACAGCAGGGGCTTTCTTTGATTTCCTTCCCCCTCCCCCGCCTGGGTCTACAATGAGTTGCTAAGGAGGTAGAAGCAGGGGCAGACAGAGTGCCAAGAAGCTTCTGTGGAGCTGTAGGTAGTTCATTGCCTGTGCACAGATTGAGGGAGTGATGAAGATCACTCCTTGCTATAGGAGACAAGAAGAGAACGAAGATGCTGCATATGGAGGGGGGAGCTGCCAGCCACCTGGGGAGGGAAGAAGAGGAGATGCTGGACACCTTGAGGGGTAGGGAAGGGCATGGGAGATGTTGGGCTATCGGGTGTAGGGCCTTAAACCAATTCAGAGGTGGGAAGGATGTGTGGCTAAAGGTTCACTAGGGCATCAGATACCCTTGGGAGCAGAGCCGGCCCATCTACTAAGTGAGCTAGTTAGCCACCTAGGGTGGCAGACCCGGGTGGGCAGCTTTGTGCTTCTGCTTTGTTGCCCACGACAGACCATGTGCTTTGGCACACATGACCTGATGCTTCTGATCCTGAGGCACATGGCCTTCTATGGACAACAAAGCGGAGGCACAAAGCCATCACATTTAAAATACTGCTGCTACCATGCGCCTCCCCCCCCAAGATGGAATTGACGGTGGCAGCAGGGTGTTGATGGTACAGCTCAGGGGGATGGCTTGGTGTGGGGGCGGGGGTGTGGCACAGCTGGGGTTTCTGCCTGTGGCTTCAGAAACCCCTGGGCCGGCCCTGCTTGGGACGGTCTTGTATAAAAGTGAAATGGAATATTGCTGGCTTGAGCTGGGACCTCTCCTACCTGCAGCTCAGCTAAGCTTTGGAATCTGAATTGATACACTGAATGCTGGTAGTTTGGATTAGTAAATATGAGCCAATGGTACTCAGTGGCTAAAGGAGTTGTATTCTCTGATATGCCTCAGTGCCTTTATTCTCTCTTTCAGTATGGAACACATTGCATGTCTATGTAGCTAAGGATACAGTGTGATGATACATATGTGACAGTAGGTATATGTACAGGGGAAGGGGCGTGAAGGAGAGAGAGAGAGTTGCTGAAGGATCCAGTCTGTGAAACCATATAGATCAAAATTCCCAGCAACCAGTCCCATCACATTAATACATAATTAATTGTAGCTTACAATAACTTCAAGTAAGATGTTGCTACATTACTGTGCTCACTTCATTGAACTGAAATATGCAGTGCATTTGGTATGTGTTGTGCTTTTGGAGCGTTTTTTGCATATTCCAGTTTATAGTAAATTGTCTTTCTCTAGGCTTTTCCTTTATGCATCTTCTTGCATTGTGGATAAATGACTGTGTCCACTAGCCCAAGCTGGTGGGTGTTTGCCAGTTTATATTTGGGGGGAAGAAGCAATTTAAATTACCAACAATTATTTTTCTTATATGGCAACAGCTTATTATTTTCATGACTATGTCAAGAGGCTGAGAAGCCTCCAAGTGTGGTGCTTAATTAAACACAATTTCTCTTAAAAATTGGATCACAGCTTTCCTCTAGCTGCCTGACAGGTGATACGCGCCACAGGGCATTCACCACCAGGCTTTGATTCGTTTGTCCTCATTGTTCTGAATGTCATTTGGCTGCCATCCAAAAAACAGGCAATAAGGCTTTATGCAGCCAAATAAAACATGCAGGTCACAGGTCTGGGATTGTCAAATCTCATGAGCCTTTGGTAACAGAGGGATCTATATAGGGAACCTGAGAGACAGAGCAAGTGTAAAATGTATATACAGTACTTCTACTAATATTACAGGAAAGTATGTATTTTTCTCCAAAGGTACCATGCCCATATCTTTTAGCCTTGATTCATATGAACAGAGGCTTTGAGGCTATTAGTTTATATCGAATCTCAATGCATGATGTGGTCATAACTCGAAAATGATTGGATGTAGGTTTATCAAACTTGGTGTGGAGGTGGGTCCTTCAGCCGCCATCAGATCCTAGAGTTCTCAGAATAAATGAGTAGTGTAGGGGGTGGGGTCTGAGAAGGGGGCCAAGTTGGCAATCTTACAATAAGAAATGCACAGGAATGAACCAAGGCTAACTGGAGAGTTATACTTTCTAATGGTCTTGTTTTTTTCCCATTCTTCCAGTGCCTTTTCTGTTCTGAACCTGTTTGTTCCCCTTTTCATAAAAGTTATACATCCGGTCCACATAATACTGTAGTAAATACAGCCCATGTTACTTCAGGATTGCACCAACAAGCAGAACAATATAGTCTATCACTCTTGGGTTCATATTTAGATGTCGGTCTTGGTTGTTGGCAGTGAGTCAGTGCACAACGACAAACAAACTTAGCCTGAACCTTCACCCTCATTGTGGATGAACAGATGTGCAACCTCAGATCCAGATGTAAACTCAATTCTGACAGTTTGTCACTTACTATAAAGAGAAAGACTAGGAGGAGTTATTCTGGAGACCTAAATTATTTATATATATTTAGTTCACATCTTTTCAGTAGAAGCTCAAGGTGAGTTGCAGTCGATATTTCCCTGTCCCCAGAAAGCTTACAATCTAACTTTGTACCCGAGGCAATGGAGGATGAAGAGATTTGCCCAAAGTCACAAGGAACAGCAATGGGATTTGAACCCTGGACTCTGATTCCTAGCTGCTTCTCTAACCACTAGGCTACTCCTTCCAGGCAGGCACATCTTAGCAACTTCATAACTAAATTAGTTCTGTTTCAAGAAGACACCTTTCACAACTCCCATTCAGTCTGCTTAATGTGTCCTTTTATGAAAGGTCCCAATTTAAAGGCTGTGATGCATGTCTATTTATTTATTTATCTGGTTTTATATACCACCTTATCAAAGTGTCAAGTTGGTTTACATGTAACAAGTTGAACGTTACCTATTTTGTTCCATGTACGTTAACTAAAACATTATAAACAATGAGGAACAGCAAAAGGCAACATTGGTAAGGTTGGTGTTACATCTGTGTTCTATCATAGAAACTATAGATAGTTAAAAACACTGTTACTTGAGTGATATGTGATCACAGTTAAAGAGAATGAACTACTCCCATCCTTAAAGAGTTGCGCTAGCTTCTGTTTAGTTTAAGATCCTCCAACTACCCTTAGAACTCTAAGAAATGCCCTTTTTGTTAACAAAAAATCTTGCACATCTTACTCCTGTTCATGAATTGAAGTCCACTATCAGGCCCTCCTCAATATTCTTTCATTAAATCATAAGAAACTGATAGAAACCATTTTGTATACTGCGCCATCAAGGCGGAATTTGCTTCCCACTGCATGAAACCCATTTGCAGAAAGACTACTTGGTTTTTGAGAAATATAGTTAACAAAGACTTTTTACACAGGCCTTTCACTTTTGACTTTCATTAGATGCTATCTTTTAGAAAAATATTGTATTGTTGTTCATCATTATTTGTGTTAACTTGTGTTATTCTTTATTATTTTGTTTTACTTCTTTATAATTAACACAAATTAATAAGCATTCACTTGTATAAGAAACATGAAAATAGGTCAGATACAAAGTACACGTGAAATCTTTAAAAAAGAAACACGGTAATTAAGAATTCTAAACCCTCTTCCCATTTTCCATTAGCCCACAATCAGATAAAGAGATGGGGGATACACCTATAATGGTAGAGATTAATACAAAAAAATAATAATAAAAAGAAAAAAGGCATTAGGACCCATACTACTGACATTATATTCCAACCAACACTGGGTAGCGATTTCTGGGCGAGAGCAGGACCCTAAACCACCGGCTTCTTAAGATCTAAAAAGCCCGCAACTGTTCAGGCAAAACAAAACAAAAAAGTACTTCACATCCCTATATTTTATTATACATTTACATGGATACCTACACTAAGAACAAAAGTAGCACCTAAAGACACCGTCTCTTGTCTTATAGCAAGAAAGTTTTATTCTTTCCTGCATGGCAAGGGACTCATCAGGAAAAATCCCGATAGGCTGACCAAAAAATAATTCTGTCATCTTCTTAAAGTACAGATGTAGCACATGACTCAGATCCTACTCAAAAAGAAATGGTGTCGATAATGTAGCTCTCTCTTGACATCTACACTTGAGGTTCCTAGTAAAGCAGAGACATTCAGTGACTGTTGGTTACTTTCCAGTTCTTACAATTTCTCCAATGGCAAATAGTACACCTTGTTCAATGGAGGAATAGCTGATTGTGGAATCTTTAGAACCTCCAACAAATATTTCATAAAAAGCTCAGTGAGCAACATGTGTAGTGCTCTAGGGAAATTTAAGATCCACAAGTTCAAATGTCTCATTTGATTTTCACAAGATTCCAACTTTCTATGAAGAATAAGTCCGTCCTTCACTAGTGAATCAATCACTTTTATCAGAGTCATTTATTTTATTTTCGAAGTCCTTCCATGCCGCAATATCTAACAGACTCTCTTCAGTTTCATACCCCCACCTGCAACCTTTGTTCAATTCATGTCAACAGCTTGGTTCTTCCGTCTCCGTCACGTGCTTACCCTCACACCACCAGTCACTCTGCTTTCTTTTTCCTGGGTCCCTCCCTTTGGAATTTCCTCCCCTCTGTTCTCTGCCAGGAATCCTCCTTCCCCAAATTCAAGAACCTTCTGAAGACTCGCCTTTTCTGTTGCAAATTTGATCTGCCTCCTACTATCTCCTACTATCTCCTAATCCTCCATGGCCCTCTGCCTTTCTATCATTTTTCTTGTGCGATTGTGTTGTTTCTATCCTGTCACATATTGCAGTTCCCTTTTCTTTTCCAGCCTCGGCCATTACTGTATATTTTTATGCAACTGTAATCTGCCTTGGTGTAATGAAGGTGCGGTATATCAAATAACCAAATAAACATAAACATCAGTTTAGCATTCACTTCCTGATAAATACTACCTTGCTTCTTAGCTATCTGCCCAACAGTCTGCACAAGCAAATTTAAGTCTACCGCGCTCTTTGAAACAGTGACTTCCAGCTTAAGTATGTTCCAAATAAAAGTTAAAGATATCTCAGGCATCAAGTCCTTTACCAAATCAGTGGGCATGATGCGGGACATACAGAAACATCTACATGCCCATATCCAGTCACCAAAGAAGCCAATGAGTCAGTATTCTGGTTCACGCCATCCGTCAGCACCATCAAAATTCTAGTAGGGGTAGATGTCTGTAATGGGGCAGCCCAAACTCCACTCCTGCTCCCATTCAGAGAGCCCAGGGTGTCAGCTGCCTCCTCTCTCCCACCTGGAACCACCCACTTCTCTAATTGTGGAGTGTTGCTGTGGGGCCAAGATGAACTTGGCTCCAGGCAGACTGGCATCCACCCACCAGCTCCACAGCAGAGGACCCACTTGTGGTCTTCATGTCAGCAGGGATCTTCCGCAGTTGGTCAACCACCATCAGCTGCTTGGGATCAAAGAGGGCTTTATAATCTTTAGGCACCCCCCCTTTCCCCTTCTTTTTCAGTGCCATAAGCTCGTAAAAGAGAAGAAGCCAGTAGGAGGAGAAAAATATGCTGCTACGGCATTCATCTGCCCACCACCATCTTAGGAACGCCCCCCAAGCTGTACTGTCATTTAATCTTCTGCTACTCCAAGACTGCTTAACATGGATGAGTTATAATAATTCTTTATTATTTTATTCATCTTTTAGTATATTTTATTTATATTTTATAACTGATATTTTGTTTTTTTATATCGTTGCTTCCCACTTTGATCATAGAAGTGGAAAAGCAGTTTATAGATCCACATAAATAGAATAAATAATGTGCAGTCCTGGAGTATTTCTTGGTAGTGAAAAGAGCCAATGTGAGAGCACAGGATGCCGCCTTTCCACTTTGGAGACAGGAGCTGGTTTCACATTCCATTAATCAAAAGCCACCAGGAATGTTAATGCCCTGCAACGAAACTTGGAGGAATGATAATCTACTCCTCCCTGGTTACATAATTTGCTAAAAATGGCACTTGCTGACAAATGTCAGCCAGGTAACATCAGTGGACTAAGAGAAAAACATGTAAATGCAAAACAATGAATCTGTGAAATGGCATTTTACAAATGATGTCCAAGTGCAATCTGGGACGTTCAAGCCAGAACACCTGAATAACGAGTAGGCACATCCAAGTTCAGGCACGATTTCACAAACATGGACCTGCCCGAAATGGACATCTGCAGAGGGATCTACATGGATATCCCTGGAATAGTATTCAAGACCACGGATGCCTAGGATTAGACTAATTAGAGTTGTGGGCTACGACTAGAGAAGTCAGGGTTCAAATCCCACCGCTGTTATCACTGTGATTGTGCAGAGTGCTAGGGCTGATGGAGCGCCATCTTCTTTACGCCCTCTGGATGTTTTATGGACAAAATGAGCACTTTCCTAATGCTCCTCAGGACGATCCTGAGATCAGGCAGTGATGTCCAGGCTCTTGGGAATATCCTGGCCACGCCTCCAGCACACCCCCGTTCAGACTTGGACGTCCACAGGCCCAGCTTCTAAAATGCTTCTGCAGACATCCACATGCTTGGGATGTCTCTATGCCCATTTTCTGACATTTAAAGCACAGATAGGGTTTCTAAAATAACCCTCTTAATATTTTTCTACTGAAGAGACTGCTCACTGCATCTGTCCACAAAATGAATGGGTGAAGACATGAGCATATTTTGGCACAGGGTGTATCTTGTGAAAAAGTACCTTCCTTTTATGCATTCTCTTGCTTACTAAATAGAGAATACTCTGGCAGAACAAGTGAATTAGTGGTAATTTGGGCTCATGTTCAATAAACTGCGCTAAAGGTTAGTGTGGGGTTACCATGCACTAAGTGCACTATGTAAAGCATTACAGTGTGCTAAACGTCCCGCATGAACTGCTTCCTGTGAGTTTGGGTGAAGGCTGGGTGGGTCGGGGGCAGAGTGTGTGCATTAATTGCGCGGGTGTCAGGAGCACACAACAATCACACATTTTGCAGTTAGCCTGGGGATACTTACTGACACCTCCAGGGATGGCATTAATCATGCCAAAGGACTTAGAACGGAGGTGGCATCAGACCTGCTGTAATTGTATGGGGACATGCTGGGCATGCTCTCATTGGTTATCTCACGTCTAGCACTATCCCAGCGCTGGGTTTTGCGGCTTAAAGTGTGTTAAACTATCGCATTTAGAAAATATGTCCCTTGGTGTTTTAAAGCTGAATTAGAACAATTACAGGGGTGGAATATGTATAATTTATTTATTTTATTTATTTAGTTGTATTTATATCCCGCTTTTCACCGGGTCAAAGCGGTCAATTGGGAGATACATTTAACACGAGGGGATATGACACACATACGCTAATACTTACAGGGAACATGGGCAGTGGAGGGTTAAGTGGCTTGCCCAAGACCACAAGGAGTGCCTATAGGACTAGAAATCCCAGTCCCTCCGGCCTGAGATTGCTGTCCCCAGGTGGGACTTGAACCCCCGGCCCTCCGGCCTGAAGTACCTTGTCCTAACCACTAGGCCACTCCTCCCACAAGAAAAGAGTGGATGGGTTTCTGATGTTGCTGACCCATTAATGAAATTCATAGTATTCTTTTTTCAGTTTTAGTGATCTCTTGAACTGGCGTTCTGCCTATTTATAGGTAAAGCATTGTCAAGCATTAATATGGCCAGTCACAATGCAATTAACATTAAAGTCTCCTTTGGTAAATTATGAGGTGTGTGTGTGTGTGTGTGTGTGTGTGTGTGTGTGTATGTGTAGGCACATGTGTGTGTGCATGTCCCTAGAGTGCATTGTACCTGCATGATAAGCAGGATAGCAGATCCTCACAACTGGGACAATGTCAACTGATGTTGCCCACACAGTGCAAGCTCTATTGGATGAGATCACCCTAGTTATGAGGACTTACATCCTACTGTCCATAGAGAACCCTGCTGCAGGCAAGTAACTCGGTTATTCTGTCTTTGTTGATAAAATAATTCATACATCCAGACTTGATCATCTTTATCAGTGTTTTTAGATTTGATGAAAATAGCCTGATGAAATTCTCAACCCTGAGATACAGAAACACTGTTTACAGACATCTTGAAATGTCGCCTTTGATCTGACCCAGCATGGCATACTGTATCATAGTAACATAGCAACATAGTAAATGACGGCAGATAAAGACCAGTATGGTCCATCTAGTCTGCCCAGTAAGATGGCAAGAGTAGGTGCACCTGCCGCTCCATGCAGGCCACCTCTCCCCATGTCTTTGTTTTAAGGGTGAAACCACCGCTCCGTGTAGGACACCCCTGTACGTTGAGAAATTAGTTACGCTTATTTTGATTTTATCCTGTTGCTGTAAAGGGATCCACCGTGTCTGTCCCATGCCATTTTGAATTCTCTCACTGTATTTGCCCCCAACACTTCCATCGGGAGGGCATTCCAAGCATCCACCAACCTCTCAGTGAAAAAAGATTTCCTGACATTGCCTTTCCATTTACCACCTTGCAGCTTCATGTTATGCCCTCTAGTTTTACAGCTTCCCCGTCTTTGGAAGAGGTTTGTTTGTTCGTTCATTATTTCTCTTTAAGTATTTAAAGGTCTGAATCATATCTCCCCTGTCCCTCCTCATATTCTAACTTCCTCTTTTATATAATCTGAAAGAAACTGGAAATGAGGGTTGCCTTACTACCCATGCAGTCATTGGCTATTAATGGCAATAACCATGTTTATTCTTCCTGCCCCCTTCTTGCTACGGTGTGGATGCTAGCAATGTAGTTCCAGAGACTGCACACATACTCTTCTATTACTCAACTGCAAAATGCATTGAGATCCTGTTTGGATCAAAGACACAACATGAGTCAGTTGATCACTGCTATTACGACCATTGGTCCTTGGGTATTGCCTATGGCACACCACACATGGCCACCAAGCGGGGAGATGTATTAATAGATACAGAGCTGGCAAAGGAAAACAAATGGCACAAAGGACTGCTGTCAGGTTACTTTGTTCCCAACTTTCAGTCAGGGCAGTATATTGCTCTTTGAGTGAATGCATTTTTCAGCTAAGTTGTTCAATTAATTGCTCTTAGGTCCAGAATGAGAGTAAATCCTGATTTTGGTGTCCTGGATTTTGCATTTATATCAGGTGCACTTGACATAGAAAAAGCTGGGGCGGTGCCCTCTCAGCTCACGGAAATGTCATAACCTTCCGCAAGTCCTCCCTGCAATGCTCCATTTCTAGTCCTTACTCTCTCGGCTTCAGACGAGTTCCCATATTAACATTAATGCTTAAACCCACAAGAGGAAGTTGCATTCAAGTTAGGTAATGCTGGTGTATCAGGAAAAACTGGTTGCCAGCTTGTCATTTTCTCTTGATGTTATAAATGGAGCCCTAATTATTCCTAAAAGCTGGATTGTATCTCTGATACATTTGCTGCAAAGAGGAGAGCCAAATTTCATTAAGAGAGTTTTTCAAAAAAAAATTTTTAAACAAAAAATTATGGCTAATGCTAAATTAACTTAGAAACGGAGTCCTCTCACCTGTCAGGGCAAGGCTCTAGCAACATTTCAACTGAGAAGAAAGGATAGCAGCTCTAATCGGCTGGCCATATAGAGAGAGTTGGATCCACAAGGGTAGAGACTAGTTAATGCTGAATAAAACCATCATGACTATTGGTTAGAAAAGCAGAAATAGCAGTATAGCAAGGACCAATTATAAGAAAGCCTTTGATACCATCCCACAGTCCTGGATAATAAATTGCCTTGAAATGTACAAAATAAACCTTGGATTGTTCGAGTATATTAAGTTTACCATTGAAATGTGACTAATCACATGACATTTGAAATATGAAGATGAACAGTATGTCAATCCTAACATCAAGATTCAGTGAGGAATATTTCAGGGAGACTCCCTCTTGCCACATTTTCTTGGTATAGCACTTAACCCACTGAGTACTCTTATTAACTCTTTGGGCTATAGATTTAGGGCCCGATATTCGAAAGGCATTTATACGATTACAGCCCAGTAAACCATGTGAATGCCTTAAACGGGGATAAGCAGTGGCACTTAGAAGGGGATATTCAACGGAGTAACCATGTAAGTCCCCTATGCACCCGAGGCTATCTGGTTAGCAACGGGGTGTGTTGGGGGCATTCCAGGGAGGAGCGGAGGTGGGGACTGCCACTAACCTGGTAGGGGCGATATTGCACCGCTACCCAGTTAGCGATCCATGGCGAAAACTATGCCAACTTTTGGCTCGCCCAGTTTTAGCCACAATTGCTAATCGGATAACGATGCAATATCGCTGCTACCCAGTTAGGCTCTGCAGTAGTCACCTCTAGGCACAAAACCCGCATATTCAATGCCATCAGCATGGCAGTGAATATCCGGGTTAGGGGTCGGCAAGCAGGGCCATGCGCCATAGTGGCACATAGCCTACCTAAATCAATTTCAGGCCCTTAGCCTTTAACCTTAAAGGTGGTAATGATCCTGAGGTAAGTTTATAAACCATCTTTGAGCATAAAACATTGATTTATGTGCATAAAAGACCTCTTATAAAATTAGGATGTGCTTAAAAGTACACGTGGCGCAGGACGGTGTGTATTTGTAGATGAGGTGTGTACAAGGGAGGAATTTGTCAGAGAACGAAGCATGGGTGGAGCTGCGATCTATGTGCATACTTTGTGGGCTGACGTATACACCTGCTCCTGAGCAGACATACATGTTCATGTTTTCAATGTAAGCGCAATTTCTGTAGGAAAGGCACATAAGCATCTATGTGTCTTTATAAAAGAAGCGTCTTTGTGCCCAGTTAACCTAGGCAACCTGTTATAAAATCACCCTCTATAGTTCCAGTGATCAACACTTAACAGAACAACTCTGTGTAATGAGAACTTTTTCAGATGACATCTGAATGAATTTTGACCCAGACGAATGCATTAAGGCAACCTACCTGAAAGGAAAATTGAGCAAAACTAAAAACATCTCTCTGACCAATTACTGTGGCATAAAGGAATGTGAAATTGAAGATATATATAAATATCTAGGAGTAGAAGGAGCAGCAATACAGCATGAATTATGAAAAGAATAAAGAATATTACAAAAGATTAAAATTGAAAAATGATATTGAAAAGTTCGTTGACAGCACAGAATGAGATAAAAATCATCAACTGGCTTGCAATTCCTGTACTTTCCCACAGCACTGGAATTGTAGGCTGACCCCATAAAGATTGTGAAAACATGGATGTACAAACAAGAAAACGTCTCCATGTCCACAAGATAATTTATAACAATCAGTATATATCAGGGACCAAGTAAAAAAGGCTGGTTGTTTTTTTCCAATTTAATATGAGTGGACACAGACTCAACAGCACTTAACAACAAATATAGTATCTAGAGCAGGAGTTCTCAACCTAGTTCTGGGACCTGATAGGGATGATAGCAAAAGCAGTAAACAAGGGGACTGACCCTGTTAGGTACCCACAGGCACTGCCTCTCATGTGGAAGTCAACTTTAAGCTCTTTCATACAGTCTCTGCTTTCACTGGCAGCTATTCCTGCCACTGCCTCCAGGCCCATCAGTTGCCCTGTGTTTCAGGTTTCATGAGGTTCACCTGTTGGGTCATGGATAGGGAGAACAGCTATCTGCAAGGGACCCTAGACTTGCAGTGAATTTTCTTTTTTCATTTTGACAATTTTTATTAAATAGTATAACATTAAGATACAATCCTTAAATTATTCGCTTTCTTTTTATTTACACAAGCCCCTTCTTCTCCTCTTCCATCCCCTCATTCCCCTAATTCTACCGCTTAACTATTAGGTTAACACTCTCCCAGCTTCAATTTGTAACAATTCTTCAACAAACATATACCCTTCCTATGTCAGCCATTTTATTCCCATCAGAGTCCTCTTAAAAGACTTTACATTCATCTATTATTCTGCATGTGCCTGGGGTCTCCACCTTCTGCTATCCCACCATCGTCAAGATCGTTTGTGAGATACCTTTTACTAAAAGGCACCCAGCTCTCTTCAAAAGCCTCCAGCTTATCCCTATGGAGGGCTGTCAATCACTCATAGCCATATATCTCATGTATACGTTTGTATCTCAAGGTGGTGAAATAGTATGACAAGGCGGTGGCAAAAGCCAGAAGGATGCTGGGTTGCATACAGAGAAGAATTTCCAGCAGAAAGGTAGCAGAGGTACTAATGCCACTGTATAAGTCGCTGGTGAGGCTTCACTTGGAATATTGTGTTCAGGTTTGGAGACCATATCTTGGCAAAGGATATAAAAAGACTGGAAACGGTTCAGAGGAAGGCGGCAAAAATGATTTGGAGCCTGCAACAGAAGACGTATGAGAAGAGACTTGAAGACCTAAATATGAATATGCTAGAGGAGAGCAGGGACCTTTAAATACTTAAAAAGTATTAATGAACAAACAAACCTCTTCCAAAGATGGGGGAGCTGTAAAACTAGAAGCTGCAACGGGATAAACTGAAAGGCAATGTCGGGAAATACTTTTTCACTGAAAGGGTGGTGGACGCTTGGAATGCCCTCCTGGTGGAAGTGGTGGGCCAAATACAGTGAAAGAATTCAAAATGGCATGAGATAGACACAGTGGATTCCTTTATAGCAACAGGATAAAATCAAAATAAACATAACTATCTCTTATATCTCAACAAACAGGGGAACGGTGAGTACACCCCTAACAAAAGCATGGGGAGAGGTGACCTGCATGGAGCGTCAGGTGGACCTACTCTTGCCGCCTTGCTGAGCAGACTATATGGACCATACTGGTGTTTAACTGCCGTCATATACTATGTTACTATGTACCAAGCATCTTGAACAGGTATATCGCTCATTTTCCACATATGCACTATCACACACCTAGCTGCAACCACACAAAAACCCACCAAGTTTCCTTCAATCCCCTCCCAACCATCTCCTTTCAAGGTCAACAGCGTATTCTCCTTGTCCCAGGCAACTTTCTTCTCGACCATCCCCACAAGGAGCGCCTGTGGGACTAGAAACCCCAGACCCTCCGGCCTGAGGTTGCTGTCCTCCAGCAGGATTTGAACCCCTGGCCTGAGACAACTTGCTCCAACCACTAGGCCACTCCTATAGCACAATAGAATGTACCTTCCACTGTTTGTCTGTAGACTTTCTGGCCTTAGCCATCACTTCCTTCTTTGTAGCGTAGCGGTGGAAGCAGACTACGATATCATGTGGTTGATTGACTCATGGGGTGCCCAGGGCCCGATGTGCTCTCTCTAGGACTACCGCAGGTCATTCTCCCTCTGGCCATAAATGCTGGATGATACTCTCAACGACTTCTGTACAGTCCCGGTAGGCTGGTTCCTCTGGCACTCCCTGGACCCGGATGTTGCACCTCCTGCTCCGATTCTCTACGTCCTCCAATTTGTCCACTAATATATCTTGCATCCCTTCTATCTCCTTTATCTTAGTGTGTAGGGCCTTTAGTTGCTCTGTCTGCTCAGTCCCTTGTTCCTCGTTTCAATACGGCTACCCAAATTGTGTAACTCCGCCCGTAAATCTGCTGCCAATGTGCCAATGTCCATTCTCAGTTTATGTATTCCACTTTTAATCTCCAGGAGTCAACTGCATAGCTCTTTAGTACCCATTGCTTCACTCTTGCCGTCGTTGGATCCACTTCCTTGTTCCCCATGCTCTTCCAGGCAGCCACCCCGTGTGGCAGCCACTGGTGCAATTTGGGCTTCCTTTCTCAGGGTGGGCGCCCGCTCGTAGGCAAACTCTTTTAAATCAGGTTTCTTTTTATCTGCCATGTAGCTTTCACCTTTCCATGACAGATCTAGTATTTCCCTGTTTGTGAGGGTATTATTGCTGAATTTGCTGAGAGGGTGAGGGAGCCTGCGACTCACACCACCATTCTATATGCTGACGTTACCGGAACCTGCAGTGAATTTTCTTTTGTTGAAAAGTGAAAAGTATGTGTGGGGGTTTATATATGTGGAGGGGAGGGGGAAGCATAGCATTCTAATTTCTTCCACCCCCCACCCCTTGCTTCCAGTACTATTCTGTCCAAGAAAGGTCAACGCGTCTTCTGTAGTAGACTGGCTAATCTACTGAAGAGGGCTTTAAACTCGATTCATTGGGGATGGGTGAAGAAAGCCCCCAGGTAAGTAATGCATTAAATACCTTTATGGAAATGGGTAACAGGGGCAACATATGGAAAGCAGTGTGTATAAATGCCCGTAGCATGGGAAATAAGATCCCTGAGTTTGAAGCTTTGGTGGGAGTGGCTGACTTGGATTTAGTGGCAGTTGCAGAAACCTGATTCACAGAAAATTATGATTGGGATGTAACTATACCTGGCTATACTTTATTCAGAAAGGACAGGGTAGGAGGAAGGGGAGGAGAAGTGGCACTTTATGCAAAAACTACTATTAAAGCTTTGGAATTACAGAGCTTAAAAGGGAGAGAAGAGGCATTGTGGGTTAAACTAGAAAGAGGGAAAGAGAAATCTGTTTGCATTGGTGTGACATACAGACCTCCCTCACAAGAGGAAGAGGTGGACAGAGAGTTAATTGAAGACATACGCAGCATTGCTAGGAAAGGGGAAGTGCTACTAATAGGGGATTTCAATATGCCAGATGTTGATTGGCACATTCCTGTTGCAGTATCATCTAGAAGTAAGAAGATCCTGGATTCTCTACAGGGAGAACTATTCAGGCAATTGGTAACAGACCCCACACGTGAAGAGGCCATACTGAACTTGCTGCTTACCAATGGTGAAAGTGTTTCTGATGTTGTGGTGATCATTTTGCATCCAGTGATCACCAGATGGTGTGGTTCAGTATTAGGACTAGGGCTGTTAGAATCCATTCAAAGGTGAGGGTCTTAGACTTTAGGAGGACTAACTTTGCCAAGATGGGCCAATACCTCAGGAAGTCGTTAGTGGGATGGGAACAGCTGGGAGATGTAGAAAAACAGTGGGCAGAACTGAAAGGGGATATTTTAAGGGCAACCAACCTTTTTGTTAAAATGGTAAATAAAGGTAAAAGTAAAAGGAGACCGCTATGGCTTTCGAAAGAAGTAGCTGAAAAAGTGAAGAAAAAGAAGGAGGCCTTCATGAAATACAAGAGATCACAGAGAGAGGAAGACAGGCATCCACATTTGGAAAAACCTTAGAGAAGCTAGCAAAGTAGTCAGGAAAGCAAAGATTCAAAAAGAGGAGGAAATAGCCAATGCAATAAAATGAGGGATAAGACATTTTTCAGATATGTTAGTGAGAAGAGGAAGGGCAGAAGTGGTATTGTCAGACTCAAGGGTGAAGGGGAGGAATATGTAGAAGCTCATGAGGATAAAGCGGAATTGCTTAATAAATATTTCTGTTCTGTGTACACATATGAAGAACCGGGAGCAGGACCTCAGAAAACACCCACAAATGGGAACAGAAGCGAGGGACATCTTGAACAATTTTCAGAAGACTGTGTTCGTGAGAAACTAGAACACCTTAAAGTAGACAAAGTGATGGGACCAGATGGGATACACCCTAGAATACTGAGGGAACTTGGGGACGTTCTAGCAGCTCCACTGACTGACCTTTTCAATGCCTCGTTGGAGTCGGGAGTGGTGCCAAAGGACTGGAGAGAGGCTCATGTGGTGCCTTTACACAAAAGCAGAAGTAAGGATGTGGTTGAAAACTACAGGCCGGTTAGTTTAACTTCGGTGGTGAGTAAATTATTGGAAACACTGCTGAAAGAGAAAATAGTGAGGTTTCTGGAGTCCAGCGGATAACAGGATCCGAGGCAGCATGGATTCACCAGAGGCAGGTCTTGTCTGACAAATCTGATTGATTTCTTTGACTGGGTGACCAGGGAGTTGGACCGAGGGAGAGCCCTAGATGTGGTGTATTTGGATTTCAGTAAAGCCCTTGACACTGTTCCTCACAGGCGACTTATAAACAAACTGAGCACCCTAGGGATGGACCTTAAAGTTACTGCTTGGGTTAGAAATTGGTTGGGTGGGAGGCGACAAAGAGTACAGGTAAATGGAGCTCACTCTGAGGAGAAGGATGTTACCAGTGGTGTGCCCCAGGGATCTGTCCTTGGTCCGATTCTTTTTAACATCTTTGTTAGTGATATAGCGCAAGGGCTGTCGGGTAAGGTTTGCCTCTTTGCGGATGATACCAAAATCTGCAATAGAGTAGACACCCTGGAAGGTGTAGATAACATGAGGAGGGATCTAGCTAAGCTTGAAGAATGGTCTAGAATTTGGCAGCTGGGATTTAATGTTAAAAAATGTAAGGTCATGCATTTGGGCTGCAGCAATCCGAGGGAGCAATATAGTATAGGGGGTGAAGTACTTTTGTCCACTAAAGAACAGCAGGACCTAGGCGTGGTTGTGTCTGATGATCTTAAAGTAGCTAAACAGGTAGAAAAGGCGACAGCAAAAGCTAGAAGGATGCTTGGGTGCATACAGAGAGGAATGGCTAGCAGAAAAAAGGAGGTGATAATGCCTCTGTATAAGTCTTTGGTGTGACCTCATTTAGAGTATGGTGTGCAATTCTGGAGACCGCACCTTCAAAAGGATGTGAACAGGATGGAGTCGGTGCAGAGGGTGGCTACTAAGATGATTCTTGGTCTTCATTATAAAGCATATAAGGACAGACTTAGGGATCTTAATATATACACCTTAGAGGAAAGGCGGGATAGAGGTGATATGATTGAGATGTTTAAATACCTCCTTCAAAAAATTCTGCGTTAAATGTAACAAACAGGGAAATACATCCACAAGCTGGTTGGGAGAAATTACTTTAATTTAGTTATCTTAACTGTATCAAATTTCTACCAAATGGTCTCAGAACTCTCAGGCTTCAATCCAAAAAGACCCAAAGGTCAAACTGAAAGGGATAGAAACCAGATAACATTGATCAAGTTAAATAACCTGCTTTCTATAAAAAATAATGTGCCACTTTGCTTGCTTTAATAAAGATTTCTTTCTTATCTTGACCGTTGCACAGAAGCAGGTATAAAACGTTTCTTCTTAATACCGCTAAGAACACAAGACTCCCAAAACAGACTCTTAAACTGATCCGTATTCCACACACATCCCTACGGATCAGTTTAAGAGTCTGTTTTGGGAGTCTTGTGTTCTTAGCGGTATTAAGAAGAAAAGTTTTATACCTGCTTCTGTGCAACGGTCAAGATAAGAAAGAAATCTTTATTAAAGCAAGCAAAGTGGCACATTATTTTTTATAGAAAGCAGGTTATTTAACTTGATCAATGTTAACTACCGTAGATGGTCGTTGATGTTATCTGGTTTCTATCCCTTTCAGTTTGACCTTTGGGTCTTTTTGGATTGAAGCCTGAGAGTTCTGAGACCATTTGGTAGAAATTTGATACAGTTAAGATAACTAAATTAAAGTAATTTCTCCCAACCAGCTTGTGGATGTATTTCCCTGTTTGTTACATTTAACGCAGAATTTTTTGACTGTTTTGTATAAGCGTTAATGAATTGACCATTAGATACGTAAATACCTCCGTGGCATAAATGTTCAGGGAGAGAGCCTCTTTCAATTGAAAGTAAGTTCTGCTATGAGGGGACATGGGATGAGGGTGAATGGGGATAGATTCAGGAGTGATATGTGGAAATATTTCTTTACGGAAAGAGTGGTGGATCCGTGGAATAGTCTCCCAGTGGAGGTGGTAGAGATGAGGACAGTAACTGAATTCAAAAAAGCATGGGATAAACACAGAGGATCTCTAAAGGTAGAAAGGGGAATGTTGTAGTTGTTGATATGGAAGGACAGATTAGATAGGCCATGTGGTCTTTTTCTGTCGTCACGTTTCTATTCCTAGCAACAGTTTCTAACCAAAACTTAAAATATTTTAATTTTTTGTGGGCTAATCCTGGCAAATGATATAATTTTCTTGTAATATTAGTTTATGATTGTATAATGTTTTCCTTGTTTCCAAATTGCTTTCATTCTGTTTCTTGAATGTATTCAATAAAAGTATAAATTCAAAAGTATGGGTTAATGGTAAAATGAACATTTTTGTTAAGTAGAACTCCATCTGCATGTCAGTGAGCAGGTGCAAGGCCAGACTGGAGCGTCTTATGAGCCGGGCTGTGCCGGGGGCCTGAGGCTGGGTTTTGTTTCCTGTTTCTGCCGGGAACTGGTTTTCCATTCAGCTGGAGTAATGCCGAAAAGATCTGAGAAAACGAAGTGATGGCAGAGGCTGTAGGTGTAGTGATTGCTGCACCTCCATCAGAGGCAGAAGCTAATGCAGAATTATACCGTTATCTCTCTAAGGTTCTAGAAATAGTGAAATCGTTTTAGATAAGGATGGTAAATCACGTGAAAAAGTAGTAAAGATCCTCGTGTCAAGGACTCCAGAAGCTGTATTGGAGAAGCTGAAAAAAGAAGCTGCTACCAGCTGCTACCCAACAAAAGACAAAGATGGATTAAAGTGCCCTGGAAACGTTGCTCAGAAAATTGCTGTTTGGAAAAATGTAAAATCTGGCATACGAGTATGCAAAGAACAGGAAACTAAGAAATGCCAGAAATTGAAATTGTAGTACTGCAAACCTTCTTGAAAGATATTACCATGTAGAGTGACTTGAGGTCGCCCTTTCTTCTGCTGAAGGTTGATCCATTTTTAAAGGTACAGTATTAGAAATTATTTGCTGATAGCTGTTCCCTGCATTAGAAAATAAGTTAGTACGTTTTCATGTTGACCCTCCCCAGAACTCTATGCAACATCACAAACAGGGTTATATGGGATACCCTGGCTTAGGACTGATATTCATGACTGTCATGGTATGTGTAAAATTAAATCTAACTCATCTTAACCATGCAAAACTATTCAAAGTAACCTCAATAGTGACTAGACACTCCTTTACTTGTTTTATTTCTTACGGAGAAAAAAAAGAAGTAAAGGAGTGTCTAGTCATTATTGAGGTTACTTTGAATAATTTTTCATGGTTAAGATGAGTTAGATATACTTTTGGTAGACTAAGAGTTGTCTTTGTTTGTGGATTAGTTTACTCTTAGGGTAGCTTTAACTGTTATAATGTGTAAAACTAACCCATTTGGAGTACCTTTGGCCCATGGATGTAAAATAAAACACATACAGCTGAAAAGTGGGCTCAAGGAAAAGATTTTCAAAGGGTGTTTGGCCATCCTAAAATGTTCACCTTAAGTCCAAAACAATATAAAACATAAGAAATCTGTGAATATAAGAAGAAAGCCAACTATAAGAATACTCTCCAAAAAAATAGCAATAGATTTGAGAAAAAATGTTTTGTGATATGAAAATTCTTGTCAGCACTACCACTTTAAGAATAGACTTGCACAGTTTTCTCATTAGTTTACCATAATCTTGAGTCAAGATCTAGGACTTAGGGGTATGTTTGCTAAACAGCGGTAGCGGCATCCGTGCGATATCGGAGCTCTTTCCCCGTTGATTTCAATGGGGCTGCGGCTCCGATATTGCACAGGAGCCGCTAGCGCTGTTTTGGTAAATATACCCCTTAGTGTTAGATGCAGAGGCATCCCAGGAGGACTGGTTCAGTAGTAGTACTGTGCATTGCAGTGTGGAGAGACATGGGTTTGAATCTCTGCATATGTTTTTTACATCCCCTGGTCAGCAGGACACGGGAATACTGTGGAAGCAGCGTTCAGTCCATGAAGAGTGAGTCACAGTCATCATGCAGTGAGAGCACCTAGAGCACAGGATTGCAGGGTTGTAGGCAGTCTGGTGCATGGCCCTTGGCTCACTAAAGTAAGTTGAAAGGGGATATAAAATGGGGGTGGGGGGGGGAAACAATTCCTGGGTAGCTGTAAATGAAAGTTCACGGTACTAGATCCTAGCTCTCGCTCCATTTGAGATGGAAGCTGAAAGGAGTAGGAGGAAATTTGGTCAACTTTTTCTCTCTTTCCTGACCAGGTGTGAGATCAATAGGACAGGTTTGGGAACCACTGATTTATTGAGCTCTAAATACACAGGGCCCGATTTCCAAACTGCCCTAGTTACCCATGTAAATGCCTTAACAGGGAATTTTCGAAGGCACACAGGTAGTGCCTTTGAAAATTCCATTTGTCTCTTACACGCCCCGATGATATGCAGTTAGCATCAGGATGTGTCGGGGACATTCGGAGTGGTACAGAGGGAAACCTTCACCTATCTGTAAGGCACCGGGGCTAACCGTGTAGCACTGAAAATCGGTGCTACATGGGTAGCTCCTGCAGCCTCCTAGCTGGGTGATGTTACCCAGATTTTCGATGCTGGGCCACATATGACCCCGGCATGGAAAATGCAGGTTAGGCGGGAGAGGGGTGGGCTATGCGCCAACGTGGCACATAGCACCACCCAGATCAAAATCAGGCCCACAATGTCCAGTGCTTGCCTCTGATTTAATAATTTAGTCACCCGGTAAGAGGAACTGTTAAGTAAAACATATGCATATTTGTTGTAGAGTGGATGTGAGAAACCATAATGGAATACTCCCTTTGGTAAGTCAAATCTATTGTTAACACTAGGTACTGTAAGAAAAAAATGTAGTTTGAGATCAAGAGTTTGTAAAATGTAATTTGAGCTGCTCCGTTGAGAAATATCTCTTGACCATTAGTGTCTCATATACTAGATATATTACTGTATGACTGAAAGCTTTCGCCAATCACATCACTGTTGCAACTTCTATCCAGTAAAACATTTAGACCTATTTAGACAGAAAAATGGTTAGGTTAGAATAAGTTATTAAAATGCAGAAAATAACCATTTGGAGTGGAGGAGAAGCCTAATGGTTAGCACACTGGCTTAGGATCTATGAAACCAGGGTTCAATTCCCACTCACACTCCTTGTGGCCTTGGGCAAGTTACTTAACGCTCCATTGTCTCAGAAAATCAAAGTTATCAATGTCCCTGTTTAATGTACATTACCAAGTAAACCGCTTTGACTGAAATGATAAAGTGGAATAAAAAAATCTGTTTAATAAATTAACTACAAAACAGCCTTAAGATAGGGGTGGGAAACCTGGCTTGAGGAGTGGGAGGCTGGTGGGAGTCTGGGATCTGAGGACCAGGGGGAATCCCCCAACCTCCACTATGCTCCCAGTCAGCCTCCGCCTATCTGCTTAATGAGCACAAACCTCAGACAGTAGTTGGTTTCTCTCCCCTTTCATGACACCTGACTTCTCCTTCAGCTACACACCATCACCAAAGACCCCTGCAGCGTGTCAAAGATACTGCCAGGAAACCAGAATCAGTGGGGTCAGATTAAATCTAAGTTTGGGATATGAGCTGTAGGCTGGAAACCAGACATTGTGGGCCATAAGAAATACCTCCATAAAATCAAATGAGACCAAATGCATACATCTCTGTTTGCCTGACTATTACTGCTAGCCGAGGTCAATCAAGAGCTGGATAAACAGCAGCAGCAGCTCTATTATCTACTGCTATTGACAAAGAGAAGCTGGAAACAGCATCAAATATAAAACATGTGGTTACGAAACACGCTCTTTCATTTTCTTAATTCTATTTCCACCCAGTCTTCAGCTCTGCAGCATTCTTGGCCTGCGTAAGCTGCTGACTAGCCTGTGAAATCCATCCCATGGCAGTTTCTCCTCCAGCCTAGGGGAGTATTTACCTCTGTGTCATGGAGTTTCATTAATGTGTATGAGTGTTTTTACACACTTCTGAATTTCACAAAACGAGACCCACGGAGTTATGGGTTTTAGCATCAGAGAGGGCTCCGGTTAACTGAAAATATGAACTTCTCTTTCAAGCCCTTGCTATTAAGAAAGAAATGAAAGTACCCTACCCAGTAATAAAAGTTACCAGATGAACCGAGAATATTTGGAACTGAGAGCAAGTCATGACCACTGTATATGTGTGACGCACGGTTAAAGAAGCTAAATACACTCTGAAGCCTTCAATACTCCTGCGGTTACAGCGTCCCGTGGAAAATCAACATCTGTCTTTGGCAAATGTTAGACGCAAGCCAGCACAGTGAACTTTGTCCAAATGTTTAGCATGTTTTCAGAGCCAGGATAAAAATGAGCCTAGCAGGCATCTGAAAGCACATGGTGGTGGTGGAATTGCCATAAAACTACATGCAAAGGGCCTCGTTCAGAAAGTCTTAACCTCCCACAGGATATAGTGACTGCAGTTAGGTTACTGTCAGGCCTGTCTCAAAGAGACAGATAACAGCTGATTATAAACAGGAAGTTATCAGATTATGAAAACAGAATTGTCTTATTTCTAGTGCTCGGGATATGCTTTAGCTTGGATACTTTGCCATAAATAATTTTAAAATTATTATTGAATTGCTTCTTTTTTTATTTTAATCATGAGGGCCTCATGTGTGTATGAGAAATTCTGTTTCTTTTTAAATTCTACCAGAACCCCCAGAGCTGTAACACAGCTCTGTTTAGGGAAAATGGTACTTTCAGCCCATTGCAGACAGCTGAGTTTGTATCTATATATATCAGCCTCACTAATTTTGGTGGCTGTTTAGATTACTGCAAAGAAAGTCTGGTGAGACTACAGGAGGGGAAGTCTAGATGTTGGGTTTAGTAAAAGCCCAAAGAAGTGCAATGAATAGTTGAAGCTTGGAAATGGTAATTAATAATCAAATAAGATTTTCAGAACCAAATAAGGTTTGTCAGAACCAAAAAGGAAGATGAAAAGATCAAGACTAGCGCCCCCTCCCCCCCCCCAGTAGAGGTCAGCACAGTAAAATAATTGAAATACGTTTGGGACAGATATAGAGGGCAGTGTAGGAACAGGCTTGACAGGTCAAGCAGAGGACATGGAGGGAGTTACCTGGAGGTGTATTTACTAAATAACGTTAGCTTTGGTTGCTAAGGTAGTATGTTAGCAGCCAAAACCTCATGGTAAACTAAAAACCTCAGTGGTAACGCGGTATCTGCAGGGGGCATTCCCAGGAGAGGCCCTGCAGATACCGCTCAGGTCTGGATTTCCCACAGAGACCCAGCGTTACCTGCTTCAGCAGATTCCGAGGGAAAAGTCTCACAGTACCTTCCGAAGCAGGTACCGTGAGGGTCCCCACAGTAAATCCATGGGGAGGAATGGTAGCGATCAGGTGCACAGAGCTGTCAGCAGCTCTGTGCCTGATCGCTAACATGCCCCCCAACAGCGGCGATCGGGCTGCCCCTCCCCCACAATATTACTGGTGCTGCAATCCATAGCACCAACAATATCAAAATTGAAATTGCTGGTCCCCTGCAGCACCATTCCCCCCTAGACAGCTCCCTACCCACCAGGAGCTACCCAGGGGGGGATTGGTGCACCCCCCTCCCTGAGTGAAACCTATCTCGCCTAGCCAGTTGGGCTAAGCCCCCCTCCCTTGGCCCCAGATGCTGAATAGGAAAGGTGGGGGGCTGTGGCCCCCCTTCCTCCCCCTTCCACCACCCTGAAATTTAAAATGATCCTGGCTAACCAGCCAGCAAAAGGGGGCCTGTGACTCCCCCAGTCTACCCTCTCCAGCACATACCTGGCTGTCATTATGAGGTGCTGTCCTCTAGCTTCACTCACCATCACTAGATTGTGGCCATCTTTGTTAGGGCCTATGAGAAGGGCAGGAGTGGGCCTGTCTTTCTCTTAGGCCTTAACAAAGATGGTGTGGTAGTCTGGCATGCGGTGGGAAAGGGTTTTCTTTAAAACACAGGCCGGACAGTAGTTCAGGGAAAACAAAAGTAGTTTTTATTCTGTCCCAGCTTGTTAAGCCTCCACAAAGTAAAACCCAGAACAGACAGCAGTTCAGGGGAAACAAAATCAGCTTTACTTCTGTCCCAGCTTGTTAAACTTCCACAAGCTGGTTCTCCTGGCCCTTCCTCAAGCCCAAGTTAAAGTTCGTACCTCAGAGCTCCTTTACATGGCTTGCCTTGGAAGAACTTCTGGCTCCATAGATGTCTCTCCCTCCTGCAGCCTGCTGGGTTCTTAACCTCTCCCTCTGAGCCACACCCTCCTAGCCCTGAACTCCTGGCTGCAGACTCTCTTAAAGGGGGTATTGATAATCCCCTTGGAGAGGGATGGGTAACATTCTATATACCCCATTACAGATGGCCATGATTGCATGGTGCTGACTCCTATCGTGAGGCTAGAGAGAAGCACCTTGTGATGGTGGCCATGGCCACAAGATGGGGTAGGAGCAAATAGTATCACTCCTGCCCTATTCTACTACTTGACCACCAGGAAAATGTAAGCTATGTACTGGGGGGGGGGGGGGAGGGGGAAGCAGGGGGGATCTGATCCCTCCCCTAGGAACCTGCACCACATGAAAATCAGTTATCACATAAAACTGCCTGCAGTATCAGATTTTTTTGCAAGTTAGCTGCTACCACAGAGTGTTAATCTTGCATTAGCCCTACTGTAGCAGCTAACACGCTTTAGTAAACGTACCTCCTGGTGTTGGTTTTAGCATGGTAGAGAACCAGAGAGGAAGACTGGATAGGTGTATGGTCTTTATCTGCCATCATCTGCTACATTTTTGACCATGAAGGCAAGGTTTAATCAATTGCATTGTTTTCAGACTGAGAGAGAAAGAGATTTGTCTATGGTCACACAGAAAGTCAGTAACAGGTTTTAATTCACGCCCTAAGACTTCTCTTGAATCATAAAGTTGTGATTTCATCACCAGGTGAAAGCCAAAGAAATATGCATCAGTCTTTTTAGTAGCCCAGTGTCCAGAGACTTGCCATACCAAAGGCTGTGAGTAGATAAGCTATTCCGATGGCACTTAACAACAACAACATATGTCTCTCCAACACCTCCATCCAATCCTTCAGATCAGCACTCCAAATGGCAATCTTCCCAATCTTTGATTACTGCAACTCTATTTATCAAGGACTCCCACATCAACCATCATCCTATTATGCACGGCTCTTCATACCACCGCACGTAACCTTCTGGCAGCCCCCAAACATTACATCCATTCTCAAGCAACTCCACTGGCCTCCCCTCTACAGTCGCAACAAATACAAAACATTGATGATAACCAACAAAGCACTAACTGGCCTCTCCTCCTCCACCTTCTCAGCCTCCTCCACCCCTTTCAACCAAACAGACCCGGCCGCCAGTCCAACAGAAAAACTCTGATTGTCACTCATTCAAAAACAAAGAGCACCCAGCAGGCTTGCTCAAGAGCATTTGAACTACATGCATCAACCCACTAGAACTCTCTCCCCGACACAATCAGGAGCATCAAGGACCTTTCCACATTCAGGAAGCATTTGAAGACTCATCTGTTCATTGAACACTATGGACCTGTTAACATAATCCCACCTAAGCAAGCTACCACATCACACCCCCCTTCGCTTCACCTCAACCCATCACCCCAACATGTACAAATCAATGTAAATAGTTAAAATATTTGTACATAGTTAATGTCTACACTCCATGTTTTATTGTAACTCTCCTCTTCTCCTTACAAGAGCTGGCAGACATGCGGATTCAGAGGTAGTTTTGCCACACACCAGTTACAGAAATATAAATCTCCTTATGTAAAGTGATAATAGCAAGGACCCATGCTTTGCAATCTGTCACTTTGCTCCGCATGCACTTGGTTTAATATTCATTTTATTAAACTTCTCAACCTTTTAATTGGAAAGTGCTTTATAGTGAATTAATTATAATTGTAATTTTAGCTTTTGTTACGAAGGGGCTCTTTTCTTGTGTTTGAAACATAGCCCCTTGGAATTCATTTAATTGTGGAAGTCACATTAAGCTGCTGCATGGATTGCAAATTTATGCATTGTTTGTCCTTTCCTCTCTGTTAGCGTAAGGAAATCACAGACCATTAACTCATAGTAATATAGTTAATGATGGCAGAGAAAGACCAGTATGGTCCATCTAGTCTGCCCAGTAAGATGGCAAAGAGTAGGTGCACCTGCTGCTCTGTGCAGGTCGCTCCTCCCCATGTCTTTGTTTAGGGGTGAACCCAACGCGCCATGTAGGACACCCCTATTTGTTGAGAAATTAGATGGTTAAGTTTATTTTGATTTTATCCTGTTGCTGTAAAGGGATCCACTGTGTCTGTCCCATGCCATTTTGAATTCCGTCACTGTGTTTGCTTCCACCACTTCCATCGGGAGAGCATTCCAAGCATCCACCACCCTTTCAGTGAAAAAGTATTTCCTGACATTGCCTTTCAATTTACTCCCTTGCAGCTTCATGTTATGCCCTCTAGTTTTACAGCTTCCCCGTCTTTGGAAGAGATTTGTTTGTCCATTATTTCTCTTTAAGAATTTAAAGGTCTGAATCGTATTTCCCCTGTCCCTCCTCCCCTCCACAGTGCACATATTTAGGTTTTCAAGTCTCTTCTAGAAAAAAAACACTTGACTGAAGCTTAAGTTCCTGACTTGAAAAAGCTTAGGATCAGTTTAACTAAAATGTATTAGGTTTTGGCACTTAATGTGTGTTAAGTGCAATAACTGTCAGTAGCCAGCAGACAGTTAATGCGCAGATGCGTATCCTAACGCACGGTGCAATTACTGTGGGTGTATCAGCTCCACTTTTGAGATGGCATTAGTTGTACCTGTGCTAATTGCGACATTGACAACTCACGATATGCCCCTCCCCCCTCCGTGCTATCTGCAATGGGCTCTCCGTACTCTTTCTCCACTCTTAACCCACCCCAACCCACAATTGGCAGTTAGCACGAGAATCAGCATGTGGTAACTGTCACGCGCTCACAATAACAGTTGCTGCGCTTGAAAACACAAGTTAACTGGCCCTTTACTGTCTAATCTTGAGTAAAGGAAAGTTAAATTTCTCCCCTATCCCAAAGCAAAGGCGGTAGACTCCTCCAGGATGCCAAGGTAGATATCCTATATTTAAATTAAATTTAATTGTATTTAATTTCATTTCAATACTTATTATCCGCTCAACCAAGAGTTCAAGGTGGATTAATAAAATAGCACAAAACCATATGCTACTTTCAAAGAAATAAAACATAATAAAGTACTATAAAAATTGCAATGATACAAAGGTGTTCAGAAATTAACTGAAAAATTAAATGAGAAGCTATTAAAATAACATTCAGCATAAAAAGAATGAAACCAGAAAATAAAAATCATAGTAAAAATATGAATGAACGTGCCTACCTTATAAAAAGAAAAATCAAAGAAGAAAAATTATATTGGTCCTTGGCTAGAGATCAAAATAAACACTGTAAAAATGAGACGTCTTCAGTAATCATCTAAAAGTCGTTCAATCATTTGTCAGCCTAATTTCATCTAGAACAGAATAATTTAGAGATGATACTAGGCTGAATTGGAAGCCAATGGCGTTCTCTCACACAAGGAGTAGCACGATTCCATCTAGTACCTTCTTTGGCACAGTTTGGCCATTGTGTTCTGTAATATCTGCAGTCTAGTTTATGGTCTACCTGAGATTCCTAAGTAAACAACTGAGACAGGTTAAACTCTCACTGAATCAATATTTTGGGGTCCTGCTATTTGAGCAGCATTCTTATTTTTAAAGACATCGGAGCTCTTCAATACCAGCAGACCAGCCATTTTATCTTGGCTTTACAAATTACATCATGAAAATCCCCAAAATGCAGACTTCAATTGCACAGAGATGGACAAGAACCATGAGGTGGCCAGCAGCATTTGCCTATCCAGGGTCTTAATTAACAGTATCGTTATTCCACTATTGAAAGCCCTGTTCATATCTGTACATCACTGTTCTCCTACCACTAAATCATTTCAGATTAAAATTGTTTTTAATTTATTGACTTGGAGATTCAGATTTCTGCTGGATCCTAGAGGCACCGGGGGGATAAAACAACTTGTTTAATATTGTACAGTGTCAGTGGCAACTGGTAGCTTTTAACGGATGTTACCTACTTCTGACTCTGAGGGCAATGGCTTAATCATGAGACCACGCCTCATTCTCAGGAACAGATTCTCCTTCCTGATGTGACCGAACAGCTGTCTCCAGTATGAGCCACTTACAGAGATGTCAGTCTCTATTAGTAAAGTACACTGGAACATTAGATAAAGGAGTTCCCTGTCCACAAAGAATTTTATTTTATTTACTTACTTAACAGGTTTTCTATACCGCCTTCTCGTTACTTCAAGGCGGTTTACAGAGAACATCACCAGAAAACCAAAGTTTACATAGAACAGGGTATACAACTTGGAAAAGTTAACCAAGATATAATGGGTATCTTTAACAATTATAAACTATGTTCATTTGCATGGGTACGGTATAGGTTGTGAATATCGTTTATACATATTTGCTGAGGTGGTAGACCATGAGGTTGATACGGGCAAGGTTCAAAGGGTAGATTCCTGTTTCCATTTGCAGTCTCTTCACTAAGACTGCAAATGGAAACAGGAATCTACCCTTTGAACCTTGCCCGTATCAACCTCATGGTTCACTATACATAGTGAAGAGATTGTAAATTCTTTGTGGACAGGGAACTCCTTTATCTAATGTTCCAGTGTACTTTACTATCATCGTGCTATTGCTACCCTATATTAACTTACAGTAACTGTGTCGACTTCGCTCTGTGCTGAATAAGCTTTCAGAGCTGCAGCAGGGTAAAACAACAGTAGAAGACAGAGGTCAGTGGCTGAGGACAAAAGATAAAATTACCAGTTGAGTTCATGACCAGTCTTCACCTGCAAATCCTCTGTTACCAGATGCTACTGGCAAGAGATCAGAGATTGCAAAACATAAATTCACAAATCCATTCTAGAATTATGTTCATTTTCTGGTTTAAAAATCAATAGGAAAAACAAGTGTTTGTGACTCACAGAGCAAACACTGAGCACACCTTCCAGTGCCTAGAGACTTCTGACACTGTATTTTATTGTACAAATTAAAGTTTTCAACTAAGGGAAGACAACGAAAGTCTACTGCTAAAGATAGTCAACTATATATATCACTGTTAAGAATCTTTTATGTCCGACTATAGCCTTCACTACAAATAGAAATAGCTCTTTAATGTCCTACCATAGGCGGTATATCAAGTAAATATAACTATAACTTAACTCCTCTTATTAAGATTTAAAACATTAATAGCCAGACAGGTGAGATGAGAAAAGATTCACAACACTTTCCTCTAAGGCATCTATCTACTATTCTACATCTCTGCTCATACAATAAAGGAAATATTGCAAAAATTCACATAAGGAAAGAAGCTATTTTTTTTCAGCTTCAGAGTTCCTCTTCCTGATTTAAAAATAAAAAGTTTTAACTATGCCGCCTTTGCTCTCATATTATCATCTTTCCAGTTACTGAATAAATCAGTCTGAAATTTTCCTGAGTACATGCACTGAAGATCTAGACATTGCATGCTCGCTTTTAAAAGAGTTTTGCATGTCTTAGCACAGCAGCCCTGGAAAATTTGACCTCTTGCCATGCAGAATTCCAAGACGGAAAGGTTAAGGTTATTTGCATTTCATACTTATTGAGCACAAGCATAAAGTTACAAGAAGTAGTAGTGACCTGCAGTAGGTTTTCGAGCTCCAAAATGGTTCTTTTGAGCAAGTTCTTCGGGAATGGATTTCATCGCCATAGCAGCCGCTTGAAAAGGTGAGAATGAAACATATGCAAAGTTCTGTGGATGGTGGGAATAGGTGTTTCCTATCTTCTTTGCATTTATGTAAAGGCAGTGAGAGCACACCACTCAAAGCATCCTCCCTGCCTGCTAAGTTAATTAAGCTTCCTGTAAGCCTCAGCAGTAAGGGGATGTCATAAGAACCAGCTTAGGAACGCAAGGTCATTGGAAAGGGACAGTTCAGGCCAAGCACTAAACCAATTTGCACTTTAAAGGGTTTTAGGTCACATAAGCTCCATTTATTCCTTCATGAAAAAAAATTCTTTCCACTTGTTCTGGTAGAGCCTCTCTGGAAGAAGACAAGGAGAACTAAGTGCAATGTAGGAATTCATATATAGATTAATTAGCGCGGCTAAGTGCAGAGATTGGGGCCCTAATAAACGAAATGCCTCTGTTTTCAGGTGGCGTTCTGAGAACAGGGAATTAATCATTTGTTGTTTCAGGATTAACACAGAAGTACATTTTCAAAAGGCTCTATCAGCCTAATTCTGAGAGAGAGGTAGCTAGACCCAACCTCATGAAAATGAAATCCACTGGGCAGTTCAATATAGCTGCTCTTTTCACTAGACCCGTGTATCACTCTCCTTCAAAAGAGAGCTCAGAAGGATTCACAGCTTACAGTTCTGGTCAACATTATTGGCACCCTTGCAGTTCAACCTCTTAATATCCAGTATCTCCTAAAAAGAAGTGGCCAGTAAAATGGCTTTGGGCTATATGGGCCTGATTCTGATCTGGACGTGCCGGCCCTCTGTGTGCCCGGTCAGAACCAGATGCACAGATTGAGACGGGATTCTGATCCCATGGAGCCTATCTAGCCCCGCAGGATCAGAATTGCATCCAGGCCTGTACGTGCAGGCCGGGACCCCAATTTTTCTGGTTGGCCTGCACATACAGACCTTGCCTGAATGACTCAGTTAGGGCCCCTGAATGGAGCCACGGCACCATGGCGTTCTGTTGCCATGGCATCACAGCTCCATTCAAGAACCGTGATGCCCGGCTGCCGGTAAAAAAACTTAATTCCCCACAGTCTGACTCCCAATATGGCCTCCCAAGGCCAGGGTCAGGCTATGGGGAATCCTCTCTACCCCTTCCTACCTCCTCCGATGGCTGGGCGCGCTGTCCCTCGCGGACTAGGGGAACTTATTCCACCTCAGAGGTGGAATAGGTTTCCCGTACAGGCAGCTGGCCCCAGATGTACAGGTCCAACATTGGAATTGGCCCTTTACGTCCGGGGCCGCCGACCACCCACTGCTCACCCTAACTCCGCCCCCACTCCGCTCCTTTTCTGCTCCTGTCTAATTTCCCCATACAACGTGCGGGGAAGTTAGTCAGGGTTGGAAGAGGGCCCGAATAGTGGGGATGGACGTCCCAATGGGATGTCCATCCCTGCTATTCGCACCTCGGAATGACCCTGAATACGCGCACATTTTTACACATAAAAGAAACAAATAAAACAAGGCCAATTAAAAAAGAAATAATAAGGAATAGTATAAAAACTGAGACGTTGCCAGGACGTGATTACTACACTCAAAAACAAACCTCAACCTCTATCCCACAGCTAAATCCAATCAAAACAGGGAAACAGAGACAAACAAACAAATTTTTGTTGGAATGTTCACCATGAAGAATTCATTTCCTCTCGAGGTGTTGGAAACTCTAAACTCTATGTTGGAAAGACTAGTCGTAAGATGAAACGTCGACTTCAGGAACATAAATCTCGTTTAAACAATGCTGTTCTGACTGCTCCCATAGTTGCACATTGCCAACAAGAAAATCATCAGTTTTCTGATCTACATTGGAGGGTTTTGGATCATGTCCCTCTGTCTCCTCGAGGGGGTGACCGGGACTCTCAGCTAATTTACCGGGAACAATTTTGGATTTATACTTTGAATACTGTTTTTCCTATTGGTTTGAATCAATCTTTGGATTGGTGGAGTCTGTTATGAAGTTCTAGCACTACAACTCCCATGAGCCTTTTCAGTTAATTTCACAAGTCATGTGACTGCCTTTACATATTTTAAATAGGGTAATGTCCACAATTCAAGTGAGCGACATGGTTTGAAGAAGGGCCAGGAATGCCTATGGCCGGAAACACAACGTTGGGTTACCAGACCACGAGTTTATCTTGGTGGTGTTGCCGCGAATTGGATTATCCGGCCCACGAGTTTATCTTGGTGGTGTTGCCGTGAATTGGATTTGAATAACTGCGGAGAAGAGCAGCGGTATTTTCCTCTTTGGTTGGACTTTTAATCTGGTGACGCTACACTGTTGTGTGGTACAAGCTGGGGAATCCTGAGAGGGTTTGGACTCGCAAAGGACTCGCAAATTCCGCTTCAGTTAAGCGATATATAAATTCCCTATTACTATTCAAAGATATTTGATGTTGGGGGAGAGCTTCCCTCAAGATCATATTTAGTGTGGGTTTCCACCAAAAAAAGATAAAATAGGAACATTTCACCTCGAGAGGAAGTGAATTCTTCATGGTGAACGTTCCAACAAAAATTTGTTTGTTTGTCTCTGAAGACGTGATTACTGGCACCCTTATAAACAAATCAAATCAGTTTGAACAGAAAAACCACATTCCAATTGCAGTAAAATTAGACACACGTGAGCAATTGTCTGTACTCACATGACTTGAATCAACCAATGAATGATGACTTTAATGTTTAAAATGGCTACATTCACTCCCCGTTCCATTTTCACAATGGTAAAGACAATAGAGCTGCCTGAGATCATTAGAAAAGCCATTGTCACCAAACATCAAGCTTCAAAGAGGTACAAAGTAATCTCCAAAGACTTTGGGATTACTGTGTCTACAGTTATTAAGAAGTTTTCTGCTCATGGAACTTTCAAGAACCTCCCAGGATGTGGTGAGAAGAGGAAAATTAGAAGTCTTCGAATGTTAGTGCAAACTGTTAGAAAAACACCATGTGCGACATCCAAAGAGCTTAAGGCTGACTTGGAGCAATCTGGAGTGGTGGTTTCAACTCACCCCATACACTGCGTACTAAACAAAGAAGGACCTCATGCGCAAAGGCCATGGAGGACCCCACTGCTCAAAGACAGACATAAAAAGACACACCTGATCTTTGCCCAAGCCCACCTTGAGAAACCACAATCCTTCTAGGAAAATGTTCTGTGGACAGTTGAAACCAAAGTTGACTCTTTGGCAATGCAGACCTGTGATACATTTACAGATGAAAAAATTAAGCTTATAAGGGGAAAAAAAACATTCCTACAGTTAAATATGGTGGAGGTTCCATAATGTTGTGGGGCTGTTTTGCTGCCTGGAACGTATTAAAGGAATCATAAAGTAAGAAGACTACGAAGGTATTTAGGAGAGAAATGTGTTACCTAGTGTCAGAAAGCTAGGTCTGGGTTGAAAGTCATGGGTCCTCCAGCAGGATAATGACCTCAAACATACATCCAAAAGTACAAAAGAATGATTAAAAAGGAACAAATGGACTGTTTAAGGTGGCCTGCAATGAGTCCTGATCTC
The DNA here is from genome assembly GCA_033557465.1 of Ichthyophis bannanicus. Lineage (NCBI taxonomy): Eukaryota > Metazoa > Chordata > Amphibia > Gymnophiona > Ichthyophiidae > Ichthyophis > Ichthyophis bannanicus. The sequence continues at coordinate 76,961,309 of CM066037.1, read as the reverse complement.
AATCAAATTGAGATTCTTTGGAAAGAGCTGAAATCTGCCATTGATAAAAGGAATCCTGGAAAACATTCATGAGCTTGAACAAATCACAGTTGAAGAGTGGGAGAAACTACCAGTAGACAGATGTACGAAACTTAAAGATAGCTACAAGAAACATTTGGAGACTGTCATCCCTGCCAAAGGTTGTGCAACCAAATATTATTGAAGGGTGCCATTAATCCTGTCCAGGTCATATTTTTTTCTCAGAAACTGCTGCATCTGTAAGTTGCGCAGACATCTTTTATTTGTTGTACACCTTTGAACACACTATTAAAATATGATGGCATACAGTTGGAATATTTCCAATTATTTCTCAAGATATTGTACACAACATACCTAAAATGCAAAGATGCCAATAATGTTGACCACAACTGTAATAATAAAAAACCCAATACTACATTATTATTATGATACAATAAAATAAAATACCTAAAATGACTTAAAGGCAGTGTTGCCAGCCCTTGGTATCCCTTCAAGGCTGAATTCAGGAGGGGGCAATACCTGTGTGAAGGAGTGGACCACTCACTAAACCAGGTCCTTGAGGACCAGGGGCCAGGAAGACTCACTTCAAGGCTCTGTTTAACTGGCACTAGCATTTTCCACATTTTCTCCTCAGTCACCCCAATAAGGTCATGTCAGGTTCTGGCTATGTAATAAAAGTAAAGGCTTTACTAAGTGATCAAAACAAGTTAGATCTCAGATAAAAATGAAGAAAAAATCCAAACCATGTAGGACTCTTGGAACTCTTCTTTCTTTCTTCCTTGTTTTGGGACTTCTTCTTTTGGCTTCTAATCCAGAACGTTTTCTGCTCCATATGCTAAAAACTCTCAACCATTAATTAAGGCTCAAAGTCGGGAAGTTACTCATCTGACCTACAAGACACCCCCAAATAGCTCCTTTTCCTCCCTTTGACATCCAGGAATTTGTACATCTGGCCTATACGTCATCTCTGATCATTTCATTGCTACGATGCCATCTTCATTACTTTCCAGGTTCTTGGAACCCAAGCGGGGCATCTTGTAAGGTCCTCTCTCAACTTCTTTTCTCTCTTGATTCTGGTTCACTGGGCTTCCCATAGCAGTAGGACTACTAAGCCAACCTCTCTGGCTCATCTGACTTCTTCAATCCAACAGGATACTTGACTGCTAAGACCCTGAACTGAGTTGTCTAGTCACTCTGGCCAATGAGTGCTGACTCTACTCCGGCAGATTCTTCTCTTCTCAACTCTGAGGACTTCTTTCCTTTGGGCACCACCGCCACAAATGGAATGCTTCTCTTTCATATTGATCTCAAACTATTCATTTACCAGAACTCAGATACCTCAAGGCCTGGAGCTCAGGGCTGGTTGAGTTTGCTACCTGTCTTAAAACAGCAGAGGAAATACAAATGAATGCTGACTTCTCTCTTTTTTCTTAACTCTTAGGGGCTTGTTTACAAAGCCGCGGTAGCGGTTTCCGATTGTTATCGGAGCCGCGGCCCCACTGAAATCAATGGGGGCTGCAACTCCGATAACGATCGGAAACCACTACCGCGGCTTTGTAAACAAGCCCCTTAGACTGGTTCGATACTTCAGGGCTCAACCTACACAATGTTTGAGAATGCAGGCTGCTAAAAGACACTGCAAACAATCTACAAGTAACAGGGCCTTCTCCCTCTATGCTCCATCCTTATGGAATACCCTTCCTCACGAACTTCGGAACTGTTCAAACCACTCTGAGTTCTGAAAGAAGTTAAAAACCCATCTTTTCCTTGAACATTTTTCCCTTCCACCTTAGTTCATAACCCTTTACACCTTCCTCCCTACTCCTCCTGCAACACTCAAATTCTATTATACAACCATATGGTTCCATGTAAATACACATGTAAATAGTTGATCATTGATCATTGTAATTAGTTCTTCTCGTTATCATATGTATCCATCGTTACCTTGTTCCAAGTAAACAGTTGAAACATACTGCCACAAAATGTTCTATGTAAACCGTCTTGACTTGTAGAAAGACGGTATATAAAAATTGTTAATTAAATAAATAAATAAATAAATAAGTGGCAGAAAAGAGGCAAAAGGGGACACACATTCCTCTATGACATCACCGAATCTCTTCCCATGGCCTTCCAAATAGGGAAGTCATACACACACACACACACCTCATACATTATTTATTTATTTTCATTCTCTTATATACCGTGCTATTCTGCATCAGTGCGGTTTACATTGAACAAACTGAAATTACATTGAACAGGGCATTATAACTTGGAGATAACTATTTTACAGGGAACATGGGCTATGGAGGGTTAAGTGGCTTGCCCAAGACCACAAGGAGCACTTGTGGGACTAGAAACCCCAGTCCTTCCGGCCCAAGGTTGCTGTCCTCTAGTGGGATTTGAATCCACGACCTTCTGGCCTGAAGTACCTTGCCCCAACCACTAGGCCACTCCTCCACTCGATACTTATTAATTATTATTATACTCAATAATTATACTCTATAAAACTACTAGGGCTAATAGTACCCCTGTAGCATAAAAGTACACTATGCTACAAGACATTGAGTTAGCAGACTTGCACCCCTTCGCAATTAGCTTTTATTTATTTAGCTAGTCTTAAGTGCTGTGCACTGATGACAATTTGAGTCTGTGGCTGCTAGGACCCATTGCTTTGCTCTGACTGCAGCTGCTCTTTGTTGCCCCCTCCCCCACCCCAGAAGCTGCTGGTTGGGTCACCCCTGCTCCAATCCCCTTCTCTCACTACCAATGTTCCCTCTAAGCCAAGGATTGACACTTGTGTGAAAAATTTGCAGCCTATGTTCAGAAGTGTCTACTGACCAATAAGTGTATGCAGCGGAAGCTATCAATTAAAAATGGCAATGATAAATAAACAAGATGACTAAATTAAGGTAATTCAGTTTTTATTATCTTAATTGTCCATGTGATCTGTGTCTAAATGGCTGCCTGTACATACTGAAAGTACACTGTGCCTCCCATACAAATTTCACCCTCAAGACACAAAAGGCACATACCCCGTTACACTCCATACAAATAAAGCTCCCATACCTGCATGCCTTTACCCCCAGTCCCCCCCCCCCCCACAAATACAGCAACACACATAACACAGATACCTTAGTTGCCTCAGTCCCACAACCTCACCTCACACAAACACTTTCCATCATCCCTCACATATGTTGAAATCAGCATCATATAATTTTAAGTATGCTCGCCTAACAGTTCTCATAATTTTTTCACTTATCCAGAAAGAATAAGCACTGTCCAACAGTAAAACTTAAAATCTACTAAAAACCTCGTCCAACCCACCTATTCTCTTAAAAGCCATGAGCACTAAAACCTGTTCAGCAACAGTTTCACTAATTTACTAAATTTCACATTACTCCTTTCTAACTGGATATGTATAGTCAAAGAATTGCTAAACTAAGCAGAGGGCGAAGAGGCAGTATGACATGATTTTTCCATGCACTGATTTCCTTCCAGAACCACAATTTATTCAGCAAATACAAAATATGCATTCAGTTATTATTGCTCAACATTGTCAGTGCATCAGGATTTCTCCAAAGTCAAACATATCTGCCGCTGGCTCTCTGCCAATGATAAACATAGAGAATAATACACGCAGTTCCTGTCAGTGGCATAATTATAATTTTATACTTGCAGGAAAAGATAGTAAACAATCATGGATTCATGAGAGGAACTCTTGCTATAGCCAACTTTATAACTGGCATGAATCATGTACTGCAGCTATCTCCAAGGCATTTGGGAACTTGGAATGTCAAAACTAAAATTCCCCAAATTTCAAACTAGGGGAAAAAAATTCCAGCACAATGAATATGATCACATGATCACACAACATAATCAGATTCTTTTTAAGACCCCCCCCCCCCCCTCCAAAGCTAAGAAGTCCAATATGTCTAAGGAAAACCCGGTAAAACTCTTTATGAGAGGTTATAAGCCACCCTCAATGTGCTTCAGCTCAATAGAAATTTTGACCTGAATAGACTATGAAGTAAAATGTTATGTCTTTTGTTTTGTTTTCATTTTTTCCATATTTAAAGCAAAAAAATCCATGACGCACTACCGCCTTTTCTATTGCTGAATTAAACTTGCTTTCGATTTCAATTTGCAGGCAACTTCGACTCTAATGTTCTTGCGGCTTGCCTTGCATTGTTGCTGGGGCCCTCAGGACGGGAGCTGTGGGACTGGTTGGTCACTAATGGAGAGCCAGGACACTAGGTCAGCCCAAAAAGCAGCTGGATTACAGAGCAGACATCCAGCTGCAGCCCTGTCACCGGGACAGGGCATCCCCTAGCTGGCAACGGGACAGAGCATCATGGTGCCAGCTAGGGGAAGGAGCGAGTCAGGGTCAGGAGGGGAGCTTGGACTTGGAGTACGAGTAAAGCCACAGGCAGACCACAGTACACAGCAGCTATGAAAGACAGGCAGAGAGGGAGCCAGGAGTGGTGGTGGTGAATGGACTGAGCTGCAGGAAGTCGGTAACAGTGGGCTTGTCTGTGCAACATTTAGAGATTTCTGTGTGGGGGGATTATTTCTTTGCACAGCTGCACTCCCATGCAGCTTAGAGAGAACAGTGGTAACTACCTACACCGCTGTACCTAGCCCTATGCGAGCAGAACGACTGCACAGGGCACAAAGAAATAGGGGAGCATTTTGGGTTGCCAGCCTCAGCTCCTGCCAACAGTGCCTGCCCTTGCCCCGCTGCCGTTTTTCATGTTTCCTTAGTGGTGGGAGAAGTGGAGCAGAGATCAATAACAGGCAGGGGGGACATTCGTCAGCCTTCTCCCCCAAGGTGTACACTTTTGGCCCTCTTGTATTACCATTCAATAAACATCCTACTCACAGTTGTGGATGAAACTTGGCCGCAGCTTTATTATGACATCAATATATATATTATGACTCCGATGCAAATATATATGCAACAGACTTACAAAGGGGTGAGACTTCAGTCTAGTCGTTCGAGCCAATATGAGATGCGCCATTCTTCCTCGTCACCAAGCCGGCTGTACATGGGGGCTGGGGCTTGCCTTACCAAGCTGAGCTGTGCCCACCCCCATACCAGAGCCTTGCCATGCTGCCTTTGAGGACCGCCTATGCCGGGTCGGCCGTCGCGTGGGGAGACTCACTAGGGTGCCCTGCCTTGGTGACAGCTAGGGCACCTTGCCCCTTGCCTGTGCTCTGCACATGCTTGTGGCCTGGCTTGGGCAACCACCATGAGTGTGTGGAAGCTCGTCTTTCACATGCTCCCCACAACGAGAACATCCCCCCATTGCCAGGGAGCCTTCTCTGGGTGAATGAGCTCCGCGCTGGCCTGAAGAATAGCCTCCAGGTGTCTCATGCAAGTCAGGTTGAATCCAATGTCTGATAGGTGGAGGAGATCGCTGTTAAAGTATCCGGGCAATGGGGGGGGGGGGGGGGTGCCCATGCATGCCAAATCCCCTCATGGAAACCTGCCTGTAAATAGTTCCAGTTTCATATGCATGTAACCAAGTTAATATATATAGTTCTTATTCTATGTAAACCTATAACTGAGTTAATTGTACAACTCCTTGACCTGGTGAAAAGCAGTATAAAAGTTCAGCTAAATAAATAGCAAATAAATAAATAAAATCTGCCAACCCCCTGCTTAGGCTGACCTGCCTATTGATCTTCTTGACTTCCCTTCCCCAGGGACGGGTACCTGTCCACCTGAGGCAGGGAATGAGGTCAGACCAGATGAAGAGCTGCAGGCCACCTAGGAGAAGCCCATTCTAACAAGGTCGATGAGTTGCTTTCCGGAAACTGTTCAAAGGTTGTTCCCTCTGAGGTGAACACTCAGGGCATCAGGTGGAGGATGAGTCTGTATTTACTGCTGCATGAATGGTCACAGGTGCCACCATCCCATGCCCGGGTGACCCAGCCAAAGAAGGCTGCATCAACGCCCTCTCAGCTGCCCAGCAGACGAAGGAGTGTCCAACTATCCAAGCTAAATGATCTGCAAGTTAGGAGGGATAGAGTTAATGAAAGCAGAGTTAATCTGTAGTGTGCGCAGCAGTCGGGCGAATGTATGACGTGTATGCATGGGAGCACCAGTGCCCCAGCGCCTTGATCACTCATATCGGGAAGCCCCTTTCTGCTGCCACCATTGCTGCTCCAATCCAGAAGGAATGTGTGCCAAACATGCTGGACCGCAATCCTAGATGACCAATGTTTTCTTGAATATCGCCATGAACTGGAATTTCGAAAGCAGCATGCCATTGAGATGTAACAGGAACTGCTGGCTCAGGGAGGGCCGGGTTGCTAGATTCTGGAGCATGTTGGCAGCTGGGTACATCCAAAGCTGAGGTACCTCTTGACTGAGATGACTTGCCCCTTTCATCTGGATCGTTTTTGGTTCCTACAGTCCAGATGTGTAGGAGGCCCTTGGACACTGAGACCTCTGAAAACTACATTCCAGAAGGTGATCCTGGCTTCTTGGTGTTTTTTTGTTCTATTGGAAGTCTGCTCCGCTTTTGCCGCCGCCACTGCTACCACCAAGGAAATACAAAAAGCAGAGGCAGGGAAAGGACAGTCAGCGTGGGGAGCAGGCTTGACATGGAGGTGTGGGGTAAGACAAGATGGGGAGATGCTGGGCATGGGGCAATGGCAAACCTGTGGTGGTGGGGGCACCAGATGTTCAAGTCGCACAGGGCGCATTTATGGCTTGGTACGACCCTGCTACCCAGTATCTGTCATGACCAGATGACACCTCAGTGGAGAACACCAGGAGACTCTCGACCTAGGCTGTGCACATTCACCTATAACAACCTCCTTTCCCTTTGGGTTGAGCCCTCCAGGGCACAGTAGTTGCCAGGACATAAAGCATAAGCCCAAAGCTGTTTTACCCAGAGTTCAGCAATAGTTCCCAGATAGCAGGAGACTAAGAAAGTCGAGGAATGCAGTCTCCCATCCAAGCAGCAGCCAAACCTGATCCTGCTTAACTTCCAAAATCAGAAGAGAACTGGTAGTCACAGTAGATAGGTATAACAGCCCACCAGAAGCAGTAGTACCCCCAGGAACTCTCACTAAAAAACGCAGCAAAATGATGCTTGAGTTTCATATAGCTTCAGGCCTTGGAGGAGCAGCCTAGTGATTAGGGCAACAGCTCAGAAGCCTGAAAAACCCATTGATACTGCTTGTAGCTTGGGCAAATCACTTAGCACTCTACTGCCTTAAGTACAAACTTAGATTGGAAGCCCTCTGAGGCCAGGGAAATTTCTACTATACTGGAATGTAACATGCCTTAAACTATTCCTGGAAAGGTGTGAGCTAAATGCTACTAATAACAAAATAAACCCATCAGAAATGATGTATTATCAAGGTGTGACTTGTAATGACTACAAAGAACAGGTGAAAGCCATGGTCCTTTTCTTACATGAGGGGGTAAGTACATCACAGTATCATTATTTACCCCAACCAAAAACAAGAGGAACACCACCCCTGATATTTCAAATCACTCCCAAAGGGTCAACCGCCATTCAAGGGCACTGGGCTGGTGGCAGCCCACCACCTTCAGCAGGCCCCCAGCACTCGGCTCTGTCAGTAAATATGCATGAGTGCGACAACACCTTGAGTATCGTGTGCAATTAATTCTCTTTGCTGACTCTCAAAAAAGATATAGTGGAATTAGAAAAGTATAGAAAAGGGCAGCCAAAATCATAAAAGAATTAGGACTCTTCAGCCTACAGAAGAGATGGCTGAGGAGAGATGTGATAGAGGTCTATAAAAGTCCTTAGTGGAGTGGAACAAGTACATGAGAACTGATCGTTTGTTTTTTTCAAAAAGAATGAATTCTAGGAGACATGCTTTGACGTTACAAAGTGGCACATTTAAAACAAATAGGAGAACTAGTTAAACTTTGGAACTCGTTGTCGGAGGATGTGATAAAAGCAATTAGCGTAGCTGGGTTTAAAAAAGGTTTGGACAAATTTCTGGAGGAAAACTGTTGTTAAGGTAGACCTGGGGAAAGACATTGTTTGTCCCTGCGAGTAACTATGTTTATATTCATTAAAACTTGATACACCGCCCTTCACAGTAAGCAGCAGTGCGGTTCACTGGAAGTAGCATGAAACCTAGCCAAGTACTTGTGACCTGGATTGTCCATTCTTGGAAATAGGATATTGGACTTAATGGCTGACCCAGTATTTATTTATTTTTTATTTAGCAAGCATTTGTAGCCCGCTCCTTCCAGCGATCAGAAGCGGGTAGGATTACTATTGTGAAACTGCCGAATCAAGGCAGGTACAAATTTTGTTTACATACAGATTGTCAGAAAAGCACATCATACAGAGTTAACACTTCTTAGCTATGGGGGAGTTCATTTACATATATACATAAATACATATATACAGGATAATCTTCTTGGACACAGTGGTCAGGGGCTGCTCCATCTGTGGGTTTAGTTCAGGTTGAAATGTGATTGGAAAATGTGCGTTTTGAGTTTCTTTCTGAAGTCTAGAAGGTCATTGCTAGCTCGTAGTTCTGGTGGGAGTTGGTTCCACAGTGTTGGCGCCACATATGAGAAAGCCCTGTGGCTGGTGTTAGTTTTGGCAGATCTTATATCTGTTGGAGTGTGAAGGATGTTGGAATTGTGGGTTCTTCTGTTTCGGGTAGGAGGTTGCAATCTTACTAGGTTGTTGAGGAAGGAAGGTGCTAAGTTGTGGATGAGTTTGAAGGTGGTTGTTAGTATTTTGTATTTTGTGCGAGCTGTTATGGGTAGCCAGTGTAATTGAATTAGCACTGGTGTGATGTGGTCACTTAGATTTTTCTTCATTATGACCCTGGCAGCTACATTTTGTGCCATTTGTAATATGTTTAGGGGTTTTTTAGGTAAACCTTGTAGGATGGCGTTGCAGTAGTCAAAATGTGGCATGATGAGTGCTTGGGCCACTGTTCTGAAGTCTTGGGGATCAATAATATTCCGAATGGGTTGGAGCACTCTAAGCTTGTGGAAAACTGCTCTGTTGGTCTTTCGGAGGTGTTTTTCCATCTTTAGGTCACAGTCAAATGTGACTCCTAGATACTTTATTTCTTTTTTTGTTTGGTAAGTGTTGTTACATAGTGTTATTGATGTGGGAGGGTCAAAATTTGGTTCTTTGGAGATATACATTACTTCGGTTTTTTTGTGATTAATTGACATGCTACTTTGTTGTAACCAGTCTTGCATCTCTCCGATACATGTCTCCAGTGGGTTGTAGTCTGGGTTTTTAGTGTCTAGTTGTGTGTATAGCATGATATCATCGGCATAGATGTGGTAATTAATTTCGTGCCGTGAGAAAATTTTGCATAGTGGCTGCATATATCTGTTAAACAGAAGTGCTGAGAGAGCAGAGCCTTGGGGGATTCCCTGTGTTTGTGAGAAAGATTCTGCTTTTTCTCCGTTGAATTGAACCTGTTGTGTTCGATTTGAGATGTAGGATGAGAACCATTTTAGTGGGGTTCCTGTTATTCCTATTGATTTTATCCTATTTATGAGGGTCCCATGATTAACTGTATCAAAGGCAGCTGAGATGTCAATGAATACAAGAATGTACATTTTCTTTTTGTTTTCAAGGCCCTTTAGGAGGTTGTTAAGTAGAACTAGTAACAGGGTTTCAACTCCATGATGTTGCCTGAAGCCATATTGCTGGTCATCAAGAGGAGCACTGTCAGTCAGATGGTCTTGGAGTTGTAGAAGGACCGTTTTTTCTATGATCTTTGCCAGGAATGAGATACTTGATATGGGACGGTAGGAGGCTGGGTCTTCTCCGTTGAGTGTAGTGTTTTTTAGGATTGGTCTAATGACTGATTTCTTTAGTTCTGAGGGCATGATTCCTTGTTGTAGGGATAGGTTAACTATGTGTGCTATGTGAGGTGCTATGTCTTGTTTCACTGCCTTGATCCAGGATGCAGGACAGGGATCTAGTGGGGAGGTGGTGCTTTTCAGGCTTGTGACAATGGTTGTGATTTGCTGGGTTCCTATTTTGTGGAAGTGCTCCCATAACTGGTTTTGCGTTGTGTTGTTCTCACTTCTGATTTGTGGTGTTGGTGGGGGTGGTGGAGGACCAGGGGCCGTCAGTTTGGTCGCGTAGTGGTTTGCCAGTGTTTGGACCTTGATGGATTTGTTGAGGTTGGCATTTTGGTCGGTTTTGGTTAGTGATTTGACTAGTTCAAATAACTCTCTCGTGGGCGATTGATTGCCTTGTTTAGGATGTTGTTGTGTGATGTAATTTTTTTGCATTGTTCACGTCGTCTTTGTATTTTGCGAGATGGGCCATGTATTTAGTTTTGAGATCGGAGGATTTGGTTTGTCTCCATTTTCTCTCTATTTTACGGAGCTCCCTTTTTGATTTTATTAGAGTTCCTGTGTACCAGGGTTCCGAGTTGATCTTATGTGGGTTTGATGTGTGTTTCAAAGTTGGGTTAGATGTATTTTGGATGTGTGTGTTCCATCTGTTAGTTAGTTCGTCTAGGTCTGTGGAATCTAGGTTTATGTGGGATGCAATGGTGCTTATGAGGTGTTCCTCGTTGAGTTTGCTGAATTTCCTAATGGGGTTGGTCATTCTCATCTCCTTTGAGTTTTTGGGTTGGCACTGTAGTTTAAGTTTACAGTTGATTTGGTGGTGGTCTGACCATGGTACTTGAGTTATGTTTATTATAGGTGGTTCATTGCTTTGTTGTGGATTTCTGGGTATGAAATCATATCTAGGATGTTTCCTCTATCGTGTGTGGGGTTGCTTATTATTTGTTGGAAACCCAATTGGTCGATGGCTTCATGGAAGGAGTCCGTGTGGGACGGAGGAATTGATGCTAGGTTCAAATCTCCGAGGATGATCTGGAATTTTTTGCTTTGTGTGGATGTGATGGTTTCTAGTGCTGTGGCTAGTGTTTCGTGCTGTGGTGAGGGAGGTCGATAGATTAGGCAGATGGATAATGCCATGCTCTCGACTTTAAGTAGGTCAAGATCGGGATTTGTGACCGTAGATGTGGTTGTGAGTTGAAGGCTGGTTTTGGCTGCTATAAGGACTCCTCCTCCTCTTCTGTTGATGCGTGGGCAGTTGTATAGTTGGTATCCGGGCTTCTGTATTTGATTCATTGTTGCAGAGTCTGAGTCAGTGAGCCATGTTTCTGTTATGCATAGGATATCTGGTTGTTCGTCAGTTAGAATGTTGTGGATAATATGCGTTTTATTCCTTATTGACCTAGCATTAATAAGGATAATGTTACATGTGTGATGTTCTTGGTGTGTGGTTCGTGTGAGTTGTATTTGAGATCCAATAGTGTTCTTTGCTTTGGTTTTAGGGTGTTTTTGAGATTTGTTCCCTTTGATATGGGTGTGTCGTTAGGGTAATTTACTTGGTGTTTGTGTGGTGGTGATAGGATTTAAGTTGTATTGATGCAGGATGGGTAATGGAGGGGGGGGGGTGGAGAAGGTAGATTGGTGTATATAGTAGAGGAATGCAGTATTGTGAGTGTGGGATGGTTCTATATGAAGATGTTAGTATACACATGCACAAAATCAGGAAGGTGTGAGCAGGCTCCATTTTATGTCTGCCAGAAATATTTGGATTTTGGATTCGAGTGGCGCAGAGTGGGGTGAAGTCAAGGCAGCTGGCCTAGAGATGTGTTAGTGTAGGCCGACAAGATAGTTGTTGGGTACCAACAGTCTAGCAGGGATAGATGGGTTGGCAATTCTTCAGTGTGGGTTTTCTGAAAACCAGACTGGCAGGGGGAACTCCAGTACCAGCTTCAGCTGATTTAGGAGACCTTTCGATCACAACCTAACTTAGGTTGCAGCTGAAATGTTTCCTAAATTTAGCTGGCTAAAACATAGCCAGGGGCAGTCCAAGGGTGATGCGGGGCCATGTGCGGAGACTCACTGTAGGGCCTCATTTGCATATATCCATGTATGTGTTGCCCATTTAAAATTTTAGGCTGCTTTCAAAGGAGCCCTTCACAAGCCTCTTTTTTTTTCCTGGCAATGATTTAGGGGCATGTTTACTAAATATTAATGTGTGTTAAGTGTCACTGTGCCAATAGAAATAAATGGGTGTTCCTGCACTTAACAACATTAACATTTGTGAATGCACATTAACTTTTAGTAAACAGGCCTCTTAATGAGTGTCTGAATACCATTTGCATGGGCAGTGAAGATAAGGAAAGACTACCAGATTTCTACATTACTATACTCCAGTGTCAACTATCAGGCAGATTAGGAAGTACTATAAACCCTGCTCATTTAGAACCCATAGCAAACCCGCTGTATCATAACGGCACTACCAGTACTCACAAAGCACCAAACCCTACCTATCAAAAGGCAACACTGCAAACATTAAACCAATACATCTCCGAGAATACCAATACGTCTCCTACTGGGGAAAGAGAACAAGTGGGACTGTGTCACATAGAAACTGCATGAACAGAATACCTCAGCTCGGTTACACATGCAAAACATAGACCATCAGCAAACATAGAACAAGGGATTACAGTTTAGAAATATGAAGACAATTAAACTGAGAACCCCCAAAAGCCAAACTTGGAATTACAACAACAATGGAGAAATAAAACTATAAATTAATTTCCTCTTGTACTAAACAAAATATAAAGACGTTAGCAATGCACATTTTCCAGAGCTCACATATTCCAGTTAATAAATTCAAAATAAAAAAAGTATTTTTCTATCTTTTGTTGTTTGTGCATTTTATTTTTCAGTTGCAATTGCTCCAGTCACTTTCTTCTGGTTTCTTCGTGTCTTCTGCTAATTCTCCATTATCTGCTGTCCACATGACCTGTTTTTCTGTCTTCTAGTTTTTTTTCCATTCTCTCTCTACATCTGCTTTAACATACCGATTTTTCCCCTTTTGGTCTTTCCTCTATTTCTCTATTTCTTTTTCATCCACTCAAATTTCACCCTTTCATTCTCAATCCCCACTTACTCTTCCAATACCCAGCCAATCATAGATTTTTCTTCTTTCCCACTCAAAATCTTTTCCCCCTCCATCCTCACTCCCCCAGTCCCATCCCCTTTTAGTCCTCCCTCAACATCAGCTCCCTTCTAGTTCTAGCCCTACCCAGCATCCGTTCCCTTCTAGTCCCATTCTCCCACTCCCACATCAGCCCATTTCCAGTCCTAGCCCCCCCATCAGGCCATTTCCAATCAATTAACATAGTATATAACGGCAGATAAAGACCAGCATGGTCCATCTAGTCTGCCCAGCAAAGTGGCAAGCATAGGTGTGCCCGCCGCTCCATGCAGGTCACCCTTCCTCATGCCTCTGTTTAGAGGTGTACCCACCTCACTGTGCAGGTCACCTCGACTTGATAAGATATCTGAGCTCCCATCAGCCATTTCTAGTCCTATCCTAGCCCTCTATCAGCTCATTTCTAATCCAAGCCTCCCAATCAGCCCATTTTCAGTCCAAACCCCCCATCAGCCCATTTCCACCCTAGCCCCCCCATCAGCCCATTTCTAGTCCTATTCTAGCCCCTCCCATCAGCCCATTTCCATTCCTAACCACCCCATTAGCCCATTTTCAGTCCTAGCCCACCCATCAGCCCATTTCTAGTCCTACCCACCATCAGCCCATTTCTAGCCCTACCCACCATCAGCCCATTTCCAGTCCAAGCCCCTCCAATCAGTCCATTTCCAGTCCTATCCTAGCCCCCCCCCCCCCATTAGTCCATTTCCAGTCCAGGCCCCACCAATCAGCCCATTTCCAGTCTTAGCCTTCCCATCTGCCATTTCCAGTCCTATCCTAGCCCCCCCATCAACCCATTTCCAGTCCTAGCCCCCTCCCCCTCTCCCTTTGCTGAAGAGCCCCATGCCTGTCTGACCGGCTTCAAGGGAAACTGGGGAGGCCTGAAGCCCTGGTTCACTTCTGCACAGCTGCTGGAGTGAATAGTGGGGTTTTTCTTCACTGAGTCCGGCAGCTGTGTTCTCATGAAGGCCGCCGGCGCACTGAGTGCAGAGAAACAGGAAATGCCATTTAACCTGTGACACACCAGTGAGCTCCTCGAGAATACAGCCGCCGGACTCAGTGAAGAAAAGCCCCACTATTCACTCCAGCAGCTGTGCAGAAGTGAGCCAGGGCTTCAGGCCTCCCCAGTTCCCTCCGTCCTCCCTGCCTCCCTCTGAAGCCGGCCCTGCAAACGATTGGGACTCGGGAGCCGAACACCATGTGCGGCATGTTGGCGCGGGGCCCTGTGCGAACAACATTCCCGCACAATGGACGAGCCGGCCCTGATCACATTCTGCTACAAAACATAAATGTTTTGCTTTTTGAGATTATTTTTAACACCACAAATATAAACACAAGTAACTTCTCCAAACTCCAGGTCAAAACGAAAAGTTACTCTGGGGTTACAAGTGAGTTGGAGCAGGTGTAAATGCCAACAAGAAGATATTTGAACTATAATTGTCTCTATTTTATTGAGCTCACATATTTTCAGTAGTGACCTCAAGGCAAATTACATTCAGGTACAGTAGTATTTTCCTGTCACCAGAGGGCTGACAATCTAAGGGGCCCTTTTACTAAACTCCACTAAGCAGTTAGCATACGTTTTCACACGTGATGACTGTGCAATGGCCCATGGTGACTTACCGCGCATTGATTCATGCTCTGCCAATCGTGCGTTGGAGTGGTGAATGGGCAGGTGAGGGTCAGAGAATGGGAGTGGAGAGCACATTGCAGTTAGTATGGGTGTCGCTTTAGGTGCACCCACAGAAACTATGCCATGTGTTAGGGTACATGTCTGCATGCTTACTGCCAGGAACCTGCTGGCCACGTCTCTGCACAGAGACTCTGTGCTTAACACACATTAGTTTTAGCGCTAAACGCACGTTAAGTGCCAAACCTAACGCACCCAACTTTGTTGCAGAGGCAGTGGAGGGTGAAGCGACTTGCCCAAAGTTACCAGGAGAATCAGTGGGATTTCTGTTGCAAAACAGGAAATGCGCCTATGCTTTTAAGGTCTGCTCACACCATGCTCAGAACATGTCCCCTTCCAATCGGTGCATACTATGGGCATACATATATGTCATAGCTTATCCAAAATCACTGTCTATATGTGCGGAAATATTTCTTGTATCATTTTCTCAGTGTTGTAGCCACAACGTGTGTCCTTTAAGCAATGTTATATAGAGGTTGTTCACTAAAGTGCAGTTATCACGACAGTTCTTTACCATGCTGTAGGCATAATGACCACAACAAGAACAACCGAAACCAAAGGGAGCCCAACCAAACATACTAAGATATGAAAAGAGGTAGACCCCAGACAAAGTAAAGCTTTTTTTGTTGGGCTCATCCTCTTTTTTTGTTGAATGGGCAGGTTAGGGGCAGAGACCTCAAGCTTGGAACAAACCTCTACACTTGAAATGTCCATTTTACTCAATGCATTGCAGTAAAAGCAGCAAAGGTAATTTGAAGAAAAAACAAAAAGACTTAACTGATTTTTAAACAGACGAGCTCCTAACATGCATTCAAAAATGGGGTAACCACAACACAGTACCGCGTTTCGGGTTGGTTATATATTTGAAATATATATTTAATCCCTCCCCGAGCAGTGTGAAACAACAGGAATAGAATAAAATTATTTTCAATTTATTTTTTTGAATATGTTACTGGTTTTTTTTATAGAATTTACATTCATCGTCTTTATATTTTACGCAGTGCAGAGGAAATGCATCGCTGTTCTATTCCTCTGCTTGGAAGTGACATTGCTGCTATCATGGGATGGATGGGGAGGCAGGATAAAGATTCCTCTTCTCTTGTCCATGTCTTGTTGCTCAAATCTGGAACTAAGGTATCCATTCTCCCTCCCCCCCCCCCCATGTCAGATAAAACTCCCAGATTTGTCTGCAAAAAAATCTGGTAACCTTAGGAAAGTGCAAACACAAAACTTACACACCGCAACAAAGGTTCGAAACTGAAATATAATCAAAAAAGCCTTTGATCAAATAAATGTGCTTGTGGAATTAGGTAGTAAACTGAGTATATGTAATCAAAGGCTTTTTTGTTTATATTTCAACCTTAGGAAAGTACCATACATTAACTGCAATGCATGGTCCATGCCCTTTACCCGTCCATTTCCCATCCCATAACACAATATGCATTTAGCATGTGAATTAGCATGGGCAGCCATGTAGCATGGTAACGTTTCCGTGGGTGTGTGCTAACGGTTAATACGTGCTAATTTGTGCACTAACTGCCTAGTGCACATTAGTAAATAGGCCACATAACTTTACTGCTATTTGGTTAGAGACTGCATTTGTTTTCCTTGTAGGTCTGCAGGTCAAATGACCTCCTGGATGCATAGATATGGAACCTCTTTGTGCCTCCAATAGAGACTTCTTATAGACTGGGAGAGCTTAAGAGAGTACTTTAGTGCCCTAGTGCATCTGCAAGGAGAGACTGAAATAACCAGGATGAAACCTTTGTGGTGTAAAAGTTAATTTATTAGTCTCTTTATTTTTTCTTACAATAGGGAATTCAAGACTTGGCTCCTCAGAAGACTCACAAATCAACTAACCCCCCTTTTCCCCCTCCCCCCCCAAAGTTCATCATGGCTCCCACCCCATCTCATAAACAGAGACGATGACTGGGGTTCAATTATCCCTCTGGTTGCTGCACATTTGCAGAAAATGAAATTGCCTCTTGTGTCAGCCAGAGGGGGTCACTGAAGAATTGATAGCAGAAACTCATCAAGGAAAGTGGTTGTATACCAGAGCTGTCAAAATACAGTAAATTATGCATAGTCATAATTGCTATGCTTTTTATTTTGATGAAGAGATTGATTCTGTGCCCGCTGCCAGCTGTAACTGTGGATTTTGACTTATTGGAAATCCCACCATGTACTAAAAATTAAGAATTGTTTACAATATCTAAGCAGTTCAGCAGTTCTTCCAGAATTTAATTTAATTTAAGCCTTACAATTACCTTAGTTTTTCTAATGCCATATCATTGTTTTTTTAAAACAAACAATCTGATTAATATTACAGTATCATCATTGCAACTCAGTTCAAATAAATTTTTTATATAGATTGTGTTCTCATTCTAAAATAATCTTTTCTTTTCTTTCATTCTTCTCTTTTCCCTAATATTTATGTTTATACTAACTGTATATGATTATTTACTATATGAACTATTTAAAAAGCTATTTTATGACACCTTGGGACATGATTACTAAAGGTTTTGATGCGTGTTATTAAAATTAACGTGTGTTAAGAGTCCACAGTCCTTTTATTTCTATGGGTGCAATGGCACTTAACGTGAGTTCATTTCATTAATGTGTTAACCTTTAGTAAACATGCCCCTTATGTTTTGGGAATATGCTACAGAAATGTAGGTGCGGTCAGATGAGAATATCTCCAGTAGAAAGGAAACACATTTCATTTGTCTCTGAAAATAGCTGGCATTTATTTAAAAGAAACTGGGTTGGGTGACGTGGAAAAATACATTTACCAAAGAATAATTTGATAGCACAAATTCATATGAAATTATAACAGTACTTTCAATGTATCCTGAAGAATTATGAGGAATTTGTCCCTTCGATACACGTCCTAATTTAGGATATATTGAAAGTACGAGAGTGTGATTTACTACAGCATTTTTCATTCTGTATCTATGGGAGAAAGGTTTTAGTATAATCAGTCCTTGAGTGTTTTTACTGCAGAAAATTCTGAGTTCTGGATTGCATTTTGGAGACATACTAACAGTTTTAGATACCAGAAATTTCTCATTGTGCCAAACAAGGGGAGTCTGGAGTTAGAGCATACTGTAATTCAATGATTTAAGACTCAAATGAATTAGCATGTTTGACAACTTGTAATTTTTGAGGTAATGCAGATCCACTGAAAACGGATTATATTTTTTTGAGTGTGTTCTAAATTCTATTACATTTGCTGTATGCCTCACCTAATCAATCCCAAAGGATTGCCCTAAGCAGTTTATCATTAAAAAAGAAAATACAATGTATATAATACATTTTAGAATATTATATAAAATAAATACTAACAGAAACTTACAAAATATTTGTAGTGGCCCCCGCATTCACCCCAAACCAACCCAAGCAATTTCTGCCCCTTTCTTTCTTTTCCCTTCTCCCTTCCCGGTACTCTCTGTCCCCCACTCAAGCACGCCCTCTCCCCTCCCCTTCCCTCAGTTTCTGCTACCCCCACGGCACATCTCTTTCCATGAGTGGCACACATTTCCATGCAACCCACACTCCAGTGACAGACGCTGTCACACAGTATCGTCTTATGGAGGTAAAGTGACCCTCAGTGGGGAATGGACATGCTCAAATCAAGGTACATGCAGGAGGCTTGGGCTGAAACAGGTCTTCTGCCAGCAATAGCCATCTTCCCATTGGGTTGAGCTGTCAGGTGCTTGTGGCCAGAAAAGCTTTGGTAGACAGACCTATCCATAACAGCAGGAGCACTGGAGCTCAAGCAAGGCAAACTCAAGGAACAAGAGAAGATAGGAAGCTAGAATCAAGCTGATAAGACATCTGCGACAGTGGAGTTTCCAACAGTGAGAACAAGGAAAAAGACCAAGGTCTGGGCACTCAGAACCCAGATACCTGGCAGTATACATATACTAAAAAAGAAACAAGATGGCTGCCAGCATGGTGTGTACTTCATAGAGCTGGGAGGAATAACATCTATCTCAGAGGCCCACAGTGGCCCTTGTTGGTGGAAATCAAGAACTGCCTCTCAGAGTCTTACAGGCACCATTTCCAGTGCTAAGTGCATTACAACATATGAACATAAGAAATGCCATACTGGGTCAAACCAAGGTCCATCAAGCCCAGTATCCTGTTTCCAACAGTGGCCAATCTAGGTCACAAGTACTTGGTACGTTCCCAAAACGGCACACAGGTTCCACTATTCTCATCCTAGAGTAAGCAGTAGATTTCCCGGGTCATCTATAATAATGGTTTATGGACCTATCCTCCAGAAACTTGTCCAAACCTTTTTTTAAACCCAGCTACACTCTATAAGTAGGCATTTCATTATGCATATAAACTATACACAACTGTCACAATAATTAATACCATATCATACAGCTGGGACTTACTTGCCACTCTCTCTTTAAGGAGAAAGTCCCGCAGTGTATATGTTAAAACATACAATGTTATGTCAAAAGCATCATTTACTAATGCATGTGAACTAAGTGGCATGTGTCAATGCGATTTAAGACACATTAAATAACACAATCCCCATTATTCTCTCCTGTCAAGCCAGGACCATACCCAAGGCTGTGTGAGAGGTGCTGCCACATAGGGCGCAAGCACAGAAGAGATGCTGATATAATCACTGGGCTTTTAGGAAGCCCAATAAGAGTGAGTTCTTACATATGGCTGGGGAGGCAAGAGGGCTCCAAGTTCACAAATTGCACAGAGTGTATTTCAAGCTTGTTATGGTCCCGTCTCAAGCCCTTCTGGATCCATTGCAATCTGGCTTTTGTCCTCTATATTCTACTGAAATGGCTCTTGCTAAAGTCTCCAGAGACTTGTTCCTGGTCAAATCCAAGGGCTTTACTCAAGCCTCATCTTCTTTTGACACTGTTGACCAACACCTTCTTCTCAATGCCTTGTCTTCACTTGGTTTTAATGGCTCTCTTCTTTCCTGGTTCTCTCCTTATCTCTCCCACCTCACTTTGGTGTTTGTTCTGGTGGATCCTCCTCAGTTGTTATCCCGCTCTCAGTTGGTGTACCCCAAGGGTCTGTCTTAGGACCACTCCTTTTCTCTACATATAGTCAGTTCCTTGGTGCACTCATCTCCTCCCATGGTTTTCAGTACCATCTTTACACTATGACTCTACCTATCTACACCTGAAATCTCACAAGGAATTCAGGCCCATATCTCTGCCTACCAATCTGACATTGCTGCCTGGATGTCTCACCGCTGTTTGAAACTGAACATGGCCAAAACCAAGCTTCTTCTCTTTCCCCCTAAATACACCTTCCCCCTTCCTCCTCTCTATTTCTGTGAATAACGCTCTACTTTTCCCTGTTTCCTCAGATTGCAACCTTGGGGTCATCTTTAACTCTTCCCTCTCCTTCTCCACACACACCCAACTGATAGCTGTCATTTCTTTCTCTACAACATCAGCAAAATTCACCCCTTCCTTTCTGAAAATACTACTAAGACACTTGTGCACTCTTTAATCACTCATTCTGCAGGTCCTCACTACCTCTCCTGTTATCTCTCCCTACACTCCTCCTTGGGAACTCTGCACTTCTGGCAGATCAGTTCTATCTGTGCCCTTTCTTTATGTTTATATTTATTCAGGACTTTCTAAAGCTCTCTACACCTAATGGTACCAGAGCGGTTTACATAGTAAAATGATAAGAAAATGAGCAGAACTTCATACACTGGACAGGAAAGACGAGACAGACGATAGCCAAACATATACAGTAAAGCTAGGCAGCACTGGTGGAAGCTAGATTAAATAATGCGTCTTCAGCAAAAATGTGAATTTCTTGAAGGAGGATTCAGTTTGAAATAACGGTGGAAGAGCATTCCAAAGGGTGGGGGTTAGGAAGAAGAACTCAGCATGTCAAGACACTTCCAAGCACCAACGAGATACCGAAGATACCCTTCTTGTTTACTGCCAACTCGTGACTGCATTGTTTATATCTATCATAATGGTGGCAGTCACGGCCTTCCATAACTGTTTATTCTAGGTGCCCTGTAGTAAAAATTCCTATTACAGATTCTACAGCAGATTTCATAATGATTCCACTGTAACCCAGCTCTCTGTTATTGCATGATAAGGAAGAAGAAAAACAGGGGGAAATGCCGGTCTAACACCCTGCCTAAACTTCAGGATCCACATTTCTTCCTTATTGTCCTTCTGTCCTCATTGTCTGTCTGCCAACTAGACTGTAAGCTCCAGTAAGCAGAAGCTGCTTCTTCTGTGTGTCTGCATACACCTTTATAGTGCCATTAGATGGCTATATATATGAGTGCATATGGGGTAGAGGAAGTTTGGGCTTTGCTACAGGTAGGGGGATGAGAAGGAGGGAGGGGGGATACAAGTGGGAGTCTTAGGTTGCTCTAGACCACTGACTGGGAGCACTATGGCTAGTGTCCGTCTTCTTGTTTCTTTTTTTGGACAGGAGTAGATACAGCCCTTGTAGCGGCTTCCCCTTTATATGGTTTGATCTACTGAGCTATGTTCAGATGTTTTCTGTTAGGGTTTGGACTCCCCGGGGCTAGGTCGGTGACTGTGTCATGGACTCAGGGAGAGGGGGGGTTCCCTTCTATTATTATATATATGTATGTTTGATCCTGGTTTTGTATTCATGTTTGCATGATTCTGAATAAAACGTTTTGCAACTAAATGGTCGCACATTCATCTTTACTTGTCTGTACTTCTACAGAAAGCAACTTTATGAGAATGTTTTTCTGCCCGACACTGGTTTTACAGGTTGGTCAGTGCAAACCAGGGGAATGGACCTCTCTTTGGACATATCTACGTAATTCTGAGTCAAAAGGGCAGGGTCGGCCCATCCACTGGACAAACTAGGCAGTTGCCTAGGATGACAGCTTCCGTGAGGGGGGGGGGGAGCAGCAAAGAGCAGTTACTGTCGAAGCAAAACAATATGTCCTAACAGCCACACAAATTCAAACAGTGTGTGCTTTTACCCACAGGAAGAATAATCAAAAATATGACAGCTGAGATTTAATGCTAAAAAACTGCAGGGGTCATGCATCTGGACTGCAAAAATCCAAGGGAGCAGTACAGTATAGGGGGTGAAATACGTCTGTCCATGAAAGAAGAGCAGAACCTAGGTTGATCTTAAAGTGGCTAAACAGGTAGAAAAGGTGACAGCGAAAGCCAGAAGGATGCTTGGGTGCATAGGGAGAGGAATGGCCAGCAGGACAAAAGAGGTCATACTTTCTCTCCAAAAGTCTTTGGCGAGACCTCATTTGGAGTATTGTATGCAGTTCTGGAGACCGCACCTTCAAAAGAATATAAACAGGATGGAGTCAGTGGAGAGGGTGGCTACCAAAATAGTCAGTGGGCTTCATCATAAGGCATATGAGGATTGATTTAAAGATCTCAGTGTGCATACTTTTGAGGAAAGCAGGAGAGAGGAGATATAATAGAGGTGTTTGAATACCTCCGCAAGGGGCACAGGATGAAGGTGAAAGGGAATAGAGCCAGAAGTATTTTGAGGAAATATTTCTTTATGGAAAAACAGTGGTAGATGGCATGGAATAGTCTCCCAGCAGAGAGAAGGTCTGTATCTAAATTCAAGAGACATTTTTTAATCCAACTCTTAAAACTTCAGTGAGTGGTTTTTATATGGATTGACAGGCAAGGAATTCCAGAGTGTAGATTCTAGGAAACAAAAGGTAGCTCTTTGAGTGGATCTGGATCTCAGTCTAGAAGGGGAAGAGATAACTAGAAGATTGGCTTGGAATGATCTCAAGGTACAAAAGGGATAGCATTGAACAACTAAGTGAGCCAATGCAGAAAGACCCACGTGCCCTTTGTGCAAAGATAAGGCAACTTATAAGCACAAGTTCCCACAGGCCAAATGCAGAAAAGAGACTGAGGAGGGCGCAAACAGCAAAGGAAAAGCAAATGCAACAGTAATGTCAAGTGTATTTAAATTATAGACAAATGACTGCGCATATTAAAATAGCATTCTAATATTGTCTGCGCCCGATGCAGAGAAAGGTGTATAGGATTTCATAATGAGCTGAAGTGCCAATTCTCTATGCTTGGGCCTAAGGTGGCTCAAACATCCTGCACATGCCCCCCAACAGTATTTAGATGGCATTGGGGGCTTTCCCTGATGCCTGGATCATCTGAGGGGAAGCCCCCGATGCCATATATACTGTCAGGGGGGCCAGTGCCTCAGATAGAAATTAAATCCCTGGTGACCCAGCGAACCCAATCCTTTCACCTATCCAATTAAAAATAAGCCTAGTGGCTCAGTGATCCCACCCACCCAATTAAAAATAAGCCTAGTGGCCCAGCGACCCCAAATCTCTCACCCCCCTCCTGGTACCTTTACAATGGAGAGGGAGCACTGCAGAGGTACTCCTGCACCGTCATCTTGAAAAACGGTGGTGCCTGGTCCTGTGTGGTGCATCCTGCGATGCCCCAGGTGGGGTCAGACTGCTATATAAATTAGAAAATGCCTTATATGGCTGTCTTACCCCACCCTGTGCATCCCAGGATGCAATGTGTGAGGCCAGGTACTGCCATATTTCAAGATGGCAGTATAGGAACGGGAGCACGTGGGCAATAATCCCGCTCCATTGTAAGGGTCCTGGGAAGGGGGTGGGGAGTTTGGGGCCACTGGGCCACCATGCTTATTTTTAATGGGATAAGTGGTTTGGAAGATCAGGGCCGCTGAGTCACCAGGCTTATTTTTAATTTGGTGGGTGGGGAGGGGATTGGGGTCTCTGGGCCACCAAGGTTACTTTTAATTGGGTGAGTGGGGGGTTTGAGGTTGCTGGGCCACTAGGCTTACTTTTAATTGGGTGTGGGGGGGGGGGGAAATCGAGGCTGCTGGGCCACCAGGGATTTGATTTCTGCTGGAGGAGGTGGCCCGTGACAGTATTTTGATGGCATCGGGGGCTTTCCTCGATGCCTGGACATCTGAGGGAAAATTTGACACCTCACTTCAGATGATCCAGGCACTGGGGAAAGCCCCCGATACCATCAAAATACTGTTGGGACAGTATACTGTTTCTATATCCCCAGATGCTGGAATGCTCTACCCCCTGACATTAGAGCCATAACCAATCTATATCAATTCAGGAAGGCACTCAAAACCTACCTCTTCATCCAATACTTTCCAGACAACCTTTGAGCCTAGATATCCCTCTCAAGAAATCACCCCTCTAGAGATGCCCCTTTACTTATGATCTGATTTTACCTATCCTGCAGTGTAAATAGCTCATGTATATAGTTAACCCAGTTATCCAAGTTTCTTTTCCCTGTTCAATGTAAAACCAGACACCTTGTCGTATGGTAGTTATGTTATAATGTAAACCGCGCTGATGCCGAATAGCGCGGTATATAAGAAACTGTAATAAAATAAATAAATAAATAAATATGCGAATTAGCCACGCGGTGCTCCTGTTTCTCTGGAAGGGCATGCCAAACTTATGCTGACGTCTGTGCACATGTGTTTGGTTTGCTCTTCCCGTTTAGCGCTGCTATTTGTGCCACGGTTTAACGCATGACTAATTTGCATATGTGCCCCTTTCTGCATGCTGGTGCTGAAGTCCCCACTATCGATGCGCTGTATAGAGGTTTACAGAGTTAATAGTATGCAACTTCAGAGCCGGCTTTCTACATCGCCCCGAAGAATTTTAAATACAAGGGAATGTCTGCATAGAAGGCATGGTGGGCCAGTATAAGGAATTTTAGACTGAGCTTTTGCCTTTCTCAAAAGTTCAAGATGATTTACATTCAGATATAGTAGGCATTATTCCTGTTCCCAAAGGGCTTACAATCTAAGAATGCTGAATTTAATTCATAAAGATATGGAAAGCCAATGCTGTTCAAATAGTAGGGGAGTTACATGATCATAGCTGTTCACATTAATGCAGGAGCTGGAGATGTTTAAAGCCCTGCTAAAATGTTTTCTTAGTAAGGAAACAAAATTCAAATTCAATATTCTTGAGAAATAGGAAAGGTGATAAAAATACAGGTGGCTCTGAATCCAATTTGAAATAGCCAGCTACAGACTACAAATATTCTTACCTAGACTCATCCAGGGAAGAAAAGATTCTTACCAAATGAACGCGCTGAATTACAGCCTCTGGTCTCATTTTCAAGACTGCTTTGTGCTACCACAATGAAGTGAGCTGGCACATACCTTTTCCCTCTTTGTCATCCTCTGATGGAAGAATCATTTCCCTTTCCGGCTGGCCTCGTCCAGCTCAAAGATACACTAATATACATTTTACCTTTAACAAGACTTCAAACTGCATTTCTTTCATACTGAAAGCAAAGCCGAATGGTAACTGCAATACTCACTAGTCTCATCCTGCAGAGCATTCTGCAAAACACAAAGACTAGATATGCGGTACACTTTTTTTGTGGTTATCAAGATAAATTATGTAGCAAAGAGTGAACTTGAAAAGAAGGACATTGATGGATTCTTGTTAAAGGCAGAGCTATATGTGCTCTCTAAAAGCAGTGGTAGAATGCAAATGGGTCAATTTTCTGTGACAGCACTGAGCGTCTTTTGTAAAACCCTGGCCGTGGCAAAACATGTATATTGAGTGCCGCTATATAGATAAGAGATGGCGCTAAATATTGATATAAGACAATCACCACCACCACCAGTTACACATATAGCAGTGATATTTGGCTACTATGGGCTGATTTTATAAACTTTTCATATGTGAAAATCCTTGTTTTAAATGCATAAAAGACTTGTAAAATTACCCCATGGGGTACACATGTAAAACTATGTGCGGTGACAAGAAGGTGTGTGCATTTATGCAACCTGCATGTAGGAATATTCTGGGACAGAGTTTGGGTGCATCATGGGTGGAGTTCTAAAATAGGTGCTTTTTTTATGTGCCATCAAGTCAGTGTTGACTCATGGTGACCCAGCTACCTCTGGGTTTTCTTGGCAATGTATCACTGGAAGTAGATTGCCAGCCTTTTCTTCTGAGGCAATGGAGGGTAAAGTGATTTGCCCAAAGTCACAAGGAGTGCCAGTGGGAATTGAACCCTTGATCTTCTGGGTACTAGGCATTTGCTCTAACCACTAGGCTACTCCTCCACTCCAAAGTAGGTGCATAGGCTACAAAATATACATATATGTCTGTATTCACTTGTGTACATTTACTCCCCCTCACTTGGTTTGTAACTTGTCGTGCTGTGAGGGTTTGTGTGCATCAGTGATGCTGAGAGCTAAGTTATCAGTAGCGTAACTACTGGCAGGGTCTCCCAAGATGGATAGGTCTCAGCTGAGGTGCCAGACTAAAACAAACCACCCATGTGGGCAGCAGCAGAATGGGCAAACTGGGACGGTGTCAGCAATAGAGGATCACATTCCTGACAATGGCAACAACACTAGCATTACCTATGTGGAAGAAAGACCTGGCAATCTACTTCCATATCTTGCCACGAAAACCAATGGATAGTCATACCAAAACAAATTTTATTATAGTGCTGGAAGATGAGACCCCACCACAGGTCGGAAGGCACTCAGCTAGCTACTGGGGATGAGCTGAAGACTTTTCAGAGTAAAGCCAGCATTTATGATGTAGTTGGATCAAAGTCCTCCTGACTGCTGATGTAGCTGGGCATGAAATGAGAGTCAGAAGCTGCGATGTCTTACATATTGAGAAATGGAACCTACGAAGCATGAACCAAGGGAAGTTGGAGGTGGTCAAGAATGAAATGGAACGTGTACAACTTGATCTGTTGGGAGCAAACTGAAATGGACTGGAATTGGGCACTTTGCATCTGATGATCACATGGTACACTATGCTGGAAATGAAAGACAAAGAAGAAATGGAGTTGCATTTATAATTAAGAAGAAACCTGCAAGAACTTTAATGAAATACAATGCAATCAGTAAATGCTTAGGGCCCAATTCTGTGCCACGAAAAGCACGGATGGACATCCCAACAGGGCAGGGAAGGGGAGGATCAGAGGCGGACGCAGGGCAGGTGGTGGGCGGTCACCGGCCCTGGATGTACAGGACCGAGTCTGATGTCGGCCTTGTACATCCAGGAAAGGATTGGCTGTGGTAAGGCATTTCTCACAGCCTGACCCCAGGATTAGGAGGCTGGATCGGGGGTCGGGCTGTGGGGAATGAGTTCATGAAGTCTGGCAGCCGGCATCACGGCTCTTCAATGGAGCAGTGGTACCATGGTAACATGATGCCATGGCTCCATAGAAGAGCCTTGACTGAGTTAGCTGGGGACAGTGCTGTACGTGCAGGCCAGGCTGAATCACAGTCCCGGTCTGCACGTACAGGACTGTTTGCGATTCTGATCCCTCAGGGCTAGACCTGCCCCACGGGAACAGAATCGAGATTCCCTCTGTACATCTGGCTCAGACTGGACATACATAGGGGATCTACGTCTAGGACCGAATAAGCCTGTTAATTTCTATTCATCTTTGACGAATGCTCATCAACACAACTATTATTCAAGTATATGTCCCAACAATAGCTGAAGAAGAAGAAATGGATGAGTTCTATGAACAAGAACAAGTTGAAACTGACAGAACATGCAAATAGGATATGTATCCCAATAGTCATGGGTGACTGGAATGCAAATGTTTGCAACAAAGAAGAAGGCAAACTGGTTGGACTAGCCAAAAGAAATGAAGCTGGTGAAAGACTGATAGAATTCTTCAAGACCAATGATCTATTCATTTTAAACACCTTCTTCCAGCAACACAAGCGGCAACTGTACACATGGACTTCACCCAATGGATTGTACAAAAATCAAATTGACTACATCTGTGGAAGTCAGCGTTGGAAAAACTCAAAAACATCAACGAAGACAAAACCTGGAGCCGACTACTATACAAACTACTATGCAAACTCAAGCTAAAGCCTAAAAACAACAAGCTACTCATTGATGTAGCAAAATATGACCTTGAGAATATACCATGTAGAAACATAGAAACATGATGGCAGAAAAAGACCACATGGCCTATCTAGTCTGCCCTTCCATATCAACTCCTACAGTAGTCCCCTTTTTCCCTTTAGACATCCTCTGTGTTTATTCCATGATTTTTGAATTCAGATACTGTCCTCATTTCTACCATCACCACTAGGAGATTATTTCATGCATCTAGCACCCTTTCTGTAAAGAAATATTTCCACATATTACTCCTGAGTCTATCTCCTTTCATCCTCATCCTACGTCCCTTTGTAGCAGAGCTTGCTTTCAATGGAAACAGGCTCTCTTCTTGTGCATTTATGCCAAGGAGGTATTTAAACATCTCTATTTTTTTTTCTTTCCTTTTATCTTGGCTGGAGGTTGGGAGGTTGTGTGGTCTTGATGAGACTGGGGGTTCCTGGTGTGTGTGTGGAGGGTGGGAGGGGGGTGTGTGTGTATGTTTGGGACGCCGAGTTTCTTACCCCGGGCTCCATGTTGTATTATTGCATGGGGGTTTTAGCTCTGTCCCCTTACTAGGGGATTAGGCGCTTCGGGGCAGGACGGCCCTGCAGCGCACGGTGATAGGTCTCAGGCCTGGCAGGGTGGGCCAGGAGTTACTCACATGGTGTTTTTATAGAGGGGGGGAGGGGGGCAAGGGAGAGTAAGGGTACTGTATTGGGAAGAAGGGACAGGGGGGTGGGGGGCTGGGGGGAGGGTATAATAGGGTTGGGCTGGGTGGGGATTCCTAGGAGGGATTGGGAGGGGAGGGGATGCAGTCTCACGGTTTGGGAGAGGGGGTTACGTGGCTCTGGATTAGTGTCTTCGGGGAAGAAAAGCTGGAGCGGGGTGCTGAGCGCCGAGGCTGGGCGGCTCTCAGCACGCTGGTTGCACTTATGGATTCGAGTCTGTGCTCAGCAGGGCAATGGGGGCTAATGGGTTCTGATTTGCGATTTGTATCTTGGAATGTGGGTGGTTTAAGTACCCCGATAAAACGTACAAAGGTACTTCAGGCGCTGCACAGAGCGCGGGCCCAGGTGGCTTTTCTGCAGGAAACACACTTGACTGCTAGAGAGCATGCCAAACTGCGGCAGAAATGGGTGGGTCATGTTTGTGCTGCGGAAGCAGCTGACGGTCGGAAAAAGGGGGTTGCACTCCTTTTTCATAGGAGCCTTATGGTTGAGATTATCAGTGAAGACCTGGATCCCCTTGGGCGCTATTTGTGGGTACATGTGAAATTGAATGGAGAGGAACTGATTTTGGGTAATATCTATGCCCCCAATCAATATACGCATGGCTTTTTCGAGCAGATTACTCGTAAGCTTGGCGGTTTGCCTAATGTGTCCCTGGTATTGGCCGGTGACTTTAACTGCCCTAGCGATCCGGCACTGGACAAGTCCTCCGGTGAGAAACCGGGTAGGTGGCAATCCCGGGGGGTGAACTATGTGTACCAGGTTAGTGATTTGATTGATATCTGGCGGCTGCTACATGGGAGTGAGCGGGACTATACCCACCTATCTCGAGCACACCAGACGTGGTCCCGTATAGACTATATTTTGGTGCGGCGGGTTGACCTGGGGAAGGTACGGAAGGTTGACATTCGTCCAATTGTGGTGTCGGATCATGCGATGGTGGCGCTGGACTGGGCGGGTTGCCGCAGAGCGGGGGGAAGATGGTCTTTTCCCGGCCACCTCTGGCTTAGAAAGGACTTTCAGGAGTATGTCAGGGCTCATTGGCAAGAATATTTGGAGCTCAATGAGGGCAGCGTTGCCTCTGTAACTACATTGTGGGAGGCGGGCAAAGCGGTGATTCGCGGACATGTGATGGCTTATGTAGTGCGAGCTCAGAAAAAGGTTAATGCTGACTTGGTGCAACTTACGCGGGTGCTGCAAACGCAGAAACGCGCTGCGGTACGCTGTTCGGGGAGTGGTGCGGACTATCAGGCCTATCTTGAAACTCAGCGCCAGGTAAATGCTTTGTTACAGGATCGAGCGGTCTTCGATCAACAGTTCTATCGGCATCAATTATTTCGTTTTGGTAATCGCTCGGGGAAATTGCTTGCGCGGTTGGCGCGAGGGCGACAGGGCAGACACTTGGTGGTGCGGATTCGGGATGAGCAGGGTCGAATGAGGACAGACCCCACGGAGATTGTCGAGGTTTTTCGGCGTTTTTATAGTCGTCTTTACTCCCCGGAGGGGGAAGACCTGCAGAATAGGCAGGCGTTTTGGCATGGTGTGTCGTTGACTCAAGTGACCCCGCAGGAGCGAGAGATGTTGAATCAACCACTTTCAGGGCCGGAAATCCAGAGGGTGATACGGGGGGGCAAACTGCATCGGGCGCCGGGTCCCGATGGGTACGGTATGGAGTTTTATAAAATAGTGGAACGGCAGGTGGTACCTACGTTGGGAGCGGTATATGCGGAAGCGTTGGAGACAGGCCAATTCCCTCGGGATATGCGGACAGCCTCCATCACGCTGCTTCCCAAGGCTGGGAAAAACCTTGAAGATCCCGCTTCCTATAGACCTATATCGCTCATTAATGTTGACATGAAGATCCTCGCAGCGGTGTTGGCCGCGCGAGCGCAGGAGGTTCTCTCCCGATTGATTGGGCCCTATCAGACGGGCTTTGTCTGGGGGAGGGTAGCTGCTAAAAACATATTGCAGGTGCTCCTGAGTATGGAACGCTGTCTCCAGCAACGCTGCCCTTTATTACTTGCTAGTCTGGATGCCGAGAAGGCTTTTGATCGGGTGTCCTGGAGTTATCTGTTTGAGGCGCTGCATCGATTTGGCTTTGAGGGTCAGTTTGTAGGGTGGATCCGCGCTTTGTATGCGGAACCTAGGGCGTTCATTATGGTGGGGGGGGGACCGCTCGGAACCATTTGTGCTACAGAGAGGGACTCGTCAAGGGTGCCCATTATCGCCCCTTCTTTTTATTCTACATCTGGAACCTTTATTGGTGCAGCTAATGGGAGAGCGGGCCGTGGCGGGGGTGCCCTGGCTGGCTGGGGAATTTAAGGTCAGCGCCTTTGCAGACGATATGTTGCTTTGCCTTACGGACCCGCAGGTGTCTTTACCGCGAGCCTTGCAGTTGATCGAACTTTTTGGTACTTTTTCGGGTTTGAAAATCAACACGGCTAAATCTCTAGGACTCGATGTGGGTGGGTATTCTCGGTGGTGCTGGGCGGGTCGGTTCCCCCTGCTTTGGGCGGACGGACAGCTCCGCTATCTCGGCATTCACCTTCCTGAACGGCCAGGCCAATTATACCAGGTGAATGTCCCTCTTCTTATTGATGGGTTGGCGCGACGCCTACAGTCTTGGCTGCAGTTGCCCCTATCGCTTCAGGGAAGGATAGCTTTGTTCAATATGGTGGAGTTTCCTCGCTGGGCCTATGTGTTGCGTCACCTCCCCATATGGTTGTCGCGCTGTGACCTTGAGCGGATCGGCCGACTTCTGTCGCGGTTCTTGTGGAAAGGACGGCGAGCGCGCATTGCGCTACACACCTTGTTGCTGCCTCGCGAAGATGGAGGAGCTGGCTTACTATCGCTTCGGTGGTACAATTTAGTTTGTTGGACACGTATTCTGCGCGACCTGATAGACGGGACATCGGAGGTGGTCCCTCTCCCTATTCTTGATGAAATGGCGACTCCACAACATCGCTTATTTGTGGTCCACGCGTCTGGTAGGCAGCTCTCCGTGGGCTGTAGGCAATCGTACTTTTGGCTCGGCTTGCGCAAGGTGTGGGGGGCCCTCTGTCGTCGGCGTGGGGTGGCTCCTCATGTGACGGATTGTCTCCCACTGGGGGGGAATCCGGCCTTTCCGCCAGGCTGTGGAACCCGGGTGGCTTCTGCCTGGGCCTCTAGGGGTGCTTGTTTTGTAGGGCACCTCCGTATGCCGACTGGAGCCGTGGTAGACTCGTTTGCTTCTTTGCGCGGGCGCTATGACTTGGAATCCCGGGATTTTTACTTTTACTTACAGGCCCGCCATTACGTGGGAGCCCTGCGCCGGGAGTGCGCAGGTGTGTTGGCTGGTGAGGGGATGCTATCGCTGTTCGGAGCTTTAGATGGGAAGATTACCATCGCGGCTCTCCGCAGAGTGTTTTCGCCTGAGGGTCAATTACACGGCCTGCTTGGATTGGTGGAGAGGTGGCGTAGTGATGGCATGCCCCAGCTTACCGTGGAATGTCTGCGGGGGGCATTCCAGGGAATTAAATCTCTTTCTGAATCGATTCAACTACAGGAACTTCAGTATAAATTCCTCTGGCGTGCCTATGTTCATAACATTTGGGCAGCGCAGGCTGGATTGACGACGTCAGATCTCTGTACTCTTTGCAAGGTGGATAAGGGTGGTCTCATGCACCGCTTTTGGTCCTGTAGTCAGGTCCAGGGGCTTTGGTCTAAGGTGGGACGTGTGTTGGGGGGTTGGGTGCGGACACCTGTGGTGTTGTCCCCCGAGTGGTGCCTTTTTGGTTCCTGTGAAGGAGTGCAACCCCTTGGAGATGGAGCCCGCCAACTCTGTGCTAAAGGCTTTATTATAGTTAAACTCTGCCTCCTAAGACATTGGCTGAGAGATATGGTCCCAGGGGTAGCGGAGTGGGAACAGGCTGTGAGGGAGCTGATGCACATGGAACAGCGCACGGCTCGGCTATTGGCGGGAGGAGCTTGGGAACGTTTTGTAAAGGTGTGGGGCCCCTTGAGGATGGAGAATTGAAGCTGCAAGTAGTGGTTGGGTGCGATGTCTGTGCTGTTCATAAAAGGAGCCATGGAGCCATTATTGTGGGATGGGGCTGCAGGGGGAGGGGGAGGGGGTGGGCTGGGAGGGATGGGGTGGGGGTACTCTGGGTTTATGGATTTTCCATGTTTTTTTTGTTTTTTGTTTTTTTTTTTTCTGTGGCCCTTTGCTTGGGTCTCATAGCGTGGGTGGGGGGGGGGGGCATGTGGAGTTTGTTTGTACAACGTTATATTGTGTATTGGTTGTTTGCACAGCACTGTATAGCATGTTGCCTCAGGGTGCTCTCAGGGGCCGTTGTTGATCTGTTGCTTTGATATGGTTGGCCCATGCAGGGCGTATTCTGCTGTTTGTCACTTTGTCCTTTTAATAAAAATGATTTACTTAAACATCTCTATCATATCTCCTCTATCCCGCCTTTCCTCTGAAGTATACATATTAAGATCCTTAAGACTGTCCTCATATGCTTTATAATGAAGACCACTAACCATTTTAGTAGCCACCCTCTGCACCGACTCCAACCGGTTTATATCCTTTTGAAGTTGTGGTCTCCAGAATTGATACTCCAAATGAGGTTGCACCAAACACTTATACAGAGGCACTATCACCTCCTTTTTTCTACTGGCCATTCCTTTCCTTATGCTCCCAAGCATTCTTCTAGCTTTCACCATCACCTTTTCTACCTGTTTAGCTACTTTAAGATCATCAGACACAATCACGACCAGTTCCCAGAATTTAAAGACTGTCTGCAAAATTGATTTGCTGCTTTGTATGCAAATGACAGAGCATCAGAAGAGTTATGGGATGACATTACGAAATCTGTGCTCGAAGAAAGTGAGAAGTCTCTACCAAAAGTGAAAAAGCAAAAACCAGCCAAAACTGATGACCAAAGAAACTCTGAAAAATGCCCAGAAACACAGAAAATATAAGAACATAAGATATATCATACTGGGTCAGACCAAGTTCTATCAAGCCCAGTATCCTGTTTCCAACAGTGACCAATCTAAGTCACAAGTATCTAGCAGGTTCCCTAAAAGACACAGGTTCCACAATGCTTATATTGGGGTAAGCAGTGGATTTCCTGGGTCCTCTTTAATAATAGTTTATGGACCTTTCCTCTAGGAACTTGTCCAAACCTTTTTTAAACCCAGCTACACTAGCCGCTTTTACTATATCTTCCAGTTACAAATTCCAGAGTTTGAGTACATGTTGAGTGAAAAATATTTTCTCTTATTAGTTTTAAATAGATTACACTGTAGCTTCATTGCATGTCCCCTGGTTTTTCTATATTTTCAGGGTGTAAACAATCGATCTATGTTTACCCGTTCCACTCCATTCATTAATTTATAGACCTCTATCATATCTCCTCTCAGCCATCTCTTTTCCAGCTTGAAGAGCCCTAACCTTTTTAGCTTCTCTTCAAAGGTGTATCCTTCCATCCCCTTTACTATTTTGGTGGCTCTTCTCTGTACCTTTTCTAATAATGCTATATCCTTTTTAAGATACAGCAGCCAGAATTGCACACAATATTCAAGATGCAGTACAAACATGGAATGATACAGAGGCATTATAATATCCTTTGTTTTATTCTCCATTCCTTTTCTTATGATTCCTAGCATTCTATTTGCTTTCTTGGCCGCCGCTGCACACTGGGTGAAGGGTTTCAACATGTTATCCATGATGATGCCTAAATCTTTTTCGTGGGTGGTGGTTCCTAATGTGGAGCCTTGCATTGTGTAACCATAGTTTGGGTTGTTCTTTCCTAGGTGCATAACTTTGCACTTGTCCACATTAAATTTCATCTGCCATTTGGCTGTCCAGTCTTCCCATTTATCAAGGTCCTCTTGCAATTTTTCACAATCTTCAGGGGTTTTAACAACTTTGAATAATTTTGTGTCATCTGCAAATTTGATTACCTCATTCATTATTCCCATTTCCCGGTCATTTATGAATATGTTAAAAAGCAGCGGACCCAGCACAGATCTCTGGGGTACTCCACTAATCATTTTTCTCCATTAGGAAAATTGGCCATTTAGCCCTATCCTCTGCTTTCTATCTCTTAACCAGTTCCTGATCCACAATACAGAAACACAGAGAAGCTAAAGCCAGAGGAGAAAGAGAGGCAATCACAGAATTCAGAGATTTTATTTATTTATTTATTTATTTATTTTTATTTATTTATTTATCTATTTCTTCTATACCGCCCCTTCCAGAGATCAGGGGCGGTTTACATGGAACAATTGCATACATTTGCATAACATTACATAGAACAAGAACTTCTTAACTTTTTACATATAACAGAACAGTAAATTGTCAGAACTATTTACAGGGTGTATACTTTTGTATACTGCTGAATTTACAGGGGAATGTCAGTGAGCTGACATTGCTATTTATAGAAAATTATTTACAAGAATACATGATTCGCTATTCAGGTGTGTGTGAGTGTGTGTGTGTATGAGTGTGCGTGAGTTTGTGTGTGTATGTGAGTGGGTTTGTGTGTGATTGTATAGCAAGATAAGACATTCATTGTAAGCATTCATTGTATAGCAAGATAAGACAAGACAAGGAGAAGTACTAGAATGACACATGCAAGGAAGTAGAATCAGAAACTATTAGAGGAAGAACAAGATCAGCTTTCCTAAAGCTACGAGAGTTAATGAGAAAAGTCCAGCCTCAAAATGGAGTCTTGCACGATACTCAAAGATCCATGCTAAATGATGCTGAGAAGATCAAGAAGGGGTGAAAAAACATACAGTGTCATTATACCATAGAGATGAAATGGATCAGCAACCATTGGTGATGAAAGAAGAAGTCAAAGAAGCATTGAAAGCAGTATCAAAGAACAAAGCACCAAATGAAAAGGTTAGATATGATTGGCATCTCAGAAACCTGGTGGAAGGAGGATAACCAATGGGACACTGTGATATCTGGGTACAAGCTATATCACAATGATAGGGTAGATCAAATTGGTGGAGAAGTTGTGCTATATGTTAGAGAGGGCATTCAGTCACATAGAATTAAAGTTTTGCATGAAACAAAATACACTGTAGAATCTCTATGGATAGAAATTCCATATAAAAAGGGAAAGGCGATGGTAGTGGGGATATACTACCCACTGCCTGGCTAGAATGAACAGATGGATGATGAAATGCTAAGAGAAATCAGGGAAGCTAATAAAAGTTACAACACAGTAATAATGGATTATTTCAATTACCCTAGTATCAACTGGGTCAGTATCACGGCAGGACATGATAGAGAGATAAAGTTTCTAGATGAAATAAATGACTGCCTCTTGGAGCAGCTGCTTCATGAACCAACAAGAGAGGAAACTATTTTGGACCTAGCCCTTCATGGAACACAGAATCTGGTGTAAGAGATAAGTGTGTTGGGGATACTTGGCAATAGTGATCATAGCATGATCACATTTGATTTAATAAATGGAAGCAGAATTGCAAGAAAATCCACAGTACTACCTTTTAACTTTCAAAAAGGAGACTATGATAAAACAAGGAAAGCAGATAAGAAAAGACTAAAATGAGCAACTGTAAAGGTTAAAGATTTACATTAAGTGTGGGCATTGTTTAAAAATACTATAATAGAAGACCAGATCAGATATATTCCACGCTTTAAGAAAAGTGGAAGGAATGCCAAAATACTGCCAGCATGGTTTAAAGGAAAGATCAGAGAGGCTGTTGTAGCCAAAAAAAAGCATCTTTCAGGAAATGGAAAAAGGAGCCAAATGACGAAAATGGGAAACAACATCAGCACTGGCATATTAGATGCAAGGCATTGATAAGGCAGACAAAGAGAAAATTTGAAAAAAAAACTTGCAGTGGAAGCAAAAATGCATAATAAAAACTTTTTCAAGTACATTTGTAGCAAAAAAAAACCTATGAGAGAGTCAGTTGGACAATTGGATGATACAGGAGTAAAAGGGGTATTAAGGGAGGACAAGGCCATAGTGGAGAGACTTAATGAATTCTTTGTTTTGGTTTTTACTGAAGAAGATGTAAGTTACCCATGCCTGATATGGTATTAAAGGTGATGTATCGGAAGAAATGAAAGAAATATTGATTAACTGGGAAGATGTATTACAACTATTTGTTAAACTTGAAGAGTAGTAAATCACCTGGATCAGTTAGCATACATCCAAGGGTGTTGAAATAACAGAAATATGAGATTGCAGGCCTACTTTTAGTAATCTGTGAACTATCATTAAAATAATCTCTACAGTACAGTACTGAAGAATGGCCAATGTAATGCCAATTTTTAAAAAGGGTTCCAGGGGTGATCTGGGAAACTACAGACCAGTGATCCTGATGTTGGTACAGGGCAAAATGGTACAAACCATTATAAAGAATAAATTATTGAACATGTAGATAGTGTGATAAAGAAGCTTATCATAGCTCAGGAAGGAGCTATAGAAAAGGTGAAGTGACTCTGAACAAGCAACCTGTCAGTTCTGGTAGAAATATGAAAACAGAATTTTGCCATAAAAGACTACCAGTCCCAGAATGCACCAGGTTTCCAACAGCCATTAGAGGAGCTGAAGTGAGGAAACGTGTGTTCAATCAGGAGGGCTATGAGGTAATCCCTAAGCACTC
The DNA here is from genome assembly GCA_033557465.1 of Ichthyophis bannanicus. Lineage (NCBI taxonomy): Eukaryota > Metazoa > Chordata > Amphibia > Gymnophiona > Ichthyophiidae > Ichthyophis > Ichthyophis bannanicus. The sequence continues at coordinate 76,924,325 of CM066037.1, read as the reverse complement.
ATCTCAAAGGGCAGGGCCTGATTCAGCACAGCTGCGCTGTGTTAGGGAGGATCACTCACTCATCTAAGCAGAATAAGAGTAGAGTTTATTCTACAGATGACCATTTTCATGATCACCTTGGATATTCAGAGAAGGATCATCAGTTTCATCTGAAGGATCATCAGAAGCAGAAGCCAAACCGGACGGACAGAGAGGGAAAGAGACCCTTTGGAAGAAGGAAGAGAAAAGCCTTTGAGAGGTCTAGAAGAGTCCAAAGCAGTACGTATACTGGGAGGTATTCCAAGGGCCAGCATATACCATTGGACTGGGGAAAGCCAGAGGAATGGTGCTGCAGAGCTAGGAATCACCAGAGGCTACCTGTGAGGGAGACGGCTGCACGTGGAAGGGACCCTAAGACCTGTGCCAGAAGGTATGTGAAGAGAGATCCAGTGTCCAGGGATCTGGATTGGAAGGCTGGACATAAGAACTGGACTACATACTGGCCAGGCTATATAGAGAGGAACTCTAGCAGCAATGGAAGCTCAGGTATGAACACTGATCTATGCCCTAGCTATAACCTTGAAAGACAGCAGGGAAACAAGTATTCTCCTGAAAATGCTCCATTGAGAGATTCATCTGTGCCAATCCATGATATTGAACCCATGCTTGTTGAACAAGGGGGAATAATAGCAGATGAGGATCCTGTTTATATGGACTGCTCTCTATCTAAACTCCGTTGGTAACTTTCTGTTATAAAGTGCAGCAACCATCACAAAAAAATACAAATTTGTTCTTTAATCTACTCAGAAAAGCTCCTGAAGCAGGATTTGACCCACACAGTGGAAGGCAAGTCAGCTAAGGGGTTTCAGCTGGTAACTGCTAGCAATTAAGCCTTACCTAATTGCTTGTGAGCTAGGAGAGAATCACTTCTGTATCTATGTGGGAAGTAATCAGAAGTTAACCTGAAAAGAACAGTTTGTTTCTTGCTTTGTGACTTTTCATTTGTTGTTTTCCTGATTTTAACTTTGTTTTTCCAAGTTAACACTGAAAGCAAGTAACCTAATTTATGTGCTACCAAGCATATCTGTGTTGGGAGAAATAACCCCATAAATAAATATCTTATTGGCTTTACCCAAGAGCACAACTAAATTATTGTCAGCAGCTGTGTCTGGTGTGAATGAACTACATTGCCCACAATACCTTGCAAATCATATAGATATATGCACTTGACAAGACTGTGAAGATTCTCACCCAGGCAGCCGTCTGACAAATGGCGTAGTTTTTCGGATTGCTTTTGCACAAAAGGGGATTTACTTGCTGAGGATTACAACTAAAGTTCAAGTTTAAAGCTGGAAAAAAAAGATTTTCCCTCAACTACACTTTGGAGGAAAAGGGGTTGTTCCAGGAAGCTGTCCCAGGAGGAAAAGACCCTGTGCAGAGCTGGATTCATCACTGAGACAAGGTAATAAGTACCTGGGCATGTCTAGTGGTGGATGGGAGTAAGCACAGGGTAATTGAAAAAAAAAAAAAAAAGTAGAAAAAAAACCACACCTGTTTGGAAGGTGGTGCACTTTGGGTTTTTTTTTCTTTGTTTCTTGCAGGGATCAAGATGGATCCGAGGGAGATGGCTAGCTGGATGGCAGCCCAGTTCAGCAGGCAGCAGGAGCTAGCACAGCAGGCTCAGGACACTGCTATGAAAGCCTTAATGGACCAGCAGAAACCAGTGCTTGATCTGGTGCAAGCCCTAGTTCAGCTGCAGAACCAAAGTGGAACAGATGCAAGACCAGCAGTGAATACTGGTACACCACATGTGGACAGTGTGGGACTCAATCAAGGGATTGGGGCATTTAGTTTTGGGAAATTAACTCCAGATGATAATGTTGATGATTTTCTAGAGTCTTTTGAAAGAGTGGCACAGGCATTAGCATGGCCAGAGACCCAGTGGGCAGTAAGGCTGGCAGCCTCATTAACTGGAGAGGCGCTTGCAGCGTATAGAGCAATGCCAGCAGCCCAGGCTTTGATTTATAAGGATTTAAAGGCTGCTATTAGGGATCACCTAGGGTTGTCTATTTCAGAGTATAGGCGAATGTTTAGAGCTACTACATTGAAAGTGGGTGAAACACCCAGGACTCTGAGTCAGAGAATCAGAGGTTTAGCTGTAAAATGGTTGGAGCCTGAGCAAAAGACGGTAGAAATGTTATTAGATATTATAATGCTTGAACAATTGATGTCTGGGGTGCCTAAAGATTTGCACACTTTCCTTATACAGCAAAATTGCCAAAATCTTGGAGAGGCAACCATGCTAGCAGAGAGATTCTTGGGAGCCACGCAGGCTTGCCATAGAATGGGTGGCCCTCTGAAGATAGGTGCTGAGGCAAGTTGTGCTGTATCAGAAAAGAAAATAATTAAAAATGTTTCTGATAATGAATGTACTGTATCAAACCAGATGACACAGTGGAATAGAGAGAAATGTTTCAAGTGTGGAAAATGGGGACACTTAGAAAAAGGATGCCAGTCACACACTAGCTTAATGGGTGTGGAGTTAGAACAGCCCAAGGAAGGATTTCTTTTGATGGTTGATGTGCAAGGAATTACCACAAATGCTCTGTTAGACTCTGGGGCAGACCAGAGTATGATGTCAAAAAGGCTTTGGAAGAGGATAGAGGCCCAAGAAGGATTTGTGCCTAGAACCCCTGAAAGCCAAGTTCACATCAGATGCATTCATGTTGCTGCAACATCATATCCCACCTATAGGCTAAAGGTTAAGTGCCTGGGGGAACAAGAGGAAGTCCTGTTAGCAGTGGTGCCTAGGCTACCCTTTGATTTGGTTCTAGGAAGAGACTGGCCAAGATTTAAGCAGGGTCTAGTGGAAGGACTAGGAAAGAAGGAGGAAGAAGGTTTAATGGTAATAGCTCCCGGGCCTTTATTTGGAAGTCCTCAGACCCCAGCTAAAAAGATGGTTAAGCGTCCAGAAGACCAAGCTACCCCAAAGCAGACATTCGTCCTAAAGTACCATAGGGTCACAGAGAAGGCCCAAGCTCCTAAGCGGGCAACCCCTCAAGCTGCTGGGTTTGACCTGTGCAGCATAGAAAATGTGACTGTACCTAGCCAAGGGAGAGCCCTGGTGGACACTGGTCTCCAAGTGGAAATACCTATTGGATGCTATGGGAGAGTAGCCCCAAGGTCCGGATTAGCCCTTAAATATTTCATCGATGTGGGTGCGGGAGTAATTGATCCCGATTACAGGGGCAATATTAAAGTTCTGTTGTTTAATTTTGGACAGAATGATTATCACGTGAAGACAGGAGACAGAATTGCCCAATTGATCTGTGAGAGGCTGGGTTTTCCACCTGTGGAGGAGGTCACATCCCTGGAGAATTCTGAACGTGGAACCAAAGGCTTTGGTTCTACTGATGTCAAAGGGGTTAAAAGCCTAGCTGCCACCTGTGCCCGAGAGAGGGAGGTGAATGAAGAGGAAGATTTGGGACCCCAGGTATCTGATTGTAAAAAAAAATCAGAGCCCCAAATAGGTGAGGACCTGACAGTGGTACAACAGGAAGAAATTAGGAAGTTGCTTAAAGAATTCCCAGATGTGTTGACACCCATACCTGGGGAGACACATTTGGTTGCCCATGAAATAATAACTCCACCTGGGAAATTAGTTTGTCAAAGGCCATACCGCTTGCCTGAAGCCAAGAGACAGGAAGTAGTGGCACAAGTCCAGGAGATGTTGGACATGGGAGTAATAGAGGAGTCAAAGAGTCCCTGGAATAGCCCCATAGTCCTGGTGCCGAAGCCTGATGGATCTTTAAGATTTTGTATTGACTTCCGGCAGGTAAACGCCATATCAGTTTTTGATGCACATGCAACAGTACTGAGATTCCAATTAAGGATGAAGTAAGATACCTCGGGGTAACCCTCGATAAGAAGCTAGACCTGCGATCTCACATAAAGAAAACTGTTAAAAGCGCTTATTACCGAATGAAAATAATTAGACGCCTCAAGCCTCTTATCTCTAATGAACACTTTCGTACAGTCTGCCAGGCACTTATTACCCCCATTCTGGATTTTTGCAACCCTATCTACAATGGGCTGTCAAAACATGCTCTCAAACCTCTTCAAATGGCACAGAATACAGCAGCCAGAATAATTAACGGTTCCACTAATCATGACCACATTACCTCCATCCTTAAAGATCTCCACTGGCTCCCTATAACCCTTCGCATAAAGTATAAATTAATCATAAACATCTTCAAAATGAAGCACAACAGTTCTGCAACCAGCCTCCATGCCCTCTTATCCCGTGATACCAGCAACAGACCTAGAAGATTATCCACCTCAAACACCCTCAATACCCCAAGAAACTTTGCTAAATCACGCAAATGTACATCACAACGAGCAATTTCTTTGGCTGCCCCTTTGATTTGGAACTCTCTCCCCCCTGATTTACGTGCAATTGATGTTTTAAGTGACTTTCGTAAGCAATTAAAAACTTTACTTTTTATTGAGCACTATGGATCAACAAATGACTAAGATATCATCTATTGTATATGTTTTATAAATAATCCACTATTTTGTTAACCCTTGTTATTTTTCCTACATTACCATATGTTGTCATGTCTATACTGTTTGTTTCCCTTGTTTATACCTTGTATTTCTTGTGACCGCTTTGATTGAAGGAAAAGGCGGTATAAAAAACTTGTTAAATAAATAAATAAATAAATAAAATGCCAAGAATTGAAGAGCTGTTGGACCAGCTGGGACAGGCTCAATACTTAACCACCCTTGATATGACAAAAGGATATTGGCAAATCCCTCTCACCAGGGAGTCGAAGCCGAAGACTGCGTTCAGCACCCCCGTTGGCCTTTTCCAGTTCAAGAGGATGCCTTTCGGACTGCATGGAGCAGCGGCTACCTGCCAAAGGTTAGTGGATCAGGTACTTCGACTCCACCAAAATTATGCTTTTGCATATATGGATGATGTCATAATCCATAGTAACACCTGGGCGGAGCATCTGAAGAGGATCAGGGCAGTCTTGTGCTCCATGAAGCTAGCGGGAATCACTTTAAACCCGAAGAAGTGTGCCTTTGCAAATAGGGAGGTAAAATACCTGGGCCACCTAGTGGGAAGAGGAAAAATTAAACCTCTAATGAGTAAAGTAGATAGCATCAGGAATTTTCCTCCTCCAACAACAAAGAAACAACTAAGAAGTTTCTTAGGATTTATTGGATACTACCGCAGGTTTATACCGCAATTCGCAGAGAAAAGTGCAATTTTCACGGATATGCTGCGGAAGAATTGTCCAAACCAGCTAAAGTGGACACTTGAAGCTGAAAAAGCGTTTTCAGTCTTAAAAGGAAAATTGTGTACAGGACCGGTACTGAAAGGGGTGGACTTCAAGAAACCCTTTCTGGTTCAAACCGATGCATCGGATGTAGGGCTAGGAGCGGTTCTATCCCAGTGTCATGATGGGGAGAAGCATCCTGTGATGTACCTGAGCAGGAAGTTGTCACCGGCTGAACAAAAGTATTCCACAATAGAAAAAGAATGTTTAGCTATCAAGTGGTCAGTGGAGGCGTTAAGGTTTTACCTTACAGGGAGAAAGTTCCAGTTGGTCACGGACCATGCCCCACTTAAGTGGTTGCAGCAAATGAAGAACCACAATGCCAGGTTGACACGCTGGTACATGGCCTTACAGGCATTTGATTTTCAAGTTGAACATCGTGCTGGGAAGTTACACAAGAATGCGGATGCCCTTTCCCGTATTACGGACTGTAGAGAAGAAGTTTCACCAGTGACACCAGTCCGTAATAACTTAAGCAGGGGGGTATGTGATAAAGAAGCTTATCATAGCTCAGGAAGGAGCTATAGAAAAGGTGAAGTGACTCTGAACAAGCAACCTGTCAGTTCTGGTAGAAATATGAAAACAGAATTTTGCCATAAAAGACTACCAGTCCCAGAATGCACCAGGTTTCCAACAGCCATTAGAGGAGCTGAAGTGAGGAAACGTGTGTTCAATCAGGAGGGCTATGAGGTAATCCCTAAGCACTCATCTCAAAGGGCAGGGCCTGATTCAGCACAGCTGCGCTGTGTTAGGGAGGATCACTCATCTAAGCAGAATAAGAGTAGAGTTTATTCTACAGATGACCATCTTCATGATCACCTTGGATATTCAGAGAAGGATCATCAGTTTCATCTGAAGGATCATCAGAAGCAGAAGCCAAACCAGACGGACAGAGAGGGAAAGAGACCCTTTGGAAGAAGGAAGAGAAAAGCCTTTGAGAGGTCTAGAAGAGTCCAAAGCAGTATGTATACTGGGAGGTATTCCAAGGGCCAGCATATACCATTGGACTGGGGAAAGCCAGAGGAATGGTGCTGCAGAGCTAGGAATCACCAGAGGCTACCTGTGAGGGAGACGGCTGCATGTGGAAGGGACCCTAAGACCTGTGCCAGAAGGTATGTGAAGAGAGATCCAGTGTCCAGGGATCTGGATTGGAAGGCTGGACATAAGAACTGGACTACATACTGGCCAGGCTATATAGAGAGGAACTCTAGCAGCAATGGAAGCTCAGGTATGAACACTGATCTATGCCCTAGCTATAACCTTGAAAGACAGCAGGGAAGCAAGTATTCTCCTGAAAATGCTCCATTGAGAGATTCATCTGTGCCAATCCATGATATTGAACCCATGCTTGTTGAACAAGGGGGAATAATAGCAGATGAGGATCCTGTTTATATGGACTGCTCTCTATCTAAACTCCGTTGGTAACTTTCTGTTATAAAGTACAGCAACCATCACAAAGAAATACAAATTTGTTCTTTAATCTACTCAGAAAAGCTCCTGAAGCAGGATTTGACCCACACAGTGGAAGGCAAGTCAGCTAAGGGGTTTCAGCTGGTAACTGCTAGCAATTAAGCCTTACCTAATTGCTTGTGAGCTAGGAGAGAATCACTTCTGTATCTATGTGGGAAGTAATCAGAAGTTAACCTGAAAAGAACAGTTTGTTTTTTGCTTTGTGACTTTTCATTTGTTGTTTTCCTGATTTTAACTTTGTTTTTCCAAGTTAACACTGAAAGCAAGTAACCTAATTTATGTGCTACCAAGCATATCTGTGTTGGGAGAAATAACCCCATAAATAAATATCTTATTGGCTTTACCCAAGAGCACAACTAAATTATTGTCAGCAGCTGTGTCTGGTGTGAATGAACTACATTGCCCACAATACCTTGCAAATCATATAGATATATGCACTTGACAAGACTGTGAAGATTCTCACCCAGGCAGCCGTCTGACAATAGTCATGGTTTAATGGGAGAAAGCCAACATGGATTTAGCCAAGGAAGGTCTTGTTTTACTAATCTGTTATATATTTTTGAAGATGTGAATAAACAGGTAGATCAAAGTGTGCCAATTGATATAGTATAACTGGATTTTTAAAAAGCCTTTGACAATGTCCCTCATGACAGACTCTTGGTGAAATTAAAAAGTCATGAGATTAGAGGCAGTGTACCATTGTGGATCACAAACTGATTAAAAGCTTGAAAGCAGAGAGTAGGGCTAAATGGTCGATTTTCTCAGTGGAGAAGGGTGAGTAATGGAGTACCCCAGGGATCTGTATTGGGCCGGCTATTTTTAACATATTCATAAATGATCTGGAATTAAGAATAACGAGTGAGGTGATCAAATTTGCAGATGACACAAAATTATTCAAAGTTGTTAAAACACAAGAGGATTGTGAAAAATTGCAAGAGGACCTTGATAAATTGGAAGCCTGGATGTCCAAATGGCAGTTTAAATTTAATATGGAAAGTGCAAAGTTATGCATCTAAGAGAGAACAACCAAAACTATATTTACCCAATGCAAGGTTCCACATTAGGAACCACCACCCAGGAAAAAGATCTCAGCCTCAAAGTGGATAATGCATTGAAACCCTCTGCAGCGGTGGCCAAGAAAGCAAACAGAATGCTAGGACTCATAAGGAAGGAATGGAGAATAAACCCAAGTATATTATAATGCCTCTGTATAATTCCATGGTACGACCATGCCTTGAATATTGTGTGCAATTCTGGTTGTCATATCTTAAGAAGGATATAAGAGAATTAGAAAAGGTACAGAAAAGAGCCACCAAAATGGTAAAGGAGATGGAAGGATACCCCCATGAGGAGAGTCTTAAAAGGTTAGGGCTTTTCAACTTAGAAAAGAGACGGCTGAGGGGAGGAATGATAGAGATCTATAAATTAATGACTGGAACGGAACCGGTAAACATAAATCGATTGTTTACACCATCAAAATATAGAAAGACTAGGGGCATGCAATGAAGCTACAATATAACCCATTTAAGACTAATAAGAGAAAATATTTTTTCACTCAACGCGTACTCAAACTCTGGAATTTGTTACTGGAGGATGTAGTAAAAGCTGCTAGTGTAGATGGGTTTAACCCTTTGAAGGCCTACTTTAAAATTTTAATCCACATTCTGCAGCCGGGTTAATTTTTGCATATTTCAGGAAAATTGTACCCGTCTTATTCAATATGTTCTAATAGTGATTTTCCTTCTGCTATGGTCATGTATTATATACCATTTGATTGGAATATTTAGTCAGAATTTTGGATCCCGAGAGTTTTGGGCTCGGCCTGGAAAGGGTTAAAAAGGGTTTGAACAAGTTCCTGGAGGAAAGGACCATAAACTATTATTAAAGAGGACCCAGGAAATCCACTGCTTACCCTGAGATGAGCATTGTGGAACCTGTGTGCATTTTTGGGAACCTACCAGCTACTTGTGTCCTGGATTGGCCACCGTTGGAAACAGGATACTGGGCTTGAAGGACCTTGTTCTGAGCCATTGTGGCATTTCTTATGTTCTTATGTTAACCCTGATCTTATGGCCACCGTATTAACCCTGGCCTATGTTTAAATGAATTACACTCAGAAGCAGCTAGTGTTGCTTTCCTGTGGGCAGTAACGTGTAGGGCTGTTGATTCTCATCAGTACAAAAACATTAACCAGCATGTGATCAGAGGTAGAAAGCTTGTTAAGTCGGCAGTCTACAAGAAAGAAATGAGGGAAGAATGTGGCATCTTATAGCAAGGGCTTACAGTTCTGAGTAATTTCATATTGGGGTGCCCAGAATGAGCACTTTGGATGCCCGAGCTGGCACTAACAGAGCAGCTTTAGTGAGGAAATGTTCCACTTCGCTGAACTGTTCTTGAATATCATCCAACATCTCAGACTCCAAACCTTTTATTATTCACATTAGGCATGCATGCTTTTAGTCTCCTTTCCTTTAATACTGCACAGTTTCTCACAGCTGTTGCAAACCACTGTAGCTGATTTTACACTCATGTCTTCTGTGACATCACAAAGGGCCTGATTCATTGAGGTCTTTTCCCATAGACACTGACTTGGAGAAAAGCTTTAGTGAATAAGACCCTAAATGGAAGTATTAAGGGAACTGTGCAATAAAACTAGCAAGGAAATAATTTTAATGCGCTCATGGGTAAAAATTCAGCATGCATTATAAAGCAAGATGTACTTTTCATGAAATTTTAGCCAGTGCAGGCTAAAAGTCACCCTCAATAGCATGTGCATGGTATTAGTGAGGTAAAGCATCCTGTTCACTGCCACAAAATCCTTCAGATTTCTGTAGTGATTCCAGAAAAAGGGCTCCGACATCCCTCTTGCTGGTGAAGATCCACACTGGGGACCCATGGTGTAGACTAACCTTTATTGCATAGGTCCCTTCCCAATCCTTCACTTGAAAGCAAGATACACAAACAGGTGCTCCTGAATGGTAAGGGGGCAATATTCAAAGGACGTATCTACTTAGCAGGATTTGCTATCCAGATAAGTCCCGGTGAGAGGGATATTCAGTAGCCCTATTCGGACAGTGCCACTGAATATGTCCTCTGATCTCCTCGGATAGTGCTGTATGGTCCGTGTGGTGGAGTTTAGGAGGTACAGCAAGAAACTTTCTGGACAGCAGCGATTTTTAGTGCCATTGTCTGGGAACAATCTGCATAAATTAGTATAGCCTAAAAGCTGTGCTAGGTGCTATGTGGATTGCCTATTGAGATAGCAGCTGCTGCTGACAGCTACATCTAGATATTCAGCAACAGCTGGTATCCAGAAGCTAGAACATCTATCTAGAACATGAATATCTAGATTTTTTTTTTTACCTGTGGCAGCCAGTCTTTAAAAAAACACTGATTACCTCACTCAATATTACTCACTAAGTTTTTAAAATTTTTATAGCCTCATGCAAGTCTTTATTTTATTTTTTCCACATACCAACAGAGTAAACAACACTACTACATGTTGCGAGCAATACACCTGAGAGTTAGAGTCCCAATATGTGCTCATACAACAACAATCAAAGAAAAAAAAAGACAAGCAGAAACATGCTAGCCAACAAAAAGAAGGAGCGATAGTGACACAAACTATAAATCTTATAAGAAAAATAATGATGGACTCACTAACAAAAAAAAATCATGCCTTCCTGAACAATTTCAGAGATCCTCCCACCAATACACAAAAGCATTAACATTAGCTTTCTACCTAGTTACAACAAATTTCTTCAATTGTTCTAGCTCAAAGAAGGAAAAACTGGTTCCATTCAGATGTACAATACAATACATCGAGCAGGAAATTTTACAAAGAAATTACTCACTAGATTAAGCACATGCTGTCTGAGTTCCAAAACCACCTACGTTTAAAGTTAGGTTGTTCTCAAAGGGCCCGATATTGCAAAGCAGTTACACGGTTTACAGATCCATAAACCATGTAACTGCCTCTAAGCGGGATATTCAGCAGTCCTAACACAGTTAGTGCTACTGAATATTCCCGGATACTTCCTCTATACACCCCAAAGCACACAGTTAGCATCGAGCCGTTCCAGGTGCAGTACCTGGGGATAAATGGTCAGCAGCAATACTCATCTACTTCGAGGTTATCCCTCAGCGGCAAAGGTTAGGTGCAACAAAAGCTGTACCTAACTTTTGCTGCCAAAACTGAGAAGCAGCTGAATATCGCCGCTGCCTGATTAACTTCCACGCTGTGCGAGAGACCCAGACATTCAATGCCGTTGCCTGGGTATGGTCCCGGCACTGAATATCTGGGTTAACTGTTTAGCGGCAATGGCTAGGCACCATACTCATGCTAGCCGCCACCGCTGAATATCAGGCCCGAAATGTCTAGATAATTCCTAACTTTATCAATATACAGAAGAACAAAGAGTCGTTATGACAAAAATAAAAAAACCTTCAGAGCCCAGTCCCTACTGGGCTCCAATGCAAAATAGACCATCAGTGTAGCAAACTGCAGCCATTTCTAAACTGTCCATGGTCAGTTCATCTCCCCTGACACTCTGTGCCTGGGGGTTATTCTTCTATATGTTGGTAGGTAACAACCCAAGAAGACTGTGAAAAATGGGAGATGAAATTTAATGTGGACAAGTGCAAATTTATTAATCTAGGAAAGAACAACCCAAACTACAGTTACACGATACAAGGTTCCACATTAGGAACTACCACCAAGGAAACAAATTTAGGCATCATCGTGAGTAACACATTGAATCCCTCCGCCCAGTGTGCATTGCCAGCCAAGAAGGCAAATGGAATGCTAGTAATCATAAGGAAAGGAATAGAGAATAAAACAAAGGATATTATAATGCCTCTGTGTCGTTCCATGGTGTGACCGCACCTTGAATATTGTGTGCAATTCTGGTTGTCATATATTAAGAAGAATATGACAGAATTAGAAAAGGTACAGAGAAGAGCTACCGAAATGGTAAAGGGAATGGAAGGATACCCCTATGAGGAGAAGCTTAAAAAGTTAGGGCTCTTCAACCTGGAAAAGAGACGACTGAGGGGAGATATGATAGAGGTCTATAAATTAATGAATGGAGTGGAATGGGTAAAGATCGATTGTTTACACCATCAAAAAGTAAAAAGACTAGGGGACATGCAATGAAGCTACAGTGCAACCCATTTAAGACTAAGAGAAAATATTTTTCCCTCAATGCGTAATCTGGAATTCATTACCAGAGGATGTAGTAAAAGCTGTTAGTGCAGCTGGGTTTAAAAAAGGTTTGGACAAGTTCCTGGAGGAAAGATCCATAAACCATTATCAAAGAGGACCCAGGAAATCCACTGCTTATCCCAGGATAAACACTGTGGAACCTGTGTGCCTTTTTGGGAAAAGCAAGGTTACTTACCTGTAACGGGGGTTCTCCGTGGACAGCAGGATAAGTCAGCCACACCAGGTGAGGTCCTCTGGGCAGCGCCATGTACGGAAGTGCTCTCCAGAGCTCAGATTTCTGAGCATGGGTAGGAGGTCCCACCTCCCCGGCCCACCCCTAGCCCAGCCAGTGGTTTACTAGCTCCGACATTGGGCTAGGGAGCGAGCCGGTCGGCCGACCTCAGCAGGGGAGATGGGTGGGATGTGTGGCTGACTTATCCTGCTGTCCACGGAGAACCCCCGTTACAGGTAAGTAACCTTGCTTTCTCCATGGACACGCAGGAAGCGTCAGCCACACCAGGTGACTCCCTAGCTATGCGAGAGCACGCTGTGGTGAATGAGGGAGGCAGACATATGCTTCAATAGAGGATCTTTATTTGTCCTGCGGGACAGCAACTTAGTACGCAGTACAGTACAGGGCACGGCATTAGTGCCATCCTCGTGCGAAAATGCACTACCACAGGACCATTGTGCAACAGTGCAATGAACAATGTGCAAACAGTGCAATGAACAGCAAACATGTGCAAAACTTAGGACATAGTGTGATTTCACAGCAAACATAGTGCAACAGTCCAGTGAACAGTGCAGGGAGACAGTAACATTGACCAATGTTGATCAACGTTGAGCAAACGTTGAGCAAACGTTGAGCAGTCCAGAGTCTACGTTCTTAACCAAACCAGAGTCTATGTTCCGACGGTCGCTGTGAGGATGGCACGACCGAAGGCACTGTCAGATTGTGCTTCGAGGTCTAAGCAATAATGCCTCTGGAAGGTTAGTGCAGAGGACCAGGTGGCAGCTTTGCAAATGTCGCCCACAGGGACGGAGCGCAGGTTGGCGAAAGACGCCGTCAGTGCTCTTAGCTGGTGCGCTCCTATCCGGTCCCCCGTGTTGGATTCAGCCCGCCCCAGGCAGAAGGCGATGCAGGATGTTATCCAGAGTGACAGGGTCTGCTTGGTCACGGGCCTGCCTGGTCTGTTGGGATCGTAGGATACGAAGAGCTGTGTCCCTTGTCTTATGCCTTTCGTTCTATCTAGGTAGACGCGCAGGGCTCTGAAACAGTCCAATGTGTGGAGCCTACGCTCCTCCTCGGAGGCGTGAGGTTCCGAGAGGAAGGAGGGCAGATCGATGGTCTGGTTGATGTGGAAGGAGGTGGCGACCTTTGGAAGGAACTTCAGGTGGGTGCGCAGGGATGCGCGGTTGGGATGGAGCTGCATATATGGAGGATGGGACACCAGGGCCTGGAGCGCGCCGATCCTCCGGGCAGAGGTTATTGCGATGAGGAAGATCACTTTCCATGAGACAAATTTCATGTCCGTTGTCGGAAGCGGCTCGAAGGGTGGCAGTGTCAGCTGTTGGAGGACGGTGCCGAGATCCCAGGCTGGTACCGGCAGCTGTAGTGGGGGCCGAAGGTTGGCTAGACCCTTCATAAAGCGAGCCACGATGGGAAACGAAGCAATGGAGGCGTTGTCACCCGCTCCACCAGAGTGAAGGGACGCAATTGCGGATAGGTGTACTTTAATGGATTGCGTCTTCAGACCGACCTCGAAGAGGTATCTAAGATACTTGAGGGCCATCGGTATGGGACAGGAGACCGGATCCAGCCCTTGGGGGGCGCACCAGATGGTGAAGCGCTTCCATTTGAGGCTGTAAGACTTGCGAGTGGATGGGCGTTTTGCCGCCAGAACCACGTACTGAACCTCTGTGGGCAAATTCAGGGCCGACAAGTGCCTCCGCTCAGTCTCCATGCTGACAAGGCAAGGGCTTGCAGGTTGGGATGTAGCATGGTCCCGTTGCTCTGAGAGAGGAAGTCTGGGTGTAGGGGCAGCCTCGTTGGGGGCTCTAGCGAGAGACGGAGGAGAGAAAACCACATCTGGCGTGGCCAGTAGGGTGCGATCAGGATCACGTGCGCCTTGTCCGTGATGATGCGTTGAAGCAGTGCAGAGATCAGCGGGGTGGGGGGGGAAGGCATATGCTGGAGACCAGTCCCCCCACGATACGGCGAATGCATCCTGTGCCAGGCATTGGCTGGAGGGATATTTGGAGCAGAAAAGGCGACACTTCGAGTTGCTCTCCGTTGCGAAGAGGTCGAGGCATGGTGTCCCCCACCGCTGGAAATGCAATCGGCCACTTCCGGATGCAGGGACCATTCGGGTGGCTCCAATTGTCTGCTTAGCTGGTCGGCTAAGATGTTCTCCTCCCCAGGGAGGTATGAGGCTTGAAGGTGGGATCCGTTGGCCAGCACCAGGGACCAGATTGAAATTGCTTCCTTGCACAAGGACCTGGACCCCGTGCCCCCTTGTTTGTTGAGGTAGAACATAGCTACCTGGTTGCCTATTTGGATGAGGATGGTCTTCCCCTTCAGCTGTGTTTGGAAGGCCTTCAGCGCATACCTGATGGCTCGGAGCTCAAGCAGGTTGATGTGGAAGCTCTGCTCTCTGGTTGTCCATGCTCCTTGGGTGCTGAGGTGCAGAAAGTGTGCTCCTCAGCATGTGGAGGACGCATTCGTTGTGTGGACAATCTGGTGCTGTGGTTGCTGGAGGCTCTTGCCCCGAGTGAGGTTGGGCTGGTGAGTCCACCAGCAGAGGCCTTCGACTGCCCTGCTGTCGATGGGTACCAGCATGGTCAGGGGTTGTAAAAGTTGGTTCCAGTGGTTACGCAGGTGCCATTGGAGAGGTCTCATGTGCAGACACGCCAGCGGGAGGACAGAGGTGGTTGCAGCCATGTGCCCCAGGAGGCAGAGGATGGATTGTGCCGAAGTTAGTTTGGACGCTGACATCCTTCTGGCCAGGGATACTATGGCCGTTGCCCGCTGCATCGGCAGGAATGCTTTTGAGGCATGGGTGTCGATGACCATGCCTATGAACTGCACCTTCTGCCGCGGTTCCAGTTGGGACTTTTCCAGGTTCAGGAGGAATCCGAGGCCGGTCAGCAACTTGGTGGTCCTGCGCATCGCTACCCGTGCTTCCGGAGCCGATGGTGCTGAGAGGAGCCAGTCGTCAAGGTATGGGAAGACGGCAATGCCCTGCTTGCCAAGGTGGGCTGCCGCTACTGCGAAACACTTCGTGAAGACTCGAGGTGCTGGGGACAGGCCGAAGGGAAGCACTCTGTATTGGTAGTGTTGGTCCTGTACCTTGAAGTGGAGGAATTTCCGATGCGAGGGGTGGATGGGGACGTGTGAGTACGCCCCCAGGAGATCCAAGGAAGCAAGCCAGTCGTGTGCGCGGATGAGAGGTAGGATGGAGTTGAGGGAATACATCCTGAAGCGCTCCTTCATGATGAATCTGTTCAGTTTGTGCAGGTCGAGGATCGGGCGAACTCCTCCCGACTTCTTGGAGATGAGGAAGTATCTGGAGTAGAAGTCAGAGCCGACCTCGCTGTCGGGGACTTTTTCGATGGCTCGGGATGCGAGGAGGTGCAACAGCAGCTCGGACATCATGGACAAGAGTTGTGCAGGCATCTTGCTTGTTGGTTACGAACGCTGAACAGGTGGGGATGAGAAGCGTAGGCAGTACCCCTGCTGTATGATGTGAAGCACCCACTTGTCGGTGGTGATCGCCTGCCAGGCTGGAATGAATGTAGACAGGCGGCCCCCTACAGGGGGGGTGGCAGAGATCCTGTCCCTTGCGGGGAAAGAGAACAAGTGGCAATGTCAAATAGGAATTACATAAACAGAATACCTCAGCTCAGTTACACATGCAGAACACAGACCATCACCAAATAAGGAATCAGGTGGATGGTTGGCCAGGTTCCTGGAAGACTTGACCTTTTTGAGGGCGGAGGACATGACAATGGACTGGTGAGGGAGTTGCTGCTTGAGGAAGCCAGGGGTAGGGTGAACTTGGTATTTTGCATCTAACCGTCTAGAGTATGCCTGTCCTGAGGCGGGGGTCTGCCACAGTGAAAGCTGGTTGTCACGTAGTATTTGGTGGATGGGTAAGGCCATGGCCGGTTTTGGGCTGTGTAGGTACTTATGTAGCTCCGGCTCCTCCGCAGCCTTGTCCGTAGCAAAGTTCAGGGCTGACATCAACTTCTTCAAGAACTTTGGATAGGTGAGGTCCTCTGGTGGGCTTATAGTGGAAGAGTCCTCCTTGTCGTTAGTAGGCTCTGAGCCGGCAGACTCTTTGGAAGCGGTGGACCCCACGGTAGTAGGGTCAATGATTTCCCCTTCGCTGGCTTCGGATGGGAGGTCTCTGGGGGAAGGCGACCTTGATGGGGTCCGTGGGTAGTTGGCAGATACAGTATGTAGAGTGGCTGCAGCGGGTGCTGGGGATGCGCAGGCCACCGCAGGCAGGTCTGGTTTGGGATCTTGCGGGGCGGTCTGTTTGACCAGGTGCGAAAGGAGTTCAAGAATGGCATCAAACTTGTCTTTAGAAGAGGAGGCTGTGCTATGTCTGTAGGGGGAGCTGTGGCTAGAGCTGGAGCTGCTGAGCCTTTTTCATTTGCTAAAGGAAACTCTACTGCTCTCACCTGAGCTGCAGGATCTTCTGCGATGTTTTCTGTGCCTGCAGGATCATTTGGGGCTGCTTCTGTAAGCCCTAGGTGTGCGATGCCTGCCGTGACGTTTATACTCCGATCCACATTGTTTGCCGCGATGCCGTGCCCCCCTACTGTTGCTGGCTGAATCGCGCCATCAGGGGTTCCTGTCCTTGGCATGGTCTGGCCAGCCAGGAGTTCCAGCATTGGCGCGGTGATGTCCGGAGGTGGAGGGACGGTCCCAGAGCCTGGGGAAGCCTCCCAGCACCGGAGAACATCAGCGCGAAGGGGGCTTCCCTATTGGTGCACAGTTTGTCCAATGGAAGCCCGGTGGGCAGGGCTTGCTCACACGCTGCGGGCACCATCTTCTGCTGCCTGAGCCTGCCTTGAGGACGACTCAGGGGGCTGTACTTGTCCCGAGGAAGGCTCCGGAGGCTCCGTGGAGTGCCCGGTGGGCCTGGGAAGTGAGGTGGAGGCAAGCTGGGTCTCAGTTGGAGGAGCAGGCTGTTCCGGCGGCTGGAAAGAGTGCTGCCGGTTGGGGAAGGAGGCCGCATGCGGTGCTTCCCAGGCCGGGGAGTCCAGAGCATGCTGCAGTGTATCCGGAGGCTGCAGAGGGGCCGGCAGAGAGATGTAAGCAGCGCAGGTAGCCTCTGATGTAGCCAGAAAATCCCGGAGAGCATGGCCTCTGTGTTTTCGCGCTCTGGGGGACATGCGGGCACATTCGGAGCAGTCTTGTACCTGGTGATCTGGTCCCAAACATCTGATGCAGTAATCGTGGCTGTCGGTGGCGTTCATCTTCTTGCCGCATCGTAGGCACTTTTTGAACCCTGGCTTGGGCATTTCCCAGGTAAGAATCAGCGATTCTAAGTTTGGAGGTAGAGAAGGAGAGAATCCGTCTTGATGGCAAGGCAGAAGAAATTAGACTTGCTGGGCTAGGGGCGGGCCAGGGAGGTGGGACCTCCTACCCATGCTCAGAAATCTGAGCTCTGGAGAGCACTTCCGTACATGGTGCCGCCCGGAGGACATCACCTGGTGTGACTGACGCTTCCTGCTTGTCCATGGAGAACTGACAGGTACTTGTGACCTAGAATGGCCACTGTCGGAAACAGGATACTGGGCTTGATGGACCTTGGTCTGACCCAGTATGGCATATCTTATGCTCTTATGTTCCTTCCACCACTGTTTCAACAAACTTTGCAACTTTGTTTTTCTAAAGTTCAAGGTATTGCCCTAGAAGATCTTGTCTCAACAGCTTTTGATGATGCTTGATGAAGTGCAGAATATCAAATGAAGAAATTACATTACAGGCACTGGAAAGTTGATCCAAACATACAGTATTCCAGGCTAAGAGGACTGACAGTGAGACACAAAATTCAGGTGCCACTGGAGTATTTGCCACTTGAGGTGAGTGCAGAGTATCAAAGTGGTACCACCAAACATGGCCTATGCATATCCGGTCCAATATGGCCATGTCTGTTAGTACAGAACTGAAGATCTCTGAGAATAGTTCTGAGGGCAGAGTCAAAAGATAGCATAGGAGTAATAAGCTTTAGCATAGGTAAATTCGCAGATAGATCAAGATTTGTTTAGCTGTGGGGAGGCTAAGTATTTCTCTCTGTGATATGTGTGACTCAGTTTTTCCTTCCAGAATACCTTTTCAGGCACTAAACTGCACTAATAAAATATAAAAAAAAAAACAGAAAACCAAAACAAGCAAATGTGGTGACTTCTTATGAAGGAATACAACGCTGTTTTTAGAAACTAATTCCTATCATGCAATGGTACATCTGTGATGATGATTCTCCTTATTAGCTGAACCTTTTAATATGGTAACACTACAATTTGTTGAACTTTATTTTTTGTAATTAGGTGTGTTTTGCTAATACTATAACACCCATTAGGGAGATTCCATTTGTTTGTCTTTCTGTCTGCCCTCGCACAAACAAGCCAGAAGGAGGCACTGAAAAATGAATGGGGTAGTGGGGAAGTCAGGCCCTGCTACCTGAAGATCAGGGAATTAAAAAACACTCCCACCAATAACATTAAAAAAAAAACAGGAGCTGTAGCCCACGGCGTAGACAAGGGTAGGCCACCACCGGGGAACCGACCCCCAGCTGAAGGAGGATGGAGGAGCCATGGACCATGGAGAGGATGAGGCCTGACTGCTGAACAAAACAATGGTGGAGCCAGGCATCGGGTAATGAAAACTTGAGGGAAGGGGAGGTGCAGGGCAGAAAGGAGTGATGAAAGGAAGAGAGTGCACGAAGAGAGGGGAGGGGGTATGCAGCTTATGAAGAGTGGAAAGTGATGAAAGGACAGGAGGGTGAGAGGCGTGAGAGAGAAAGAGGAGGAGAAGGAGGATGAAGAGTGTGTGCAAGGGGAAGGGGAGAGCTGGAGGGAAGCACCACACATACATATGCATGCACTTATACACACACAGGTGCACAGTGATACATACATGCACATGCACACACATGTACAAACACACAGAACTCCTCACACACACACAGCCCCCCGACACATGCATACACACATACAGACATGCAGACATGGAGAGCTCCCTGAGACAGACATCTACTCCCCACACCAGACACAAAGTTGCTCAAGACAGACAAACACACACCGCTCAACGCACACAATGTCCCCGAGACAGACAGATAGACACACACATGCAGAACCACTCAACACACATACACCTACACACCTTTCGACATCCCATCCTTACATCTCCTTATAGCAATAGATAATGCACCATTGATTCGGATACATATGCACTTTGCATACATCAGTCACTACACACACTGCCCACCCACCCAGACCTCTACTCATACTGTATATCCTCCGCTACCCTACTGAGACACACTTTACTATGGCTGTTTCAACCGAGTCCTCACACAGACATGCCTGAGCCTGCAAACGAAGGAAAGGAGAAACATGCCATTATGTCATGCTGTGAATGTGCACTTTTCTAGTGCTGAACAGAGTGAAGGATCACTATAGTGCAAATTCTAACCAAAACACTCACTTCACATCAGGGCCGGCCCATCCATTGTGCAAGAATGTTGTTTGCACAGGGCCCCGCGTTTCAGGGGGCCCCACGCAAACAACATTCTGCATCTGCCGGTAAATTAAAAAACAAACAAACTTGCAGCAGCAGAATTGAGCGTCCCGCGGGGCGCCCCCTGCCCGGCACAGTCCTCCATGCGGCCTCCGCGACTCTGAAAGCCGGTACTTAGGGAGCTAAGGGAGAGAGCTTCTCCCTTGTGGCTCTGTTAAGCCGCTGGCGCTGATGGGAAACAGGATTTCCTGTTTCCCATCAGCCCTGCGGGCTTAAACAGAGCCAAGAGAAAGGGAAACTCTCCCTTCGCAGCTCTGAAAAGCCCGCGCTGAGGGAGCTGAGGTCGTATGGAGGACTCTGCCAGGCAGGGGGGCCCCGCGGGACGCTTGATTCTGCCTCTGCCACGGCGGCAGCGGCAGCAGCAGCAAGTTTGTTTTTTTATAAATCTACCTGGGCTGGGGGGTGGCTAAGACTGGAAGTGGGCTGATGGGTGGGGTAGGACTGGAAATGGGCTATGGGGGGGGGGCTAGGACTGGAAATGGGCTGATGGGGGGGATAGGACTGGTAATGGGCTATGGGAGGGGCTAGGACTGGAAATGGACTGATGGGGGGGATAGGACTGGTAATGGGCTATGGGGGGGCTAGGACTGGAAGAGGGCTGATGGGGGGCTTAGGACTGGTAATGGGCTATGGGGAGACTAGGACTGGTAATGGGCTGGGGGGGTTGCTAGGACTGGAAATGGGCTGAGTGGAAGGGGGCTTGAACTGCAAATAACTGATGGGGAGGGGGCTTCTTTATCTTTATCTTTATTTAACACTTTATATACCGCCCTTGTCGAGACATGAGGGCGGTTTACAATAAAATATAGATGCTAGCGTCAAAGAAGAAAGGAACTCCATTAAAATAAAGAAAAGGAAGGGCCGAAGGGGCCACCAAAGACAAACAGTAAATCAAGGACAATAATCAAACAAACCAGTAAGTCAACAGAAGACAAACAAACAATAGACTATACAGGATGTCAAGGAGGGAGGTCAAATGCCTGTTGGAATAAATGGGTTTTTAGTAGTGTTTTGAAATTCTGATAGGAAGGTTCTAACCGGAGGGAGGATGGCAATGAATTCCAAAGTGAGGGACCCAGAAAAAAGAAAGCAGCATGACGTGTCTGTTCTAGATGAGCTTGTGCAGGGGAAGGAAGAGACAGACGATTAGCATGCAAGGTGCGAAGCTGTCGGTAGGGAGTATGGAGAGAGATCAAGTTTGCTAAATAATGAGGGTTGGAGGAATGAATGACTCTATGTGTTAATATGAGGAACTTATATCTGAACCTGAAACGCAGAGGAAGCCAGTGAAGGTGACACAGGAGAGGGGTGACATGAAATGGAATGGAAATGGGCTGTGAGGGGAGGGAGTTAGCACTGGAAATGAGCTGAGTGTGGGGGGAGCTAGGACAGGAAATGGGCTGATGGAGGGGCTAGGATAGAACTGGAAATGGGTTGTTGGGGGGTGCTAAGATTGGAAATGGGCTGTGGTGGGGGCTTGGATTGAAATGGACTCATGGAGGGGCTAGAACTGGAAGTAGGCTCATGGGAGGCTTGGATTGGAAATGGGCTGAGTGGAGGGAAGCTAGGATTTGACATCGGCTGATGGTGGGGCTAGGAAAGGACTAGAAATGGGCTGATGGAGGGCTGGGATTAGAAATGAGCTGATGGAGGGACTCAGATAGGACTGGAAATGGATAGGGAGCTAGGACTGGAAATGGGCTGATGGTGTTGCTAGGATAGGATTGGAAATGGGCTGATGCGGGGACTAGAAGGGAGTGGATGCTGGGGGAGGATTAGAATGGGATGGGGCTGGGAGAGTGAAATGGAGAGGAAAACAATTTTTTGTGTGGGAGGGAAGACAAATCTACAACTGACCGGGTACTGGGAGAGTAAGTGGGGATTGAGGATGGAGGGGTAAAATTTGAGTGGATGAAATAGGAATGAGGAAAGAGCAAAAGGAGAAAGATTAGTATGTTAAAGCAGATGTAGAGAGAGAATGGGAAAAAAACTAGAAGAGAGAAGAAAGGACAAATGGACAGCAGACGATGGAGAGTTAGCAGAAGACATGAAGAAACCAGAAGAAAGAGGCTGGAGCAATTGCAACTGAAAAAAAAATGCACAAAAGGTTGAAAAATATCTCTTTATTTTGAATTTATTAACTGGAATATGTCAGCTCTGGGAAATGTGCATCATTAACGTCTGCACTTTGTTTAGTACAAGAGGAAATTAATTTATAGTTTTATTTGTACAGTGTACATTCCAAGTTTGGCTTTTGGGGTTCCCAGTTTAATTATTGTCTTCCTGTTTCTAAATTGTGATTCCTTGTTTGGTGATGGTCTGTGTTCTGCATGTGTAACTGAGCTGAGGTATTCTGTTTATGTAATTCCTATTTGACATTGCCACTTGTTCTCTTTCCCCAGAAGGTCATGTATTGTTATTCTCTGAAATGTATTGGTTTAATATTTGCAGTGTTGCCTTTTGTTAGGTAGAGTGTGTTGCTTTGTGAGTCCTGGTAGTGCTGTTATGATACGGTGGGTTTGCTATGGGTTCTAAATGGGCAGTGTTTGTAGTAGTTCCTAATGTGCCTGGCGGTTGGCACTGGATTATAGTAATATAGAAATCTTTTAGTCTTTCTTTATCCGTACCCTCATTAAGAGGCATGTTTACTAAAAGTTAGCGTATGGTAACATTATGCAAATAGTTATGCAAATGAGGCCCCTTATGCAAATGAGGTCCCGCACCCAGTCTCAGCACATGGTCCCGCACCCCTCTTGGGCCGCCCCTGCTTTTCATGATAAATTCTTTTATCAAACTTTGGGCCAGATACATTAAGAGGTTTTTCCATTTTGCTATCTATGGAAAAATACTGCATCTAAACCGTCCTCTTTATTTTTTAAAATATTTTCTTCTAATGAATGAACTGTATTGAGTACCTGGCACTACTACTACTACTACTGATGATTTGTATAGCGCTACAAGGCATACGCAATGCTGTGCGCACTATAAATCAGAGTTGGCCATGTATCTAAAGAAGCGTTCCACTACAGGCAGACATCAGCTTCCCTGCCCTGCCAATATGCCTTTGCTGTGGAGAGACCATCTCCACATATCTACATACAAGCCAGGAGAGTCTGGAGGAGGGAATCAAATCAGCGTTGGTCCAGTTTGCCTTTGTTTATCAGAACCCTTTGCCTCGTTGTTCAGATAAGGGCCTGAATGTAATCGCAACCAGTTTCCCATCCGTAATTCTGTTTACTCTGTTGAAAAATGAAAGTGCTCATAATTATATTCTGCACTGGTTGAAACTGAATTTCCAAGTGGTGCCTGCCCTTTCCAGGAAACATTCATGTGCATATTGAATTAGTTGGGTCTGATTTAGTTTTCTTCTTTTATAACACGGTAAGAGTCAGGTAGACTAGACATTGTCCCATGTATCAAATCAATTCACATTCTTCAGGGGCTAGCTGTGGTTTCCCTAATCACGTATGTAATGCACATACAAGATTTGCTGCACTTGAGTGTCTTTGTCAAGTATGCCACTTATAATAATTCTTACAGCTCAGGGTGGCTGATCACACAACTACACAGAAATACCCGATTAGCCAACTGGGTTTTTAGAGAATGTTTGAGCTGGAAGCAAATCTATTGTATGCAAATCTGTCACATGCACCATGTAGATATCCTGAAAACCCAACAGACTGGGAGTGTCTGAGGATTGGCTTGAGAACCACCGAGCTATAGCATTTAGGATCAACACACCCTGATATATTTTTCATGCTCTGCTGTCTACAAAAAACACACTTGAAAAAGCTTCAAAGTAGGAGCTTGTTTCACCAATCTGCACAACATACTCTACACCTTCAGCAAGAAATAACATTTGAAAAGCAGCAGTGAATGGAACAGCAGAAAAGCAGCGTTTAAATCCCACTTGTGGCCTCGGGCAGATCACTTAAGGGCCCTTTTACTAAAGGGCACCAATTAGTTAAAGCAGGGTCGCACTAACACCATGTTATTGCACGCTCATTCCCATGTTAATTGCTCATCATGCGACAAGGTAGAGAGAGGGTGAGGCTTGTACATTGTAATTAGTACACAGATGTTGCAATTAGGACAGGTACACCTAATGTCACCTCAGTAGGTGGCATTAGTTGCACCCTTAGTAATTGTGAATGGCCTTAACGTCTGTGTGGTAAGGGACTGCAGGGAACATGCTGGGCACACCGCCGACAGTTACCGCACAACTTTCATACTTACAGTACATTAATTTTTACTCAAAACCTGTGGTAAGTGCAAAAATGCGCCTCACCTTAATAAAAGGGACGCTATATCTTTCATTGCCTGAGGTACGAATTTACATTGTGATCCTCTGGGAACATAAGATATTCCATACTGGGTCAGACCAAGGTCCATCAAGCCCAGTATCCTGTTTCCCACAGTGGCCAATCTACGTCACAAGTACCTAGCAGTTTCCCCAAAAGACACAGGTTCCACAATGCTTGTATTGGGGCAAGCAGTGGATATCCCGGATCTCTTTTAATAATGGTTTATGGACCTTTCCTGTCAAAACCTTTTTTAAACAAGGCTACACTAACAGCTTTTACTACATCCTCCAGTAACGAATTCCAGAGTTTGATTACACATTGAGTGAAAAAATATTTTCTCTTATTAGTCTTAAATAGTTTTCACTTTAGCTTCATTGCATGTCCCCTAATCTTTCTATATTTTGATAGCGTAAACAATTGATCTACGTTTACCCGTTCCACTCCGTTCATTAATTTATAGACTTCTATCATATCTCCCCTCAACTGTCTCTTTTCCAGGTTGAAGAGCCCTAACCTTTTTAGCCTCTCTTCATAGGAATATCCTTCCATCCCCTTTACCATTTTGGTGGCTCTTCTCTGTACCTTTTCTAATAACGTTATATCCTTTTTAAGATACGATGGCCAGAATTGCACACAATATTCAAGGTGAGGTCGCACCATAGAATGATACATAGGCAAGAAGGTTGTGTTGGAAGAAAGTGAGAAGTCTCTAGAAAAGGTGAAAAAGTAAAAATGGCCAAAATGGATGACTGAAGAAACTCTGAAAACTGCCCAGAAACACAGAGAAGCTAAAGCCAGAGGAGAAAGAAAGACAATCGCAGAACTCAATAGAGATTTGCAACATGCAGCAAGACAAGGAAAAGTACTACAATGACGCATGCAAGGAAATATAAGCAGAGAGGAAGAACAAGATTGGCTTTCCTATTTATTTATTTATGGTTTCTTCTATACCCCCCGTCCAGAGTTCTTATGGGTTGTTCTTTCTAGGTGCATTACTTTGCATTTGTCCACATTAAATTTCATCTGCCATTTGGATGCCCAGTCTTTCAGTTTATGAAGGTCCTCTTGCAATTTTTCACAATCTTCATGGTTTTTAACAACTTTGAATAATTTTGTGTCATCTGCAAATTTGAATATCTTACTTGTTATTCCCATTTCCAGGGCATTTACGAATATATTAAAAAGCAGCAGACCCAGCACAAATCCCTGGGGTACCCCACTATTTATCTTTCTCCATTGGGAAAACTGACCATTTAGCCCTACCCTCTACTTTCTTTTAACCAGTTCCTGATCCACAATAGTACACTGCCTCCTATCCCATGACTTAATTTCGTCAAGAGCCTCTCATGAGGGACCTTGTCAAAGTCTTTCTGAAACTCCATATACACTAGAGGTTCCCAACTCCAGTCCTGGAGGGCCAAACACCATTCAGGTTTTCAGGCTGTCCCTAATGAATATGCATGATATACATTTGAATACAATGGGGGCAGTGCATGCAAATGCATCTCATGCATATTTATTAGGGACAGCCTGAAAACCTGAATGGTGTTTGGCCCTCCAGGACTTGAGTTGGGAACCTCTGATATACACTATATCAACCGATTCACCTTTGTCTACCTGTTTATTCACACCTTCAAAAAACATAACAAATTATTAAGACAAGCCCTTCCTTGGCTAAAGCTATGTTAGCTGTCTCCCATTAAGCCATGATTATCTACATGTTCAGTAATTTTGTTCTTTATAATGGTTTCTACCATTTTTCCTAGTACTGACATCAGGCTCACCGGTCTATAGCATCCCAGATCATCCCTTGAACCCTTTTTAAAAATTGGCGTTACATTGGCCATCCCGCAATCTTCAGGCATTACAGAAGATTTTAATGATAGTTCACAGATTACTAATAGTAGGTCTGAAAGCTCATGTTTCAGTTCTTTCAACACCCTTGGATGTATACCATCAGGTCCAGGTGATTTGCTACTCTTCCGTTTATCAAATAGTTGTAATACATCTTCCTGGTGTATTGATATTTCTTTCAGTTCTTCTGATGCATCACCTTTATATACCATTTCAGCCATAGGTAACATTCCTACATCTTCCTCAGTGAAAACTAAAACAAAGAATTCATTCAGTCTCTCCGCTATGGCCTTGTTCCCCCCTTAGTGCCCCTTTTACCCCTCTATCATCTAATGGTCCAATTGTCATAGGTTTTTTGCTAGAAATGTACTTGAAAAAGTCTTTATTATGCGTTTTAGCTTCCACAGTAAGCTTCTTCTAAAATTCTCTCATTGCCTGCCTTATCAATGCCTTGATTCTAACTTGTCAGTGCTTATGTTGTTTCCAGTTTTCATCATTTGACTCCATTTTCTATTTCCTGAAAGATGCTTTTTTGGCTACAACAGCCTCTTTGACTTCATCTTTATATCATGCTGGCAGTTTTTTGGACTTCCTTCCACTTTTCTTAAAGTGTGGAATACAGTTGGTCTGGGCTTCCAAGATAGTATTTTTAAATAACACCCATGCTTGATGGAAATCTTTGACCTTTGCAACTGCTCCTTTTAGTTTTTTCTTTACTATATTCCTCATTTTATCACAGTCTTCCTCATGACAATGATAAGGTAGTACTGTGGATTTCCTTACTGTTCTTCCTCCATTTATTAAATCAAACGAGATCATGCTATGATCACTATTTGCCAAGTGCCCCAACACCCTTATCTCTTGCATCAGATCTTGTGTTCTACTACGGATTAGGTCCAAAATGACTTCCCCTCTTGTTGGTTCATGAACCAGCTGCTCCAAGAAGCAGTCATTTATTTCATCTAGAAACTTTATATCTCTAGCATGTCCTGCCATAACACTGATCCAGTCGATACCGGGGTAATTGAAATCACCCATATTATTACTGTGCTGTAACTTTTGTTAGCTTCCCTGATTTCTTTGAGCATTTCATCATCCATTTGTTAGTTCTGGCCAGGCAGTCGAGAGTGCACCCCCACTGCCATCGCCTTCCCCTTTTTACATGGAATTTCAATCCATTGAGATTCTACAGTGAATTTTGTTTGGTGTGTACGGATCAGGAGAAAGACCTTAGAGTGATTATTTCTGAAGATCTCAAGGTGGCAAAACAGTGCGACAAGGCGGTGGCAAAAGCCAGGAGGATGCTGGGCTGCATACGAAGAGGGATTACCAGCAGAAAGGAAGAGGTATTTATGCCACTGTACAAGTCACTGGTGAGGCCTCACTTGGAATACTGTGTTCAGTTTTGGAGACCATATCTTGCAAAGGATGTAAAAAGACTGGAAGCTGTTCAGAGAAAGGCGACCAAAATGATTTGGAGCCTGCGTCAGAAGCCTTGTGAGAAGAGACTTGAAGACCTAAACATGTACACACTTTGGAGGAGAGGAGGGACAGGTGAGATATGATTCAGACCTTTAAATACTTAGAGAAATAATGAACAAACAAACTTCTTCCAAAGACGGAGAAGCTGCAAGACTAGAGGGCATAACATGAAGCTACAAGGTGGTAAATTGAAAGGCAATGTCAGGAAATACTTTTTCACTGAAAGGGTGGTGGATGCTTGGAATGTGCTCCCAATGGAAGTGGTGGGGGCAAATACAGTGACGGAGTTCAAAAGGGCATGGGACAGACACAGTGGATCCCTTTACAGCAACAAGAAAATATCAAAATAATCTGAATCATCTAATTCCTTAACATATAGGGGTATCCTACATGGAGTGGCGGGATCACCCATGGACAAAGACATTGGGAGGGGGGCCTGCACGGAGCGGCAGGTGTACCTACTCTTGGCATCGTATTGGGTAGACTAGATGGACCATACTGGTCTTTATCTGCCGTCATTTACTATATGTTTCCTACAAAACTTTAATCCTTTGTGATGCAGTGCCCTCTCTAACAGAGTGCAACCCCTCCACCAATTTGATAAGCTCTATCATTACGATATAGTTTGTACACGGGTATCACAGTGTCCCACTGATTGTCCTCCTTCCACCATGTCTCTGAGATACCAATCATATCTAACCTCTTATTTAGTGCTATATATTCTAACTCTCCCATCTTATTTTTTAGACTTCTAGCATTTGCATACAAGCATTTTAGAGGCTGTATTTTATTCATACTAATCTGGCTATCGGTAGACAGGGGTAATTTGCAAGCTTTAAGCTCTGTCTGCTCTGTACTCAAGGCCATTTGGGTTACTTTTATCTTTATTGGAACCTCTCTGTCGATATGCCATAACTTCAATCTTTTGCTAGTATCCTTCAAGGATACTTTGTTCTGAACCATGTGCTCTTGGGCGACTGTCGGCTCTCCCTATTTTCTAGTTTAAAAGCTACTTTATCTCCTTTTTAAAGGTTAATGCCAGCAGCCTGGTTCGATCCTGGTCAAGGTGGAGCCCATCCCTTCGGAAAAGCCACTCCTTTCACCAGAATGTTCTCCTGTTCCTAATAAATCCAAAGCCCTCTTCCTTGCCCCATCATCTCATCCATGAATTGAGACTCGGAGTTCTGCCTGCCTTTTGGGTCCTGCGCGTGGAACGGGAAGCATTTCGGAGAATGCTACCCTGGAAGTTCTGGATTTAAACTTCCTACCTAAAAGCCTAAATTTAGCCTCCAGAATCTCCCTACCACACTTTCCTATGTCATTGGTACCGACATGTACTAAGATAGTAGACTCCTCCCCAGCACTATCTAAGACCTTGTCTAGGTGGTGCGTGAGGTCTGCTTCCTTCGCACCAGACAGGCATGTTACCAGGCGATCCTCATGTCCACCAGCCACCCAGCTATCTACATGTCTAATGATGAAATCACCAACTATAACAGCTGTCCTAACCCTTCCCTCGTGGCACATGGCACCTAACACCACCTAAATTGGTGGAGTTAAATGCACCCGTGCTATTTGTATGCTGTATTAGGGCACAGGGCTTCACGTTAACTACTGGAAACATGCTTCCATGACCCCAACAGTTAATGCAGTAGTATTGCAACCAGTGCCATGGTTTTGGCATTATTGGCATGATAGGTGCAACATAATAATGCCCTTTAATAAAGGACTCCTAAATGTATGAATTGTTTAAATAATGACTGTCACCGGTATCTGGATTATTCAAAAGGCCAATTTCACTCTGCCCTAAACCCTTTCTCTTACTATTCATTTAGTATCATGCTGTCCAGATGTATTTTCAGCCCCATGATATCCATCTAAGAGCCGACAATCCATGGATAGGGAAGTTCGCCAGCCGCCAAGAAATGTGTAAGCTCTTTAGAATATCAGCCCCAATGGATTTTGCCATTATCTGTATAGAAGACTGGTGGTGAATCTTTAATTATCAGGGAAATTGTAACTTCAGTAATCGTCAGAGCAATTGCATCAGACTCGAGTTCAGTTGTCACCATGTGACTAAACTGGCTGTTCATTTTTGTCCCCAGATTTTAGAATCAACTACAAGAGCCAACTTGGTGGTACAATCACAGTTGGGTCTTCCACTCTCTGAGAATGCAAGAGGCCACACTCCTCTTCTGCTTCATCCCATGGCCCCATCACTGTAGTCACCAAACTATATACACTGGGGAGGGGAGAAGGGAAGATATAAACAGTAGGTGAATCCCTAGGTAGTAATAAATAAAGAATTATGGAACCAGATCCCAAGACTGGTTGAGCTAGGAACTCAAATGAACAGATCTTTAAAAAGTTTCTGCTTACATGGCAGACGCCTGTTGTTCTTCTAGTATATCCAGAAACAACTACAGTCCTGGGCATCAAATGGTTCAGTGGATAAGGATACAGATTCTACGTTTCCTTGTAGAATATAAATAATAATAATGAAGCCCCTCTGGGGTTATTGGGTAGAACGGGGAAGATAGAATCCTAGACCATTGGGGCCCAATATTCACTTGGGCAGGTTATACGCCATTATGGAGCATAGCTGTGCCCGCCGACACGTAACCCCAGATATTCAATGCTGGGGTCATATACGGCGCTGGCATTGAATATCCGGGGATTGTTGCACATGCCTGAAGCCCATGTAATATCGCTGCTGCCCGGTTATCGATCATCTCCACCTTTGCTCCTTCCGGAATGTCCCTGACACGCCCTGATGCTAAACAGTTGGCATTGGGGGCATAAGGGCCATAAACAGGGATATTCAGCAGCACTAAGCATGTTAGAGCCATTGACTATCCCTCTCGGCGGCAGTTACATGGTTTACAGGGCCCTCGAATATTGGGCCCTTGGGGTATAATCACTCGGGCTCTGAGAATCATTCTTTACACTCTGGATTGCATTCCAACTACAAACTTTACTGAAACAAGATTTCCTCAGTAATGCCATGGTAACAAAAGGTACACAGATACTGGGTGATGAAACCTCAGTCTTCAATTACACAGTCACAAGCCACAAATACAGGCTCCCCTTGTTTTCTAATTCAGGATCACCTGTACCTCTTAGGACAACCCTAGGTACCCAAAATCCACTGGTTCTGCTCTGATAGACAGTCTCCTATCATTTTTTCTTAAACTTACTTGACAACCATGTGAGTGCCACATGAGGTCACACTGGAAGAGTTAGAAGGAGAACTGTTCCTCCTCTGAAGAAACACAGTGGGCAGCTGTATAATCTCTAGATCATTTCTGGCAAAGCAAAAATAGAGCCTGCTTGAGCTCAGAGATATCACTCTCTCTTCTGAGGAAACTCCTTTAAGTTACACTGGGAAACTCAGCCCCTTCACCTGTCCAAACTTTAGGATCTTCAATAAAAAGAATATTGGAAATAGTAAACTTCATGCTTGACCCTTTTTTGCTCTCCAAAACCAGAGAAAGATCTGACAGACACCTTCCTTTGGGCATGCAGCTACATCTGACCTCTAGACACTCTAGGGTTGCTTACATACCATTTCAGGAGCAATCCATTCTTGCAACCTCCCAAAGGGACGCTCTTATAAATGGACTGTAAGGGAGTCCATAAATTTCACCTTACTAAAGTGATTTTAGAGGTCCCACAGTCTCTGCCAATAATTTATTATAAAGGGAAGAGCATGTTTTGATGTCACTAAACAAAGGTGAGGTGGAGAAATACGATAGATGAAGCCTACTGTGTGAAAAGAATTCTTGCCCTTTTTACCCTTCCTGCAGAATGCTGGCCTCATGGAGTGGTACCTAAAGGTCAGAGAAGTGTTCCTCAGGAGAAAAATGCATCATTAAGAATTGCCTTAAGAAAGTCCTGAAGCAGCGGTTCAAGGAGCCACAAGAAAGAAAGTGGAATGGTTGGTGAAGAGGACACTTGGTATATAACTGCTGATTGTAGACCAGGACAGAAGATATCAACTCTACTGAAGCTTCAGGTTGACTGCCATTGGTTCCTGCAGCATGGATCTTTATCTTGGACTATGTCTGGAGGCCATCCATTGATTAGTCTATGCATAGTTGTCAATGGATTTGAGATACCAGACTGCATCAGTAAAATACATCTTCAGCAGCCAAATCTTTCTTGGCATGCCTGTCATTGCATCTGGAAGTGGTGATGTGAGGTCCACAGAGGACAGTCCTGGAAGATATTTCACTCCCAACTCCACCCAGCATGGTCCCGAGCACATGGGATATGTGATAGCTGCCTTTGTTCTCCTCACAGAACTGTACCTAGAAGATATGATACCCCACAGTTTATAGGACCATACCACCTTTCTATCCTAGGAATTATAAGGAATGGAATGGGGAATAAAACAAAGGATATCATAATGCCTCTGTATCGATCCATGGTGTGTGACTGCACCTTGAGAATTGTATGCGGTTCTGGTTGCCACATCTAAAAACAATATAACTGATTAGAAAAGGTACAGAGAAGGGTGACCATAAATGTTAAAGGGGAGAGGCTTAAAAGGTTAAGGTTCTTCAGCTTGGAGAAGAGATGGCTGAGAAATGATAGAGGTCTATAAAATAATAAGCAGAGTGATATGATAGAGGTCTATAAAATAATAAGCAGAGTGGAATAGGCAAATGCAAATTGGTTGTTTACTCCTTTAAAAAAATACAAATACTAGGAGACATACTGAAGCTACAAAGTACATTTAAGACTAATTGAAGAAACTTTATTTCACTCAACATGTAATTAAGCTCCCTGCTGGAGGATGTAGTAAAAGCCATTAGTGTAACTGGGTTTAAAGGAGGGTTAGACATGTTCCTGGAGAAAAAGTCCATAAACCATTATTAAAGTGGACTGGGAGATATCCACTGTTTATCCCTGGGATCGGCAGCATGGAATCTGTCTACCTTTTGGGATCCTGACAAGTACTTGTGACATGGACTGGCCACTGGTTTGATACCTTTGGTCTGACCCAGTATGGTAAATCTTATGTTCTTGTGTTCTTATGGGGTCAGTGGTGGTGCTGGCTGCATAAATGCTTTTTTTTTTTTAATTTATGGATGGTTCAACCCATGACTGGCTAATTTTTATTCATATAATGGCCAAAGATATACATTCAGAAAAGGGAGTTGGTTTGCGATGGAGCTAGGGCTGCCCAAGACGTTCTATGTTCAGGGGCAATATTCAGACACTGAACATATGGAGGGGAATTTTAGAAGATCCGTCCACATTCGATCTGGGACGTCTAAGCCAGAACATCTGAAAAAAATGCAGGCATGTCCAGGTGCAGATGTGATTTCATAAATCTGATAGGGATGATTGCAGGAGCATCTATTTAGACATCTCCAGAACTATATTTCAGAACCTAGACATCTAGGATAGCATAATGGTTAGAGTAGTGGATTAGGAACAGAGCAGTCAGGGTTCAGATCCCGCTGCTATTGCTGATGCTGTTGCTGAGTACTGGGAATGATGGAGTGCTTTCTTCTCTACACCCTCTGGATGTTTTTCATCTAAAATAACCACTTTTTAGATGTTTGATCTGAAGGTCTAAAGTTAGACACAACGCTGAACATCCATGATCTTTCTGTGATCGGGCGGGGAACGCCCTAACCACGCCTCCAGGTTCCTGGGCATGCTTTCTCCATGCCCTGTTCAGATTCTAATGTCTCCATGCTGGGGCCACCTCCACGGCCTGCTTCTAAAATGCTCTGGAGACATCTCTGTGCTTTGGATATCTCTAGGCCTGTTTTTGAACGCCCAAAGCATAAATAGGGCTTCGGAAATGATCTCTATAACTTACGCATCTAAGTGCCGACAAGCAAATAGCAGCTCTGACTTTAAGAGAGCAATTTTATAAGGAGCTGTGCACATCACATATTTTCAGTGACTTATGCGCATTGATGGGCATAGTTTAAACAGCTGCTATTCTATAATGATGCACATAAGGCCAACTGACTTGTGCTTTCACTGTGGGCATGCACATGGGTGGAGCGTGGGGGGCTAACACTGTATTCATGTATTTAAGGTATCTAACGTCCCATTCCAAGGGAAAGAAATGGAATAGCTGAGAAGACAACATAAAGAGAGCACATCAACATACTTGGAGAATCCGCTGTTTAATTTCTTACAGCTATTTTATAGCATTATGGGCTTGATTTCCTAACTTCAATTCCTATAGACAGAGAATGGGGAAAAAATATCTAACCAAAGCAACTATTGCTATAAATTGATACCTATCTTCAGGACCCACATGTTCCCTCCCTCTGCTAGGTGCACTTAGACTACTGCTGAATCAGAAACTGCCCCTTGATCAGGAGCGCCAGGGGTCAGAGGGCAGCCGTCTGCATGCCATGCCAAGCAAACCCTGTCTATACAGAGTAAAACAGTATGCTGAAGTCCTGCCGTGATGCTGAAGAGAGCTCGAGAACAGCTGTGAACAATACGGAATGCGTTACTGAATGGAGCTCCCTGTGGAAAAATGTACTTCCGCGTCTCATTCTATATACAGCTATTCAGATCAGAAAGATTGTATTCAGCAGTTCTGTCTCTCCGTCCTGCTGAATAAGAACAATGCTGCAATTATTTAAACTTTATTCTTCTATAGACTGAATAGAGAGCTTTTTGTTCTTGTCTCTAACATAACAAATACTGCTCAGCAATTCTGTGTGTGTATCTCTATTTATATAGCTATACACACAATCACATGCACAAGTTTTAATAAGGTGCTAAAGGAGAATGCATGCAACAGACTGAGAACCAGGGTTCAGACCTTGCTTCTGCCACCGATTCTCCTTGTGATCTTGGGTAAGTCGATTTTATTTCCATTGTAAGCTCTCCTGGGCAGGGAGACATTATATCAGAATACTTATTGCTACTGTGTACATTCAGTAGTGCTATAAAATGATGATTATTATGTTGGTATTGTCTTGCTAAAACAGCAGTTTTCAGAAGATTTCTGCTAGCAATCTTGTAATTTTTCACATGGATGTAATATTTCTGCCACATGTCTTTTCTGCTTTTATTTTCCCAGAGTGAGCCAGACTGGGAGACGGGATGACAATTAATCCCCATAATAATAGTTCTCATCCCCCTCATCTCTCATCGCCACATCCCTTTTAGAGTTGTAATCTAAGTTATGCCATTAGAATTCACATATCAAAGACCTGCCCCGATTCTCAGCTATGTGAACTTCACCCCATAGGCACCTTGTATGAGAGGCTTGGGGAAGCAAAGCTTCCAAGCCCCAACTGTGACCTCCCCCCAAGTTTGATTCAAGCTAGCAGGTATTTACTCTACCTGCCAGTCTGACTCGTAGCTGGGGCAAAAACCTTCCTCCCCCGCCCCTACCAGGAGAGAGAGATGGAAGAGAAGAAACATGAAATGCTGGATAGTGGGAGGGGGAAAAAGGCTTGGGGCTCAAAGGTGGATGCTGGACATGGAAGGAGTGGATAGGGTGACAGGTGAGTTGCTGAACATGGGGGGTAAATACAGTGACAGGGAATTTACTGGACTTGGGGGGTGAATAGAGTGACAAGGGAGTAGCTGGACATGGGGGTGAATAGGTGACAGGAGAGTTGCTGGATATGGGAGGTGAATAGGGGTGAGGGTTGGCACAGAGGGAGTAGAAACAAAAGAGAAATGTTGGACAGAGTGAGGAGTTGGGAGAGACAAAGGGGGGATACTGGACATTGGGAGAGAATAGGAAGACAGAGGGGACATGCTTGACACAGGGGAGATGCTGGGCATGGGAGAGTAAAGAGATAGAAGAGAAATGATAGACTGGGGGGAGTAGGGGGGCATAGGAGTAGGGAGACAGAGGGGTAGATGCTGGATATAGGGAGGAATAGGCAGACACAGGGGTAATACTGGATAGAGTATAGGTGAGGGAGAGAGGAGACGCTGGATACAGAAGGGGAGAGAGAGGAAAAGCTATAGTAGATGCAGTAAAAAGATGGAGGGAGAGAGAGAAAAATATAGGCAGATGCAGTAAAAGGTGAGATATTGAAGACTGGATAGAAAGAAAGAATGACATCTGAATGCATAGAGAGGCAGAGGGTGTACATAAAAATAAATGGCAGAAAGCTGAAAGGAAAAGATCACTGTCAGAGATGGATATAGGGGAGGACGTGAAGAAGACGGGTGGAAAAGAAAAATAACTAATGGACAGGAGACCCTGGAAAAGAGTGAAGAGAAGACAGAGGAAAGCAGATCCAAGATACTGAGACCAATTATAAAAATAACATGGCTAGATAACAAAGGTAGGAAAAAATTGTTTATTTAGAAATGGAATACGTCACTTTTTGAAATGTACATCTGCTAGCTTTATATTTTGCAGAGTATAAGGGGAATCTAATCTACCTGAGAGTGTGCAGAAAGTGTCGTGACTAGCTCCTTCCCCCCCCCCCCTTCTGAGGCCTCGTTAACTCCCTTTTTCCTCCTTGATCACGTGTGATGAGCTCTCTTGCCTTTTTGCTCTGGAAAGAACCGCTCTATTACATGCATTTGCTCCTAGCTTAGATCCGACATTTAACTGCTTGCTTGTGAGTCCTGTCTGTCTATATTGATATATATTTATTTTATCATTCTTAGTGTTGTTTTATCTTATCTGTATTTTTTGTATATTGTTCAGTTCCCTCCTATTTTCAGCTATCTCTTGCTCCTCCTCTTCCTTATTATCCCTCCCTCTCACGTCACAGCTCTCCTTTTCCTGGCTAACAGTCTCTTATAGCTGTCCTGCGCTCGTTACTGCTATTACTCACAGGTGCCCCCTAATCTCCCGAGATCTTTCTCCTGCCTATCCTTCATAAATTTATTCTGATTTCTCTCCTCTCCATCTCTTTCTTATGGCTCCACATCCACTCCCTAATCTTCCCCCCTCATACCAAAAACTTCAAGCCCCCCTCCTTATCATCCTCTCTTTACCATCCTCACTTCTACCACCATCTTGTCATCTACCCTATCATCAGCTTTTGAGCTTCACCAGCTAGAAGGACTAGAACAGGGGACTGTTACTTCTGGAGAGAGATCTGCAATTGTGAGTATATACGTCTGGGAATTTTCTGAAGGGAATTCTTTCTATTAAAGCTATTTAATCTGTGAACCCACTATTTTTTGTTCAATCAGTCAGGGCCTAGTAGCAGCAGTTTAAGTTTCGATTTAAAACACAGAAGAGAACTTTCTGGTTACATTTCATACCCAGCAGAGTGCTTGTAGTTTTAATTTAATAGTCACTCAGGGCCTAGTATCAGCAAAGTACTTTTAGTTTAAATTTAAAACACAGAAGAGAGCTTTCTGGGGAACTTAGGAACCCAGCAGAGAGCTTGTAGTTTAAATTTCATAATAAGTTAGAGCCTAGCAGCAGCAAAGAGCTATAATTTAAATCAAAAACGAATATAGCTTACCTCAGTAGCACAGAACAGGGTACTGTGTAGCAGCCCACTTTTAATAAGTGTTATTTCCCTCCCCACACCCACCCACCCCTGGGATAACCGTAGCTTTATAGGTACTTACACATCTTAAAAGACAGGAGGTGCTCTCCGGTGAAGCTCGTTATCCAAATCAGTCATACACTAAGGACCTGAGATTAATTAAGCTTCAGGTGAACAAGGTATATTAAACGTATTAGGTACAGTTTTATTGGTATAAATATCCATAGCAACCCTTAGTAAGTAAAGAACTTAAAGATCTAAACAAAAACTTAAAACTAAGATGCAGACAGCAGTCCAGCAGCGAGATGGGGGGCTTTCCAGTCCTTTGCATTGAGTGTCACATGTATGATTTTCTCCCAGTTGGTGAGAGGTCTTACGTGTGTACTAGGTGCAAGGAGCTCTTTGCTCTCAGGGAACGAGTCCGTTCTCTAGAGGCTAGAGTAGCAGACTTGGAAAACTTAAGAAAGACAGAGAGGTACATAGACGAGACCTACAGGGATATAGTCCTGAAGTCCCACCTCCAGTCTGGCAGCATCCCTGTTGCCATGGAGGAGAGAGGTCACGTGACAGGAGAGCATCACCCTGGTGTGGCAGGAAGTGATCCTGTAACTAGGACCTGTCCTCCAGGTGATATAAAACCCTCTCGCACCGAGGAAGTTTCTCCAGGGCCATGTGCCCATGAGGGAAGGGTTAGGACAGCCGTTATAGTTGGTGATTCGATCATTAGGCATTTAGATAGCTGGGTGGCTGGTGGACATGAGGATCGCCTGGTAACATGCCTGCCTGGTGCGAAGGTAGCGGACCTCGCGTGCCACCTAGATAAGGTCTTATATAGTGCTGGGGAGGAGTCTGCTGTCTTGGTACATGTCAGTACCAATGACATAGGAAAATGTGGTAGGGAGGTTCTGGAGGCTAAATTTAGGCTTTTAGGTAGGAAGTTGAAATCCAGAACTTCCAGGGTAGCGTTCTCCAAAATGCTTCCCGTTCCACGTGCAGGACCCAAAAGGCAGGCAGAGCTCCGGAGTCTCAATGCGTGGATGAGACAATGGTGCACAGATGAGGGGTTTGGATTTGTTAGGAACTGGGGTACATTCTGGGGAAAGGAGGGGCTCTCCCGAAGGGATGGGCTTCACCTTAACCTGGATGGAACCAGGTTGCTGGCATTAACCTTTAAAAAGGAGATAGAGCAGCTTTTAAACTAGATAATAGGGGAAAGCCGACAGTCGCCCAAGAGTGGATTGTTCGGAAGAATGTATCCTTGAAGGATACTACCAAAAGCAGAGAGGTTCCAAAAAAGAGTAAAGTAGCCCAAATGCCCTCGAGTATGGAGCAGACAGAGCTTAAAGATCCCAAATTACCCATGTCTACCAATAGACAAATTAATATGAATAAAAAACAGTCTCTAAAATGCTTGTATGCAAATGCTAGAAGTCTAAAAAATAAGATGGGAGAGTTAGAATATATAGCACTAAATGAGAGGTTAGATATGATTGGAATATCAGAGACATGGTGGAAGGAGGACAACCAGTGGGACACTGTGATACCTGGGTACAAACTATATCGTAATGATAGAGCTGATCAAATTGGTGGAGGGGTTGCGCTCTATGTTAGAGAGGGCATTGAGTCAGAAAGGATTAAAGTTTTGCAAGAAACAAAATTTGATGTAGAATCTCTATGGATTGAAATTCCATGTAAAAAGGGGAAGGCAATGGCAGTGGGGGTGTACTATCGACCGCCTGGCCAGAATGAACAAATGGATGATGAAATGCTCAAAGAAATCAAGGAAGCTAACAAAAGTTACAGCTCGGTAATAATAATGGGTGATTTCAATTACCCTGGTATCAACTGGGTCAGTGTCACGGCAGGACATGCTAGGGAGATAAATTTCCTAGATGACATAAATGACTGCTTCTTGGAGCAGCTGGTTCATGAACCGACCAGAGGGGAAGCCATATTAGACCTAGTCCTTAACACCAGATCTAGTGCAAGAGATAAGGGTGTTGGGGCCACTTGGCAATAGTGATCATAGCATGATCGACTTTGATTTAATTAGTAGAGGAGGGACAGTAAGGAAATCCACAGTACTACCTTTTAACTTTCGAAAGGGAGACTATGATAAAATGAGGAAAATAGTTAAGAAAAAACTAAAAGGAGCAGTTGCAAAGGTTAAAGACTTACATCAAGCTTGGGTGTTGTTGAAAAATACTATCTTGGAAGCCCAGACCAGCTGTATTCCATGCTTTAAGAAAAGTGGAAGGAAGTCCAAAAAACTGCCAGCATGGTTTAAAGGTGAGGTCAGAGAGGCTGTTGCTGCCAAAAAAGCATCTTTCATGAAATGGAAAAAAGAGCCAAACGACGAAACCTGGAAAAAGCACAAGCAGTGGCAGGTCAAATGCAAGGCATTGATAAAGAAGGCAAAGGGAGAATTTGAGAAGAAGCTTGCTGCGGAAACAAAAATGCAGAATAAAGATTTTTTCAAGTACATTCGTAGCAAAAAACCTGTGAGAGAGTCGGTTGGACCATTATATGACAGAGGAGTTAAAGGGGCACTAAGAGGCGACAAGGAGATAGTGGAGAGACTGAATGAATTTATTGCTTCGGTCTTTACTGATGTTACCCATGACTGAAGTGGTATTTAAAGGTGCAGAAGAATTGAAGGAAATATCGATACATCGGGAAGATGTATTACAACTATTAGATAAACTGAAGAGTAGCAAATCACCTGGACCGGATGGTATACATCCAAGGGTGTTGAAAGAACTGAAATATGAGATTGCAGACCTGCTATTAGTAATCTGTGAACTATCATTAAAATCATCTCTAATACCTGAAGACAGGAGGATTGCCAATGTAACACCAATTTTTAAAAAGGGTTCCAGGGGTGATCCGGGAAACTACACACCGGTGAGCCTCACGGCAGTACCGGGAAAAATGGTAGAAACCATCATAAACAATAAAATTACTCAGCATGTAGATAGTCATGGCCTAATGGGAGACAGCCAACATGGCTTTAGACAAGGAAGATCTTGTCTTACTAATCTGTTATGTTTTTTTGAAAGTGTGAATAAACAGGTGGACAAAGGTGAGTCGGTTGATATAGTATATCTGGACTTTCAGAAAGCCTTTGACAAGGTCCCTCATCAGAGACTTTTGGCAAAACTAAAGAGTCATGGGATAGGAGGCAGTGTACTACTGTGGATAAAGAACTGGTTAAAAGATAGAAGGCAGAGGGTTGGGCTAAATGGCCAATTTTCCCAATGGAGAAAGGTGAATAGTGGTGTACCCCAGGGATCTGTGCTGGGTTTGCTGCTTTTTGACATATTCATAAATGACCTGGAAAGTGGAATAACGAGTGAGGTTATCAAATTTGCAGATGACACAAAACTATTTAAAGTTGTTAAAACCCAAGAGGATTGTGGAAAATTGCAAGAGGATCTTGATAAATTGGAAGACTGGGCAACAAAATGTCAGGTGAAATTTAATGTGGACAAGTGCAAAGTTATGCACCTAGGGAAGAACAACCCAAACTATGGTTACACGATGCAAGGTTCCACATTAGGAACCACCACCCAGGAAAAAGATTTAGGCGTCATTGTGGATAACATGTTAAAACCCTCGGCCCAGTGTGCAGCGGCAGCCAAGAGAGCAAATAGAATGCTAGGTATCATAAGGAAAGGAATGGAAAATAAAACAAAAGATATTATAATGCCTCTATACCGTTCCATGGTGAGACCGCACCTTGAATATTGTGTGCAATTCTGGTCGCCGTATCTTAAAAAGGATATAGCGTTATTAGAAAAGCTTCAGAGAAGAGGCACCAAAATGGTTAAGGGGATGGAAGGATACTCCTATGAAGAAAGGCTAAAAAGGTTAGGGCTCTTTAACCTGGAAAAGAGATGGCTGAGGGGAGATATGATAGAAGTCTATAAATTAATGAACGGAGTGGAACGGGTAAACGTAGATCGATTGTTTACGTTATCAGAATATAGAAAGACTAGGGGACATGCAATGAAGCTACAGGGTAAACTATTTAAGACTAATAAAAGAAAATATTTTTTCACTCAACGTGTAATCAAACTCTGGAATTTGTTACCTGAGGATGTAGTAAAGGCTGTTAGTGTAGCTGGGTTTAAAAAAGGTTTGGACAAGTTCCTGGAGGAAAGGTCCATAAACCATTATTAAGAAGGGACCCAGGATACCAATGCTTGACCCAGTACAAGCATTGTGGAACCTGTGTCTTTTGGGGAAACAGCTAGGTACGTACGACCTAGATTGGCCACTGTTGGAAACAGGATACTGGGCTTGATGGACCTTGGTCTGACCCAGTATGGCATATCTTATGTTCTTATGTTTTTATACCATTTTCTTCCTCTCATTCAGCCATCTCTTCTCTCTCTGAAAGAAATTCACCCGTATTACTGCTGTGCCATCTCCTTTCTGGCCCACACTCTGCTGCTCCTTCTGTCATCTGTCATTGTCAATGAAGAAATATTGGCGAATGTCCTTCCACTCCTCAACAACATAGCCCATGGCCTAGACAAAATGATTTCTAGCTGGGACAACAGCCTCAACTCCATCTCTCAGCTCCCAGCCACGAACAAAAAGCCAAGGAGACGAGAACACGCAGCATGGTACTCCAAAGAACTGCGATTATCACTCCTCCACCTACGCAAGCTCGAGAGACGATGGCGCCGATCTCGCTCCACTGAAGCACACAGTGCATATAGCTTCCACCTAAAAAAGCATCGTGAAGAAATAACGGAGAGAAGGAAGCAATTCCATACAGACCTCCTGACGTGCTCAATAAGTAAGCCAAACGACCTCTTCAATATAGTAAAGACATTTTAGTTGTTATGGAAGGACAGACTAGATAGGCCATGCGGTCTTTTTCTGTCATCATATTTCTATGTTTCTATAAAGGTAAAAAGGGGACTGTTGTAGTTGTTATGGAAGGACAGACTAGACAGGCCATGTGGTCTTTTTCTGTCGTCATATTTTTATGTTTCTATTAGCAAGAGAACCAGCACCAGACAAGCCCCACAAGCC
Source organism: Ichthyophis bannanicus (assembly GCA_033557465.1). Classification (NCBI taxonomy): domain Eukaryota; kingdom Metazoa; phylum Chordata; class Amphibia; order Gymnophiona; family Ichthyophiidae; genus Ichthyophis; species Ichthyophis bannanicus. Next base: position 76,882,368 of record CM066037.1, on the reverse strand, counting down.
ACACCCCTTTACACAAGCCGCCACACCCATCACTACTGACCAAATTCAACACCATATCAAACAAAGAGATCAAAGACACCATTGCCTCCATCAACACCACCACTGCACCTAATGACCCCTGTCCAGCGTCCTGGATAAAAGAACTTCGTTGTGATCTAAGCCAGTTCCTGAACAAAATCTTGGATCAATCATTCTCAACGGGATCCTTTCCACAAAGATTAAAGCACACATCCATCAGGCCGTTGCTGAAAAACAACAAACTGGACCCATTAAAAGTTGAATCCTACAGACCGATTTCAAGCATCCCACTGCTCGCCAAAATAATTGAAAAGGTAGTCCAACAACACATTGAAACCGAAGCCCCTCTGGACCCGTCCCAACACAGCTTCAGGGAAGCACACGGCGTTGAAACCCTCCTCACCACCCTCTTCAATACCATAATCGCAGGAATCGACAATTTCCGACAAGGATTTGCTCTTATCTTCATGGATATCGCAGCAGCTTTTGACTCCGTGAGCCATGAGATACTCATGGAACGTCTCAAGGAAAAGGGAATACAGGGCACAGCCCTAAGCTGGTGCAAATCCTATCTGTCCAACAGATGGCAACACGTGAGGACCGGCACCACAACCTCGGAACCGTTTCTACAAAAACAGGGTGTGCCACAGGGATCTTCGCTATCGGCATTATATGTTTAACATTTACATGCAGCCCATCTGTGCTCTGATCCGATCATTCAACATCGCCTGCCTAGCGTACGCAGACGATATTCTTCTATACATGCCATTTGCGACAGACCAGCCCAATTTCTCCCCACTAACAAGCTGTTTCAACGCAGTTGCGGACTGGCTCCATACGCAAAACCTCCAAATCAACCACAACAAGACAGACGTCCTCTTCATTAAGAGGAACCAAGTTTTCACTCCCCCTCTCTCATTAAAAGTGAAGAATGCAGAGCTGATAGCCAAACCCACAATCCGCTACCTAGGTATCACCTTGGACCAACGGCTGGACATGAAAACCCATATAAGAAACACAGTAAAGACAATATACCATAAAATACAGACACTACGGCATCTACGACCACTATTTGACCCCACGACTTTCGAACAATCTATCAAGCCCTAGTAATCCCACACTTCGATTACGCTAACGCAATCATATATGGCCTCCCGCAAGCAACGCTAAACCCGCTCCAGCTTGCAATGAATGCAGCCGCAAGAGTTCTATACGGAGTATCAAGGATGGACCACATCACACCAATTCTGAAGAAACTCCACTGGTTACCTATACATGCCAGACTTCATTACAAGATCTTTTATGACCTTCAAAGCCTTAAACAATCAGCCCCCCATATCCATCACCGAGTTGATCCACATTACACACCCTAACAGAATCAGAAGATCCACAGCGGTGAACACCCTGATAATCCCAAAAGAAACAACGAAATGCACAAAGGCAACATCTAACAGGGCCTTCATGATCTATGCTCCTAGAGTTTGGAATGCCCTCCCCACAGACATGTGAGTCATCACTAACCTGACTCAATTCAGGAAAGCACTGAAGCATCATCTGTTCGTAAGACACTACCCAGAAACCAGCTGTAGAAATCAGGCAGCAAGCATTCTCACCAATCACCTTGACCCCCCCAATAACACACCCAGCACGAAAAGGGGCAGCCAGCCCCACCTGTCCAGTCCCGAATAGACTATAGTTGGAAAGTATAGCCATTAGTGTAAATAACTTGTAGAAAGTTACCCCAGTTATGTCCAAGTTTTAGTTCCTGTTCACTGTAAATACAATGCAGTCCGTCTGCATGGTATAAGGTTCTGTTGAATGTACATCGCACTGATATGAATAGCGCGGTATAGAAGAGACATTAAATAGATAAATAAATAAATAAAAATCTAGAGATATCTATCTCAACCTAGCCCCCCATTTTTTGTCACACTTCCAGGACAGATCCTCACGCAGCTGCTCAAACCTTATTCATAGCCCTCTCTTTCCCCCTCCTCTCTCTCTCCCTTTCTCATGCACCTTGTAGAATGCACATTCCATCTCAAATAAGCTTGCATTTAATCATAATCTCTTTATCTCTAATGCTCTGCATCTTCTTGCTCTAGCTGAGACCTAGCTCCTCCTAGAAGACTCAGCTTCAATCGCTGCCCTCTGTCATGGCAGTTACCACTTCTCCCACACGCCTCGACCCACTGACCATGGTAGTGGTGTTGGGCTTCTACTCTCTCATTCCTGCCAATTTCAATCCCTTCTTCTGCCTCAGTCTCACTCCCTTCCCTCCTTTGAAGTCCATTCCATCAGCTTTTTTACTCCACTACCTCTCCGGATAGCTGTTATTTATCGATACCCTGACAAGTCCACCTCTACCTTTCTCACTGACTTTGACTCGTGGCTTTCCTTCTTTCTTGATTCATCTTCCCCCACTCTTATTCTTAGAGATTTTAACATTCATGTTGATAACTCCTCTGACCCTTGTGCTTTAAAGCTCCTTTCCCTTACCTCCTCATTCGACCTCCAGCTTTGTTCTACTGCTCCCATTCACCAGCACGGCCACTGCCTCAACCTTGTCTTCTTCTCTAATCGCTTTCCCTCAAGCCTCAGCACCTCATTTCTTCCCTTATCTGACCATCATCTACTAAGCCTCACTCTTCATCACCCCCTGTCTCAATCTCACCCATTCTCCTCCAACCTGTTTAGAAATCTTCATGCTGGGGGCGCTTTTCTTTTCCTGATACTTCGGAGTTCCTGGGAGTTCCTGTTTCTGCTCACCGATTGGTTCCTGGAGTCCTGCTGAGGCTGTCCTGATTGGGGCGGCTTCCTCTGAGGGCTATAACACCATCGCCCTCCTCGCGGGACGCGTCCCGTGGGCGTGTCCGAAGGGGAGTGACCAAAGGGGCAGGCTCCGCCCCTTTGGCGCCCCTTCGGCGAAATCTCGGCGTTCGAGGTTCCCTGATATGGGGAAACGGAGGAAGCGCTATCCGCAGCCCGTGCAATCTAAAGTTGGGAAAGTCGTGGGGCCGATGGACGCCCATGTTTCTGTGGGTGAAGTGCCGCCGGTCTCTGCAAATCTTTGTGATGGCTTGTCGGAAATATCAACAGTGAGTACTCCTTCCTCTAACAATGATTCCCATATTATGGGTATTACTCCCCCCAGTGAGGAAATTAAGCAACTGACTGTTAAAGACACTTCTATCTTGAGTATATCTTAAGTGGTTCAAGATGGGGAAGTTCTTCCAGCGTCTTTTTTGCGAACGGCAGAACTACCCCCTCCCTTGCCCGCAATGATAAGTTTTTCCTCAGTTGGTGAAGTGTTGGCACCGCCGCCTGAACTGTCTTTGAAGGATATTTGGTTAGCGACTTCACGGATTGAGTAGGTGTTGACCGCGTCCCTGCAAAAAATTTCAGATTTTTCTAAAACTACTGTTCAGAAATTGTCTGACCAGGATAAGCGGTTGATAGCAGTAGATCAGCGACTTACTTCATTGGAATCAGATGGTGCTGCTTTTGTGCAGGACTTTAGTGTTTTACATTGTCATGACGAAATGTTGGAAAATTCTTTAAGATCTAAAAACCTTCGGTTGTTGAATTTTCCGCGTACGCACTATCTTTCTCCATTAATATTATTTCAGAAATATCTTAAGGAGAATTTGCTGATTCTAATTTGATTATGGTGTCAAAAATATATTATGTTTTTCCACGGGCTTCAGTTCAGTTATCGGGTGAGGAGGGGGAGGTGGTTCCTTCATATGATCACAGAGCCTCTTCTACTTTAGACATATCTGCCTTTATAGAATCGTCCTTAGATGATATTTCCTCTAGGGCCACTTTGTTGGTTACGTTGTTGTCAGAGATAGATAAAGATAGAATTATGAGAGCTTACTTCAAGAAAAGATCAGAGAAATTTTGTGGTCAGATAGTTCAGTTGTTTCCTGATGTGTCCAGGGCCACGCAGGTGCGACGCAAGGCTTTTTTAGAATTGCGTCCACGGGTGTTGGCCCTTGGTGCTGTGTTTCATCTTAAATTTCCATGTAAATGTTTGATATTGTTTCAGGGTGAAAGATATGTTTTTTATGAAACTATTCAGTTATTAGATTTCTTAAAAAGTAAGGGAGTATAGATAATTTACTCTAGGAACCAATATGGGGGCAGTGAGTTTGATGCACCTCCTTGTAGTGGTTGTTCACTTTTTTTTTTCCTTTTAATTTTCAACTGATGTTTGAAATTACTGAAGTGTTTTGTTTGTTTTTTGCATTGTATGTATAAAACTTTATAAAAAAAAAAAAAAAAAAAAAAGAAATCTTCATGCTATCAACCCATCGGCTCTCTCCACTATTGTCTCATCACCTCTTTCCTCCACTATATCATCTGAGCCTGTTGATGAGGCAGTAGCTTTCTATAACACTGCACTTTCCTCTGCTCTGGATGCTCTTGCTTTACCCATGCCATGTCCTGTAAGGTGTATTTTACCTCAGCCCTGGCTGTCTCCGACTACCTGCTTTTTATGTTTCTGTGCCCGCTCAGCTGAGCGCATTTGGCTCAAATCCCACAGCCTTGAGGACTTTCTACAATTCAAATTCATACTTTATTTATTTATTTGTTTTATTTACATTCTCTTATATACCATGCTATTCTGCATCAGTGCGGTTTACATTGAACAAACTGAAATTACATTGAACAGGGCATTATAACTTGGAGATAACTATTTTACAGGGAACATGGGCTATGGAGGGTTAAGTGGCTTGCCCAAGACCACAAGGAGCACCTGTGGGACTAGAAACCCCAGTCCTTCCGGCCCAAGGTTGCAGTCCTCTAGTGGGATTTGAACCCCCGACCTTCCAGCCTTGCCCCAACCACTAGGCCACTCCTCCACTCTATACTTGCCTCTTTCCAGTCAGTCATAGCATGCACTAAACAAGACTACTATTTCCACCTAACTCTGTTGCCTCTGACCCTCACTGTCTCTTTACAACTCTCAACTCAAGTCCTTCTGTCTCTGAGCCCTCCTTCCCTTTCTGCCCAAACTCTGGCCAACTATTTCCATAACAAAGTCCACAAGATTACACTCCAGTTCCCCACGAGATCAGCTCCATTAGCTCTACCCCTCTTCACTCCCAGCTCTTCCCCTCAACCTCTGCCACCGTCTCTTCCTTTTCTAAGATCTCTGAGGCGGAAACCATGGGTGGGAATAGGATCAGGTAGTGAGTTTCCTTCTCCAAACTCACTACCTGATCCTATTCCCACCCATCTTCTAAGCTCAATCTCCTCCACTGTCATCCCTTCCATCTCTCATATTCTCAGCCTATCGCTCTCCACTATAACTTGCTCTCTCCTGCAGCCTTCAAGCATGCTGTGGTCACACCTCTCCTCAAAAAACCCTAACTAGACCCTACCTGTCCTTCTAATTAATTATCAACCCATCTCCCTCCTCCCCTTCATTTCTGAACTACTTAAAAGTACGGTTCACCACCATTGCCTTGATTTTCTCTCTTCTCAAGCCATTGCAATCTGGCTTTCGTCCTTTACATTCTACTGAAACAGCACTTGCCAAAGTCTCCAGTGACCTGTTCCTGGCAAAATCTAAGGGCCTTTACTCGATCCTCATTCTCCTTGACCTTATTGCTGCTTTTGACATTGTTGACCACCACCTTCACCTTGATACCTTGTCCTCACTTGGCTTTAAGAATTCTTTGCTATCCTGGTTATCTTCTTATCTCTCCCATCACACTTTCAGTGTTTGTTCTGGTGGATCCTCCTCTACTGCTATCCTGCTGTCAGTTGGTGTACCCCAAGGGTCTATCTTGGGCCTACTCCTTTTCTCTTTATACTCAGTCCCTTAGTGTGCTCATCTCCTCCCATGGTTTTCAGTACAATCTTTATGTGGATGACTCTCTGATCTACCTCTCTACACCTGAAATCTCTTCAGCAATCCAGGCCCGGATATCTGCCTGCCTATCGGACATTGCCGCCTAGATGTTTCACTGCCAGTTGAAATTGAACATGGCCAAAATCGAGCTTCTTATTTTCCTCCTAAACCCACCTCCCCCTTCCTCTTTTCTCAATTTCTGTGAATAACGCTCTACTACTCCCCGTTTCCTCGGCTCACAACTTTGGAGTCTTCTTTGACTCATCCCTCTCCTTCCCTACACATATCCAACTAATAGCTAAAACCTGCCATTTCTTTCTCTATAACATCAGCAAAATTCACCCCTTCCTTTCTGAAGACACTACTAAGACACTTAACCACTTTATAGTCACCTCCCATCTAGACTATTGCAACCTCCTCATTGTAGGCTCCCCCAGAATCCTCTCTTCCCTTTGCCATCTGTTCAACATTCAGCTGCATAGCTAATCTTCTGACAGCCTTGATATGCTCATATAACTCCTCTTCTCAAGTTGCATCACTGGCTCCCTATCCATTTCTGTATCCAGTTCAAACTTCTCCTACTGACCTATAAGTGCCTTCATTCTGCTGCTCCTCACTACCTTTCCTCTCTTATCTCCCTATATCCCTCCTTGGGAGCTCTGCTTTTCTGGCAGATCCTTTCTGTGCCCTTCTCTTCTACTGCCAACTCCAGACTTTGATCCTTTCATCTTGATACTCCTTATGCCTGGAACAAACTACCTGAGTCTGTACATCAGGTTTCATCTTTGGCCGTTTTCAAATCCTGGCTGAAAACTCACCTCTTTGAGGCTGCTTTTGGATCCTGATCCACTTAGTCTCCTATGTGTTTCCTTATCATTCCCCTAGATGTATTCTTGTCCTCAGCTGTTGTGTTGTCTGTCTTGACTAGAATCTAAGTTCTGATGAACAGGGACCATCTTTTACATGTCTGCACAGCTCTATGTATACCTTCTAGCGCTATACAAGAGATCAGTCGTAGTAGTAGGAAATTAATCAGTGTTTCTGTTTCTCTGGTATTGATTTGCATGCGGAGTCAGGCTCGTGGGATTTCTCTATATATTTCTATTTTTAGTTTTTGGCTACGTATTCTTTGTCGAGGGCCTTTCCAAATTATGCATGTGTGAAAGAAGTCAGGTGTTCTATTAGCACAGTGGTTCCCAACCCAGTCCTCAGGGAACCCCAGGCCAGTCAGGTTTTCAGAGTACCCACAATGAATATGCATGAGATAGATCTGCTTCCATTGTATGCAGATCTATCTCATGCATATTCATTGTGGGTACTCTGAAAACCTGACTGACCTGGGGCTCCCCGAGGACCGAAGTTGGGAACCTCTAATTAGCACATTGAATGTTTATACAGGATCAATCTGTAGTAATTTGACGTTTAGTTTTCCCAGTAGGTATATTGATATTTACATTGCTTGCCTTTTCCTAGGTATGGCCCTTGTTGGGTGACTCCTGGAAGTTAGTGCAGTTATGGTATGATAGACTTACTGTATAGATCCTGAAGAACTTTGGTAGGGTTTTGGATTACTTTACAATATGTCTGGTACTGGGTACTGGAGAGGGCATGGCAAATGGGGATGATACATATTCCAAGCATGTTTGGTAACTCAACAATCAACTAAAGGACAGCAGATCTGAAGCCTAATGGCAACCTACTTTGCAAAAGAACCGACAGATATATCATTTTATGGTTGTCAGTAACCATAGGATTTCTGATATTGTGCTGCTGAACACCACTGTTCACATAGCCAACAGGAAGATGCAGGACTGGGAACCAAGTGTTAAAGTATCTTTATATATTTACAGAATACCGCAGATTCTGTTCTGTGTAATATGATATATTATTTAGATTTTTTGGGTCATAATTGCCTGAGTATATTCAGTGTGTAAATTATACCAGTAGCAGGGATCCTAGGGGGAGGCAGCTGGTGCAGTTACAGCAGACCACATAGTGGAGGGGTCCTGTTTCAAAAGTGCCCCACTGTCCCTTTATGGCTGATGTTGTGCCCCAGCCCTGCCCCATTTTAGCCTCCTCAAACAACTGAGTCACCATGAGCAGAATGGATCATGGTCAGCTTTCTTGATTTTTCAATCTAGTCAAAAAATTATTCCAGATTTTCCCTCTCACTATTATGGTTAGAAAAATGTCAGAAATAAGAAAAATGCTGCAATAAAAATTGTGTTGCTCAATAGTCTAGCTGTTGGCACATACCCTTGCCCAATCCAAAGCTTGGCGTCACTCCCAGCTGTAATTCCTGTCCTCCAGATCAACCGTGACTAAGAGGTTAGGGAGATGGAAGCACTCACAGTCTTTTATGCAACAATGGGTGCAAGTGAGAGCTGGTCAAGAATCACCATTGGAAACCTTCTCTTTGAGAAGCTACATCTTGAGGCCCAAGATAGGGGAGGTGACTGCAGAACCTGGATTACATGACGGAAGGACACCAGAGTACCAAGAACATGCACGCTGGCAGGGGGGCCTATGTTTATGTTTAATCATTTGATATAACGCTCAGGCCGAGGCATCAGAGTGGTTTACAATACCATATCATTTGAGAAAATATGAAAGGAACGGCATTTATGAGATAGGACAGAAACAGTCAAAGAGATAAGAGAAGGAGAAGGAACAGCAGGTTACCACAATAAACGTGTATGACAAACCAGTCCATATCTTCAATCTAACCTTCAGTGTAGACGCCACGGTCCAACGCCTAAGGGCCACGCCAAAGGGCCCTCTGGTGAGGCCCTCAGGTGCGGGCCCGCAAGGCGCAGGCGCGCCCTCCGAAGCGGCGGTTTTCAGCCGTTGTTAGTGGCTGCTGATAGGCAGGCTGAAGGGGGGAAGGAGGGGCTCCCACTCACACCTCTGCTGACATTACTGCTCTCCTGCACGCCCTACTACTTAAAGCCCTGAGACCTGGTGGCCCCAGTCTGATTCCTCTGACTATCATATACTCTGTGACCTAGAGTGAGTTGCTTTATTCCCTCCTTACCATCCCAATTTCATTCTCAAGTTGCAAACTGTCTGGAAGCATTGAAATGACTTTATAAGCTTATGGAACCTTTTGTTGAAAGCTTTGCACATTAACAGTGCTATATATGATACGTATTCTGATTGTTGCAGTCCATTGTCGATCATGATGGCGGTGAAGATGGTGGCTCTTTGGCAACCACCAGGTGACGAATTAGAAAAAAAATGAGTTGTTTCAGGCATGGATACATAAGGAAGTTTTACTCATTATATACCCCTCTAGAAAACAAAAATGGACCGATTTTACATGATACTGTGATATGATCCCAGTGTTCGAATGGTTCTATTTTCATAGGAAATCAATCTTATGGGCATCTCTTTTGGCAAATGAAGTCTATCATTAACTTAGACGTCTAGCTTTTAGAAAAAAATCCAGAACAGAGAAAAACACAAAGGGCAACTGTAACTGTGACAGTGGTAGACACTCATGCATAGTGCTATGTGCAGTGGGTATCAGTTTCATTAGGAAGATCTGATACCAGTTAAACTTTGCCTCTGTCTTCCTGAAATACCCCTTGCCCTTGGAGCACTTCACAAGCCCTCATATTTCAAGTTCCTGAAACCAAGGCCAAGCCCATGTTATTATCAAGCCTGCTCTTAGGGGCAGTAAGAAAAGAGACTTTCCACCTTTCTCCGTTCTCCCCTACTGCATCAGATGCTCTGCCAGTTGCTGTTTTCACTGGTCAAGGCAATGGTCTTGTTTCCAGCTTGTAAACCACAAACCTGCAGCCAGTACAATGTCAGCATGATCCAAATATTACTATAAATGGAAGACAGACACAGTATTTGAAGGAACAGCACATCTACATCTCGGACGCCTCTGCTTAATTAAAATGTCACAAGAGGACAGCTTCCAACTACCCATTTATTTGATTATCTTCATTTTTAATTTCTTCGCCCTGGAACAGCCGCAGTATGACAGCATGACAATTTCATACAGAAAGGTTCAGAGCCTAACCATGCACAGTCTGGTAAGGTTAAAGCTTTTAACATTGCTAGGTGGTCACAGTAAGGAAATGGAATCCCATTCCAGCCAGTATTTCAGCTTCAGAAACTAGCCCCTTAACAAGAACATACTTTGATTTCTCAGGCAACCTCCCTGAGCAGTTCACAAAGTTGTTTCCACTCAGTTTTCTCAAGCCTTTTCGCTAAAATATGCAAAGTTTGCAGATGTATCACAGCAAAATTACTGTAAAGAACGCCAAGGTGACATCAAATTTTTCAGCGCAATCCAATATGGGAAAGCTTTCATTAAAAGAAAGACCAAAGGGGGTTTGTGTGATTTTCCAGTTTGAGAACTGGGTGCAGGACATTGCGATAAATATAAATCTGGCACTCACCCACGGTCAATCCCTCACAGTCTGACATCATGTGAAAAGAAGTTCTCTTCGACAGCACTTAGACCACCATAGGACAATATGAACGCAAGGTATCCCGTTAATGAAGTTAGGGAAAAATCTAAACATTTACAGCTGTCCTTCCCTCTGTAGAACTGCCCAGCAAGCGAGCTGTGTCTGGCTTCTCATTATGGGATGTCAAGATAAGAATGTGCGTCTGTGCCAAAAGAAGACGCTTCTATTGGTGGATAAATTTGTTTTCTTCCCTCCCACTTAGAGTTTCTGCCTCTGTGTTACATAGTGGCTATGCAGCATTTATGAGAAAGCTTTTAAGGCCTAAACTACTCTATATTGACAAACTGATTAATTATCTGGCAAGATTTCTTGCAAAAGATACTAATGCATTCCCGGTTCTCTGTGGAGTTGGTTTCAAAAAGTCATTGCGGCAGTGCTGGTTATAAACATATAATACTACAGATGGGAAATTAATACAAAATCCTGCTGAATCTAGAAAGGGACTATATGCACCTAAGATAAATAATAGCTTTACATTTTATAGGATGTTTAATTCATATGTAATTCTACTCAGAGGACTTCAGAAACCTCTGGATATCATTCTCTGGAAAGGATGCATGGATGCAGTATATATCAAGAAAAGTGGAAAAATAATTTTATTTATTTAGCTGTACTTATATCCCGCTTTTCACCGGGTCAAAGCGGTCAATTGGGGGATACAGTTAACACGAGTGGATATGAGACACATAAGCTAATACTTACAGGGAACATGGGCAATGGAGGGTTAAGTGGCTTGCCCAAGACCACAAGGAGTGCCCATAGGACTAGAAATCCCAGTCCCTCCAGCCTGAGATTGCTGTCCCCAGGTGGGACTTGAACCCGCGGCCCTCCGGCCTGAAGTATCTTGTCCTAACCACTAGACCACTCCTCCCTATATAATTTTGTGATTATATTTGGAATTGCAGTGGTCATAGTGACCCTGGAGAACACGGGATTGTTTGCAAATTGTAGGCACAAACATGAAGAGGTTTCTTGGCACGTCACTATATCTAGGCTTAAATTATTGTGGAAAGGCCTGAAAAACAGTTCCAGCACTTCCTTTCAGACTTCAGAGCAGCGGGATGTTCTGCTTCAGGCAATCCCTTCCAGGAAGCCTGCAGGGAAGCGGAGGAGAACCTGCAGTAGAGCAGTCCCCCTACACCCCAATCCAGTCCCTCTTTTCCTTTTGCTCCTGCCCTTGGCCCACCCACCTTCAGCTCCATAGTTCCATTTAGCTTTTGTCTACAAATTAAGTCCTAATTATATCCGTTCTTTGTGAGGAGATAGCTGAATGTTCTTATTCTTAAGCAATGCCCCTAAATTCTAAACAGATTTTTTTTTTTTTTTACAATCTATTACCAAAGGATTTGCATCAGATTACCAGTGTTGCTACATTTAGAAAACAGACGGTGAAGCTGTAAACTAGAGGGCATAACATGAAGCTGCAAGGTGGTAAATTGAAAGGCAATGTCAGGAAATATTTTTTCACTGAAAGGATGCTTGGAATGCCCTCCCGATGGAAGTGGTGGGGGCAAATACAGTGACAGAATTCAAAATGGCATGGGACAGACACAGTGGATCCCTTTACAGCAACAGTATAAAATAAAAATAAACTTAACTAACTAATTTCTCAACATACAGGGGTGTCCTACACGGAGCAGTGGGTTCACCCCTAAAACAAAGACATGGGGAGGGGTGGCCTGCACAGAGTGGCAGGTGCACCTACTCCTGCCATCTTACTGGGCAGACTAGATGGACCATACTGGACTTTATCTGCCGCCATTTACTATTTTACTATGTTACATGAAAGCTCTTTTTTTTCCCAAGCCTTCATTTTGTGAATTTTACTTTGGATTAGCTGTTCTGTTTTTTTGTCCATTTTTATTTGAGTGATTTAATGTTGTGTCATGTAATGTTATGTTGTTTATTATTTTTTTTATATTATAATTTATTCTTTATTTTATATGCGCTTATAGTTGCAATCATTATTTTGTATAATGATGTAATCCTCCAAGGATGATTTATTTTCTGGGTTGGTGGGATATGAATCTTTTTAAATAAATAGGTAGTGAGGACTTACATTTTACCAGCACAAGAATTATCCAGAGATGTAGCTGTACATGAGTTTTTGTGACCATATAGTTCTCTTCTTCAGATGTCAAAGTATCTGAAAGTGGAAACATGTATTAATTGTTGAGACTCTGCATTTGGGTACATTGAAGTGCTTGCATGAGAACAGGAAACCTTTCAAAGTGAGTGTAACACAAGAGTCAGTCCTGGGCCCCTTGTTCTTGTAATACAGGTTGAAGGATATTCAAGAGCCCTCATGGAGATGAAGACCAGTGTAGGTTGGACATATGGTCAAAAGATGAAAATTACCATGGTAGAAAGGAGCTATAGAAAATGCAGGTAAATAAGAAAAGACTCAGAGGAAGACCCAAAGAGACATCAATTGAGAAAGATGACCAGGACCACAAGGGTCTTAGGGATAACTGTGCAAATGCTGTCACATCTCCTTCAAGGTGTATTCATAGGATACTACTACTACTGAGAATTTGTATAGCGCTATAAGTCGTATGCAGCGCTGCACAGACATGTAAGAGACAGTCCCTGCTCATCAGAGCTTACAATCTAGTCAAGACAGACAACACAGAAGGTGTAGGCAGGGGTAAAACAAGGGGGAAAGGAAAAGAAAAAGGAGATCAGGTGAGTCAAGATCCAAAAGCAGCAGCGAAGAGGTGAGTTTTCAGCCTGGATTTGAAGAGGGTCAGAGAAGGTGCCTGGCGTACAGACACAGGTAGTTCGTTCCAGGTGTACGGTGCAGCAAGGTGAAAGGAGCGAAGTCTGGAGTTAGCAGTAGAAGAGAAGGGCACAGATAGAAGCAATTTGCTAGAAGAGCGGAGTTCCCGAGGGGGGTTGTAAGGAGAGATAAGAGAAGAAAGGTAGTGAGGAGCCGTAGAGTGAATGCATTTATAGGTCAGCAGGAGAAGTTTGAACTGGATGCGGTAACGGATAGGGAGCCAATGAAGTGACTTGAGGAGTAATATGGGCATGACGAGGCTGGCGGAAGATTAGCCGCGCAGGAGAGTGTTGAACAGATTGAAGGGGAGAGAGATAATTCAAAGGGAGAACAGCAAGGAGTAGGTTACAATAGTCAAGGTGGGAAGTGATTAAGGAGTGGATAAGCGTCTTAGTAGTGTGTTCAGAAAGGATGGGTTCCTGAAAACCCAGATAGACAAGCAGTGCAGGTACAGGCTTTGGAGTTTATTTCAGGTTATACCACGTCAGGTTAGCTTTGACCTTGGCAATAGAGAGCCAGTAGCTCCAGTCCTGAGCCAAGGTTCAGTGAAGTCTGCAAGGGGGAAGGCCCATGGAGGTGTGGAACTCTTAGGGCTACAGATGAGTTACATAAGTCAAGAAGAGAATCCACATTTCAGACCAAAGCTTTATGGGGAGCATTCAAATGTTCAGGAACACTTCCTTGTTTCCAATAATTACTATTTCATTTTTTATTTTATTTCACCTATTTTAATGTTATTGTGAGTCTCTCTGATATTTAATTCAAAGGCAGGATAGCAAATTTTAACAAACTAAGGAGCCTTTTTACTAAAGTGCATTAGGTTATTGCACCAAACGCGCATTTAGCACAAAAATTAACATGCATTAAATACAAAGCCTCCATGCTGTCAGGCATTTGGCCAGTATGTTCCCAATAATTAACGCAGGGGTAAGTACCCTAATGAACTGTGCTATCACCGTGGATGCACTTACTCCACTACTGAGGTGGCATTAGGCGCACTCGCGTTAATAGCAACATTGACAGTGTGTGATGTCACCTTGCGCTAACTGCAATAGGCTCTCCACACCCACTCTCCACCCCTAACGCGCGAGTGGCAGATAGCGTATAGTAACTATTATGATCCTGGGATAACAGTTAATGTGGACCTATTTGCATAGTTACCACATGCAAAAAATGCACGTTAACTGCTTAGTGCACTTTAAACCCCTTTTTGTTGATTCTCCAACCAATCTAGTTCTTTGGGCAGGTGGTTTGGAGGCCATCCTTGAGGCTTTTCCTGTTGGGGCTTTGGTCTTTATCTGTGTATTAGTCACGGAATTCATTCCCTAAGAAATCCTCTGGTTCAAACTCCATGGTGACCAGATCAACCATGTACAAAATACCCTGTACGTCTAGACAGAGGATCATGTAGGTTTGATACCACTTTAGGAGGACAGTAGACTCCCAATGGTGAAAACATCCTTGACACAGAAATTCCTTCTTGGAACCCCATCTGAAATTATACCTGCAGTGAAATACTTACTTTTGATAACCCCAAGGCTGGCTGTTATGGAACTCATGAAATAACATTTGTTGAAAGTCCTAAATTGTTGTACCCTCATTGAGCATTGATATTATGGGAAACTAGTGCTAGTTCGTTCTATATGTTCCCTACAGTTGATGATAATGTAAATAATTCATTAAAGTTTGAGTAGTAGAAGTCTGAGTACTAGAAACTCATTGGTTATAGGAAGTGCAGTCTATGTATGCCGTTTCTGGAAAATAAATGAATATAGTCCTCATACCTGGAAGTGAGGAGTCTGAATTTTCTTATTACTGCTACTACTATTACTAATCATGTGTATAGTGTTACAAGGCATACATAACGCTGTACATATAGATGTAAGACACAGTCCCTGCTCATCAGATGAAACACATAGTGAAACTGGCGACTGGAGTATGGTAAGATACACATAAGTAGTAGACAAGAGAGTGAGGAACATCAAGATCCAAAAGCGGCTTCAAAGCGGTGGGTTTTTAGCCTGGATTTGAATAGGGCTAGAGAAGGAGCCCGATGCACAGACTCGGGTAGTTTGTTGCAGGCTTATGGAGCAGCAAGATGGAATGAACGAATTCTGGAGCTGGCAGTGGCAGAGAAGGGCACAGATAAAAGGGATCTGCCAGAGAAGTAGAGTTCCTGAGGAGAGGTGTAGAGTGAGATAAGAGAGGAAAGGTAGTGAGGAGCCACAGAATAAATGCACTTGTAGGTCAGTAGGAGAAGTTTGAACTGGATGTGGAAACTGATAATAAAGTGGAAAGAGACACAGAAACTACTCCACATCATAAGAATTGCCTGCTCTTCCTGCAGGTAAAAGAATGTGCTGATGGCCCTTTGGGTTTGTGTCACTGTTGGGATCTAGTGTTTTGCTTTGACGGCTGATGCTCTTTGCTGATCTATAGAAGCTGCTGTCCTAGGTGACCACTTAGTCTTGCCTAATTGTTGGGCTGGCCCTGCCCCTGCCCCTAGGTTTTATACACTTCTAAAGAATTGGTTCACGTTTGCCCATTCCACTCCAATCAGGATTTTATAGACCTCCATTATAATATTTCCCCTCACACTTCTCTTCTGCAAACTGAAGAGTCCTAACCTGTTTAGCCTTTCCTCATAGGACAGTGATTCCCTCCCTCTTATCATTTTGGTCACCTTTCTCTGTCCCTTTTTTAATTCCGCTATATCTTTTGCGAGATGCAGAGATCAGAAATGCATACATTAATCAAGGTGCCATTGTACCATGGAGCGATACAGAGGCAGTTTGATATTCTTTCCTTTCCTAGTTAATTCCTAAGACTCAGTTTGCTTTTATGGTCACCACAGCACATTGAACAGCAGATTTCAACATACTTCCCTTGATGACGCCTACATCCTTTGCCTAATGTAGAGCTTAGTATGGTATAGCTCCGGGGTCTCAAACATGCGGCCCGCGAGAATCTTGTGCGGCCCGCGACACATTTGGCCCGGCGTGTTAATCAGCTGGCTGGTAGATTTTAAAAAACCCAAACTTGCTGCTGCTGCTGCTACCGCCGCCACCGTGGCAGCGGCAGAATCAAGCGTTCCCGTGGCACCCCCCTGCCCGGCAGAGTCCTCCCTGCAGCATCAGCTCCAAAAGCGGCGGCTTTCAGAGCCGCAAAGAGAGAGAGTTTCTCTCTCGCAGCAAGAGAAACTCTCTCTCTTCGCAGCTCTGAAAGCCGCTGCTTTTGGAGCTGATGCTGCAGGGAGGACTCTATCGGGCAGGGGGGGGACGCCCGCGGGATGCTTGATACTGTGGTGGCGGCAGCAGCAGCAAGTTTGGGTTTTTTAAAATCTACCTGGGCTGATGGGGAGGGGGAGAGGGGGGTTAGGACTGGTAATGGGCTATGGGGGGGGAGGGGGGTTAGGACTGGTAATGGCCTATGAGGGGGGGTAAGACTGAAAATGGGGTGATGGGGGGGGTTAGGACTGGAAATGGACACGAAGAAAGTGGCTGGAATAATTGCAACTGAAAAAAAATGCACAAAAGGTAGAAAAATATCTCTTTGTTTTGAATTTATTAAATATGTCAGCTCTGGGAAAGCGCTTTGTTTAGTACAAAAGGAAATTAATTTATAGTTTTATTTCTACAGTGTTGTTGTAGGACTGGAAATGGGCTGATGGGGGTTTAGAACTGGAAATGGGTTGATGGGGGGGGGGGTTAGGACTAGTAATGGGTTATGGGGGGACTAGGACAGGAAATGACATTAGTGCCTAGATGTCTCACCACCATCTGAAATTGACCATGACCAAAACTGAGCTCTTATCTTTCCCCCTATGCCCACCTCTCCCCTTCATCCCTTCTCTATTTCTGTGAATAACACTCTACTCCTCCATGTTTCTTCAGCTTGCATCCTTGAGGTCATCTTTGACTCTCCCCTCTCCTCCTCCACACACATCCAACAGATAGCTAAAACCTGTTGCTTCTTTCTCTATGAGATTAGAAAGGAAGGGATGAATTTTGACAAACATACTACCATCCATTCTCTAATCACCTCTCATCTAGACTACTGCAACCTCCTTTTCACTGGTCTTTCTTTGAATCATCTATCCCAACTTCAAACTTCAAAACTCAGCTGCATGGCTAATCTTGCACCAGTCTCACTATGCTCTTGTCACCCCTCTTCCCAAGTCACTTCATTGGCTCCCTATCCATTTCCACATCCAGTTCAAGCTTCTCCTACTGACCTATAAGGGCCTTCATTCAGCTGCTTCTCTCTACCTTTCCTCTCTTATCTCTCCTTGCACGCCTCCTTGGGCTGCTCTTCTGACAGATCCCTTCTATCTGTGCCCTTCTGCTGCACTGCCAGCTCCAGACTTTGATCTTGCCTGAGTCAGTGCGTCAGGCTCCATCTCTGGCCCTGTTCAAATCCAGGCTAAAAACTCACTTCTTTGAGACTGCTTTTGATCCTGATCCCCTTAGTCTCCTGTTCACCTCCTGTGTGTTTCCTTACCATTCCCCTAGGTATATCCTAGTCCCCAGTTATTGTGTTGTCTGTCTTGACTAAACTGTAAGCTTTTACGAGCAGGGACCATCTCTTACATGTCTCTGTACATTGCTGCATATACCTTATAGTGCTATACAAAAGATAAGTAGCAGCAGTAGTAGTAGTAATATGGACGAATGGTATATAAACTGAAAATGTAATCTAATCTGCTATAAGCTAAAAGATAGCCGCAGTCTAGGCAATTTACATTATACTGTAGAAGACACTGAAGATGAGACCTAGTTATACCATGGAAATAAATTAAAGGACCCCATTGGTTTGCAGCTTATTGTGCTGTGAGGGCTTGTGTGCATCAGTGATGCCGACAGCTATGGCAGCTTAACTACTGACAGGGTCTCCCAAGATGGACAGGACTCAGCTGAGGTGCCAGACTAAGACAAACCATCCATTTGGGCAGCAACAGAATAGGACGGTGTTGGAGACAGAGGATCACATTTCTGAGACAACGGCAACACCACTAGAATTACCTGTGTGGAAGAATGGCCTAGCAAATCTACTTCTGTATCTTGCCATAAAAACCCAATGGACAATCACAAAACAAGTTCAGTATAGTGCTGGAAAATGAGACCCCCGTGCCAGAAGACTCTCAACTGGCTACTGGTTGTGAGCTGAAGACTTCTCAGAGTAAAGCCAACATTTATGATGTGGTTGGATCAAAGCCTTCAAGACGTCCGATTGCTGATGTAGCTGCACATGAAATGAGACTCAGAAGTTGCAAAGATGTCTTACATATTGGGGCATGGAATGTACAAAGCATGAACCAAGGGAAGTTGGAGGTGGTCAAGAATGAAATGGAATGTGTACAACTCGATCTGTTGGGTGTCAGCGAACTGAAATGGACTGTCATTGGGCACTTTGCATTTGATGATCACATGGTCTACTAAGCTGGAAATGAAAGACAAAGAAAAAATTAAGAAGAAACTTGCAAGAACTGTAATGAAATACAATACCATAAGTAAACGCTTAATTGCTATTCATTTACAAGGAATGCACATCAACACAACTATAATTCAGGCATATGCCCCAACAACAGTTGCAGAAGAGGAAGAGGTTGACGAGTTCTATGAACAAGTACAAGCTGGAATTGACAAAACATGCAAACAGGATATATTGATAGTCATAGGTGACTGGAACGCAAATGTTGGCAACAAAGAAGGCGGCAAAGTGGTTGGAAAATATGGACTTGGCAACAGAAATGAAGTTGGGGAAAGGCTAATAGAATTCTGAAAGACCAAGGTTCTATTAATCTCAAATACCTTCTTCCAGCAATACATGTGCTGACTGTACACGTGGACTTGACCCAATGGATTGTACAAAAATCAAATTGACTATATCTGTGAAAGACAATGATGGAAAAGCTTGATTACATCAACAAAGACAAAACCTGGAGCTGACTGTGGTACAGATCACCAACTACTAGTATGCAAACTCAAACTAAAGTTGAAAAAGAGCAAACCACTCATGAATGCAGCAAAATATGACCTTGAAAATATACCACTAGAATTTAAAGACTGCCTGCAAAATTGATTTGCTGCTTTAAATACAAATGACAGAGCTCCAGTAAAGTTATAGGGTGACATCAAGAGGACTGTGTTGGAAGAAAGCGAGAAGTCTCTACAAAAGGTGAAAAAGCAAAAACAGCCAAAAAACTCTGAAAATTGCCCAGAAACGCAGAGAAGCTAAAGCCAGAGGAGAAAGAGAGGCAATCATAGAACTGAACAGAGATTTTCAACGTGCAGCAAGACAAGACAAGGAGAAGTACTACAATGATGCATGCAAGCAAATAGAATCAGAAACTATTAGATGAAGAACAAGATCGGCTTTCCTAAAGCTATTAGAGTTCAAGAAAAAATTCCAGCCTCGAATTAAAATGCTACAAGATGCTCAAGGATCCATGTTGAATGATGCTGAGAAGATCAAGGAAAGGTGGAAAGGTTATACAGAGTCATTATACCATAAAGATCAAGTGGACCAACAGCCCTTTCAACCTGTACCTTATGATCAGGAACCATTAGTGATGAAAGAAGAGGTTGAAGTAGCATTGAAAGCCTTATCAAAGAACAAAGCACCAGGCATTGATGGCATTCCCACTAAAGCATTACAGCAATCGGATGAAGCTGTTACCATACCTACAAGGCTCTTCCAGGAAATCTGCAAGACAGGTTCATGGCCAACTGACTGGAAAAGATCTGTGGTTACATAAGAACATAAGATATGCCATACTGGGTCAGACCAAGGTCCATCAAGCCCAGTATTCTGTTTCCAACAGTGGCCAATCTAGGTCATATGTACCTAGCAGTTTCCCCAAGAGACACAAGTTCCACAATGCTTGTACTGGGTCAAGCATTGATATCTTCGGTCACTTCTTAATAATGGTTTATGGACCTTTCCTCCAGGAACTTGTCCAAACCTTTTTTAAACCCAGCTACACTAACAGCCTTTACTACATTCTCCGGTAACAAATTCCAGAGTTTGATTACACGTTGAGTGAAAAAATATTTTCTTTTATTAGTCTTACATAGTTTACCCTGTAGCTTCATTGCATGTCCCCTAGTCTTTCTATATTCTGATAACGTAAACAATCGATCTACGTTTACCCGTTCCACTCCGTTCATTAATTTATAGACTTCTATCATATCTCCCCTCAGCCAAGAAAGATCATTCAGCAGAGACTACAAGATCATTTAGCAGAGACTATAATCATTCCTGGAACGATAACTGCCTAAAGTGCAAGCAGGGTTCAGGAAAGGACGAGGAACGAGAGACATCATCACGGATGTGAGATGGATCCTTGAAAAGACAAAAGAATACCAAAAGGATATCCATATGTGTTTTATTGACTGCAGCAAGGCTTTGACTGTGTAAACCATGAGAAACTTCGGGCCACATTAAGAAGCATGGGTATACCAGAATACCTCATATTTCTCTTGCAAAATCTTTACATCAATCAAGAAGCAACAGTTTGAACAGAACTAGGAGAAACAAAATGGTTTAAAATCAGCAAAGGTATATGACAATGCTGCAAACTTTCCCCTACCTCTTTAATTTATATGCAGAACAAATCAGAGAAGCAGGACTGAATGAAGACAATTGAGGTATGAAGAATGGTGGAAGACTCATCAACAACCTTCGCTATGCTGATGATAACACGTAACTGGCTGAAAGTGAAGATGATCTGAAATATTTGCTTCTCAAGATCAAAGAAAAGCCCTAAAATGGGCCTGCACCTTAATGTTAAGAAGACAAAGATCCTGACAACTGGCAAAAATCAATAAGTTCATCATTGATGGAGAAGAAATTGAAATAGTTGACAACTTTAACCTACTTGGATCAACAATGAATAAAGAAAGGACAATCAGTCAAGAAATCCGACAACGCATTGCTCTTGGCAGAATGGCTATGAAGGACCTAGATAAGATTCTCAAGAGCAGATATGTCTCTCTCCATACAAAGATTCAACTTATCCAAGCCATGGTATTTTCAATAACATCATATGGATGCGAAAGTTGGACAGTGAAAAAGATAGGGAAGAAGAAAATTGATGCCTTTGAATTATGGTGCTGGCGATGAATACTGTGTACATCATGGACTGCCCGAAGAACAAACCAGTCAGTACTAGAGGAGCTCAGACCTAAGCTTTCCTTAGAATCTTAGATGACAAGACTTCGATTTTCATACTTTGGACACATGATGTGAAGAGAGAGATTGTTAGAGAAAGATATAATGCTTGAAAGGTAGAAGGTCAACGCAAAAGAGGAAGGCCGGCAATGAGATGGATTGATACAACAACAGCAGCTATGGGTATCATTCTATCAACAATGAGCTGCTTGACTAAAAACCGAATACAGTTTAGGTCAACTATCCAGAGGGTTGACATGAGTTGACACTGACTCGAAAGCGTTTAACAACAACAACGGGATCCTGCAAGGAATCATTTTACCAAAACAGCTACAAACAAAACAGGAAGGGGCAACTTCAGGGTTCATAGGTTTCATCATCTTCAAATGAAGGGATTTTGCTAGGGAATATCTGGATCATTTGTTATGGAAATTATAGAATCTTTTTCCAGCTGAGATAATCATAAGCTACAACACAGCCTCCAATCAAAAGTAAACTGAACACATTTTTAGAGGAAAAAGATATAGGCATGAATATCCAGCTACACCTAAAGAAAGAGTGCTAATCTGGCATTTTTAAGTCAATTATCATATTTGGGGTTGGGAAAACATTTTACTCACTGTTGCAGAATTGACTACAGATTACTGCTACTTCCACTACTTCTTATCCTTTCCATAGTGCTTCTAAACATACACTGACTGCATACTGATAAGAGTTCTCCACAGAGCTTGCAATCTATTTGAGAGAGATGAACAGGACAAATAAGAAATTAGGGTACTTCATTTATTATGGGAAATATTAATAACATCATGCATAAAAGCTGGAGAATAAGAGGTTAAGATTTTAAAGTAATCTCAAAAAGGTGGGCTTTCAGCCTAAGTTTGAATAGTAGCAGAGAAATACAGTAGAATGATGTACCAACCCAGGAAATCTATTCCAGGTATTTTGCACAGTAAGTGGAAAGGAATAGAATCTGAAGTTGGTGATGGAGAAGAAGGGCACGGATAAGAGTGACTTACCTGATGAGTGGAGTACCTGAGAAGGGGTGCAGGGAGAGGCAAGAGAGGAGAACTAATGAGGAGCTGCAGAATGAGTGTACTTATAGGTCAGAAAGACAGGTTTGAAGTGTATATGGAAATGGATAGGGAGCCTATGAAATGACCTGTGGAAGATAAGCTGTGCAGCAGAATATTGAATATTTTTCAGGAGAGCGAGATGGTTCAATGAGAGACTTCAGAGGAGCAGGTTGCAGTAATCTAAGGGAAGCGATTAGTATGTGGATAAGAGTTTTGGTGGCGTGCTCAGAAGGGAAGGGTTGGATTTTGGTGATGTTACATTGGAAGAAACAGCAAGTTTTATCAGGGTATTGAATATTTGTAGAGAAAGAGAGAGAGGAGACAAAGATGATCCCAAGGTTATGAGCAGAGGGGACCAAGATGATGACAATGTTGTCCACAGAAATACAAAAAAGGGGGAAATGGAAAGCTAGGTATAGGGGAAAAGACAAGAAGCTCTGTCTTGGCCATGTTAAGTTTCAGATGCTGGTGGGACATCCAGACAACAACGTCAGACAAGCAAGATGAGACTTGGGCCTCAGCTCCTGGTGAAATTTCTGTTGTAGAGAGGTAGATATGGGAGTCATGAGTATAAAGATGGTACTGAAAGCCATGGGAGGAGATCAGAACATCAAGGGAACAAGTATAGAGAGAGAAGAGATGAGGTCCAAAGACAGAGCCCTGAGGTGCACCAATGAATAGTGGAACAACAGTGAAAGAGATCCACCAGGGCACATATTAAAAGTCAAGGACACATTCAGGCAGGACAGAATTCCAAAATCTAGGTGATGACAGAGTATCAGGGTAGTGATCAACACTGTCAAACACAGCAGATAATTCAAGAAGGATGAGGATCAAGTAAAGGCATCAAGAAGGATGAGGGCTAGTGTCAAACTAGAGTGGATCGAGAATGGCTTGAGAGCAAGAAAGTCAAGTCAAGAGAGGTGAACAACACATTTTAGTAGCTTGGATGTGAAAAGGAAGGAGAGAGATGGAATGATAGTTGGAAGGACAGGTAAGATCAGGGCGGCAGAAGGCCTTTTTCTTTGGGGGGGGGGGGGGGGAGCCCAAGCTCCGTCCCAAGCACCACCCTATGGGCAGTGACCATTCCTGTTCTGCCCAAGTGGATCGCGGGCAGACAGGAAGGGTCTTTGAAATGATTGTGGCTGGCCGGCAGCAGGCTGCCCATGGGGTTCCCATCCCTCGCAGGCCGAAAAAGAAGAGAAGCCGTGATTGCAGCAAAGATCTTTTCTGTCTGCCCACAGGGATCTCCCTGCGGGCAGGCTGCTGTTTGCCATGCCACAATTTTTGGTGGGGCCAGAACCCATGTGGCCCACCACCCCTTTCCAATGCCTATAGGTAAAGCCTAGTGAAGGTTTGTGAGGAGTGGTGTAATCAGGGGCAGTAGAACTCCTCTTTGGTTGGTGGGGCCAAGCTCCACCCCCAAGTTCACACTGCTGATTTTAATGTCATTCATTCTTCTATACATTCTTCATAACCCAAAATGCTAGCTACAAAATTAAGTTACCAAAAAAATGGGTTTGCTCTGCTTCATTTTTAGTTCTCCTCTGAAAGAAACCCTTATGGTCTGGTCCTGCCAGTCTCTGACATTTTCCTCAGCATCATGTGCAGAGCTGACAAAAGAATATATTCTGCTCTCTAAAAATGAGCAGCTAGTCTTTTAACAAATTTTTGTGGGATTTGACTGGCTGAATTTGTTATAATTCCAGTTTACACTGACACAAACTCCTCACTCAGAAGCGAGATTGATAGTTGTGGTCCAGGTCAGTGGACTGTGGACAAAGTGGTTTACAGCAAGCATAGAAAAAACCTGGTAAACCTGGTAAAAAGACTACCAGCGCCAAAGTGTTTTTTTTTTACAATTTGCCCTATGTACAAAAACCAATAGCAAAAAGGGGCACTTCACTAGCTCTGGTCTCACTGTCTGCCTCCTTCTGGGTCCCACAGAATGGATTCCCTAGTCTCTTGCTTACGCTGTCTGAGAGAGGAGTTTCCATTTCCTATTCATGCGCTCTCCCTTTCTGTAGCCCAGGGAAATGATCCCTGGCTCCCTTTCACTGCCTCTGACCTCCTGGGCTCTGGATCCCCAGCTTTGGGCTCATACCATCTCTGCTTCCAGGATCCAAGGGGAGGAGACAGGTCTTCTGCTGACCACATCACAGAGAGCCTTACACATACTACTTCATTTCCATTCCAGCTTCTAATGTAAAAACTCTCTACAATCTTTCCACAGGTCACTTTTTTCTTCAAAATCTATTTTGTTGGCAAAATTTTGCTTTTTAGTCATTCAAAAAAGACTTCCATCATGCATAGGGAATAAAGAAATACCCTCAGTTCCTACACAAAGAGGAGGACCTCACTTTTAGTGAGTAGACATTATGTTCTTTCATGTAAATAACACTCTTGCCCATGTGAATACTTGTGCCCAGTAATTACCTGATTTTTCTTCCGTTCTGATGGACTATCTGCCGAGGGGGCAGGCAGGGTTCAGAGCACAAACCATAGGGAGGCAGGCCAGCCCATCCAGAGCGGCAGCAGTGGCAAAGTATCTGTCCTGCAGCCTGCCGCGATCTCCTCACAGTGGGCGGCAGGCCGGCATAGGGCAGCAGCGGCAACTGATTGCTTCCTGTCGACATTCTCCTCATGGAGGGTAGGAAGCAATATTGAACCTGAGGCAAGACCAGCAGGGTCTCGGAAGTGCTCGAGTCTCTGAAAGAGCCTATGCTTAGTATGTACCTTCTTGTCGCCACCTCTTCCGATGTTAGTAGCAAGAAGATAAATCCTAAACACAGCTTTTTCAGAGACTTGAGAGTTTCCAAGGCTATGCCGGTCTGGTTCTCTTCTGATGCATACTTTTCGCGTCAGAGGGAGGCGAGACCTGCAAGACTTTGAAAGTGCGCAAGTCTCTGAAAGATCCCATGCTTAGGATTGAGTTTCTTTCCCCCAGTTGGGAGAGGCGGTGGTGGTAGCTAAGGGAAAAGGGAGGCATAAAGGATAAAGTGGGCCATTGGGGTTGGGGCAGGGAGATGCTAGACTTGGGGGCAGACGTAAGAGGGATGCTGGTCATAGGTGATGGAGGGAGTCATAGGGAGATGGGAGAATGCTGACTAACATGGGTGGGGGCAGAGGGAAATGGGGAGAGGATGCTGACTGACATAGGAGGGGACCATAGGGAGATAGGGATGATGGCCATGGGAGGAAGCCATAGGCAGATGTGGGTAGGATGCTGAACATGGAAGGGGGCCATATGGAGATGGGGGATGTTGGACATGGAAGGGGGTTATAGGAAGACAGAGGGGGATGCTGAATGTGGTAGGAATAAAGGAAGAGAGTGAGGAGATGATGGACATGGGGGTGAGATAAGGGAGAGGGAGAGAAGAGATTATGTACTGGATGGGGGGATGAGTCAGGAAAGAGAGGGAAGCACTGAATGGGGAGGAAAGAAGGAGAAAGATGAATTTGTTACTAGAGGATGTACTAAAAGCTGTTAGTGTAGCTGGGTTTAAAGATGGAGAAAAACAAAATCAGACGAAAACAAATCCCAATACATGAACTTACTCAACGAATACAAGAATGCAATCAACAAATCAAAAAGAGATTACCATTCTAAAGTAATAAACTCAGCCTTCAACCGCCCTAGAGAGCTATTCGCGATTGTAAAAACATTAACAAAGGGGGGGGGGCGTGACGAATTGCGTCAGGACGCTCTGAATCTTGGAGCTGCAGCACCTGGGTGAATTGGAGCCGTGTTGCTGTTTCCTACCTTACTGTAATGGGGAGGAGGAAGCGTAAGCAGGTGGTTGATCCTCCCGGGGTGAACGCACCGCGCCCTTCGGCCCGGCGAACCTTGGCTGACTGCGGCTTTAGTTCTGGAGTGGCAGCTGTATCTTCGGCAGCGCCGGCTGATGGAGAGTCTGCGCTGAGTGTATCGGGGGTCTGGCTTTCGCCTGAATTGCGAACCCCTCCGCCGCGACCCGGAAATGTTGCTCAGACAGTGGTTGGATCCCTCGACGGCAGGCCGATGAGTACGCCGAAGGAGGGGTCTTCGGGAGGAGCTCTGCCTGATGGGTCCCCCCTGGAAGCGCCGCTTTTGCGGTTGAAAATACCTGAGGCTGGAACAGCAGTAAGTGGAGAGAGTGCTGTGGAGGCTATTCGAGGAGGAGACCTTCTGGGGAAAATGTTGTTGGTTAAACTGGTGGTTATAACTATGGAAACACTGTGGGACGGTTTAGCTTCACTCAACTCGTCTCTAAAGATTATGCTTGGTGCTGTGAATGAAGACGTCTCTGTGGTTAAGGCTACTTGTGGAACTTTGACCAGTGCTGTGATGGGCCAGGACGAGAGACTTCTCAAGCTGGAGCAGGAAGTCGGGCATTTGCAGGGTATAGTGAATGCCCAGGCTTTGGACAGGATTGTGTCAGCCAGAAAAGTGGAATATTTGGAAAACCAGGTTAGACGTTGTAACCTTCGTTTTCTAAATTTTCCACGGTCTCCCTTGCTGTCTCCTTTGGAGATGGTAAGAAGGTATTTTGGTGAGGTTCTTAAACTTCCCCATGACCAGTTTCCACCTCTGGTTCGGGCACAGTATTTGCCCTCGGGGTTAAGGGAAGTTGATCCCTGCTCTCCTATTGCTCTGGCTGGAAAGGGGGACCTAACAGGGTTTTTAGAGTCCTCCTTAGATGTTATCACTGATAAGTCTACCTTACTGGTCACTATGGCGCTAGAGTCAGATAAGTTCTTTATTCTTCGATTGTATTTTAAGAATATCAATGTAGACTTTTTGGGCTCGAAAGTACGAGTTTTTCCTGATGTTGCACGTAGTACGCAGTTGAGAAGGAAAAGCCTTTTGGCTCTGCGCCCCAGGGTTTTAGCCCTTGGGGCGACTTTTCAACTTAAATTTCCCGCCAAATGTTGTGTGATGTATAAGCAGAAAGGTTATGTCTTTTTTGAATCCAGGCAGCTTCTTGATTTCTTAATAGCTAGGGAGGAAGTTGTTGAAGTACTTAAACTGACCCATACGGCCGATATGTAAGTCTGTACCTGTTCGCTTGATGTATTGTTTTAGGTTGGTATTGGTAAAAATTTACCTTTGCCTGAGGTTATGTTTCCTAATACGCCCCCCTTAGCATATTTTTCTTTTTGGATTGAGGTCTAAATGATATGGCTGGGATGTTATTTTTGGATTTTGTCATGTTTGCTTTTTGTTGTTATACATCTTCATCCATTGTTTTCTTTTCATTCAAGTTTATTGTTACCTGGATGTAATATTATATACTGCTATAAATAAAAAATTTAAAAAAAAAATTAAAAAAAAAAAAAAACATTAACAAAAACAAAAAACTCTGAGCCTAGACAACCAGCAATAAGTGTACAAACTCTAGCAACACATTTTGCAGAGAAATTAAAGAGCAAACCCAGTACCCTGACAGCAATACTACCTTCAAGCACAAAAATCATTAACAAATGGACACCTTTTCACATGGTAGATCAAAAACACCTCCTCAAGATCATAACAATGATCAATACCACAACCTCCCCACTCGACCCATGCCCTGTGTCATGGATTAAGTGTGCAAAGGATGAACTGGCTGAAAACGTACAACACATAGTGAACCAATCCCTTCCTCAAGGCATCATGCCTGATGCCTTAAAACTCACAACGCTCCGCCCAATAATAAAAAATAGTAAGCTCAACTCAAAAGACCCGAACTCATACAGACCCATAGCAAGCATTCCATTTATTGCTAAAATAATAGAAAAAACAATCCAACTACAATTACAAGAACACATTGATGAGCACAAGCCTCTTGACTCACACCAGTTTGGATTCCGCCCCTTCCATGGAGTAGAAACTCTCTTAACCACAATGATGGACTTCCTCATCAGAGGTACAGATGACTACAGCCAAGGCTTCCTACTCCTCTTTATAGACATCTCTGCCGCCTTCGACAACATCAACCACCATACACTGATCTATAGGCTAGAAAAACGTAGGAATAGGTGGGACTGTCCTCAAATGGTTCAAGTCTTACATCACACACAGACTAATACGCGTCCAAATAGACCAAGAAGCATCAGAAACATTCCCCCAAGGACAGGGAATACCCCAAGGATCAGCTCTCTCCGCCCTCCTTTTCAACTTGTACCTTCAGCCTATTACAAACATATTTAAAAAACACAGGATTAACCATTTATCTACGCTGACGACATCATGCTCGCCATCCCCATAATCACTAAAAACCCTACATATGACACCTTATCTGAATGCATGGCTGAGGCTACCTCTTGGATGGAAACCAACTACCTCAGCATAAACCTTAAAAAAACGGAAGCAATGTTCGTAACAAGGACACCTATGACTGAGGACACTTACCCAACAACAATCACAATCAACAAAACAACCATACCTGTTAAAAAAGAGGTCAAATACCTAGGTGTAATAATAGACTACACTCTCACCATGTTACCGCACATAAAACAGACAGTAAAACCATATTCTACAAACTCAAACTATACAACACCTAAGGCCTCTCCTTGAAACACATGACTTTAGATCTGTAGTCAGTACACTCATCACACCCCACTTCGACTATTGCAATAGTCTCCTAATTGGCCTTCCACAAAAAAACACCTACCTGCTACAAAGAGCCCAGAACATCTGCGCAAAAGTAATTGCTAAAGCTCGCCTAACAGACCACGTAACCCCAATACTGCTAGAATTACACTGGCTCCCTATAAATAGCCGAATCAGATATAAAATAATCCTAACAACCTTCAAACTCATAAACGGCATCGCTCCCTCACATCTGTCCACACTGCTGCACGCTCCAACTGAAACGAGAACTCACAGACAAAACGCAGCCCACTCCCTTAACACACCAGAAGCCTTCAGGAAGTCTAAGAAAACTACAAGCTCCAGAGCATTCTCGTTCGCTGCCCCTACGCTCTGGAACGATCTCCCAATAGACCTTCGCATCATAAAAGACCTCTCTCAATTCAGGAAAGAACTAAAAACGTACCTATTTTTCCGAACACTTTGAAATCCCCTACCCCCCAAGTCCAGCTCCACAGCAACCACAGTCACACAAACACAAAACCCCTGAAATTACAATTAACTAACTCCTGACAGTCCTCCGCCACACACACTCCTGACTTACGACAAAAAAAGGAAATTAATTCCAATACCTACACATGCCCAATAACTATCCAACTCTGTATCACACTATACATAGCCTCTGTAAATAGCCAATGTAAATAGTTTGACAGTTGTTTGTATTATTACCTGTACATAGTTGAATTCTACTGTTCAATGTAAATGTATACAGAAGTGTACAAGTTTGTTAAACTGTTCCATGTAAACCGCCCTTGATCTCTGGAAGGGGCGGTATAAAAGTAGATAAAATAAATAAATAAATAAATAAATAAAAATGGTTTGGACAAGTTCCTGGAGGAAAGGTCCATAAACCATCATTAAAGTGGACCCAAGAAATCCACTGCTTGCCCCAATACAAGCATTGTGGAACCCAGGGGTGGTTCTATCATTAGGCTGAGTGAGGCGGTGGCCTCATGCGGCAAAGTTTTGGGGACGGCAAAAATTGCCTCCCAAAAAGACCGCCTCACTCGGCCTTCAAAATAAAATTAATAAAAACCTCCGGGGTAAGAAGCATCTGCCGCTGCATCGGCGGCGGCAGAATGAGAAGCCCGTGGCCACTCCCCCCCCCCCCTCGGAGATCCTGCAGTGCCCGTTTCCCCTCCGCCCTGGCTCAGTTTTGCAGAACCGCGGCAAAGGGAGAGTGTTTCCCTTTCGCGCGGCTCTGTTAAAGCTGAGCCCGCAGAGCTGATGGGAAACTGTTTCCCATCAGTGCCGCGGGCTCAGCTTTAACAGAGCCACGCGAAAGGGAAACACTCTCCCTTCACCGCGGCTCTGCAAAACTGAGCCGGGGCAGAGGGTAAACCGGCACTGCAGGCTCTCCAGAGGGGGCGGACGGCCGCCCGCGGGCTCCTCATTCTGTCGCCGCTGCTGATGGAGTGGCAGTGGCAGCTGCTTCTTACCCTGGAGGATTTTATTAGTTTTTCAATTTCCCTGGGGGGAGGGGGGGGCTAGAACTGGAACTGGGCTGATGGGTGGGGTTTAGAACTGGAAATGGGCTGATGGGGGGTTAGGACTGGAAATGGACATGGGGGGTTAGGACTGGAAATAGGCTGTTGGGGGGGTTAGCACTGGAAATGGACTGATGGGGGAGTTAGAACTGTAAATGGGATGATGGGGGGTTAGGACAGGAAATGGGACTGATTGGGAGGGAGGCTAGGACTTTTAATGGGCTCTTGGGGGAGGGCTAGGCCTGGTAATGGGCTCTCAGGGGAGGGCTAGGACTGGAAATGGGCTGATGGGGGGGTTAGGCCTGGTAATGGGCTATGGGAGGGGGGTAGAACTGGAAATGGGCTGATGTGGGGGGTTATGACTGAAAATGGATTGATGGGGGTTTAGAACCAGAAATGGACTGATCGGGGGGGGGGGGGGCTAGGACTGGTAATGGGCTGATGGGGGGTTAGGATTGGAAATGGGCTGATCAGGAGGGGAGCTAGGACTGGTAATGGGCTATCAGGGGATGGCTAGGGCTGTAAATGGACTGATGGGGGTTTAGAACATGAAATGGGCTGATGGGGGGCTAGGACTGGTAATGGGCTATCGGGGGGGGGGGTTAGGACTGGAAATGGGCTGATCGGGAGGGGGCTAGGACTGGTAATGGGCTATCAGGGGAGGGCTAGGACTGGAAATGGACTGATGGGGGTTTAGAACTGGAAATGGGCTGATGGGGGGGTAGGACTGGTAATGGGCTATGGGGGGACTAGGACAGGAAATGGGCTGATTGGGTGCTAGGGCTGAAATGGACTTATTGCAGGGTTATGACTGGTAATGGGCAGATGGGGGTTAGCACTGGAAATGTGTTAGGACTGTTAATGGGCTGATTGGAGGGCTAGGACTGGAGTGGGTTGATAAAGGGGACAGGACTAGAAATGGGCTGGGACAGGAAATGGGCTAATAGGGGAGGGGAGGAGAGTGCTGCTGGCCCTGGAAGAAAACTACGGGCTAGGGTACATATGGGCTGATGCAGCGGGATGGTAGAATAGGACTTGAAAGGAGCAGATACTGAGAGGGTCTGCCAGGGGAAGGAGGAGGCAGGAAGGGAGATGACACGGTGGAAGGAGGGGGCTGGAAAGGAGCTGACACCTGGGATGTACTAAAGGGGGACTTGAAGGGAGCTGACACTTGGGGATGGGAGTGGTAGATGGCTGGGTAATGGGGAGGAGGCTGGAAGGGAGCTGACATGCGAATGGCGCTGGAAGGGAGCTGACATGCGAATGGCACTGGAAGGGAGATGGACAAAGGGTAGGGCGGCTGGAAGGGAGCTGACTGGGGTGTGACACTGAGAGTGGACCTGAGCTGATACATGGGATGGTATTTGGACTAGAAGGGGCTGGACAGTGGGAAAGGAGGGGGACTGGAAGGGAATGGATACAAGTGGCAGTCGTGGGAATGCAGGGCAGTTGACATTGGAAGGTACTGGGAGGGGAGGACTGGAAAGGGGGAGCCTTCCGGTCTCTGTTATGAAACCCCTGCTGCTGCTGCTGCATCCTGCCCCCTCTAGCATAACTTCCTTTTGGGGGCGGGATGCAACAGCAGGGGTTCCATAACAGAGGCCAGAAGGCTCCGCACTGATTTTGTTTTTCTTTTAAATTATTAGCGCTATTGCAACCACAGCTCTGTAAGATGAAGAAGCCGTGGCTGGATCAGAGGAGAGGGTGAGGCTGTGAGGGGTGGGAGGGGGAAGGTTAAGGAGAGAAAGATGAAAAGCCAGTTTTCTGCTCTGGCCACTCTCAGTCCCACAGCCGTAGCCAAAAACCAGGTTTTCAATGGCTGGTTTTAGCTGTCTGCCGGCAGTCCTGTCTTGGTGTGTAATCAACTGTAGTTGGCAGTGCAATCTGAAATGTAAAATATTTTGTTAGTTCAGATTAAAGGAAATCTCAGATTTTAAGGGAACATGTCAGTTTCATTTTGCTGAGTAGCCCGATAGCTTCACTGCTGCTGATTTCTGGGCTTTGCCGCTAATCCGGTCCAATCCAGCCCGAGCACTACGATCTTGAATTCCTGGTTATCAGGATTAGTTTCTCTTATTTTATATCTTCCCTCCTCACCAATAAGCTGGTCATAGCACTGACCAAATAAACATGGTATTCAGATATTTATAATAGCTTGCTTTTTTATGGGTCTATGGGTTGTTTTAAGCTCATTTTGATTCATAATTATTATTATGTTTTATTGTAGTGTCCGTTTTAATATATTGTGTATGTATGTTTGAAAGCCATCTAGGATTTTAGATAGGTGACATATAAATTTTAAAATAAATTGTATTTATGCAAATGAGACCTAATGGGTATGTAAGTATTTATGCAAATGAGGCCCTGCAATGAGTCTTCGCACATGGCCCCGCATCACTCTTAGGCTGCCCCTGTTTCAGAGCAGGGGGGAAATGTGTTTGTTTCTCTGTTGGTTTGCCTACTTGGAAGTGATATTTTTGCTGTCGTGAGATGGATGTGAGGGCAGCCTGTTGCTCAAACCTGGAATTAAGGTGTCTCTTCCTCTCCTTCCCATCCCCTACATACACACTCTGGATAAGTGTCCCAGATTTGATTGCAAAAAAAATCTGGTAACCTTATTTAATATCTCCCCATTGAACTAAAGGTCTCCAGATCCAGCTGTGCTCCATTTCTAAACTATGCAACTAATTTCAGTATCCCTGGCTGGACTCCGGAATAACAAAAGCAAATGATCTTTTAATAGGCACAAGGAGGACATTCTTCAGAGGTGTGTCCATATGAAAATAGCCTTCCCCAAGTGCCTGACAGCACATGTACTTCTAACCTCTGGCAAAAAGGGTCAAGAGGAGGGGCACAGGGGAGGCCGAGGATTTCAGTTTGCAACTCCTTCTATTCCTTTGAATACACAGTTCCTGCCGGCCTTCAGTCTTCAAAGGGAAACTTTGCAGAGTGTTTCCTGTTAAAATATTGGACTGCAGAAGCTGCAAGCAAACTATGGACTTTAAAATGCAGCCCCCCCTCCCCCACATGACGAGTGCTTCTAAGGGCAAAAGCCTTATTTTTATAGTTTATTCACTTAATATATCACAAACGAAGAATAATAAATATCTAAGCGGTTCACAATGCAAATGAGGGGTAAACAACAAAACACAGATTTGCAGGGAGACAAGTTGAATTCTGACTAGCCAGGGCCTCCCTGGTTCAGATCTATTAGGAATTGATTCGCAGTCCCTAGGTGCAACCTTATGTTGCTTGTTAGAGATTTCATATCTAGGCCTGTAAACCACCTTGAGCTACTACCAAGAGAGGCAAGTGTAATACAAGAAAGACCACATATATGGAGGGGCATGCTTAGAAAAGGGAGTGCCATTAGCATGCATTTCACTTGCAGATCTAGCGTGGAGGCCCATGCTAATGCTTCGGGGCATGCTCCCCCTTCCCCCTGCCATTAGCATGGGTGCACGTAGTGTTGCGGCGAAAGAGTCAGGAAAGGTCACCCGGAGTCTCGTCGCAATACAAGCCAAAGTTTATTTGTGCTAGCACAGACCCAGCAGAATCATTTCCAAAAACTCTGAGCCCCGAGTCAGGGGCTGTACAATCCTTATATACTCAGTTCATACCATCAGTTCATACCTATGTTCAGGTTTTTCTGACTGGTGCTCCCTTGGGTGCCTGCTAGGGTTGCCAACTGGCCGGTTTTCAGCCGGCCTGGCCGGTTTTTCCATGGCCAGGCTGGCTGCCGACGCAGAGTTAAAACCGGCCCTTGAAAAGCCGTTTTTTTTGCTCTGGCCGCAAGATCAGGAGCGGCCAGAGCAAAAAAACCAGCTTTTCTCCCAACCCGTAAAAAAAAACCACCTTCCCTGGGGCGGCCCACACACCGGAGGGCTTCAGAGGGAGCCGGGGAAGCCCGCGCGAGGCCCCGGCTCCCTCTGTACAGCCGCCAGTGTGAAGAGCCTTTTCCTTCACGCTGGCGGCTGTTCCTGTGAAGCCGCGATTGATGGAAAAGGTTAAAGGCAATGCCCTTTAACCTTTCCCAGCATTCGCAGCTTCACAGGAACAGCCGCCAGCGTGAAGGAAAAGGCTCTTCACGCTGGCGGCTGTACAGAGGAAGCCGGGGCCTCGCGCGGACTTCCCCGGCTCCCTCTAAAGCCTCAGACAGCCGCGGTTTGGGGGGGGGGGGACCTGGACTGGAAAAGGGCGGGGGGGGGGGGGACCGGGCCGGGAAATGGGGGGGGTTGGGGGGGGACCTGGCCCGGAAAAGGGCTAGGGGGGGGGGGGGGGACTTGGACTGGAAAGAAATGGGCTGTGATGAGGGGGACCTGGACTGTAAAAGGACTATGGGGGGGAGGGGACATGGACTACAAAAGGGTTTTGATGGGGAGGGGGACCTGGACTGGAAAAGGGCTAGGGGCGGGGGGGACATGGACTGGAAATGGGTTGTGATGGGGACCTGGACTGGAAAAGGGCTAGGGGGGGGGGGAACTTGGACTGGAAATGGGCTATGGTGGAGGGAGGGGGAACTTGGACTGGAAATAGGCTGTGATTACGGGGACTTGGACTGGAAATGGGTTGTGAAGGGGGGGGGACCTGGACTGGAAAAGGGCTATGGGGGGCATTGGACTGGAAAGAAATGGGCTGTGATGGGGAGGGGGACCTGGACTGTAAAAGGGCTATGTGGGGGGGGGGACGGGACATGGACTGGAAATGGGTTTTGATGGGGAGGGAACCTGGACTGGAAAAGGGCTATGGGGGGGGGGGGGGGACATGGACTGGAAATGGGTTGTGATGGGGAGGGGAACCTGGACTGGAAATGGGCTATGGTGGAGGGAGGGGGAACTTGGACTGGAAATCGGCTGTGATTAGGGGGGCTAGGACTGCAAATGGACTGTGATGGTGGGGGGGGGGGTAGGACTGCAAATGGGCTGTGATGGTGCGGGGGGACTCGGACTGCAAATGGGATGTGATGGTGGGGGGGCCTAGGACTGGAAATAGGCTGTGATGGGGTACTTGGACTGGAAATGGGCTGTGATTGTGGGGGGGGGGGCTAGGACTGGAAATGGTCTGTGATGTGAGGGCTAGCACTGGAAATGGGCTGATGAAGAGCTGGAATAGGACTGGAAATGGGCTGATGTGGGGCATGGGAGAATGGGACTAGAAGGGAGTGGATGCTGGGTGGGTCTAGAACTATAAGGGAACTGATTTTGGGGGAGGACTAGAATAGATGGGGAATGAGAATGGAGAGGGGAAAAATATTTTGTGTGGAAGAAAAGTCTATGATGGGCTGGGTATTGGGAGAGTAAGAGGGGATTGAGAATGGAAGGGTGAAATTTAAATGGATGATAAAGGAATAAGGAAAGAATTGGGGGAAAGAGCAAAAGGGAAACAATCAGTATGTTAAAGCAGAAATAGAGAGAGAATGGAAAACATCTAAAAGAGAAGAAAGGACAAATGGATAGCTCGCAGAAGACACAAAGAAACCAGAAGAAAGTGACTGGAGCAATTGCAACTGAAAAATAAAACGCCCAAACAGAAGGCAGAAAAATACTTTTTATTTCGAATTTATTAGCTGGAATATGTCTGGTCTGGGAAGTGTGTATTGATAACATCTTTGCGTTTTTGTTTAGTGCAAGAGGAAATTACTTTATAGTTTTATTTCTCCAGTGTTGTACATTTCATGTTTGGATTTTGGGGTTCCCAGTTTAATTATTATCTGACCAAGGAAGTTAGCCTACACATATCCTTGGTAATTTTTGTGGGTGGGGATGGGGGCGGGGCTGGGGCGGGGCAGGGGTGGGACTAGGGGCGGAGAATGGGTGGAGCATGGCGAGCCACAGGTGTCGGGTTTTTCTCGGTGAAAAAGTTGGTAACCCTAGTGCCTGCCCAATCATATACTCTTAGGTAAGGGGCTATCCCTTCCCCCTACAGCACCAGAATCGAAACCAGAAACCTAACAAAGAGAACAAAGAAGAGAAAGGGTGAGGGGCAGCCCCTCCTGTGGGCTACAGAGGCACAAATGGCCTTGGATTACAGCACAGCCCTTCTCTGGCCATTTGTCTCTGCAATTTGTTGCATGGGCATATTTACTAGCCAGGGGCTGAATTCCTTTCATCCTGAGGTGACTGCCACATCCCCCCCCCCTTTGATTCTTCCACCAGCGGAAGCGGGTGGAATCAAATCATCTTAGATAGGACAGGCCCCCCCCCTCCTATGGATGATAATTCCACATGGCCATGACATGGGCAGCCGTCTTCCGTTCTACTGCCGCGTCCACGACTGAGTGGAAAGTATGGATGCAAATTGGTAGGAGGCAGGGTAAAAGCATACACCCTACAAAAAAACAATAGTACCAGGAATACAAGTGTTTTCAGACCCCCCATTCCAGAGAATACAGACCCAAACCATCCATCCAGGCTAATCCCGTTCCAAGTCTGGACAGGTACATGCGCTATCTTCCGCATCCGGTCAGCGATCTCCTCAATTACCTGGCCATGATCATCAATCTGTAGACAGCAATTTGTCAAATTAAATTTTCCACATACTCCTCCTCCGTGGCCAACGGGTAATCCAAGGCCAGGCGATTCTGGTAGACTGCTGCCCGCATTTGGGTGTTCTGTTTTGCTAAAAGGGTTAGTGCTTTGCTGGTTTCATTAGTAATAATCTCTACAACAGCTTGCAAGCGGATAATATGATTCAGCATATAAATGGGAGTGCGGTAGCCATAGGTTCCATCCTCGGCCCATGTGGCAGGGCCATAATACTGTATGATACGTTCAGGTGGCCATTCATTCTCCTTCCAGTTAGCTATGCGTAGGAGGTCGGTGCTCCGGGGGGAGCGCCTATTGCGGGCCTTGTAAACAGGGATACCCAATGTTTCTCCCTGAGGGATAGGAATGCGGAAGGAGGAGGGCCGGATCGTGCCGAGTACACATGCCCCAGCCCAGGTTCTGGGCAGCCGGGTGTATGCCCAGGGCCCGCAAATCCAGCAGAGGCCCAGAGGGGCCTCCCATGTGCTGGTAGCTTCCAGGTTGGCCCAGACGCCAGCCAGGTGAGAAAAATTCGCAAATGGATTCTGTGGTGCGGATAAGTTAGTACCCGACCACCAGGTGGTTCGTTTTGTGGTGATGTTATAGGACTGCTGCCCTAGGCAGGCCAGCTCTCCCACCTGGGTAGTAAATGAGATCCTGCTCAGGCAATACAGGTATGACCTACAATGGAGGTCTTCAATACCCACTCACTAGTCGTACGGTTTAGTGTTGACTGATTGTAGGGGGTTGAGTAGTTCAACTTCTGGGCTTCACATAGCCACTGGTCACCCATGTTTGTCCCATCACAGAAGAAACAATTGAAACAAGTAAAGACTTAAGTGTCAGCCGTATGGGATGACTTAGAAACTTCTACCACAGTTTCCTCCCTAGCTATTAAGAACTTGCTAGTTGTGTTTTGTTTTGTTATATTGGTCATGTCATAATCCATTGTTCTTTCTATTCATTCATGTTATTTACCTGGATGTAGCAATTTATATAAGTTATAAATAAAAAAAATCAAAAAAAAAATCCAGAAGAAACAATTGGATACATTAAGACTTGAGGCCACTATCTCGGCCAATTCGATGAAAAGGTTCCACGTGGCGGTGGGCACCTCTATTTAGGTCCTTAGTTCCTCATAGAAGGAGTGGAAGACTACGGCGGCCTGAGAGGTGTGGGACTTCATGACTAGACGGATATGTATAAGGGTGCCAGGGTCGGTACCCTGACCTTCTATCTGGAGGCCAAAGGTGGATCTGGTGGCCCAAGCACTGGGGTTCATAAGGGTCAGATTGAGGGGGTTACAGGTACCTGTCTGACAGTCAGACATGGCAGGTAACCTGGTCAGAACTGCCTTGCGGGAATCCCGGGTGTGCCCTGTTGGTGCTTTGGGCCAGGATGCATAATAAACACAGCTCCAGGTGGGACAAAAATTATGATCACGGGCTCCCAGTCCCATACAAGACGGGGCCCTCTGTGCTACGGCTGGACACATATATTTGTCATTTTGTGTGTATGTGCGCTCCCAACTAACAGAGCTGCACCCTGCCCTGGGCCACTTGTTGGCATTTATGGCAGCGCAGGCATCAAAGAAAAGGGAGGTCGGGATAGTAGGGGAGGATATCTTAGTGGAGTTCAGAAGACGGCCATCAGTTGAGAGCGAACGAACTTCGATAACCTGATAGGTGGGGCTAGACCGGGGGTCATAACATGTTGCGTTTTTCCCTGGTACATTGCAAATGGTTAGTCTGTGCCGTTGTGATGGCACCGGGTAGTATTTCGGGAGTTACAGGCGTAATGGGAATGGTACACAAGGGTCTGGGTAACTTTCTGGCCAATTTTAGTTACATTTAAACAAGGGGCCCAGGAAGGCGGGACTGCAATGGAGGAACCCAGGGCTACTGCAAGAACAATAAACACACATATGTTGAACATTTTCAGCTACCGTGATCTGAACTGCCATTAAGGTTTAAAATAGTAAGTCCTTCTCCTTCTTTCCACAGCTTCTGCCGTATGTTGACCTGTCAGCTTCCGGTAGTGACAAGAGTAGGGCTGGAGGTTCCAATGGGGTCGATCCGGTGTCGGCACAAGGTGAGACGTAAAGGAAACCCAGGATGTTCTTCAGAGGTCCAAGGGTCGGTTTCCTCGTCTGCTGCTGGTTTCAGTCTACTGTGATGTATCCATGGAGGGAGTTCTGCCACCTTTACTGCGGTGGGTGTTGAGAGCAGGACAATGTAGGGCACCCTCCACTGGGGGGGGCAAGAGGGTCCTTTTTCCACTCCTTAACCCACACCCGGGTACCAGGCAGGAATGGGTGCAGGGGTTCGGTTAGCGAGACAGGCAAGCGGTCCTCAACCCAAGTGTGGAGACTATGCAAAATAGAACTTAAAGCTAACAGTTCCTGCCCAGTAATTTCCGACCCAATCTGGCCCATGTCCCCCTTTATACCCTGGACAATGGGGGTGGCCTCCCATACAAGATTTCAAATGGGGATACCCCTAGTGCTTTGGTTGGGGAGGAGCATATCCTGAGGAGTGCTATGGGTAGAACTTGGAGCCACTTCAGACGAGATTCCTGGCAGAGCTTTGAGAGATGGGTTTTCAATGTACGGTTCATGCGCTCCACCTTTCCTGAACTTTGGGGGCGGTAGGCTACATGCAACTTCCAGTTAATCTGTAGGGCATGGGCCGGCTGCTGGGTAACCTGAGACACAAAAGATGGGCCATTGTCTGAGCCCATGACAAGTGGCATACCAAACCGGGGAATAATTTCATGAAGGAGGGCCTTGGTGACTTCCCTTGCTTTTTCAGTTCTAGTGGGAAATGCCTCCACCCACCCTGAAAAGGTACAGGCCAGAACTAACAAATAACGGTAGCCGTTTGCCCGAGGCATCTCAGTGAAGTCTACTTGAATATTTTCCATTGGAGCTGTACCTACAGACTGAATTCCTGGAGGGGACAGGGGACCCTGTCACGGATTGTTCTTTGCACAGGTCACGCACCGCTGGGTTACTGAAGTGGCCAAGGGCCCAAGCATGGAGATGTAAAAATGGGGCCTCAAAGCCTTTTCCATGGCGGTTTTTCCAAAATGGGTAGCCTGATGGAACGTTTTAACAAAAGCGGGGCCCAGGGATTCGGGGATAACAGTGGGGCCAGGCGGGGGATTGCTCCCATACGGTGGTAGGATTATCCAGCCTTGGTCATTCAGAACTCCCCTTTCCTTACACCACCTTTCTTCAGGCTCTCCATAAGGGCCTGGCAAAAACGGGCCAGTGAGGCTGCGCCAATTGCATCATTTGGGTCCCAGTGAAGGTCTTCACCAGGGAAATCCTGGACTGCGGCATGTTGCACATTGAGGGTCCTGGCAGGAGGATTGCCTTCCAACCATTTAATGGAAGCCGCCACTATTCGGGAACGCTCTTCAGTGTTAAAAAGGGTAGACAAGAGTTGTCGGCAGTCCGACCAAGTTGGCTGGTGAGTGCATGATAGTGGTCATAAGGTCAGTGAGGTCCTGAGGCTTCTCTGTATAGGAGGCATAGTGGGTCTTCCAGTTAAGCAAGTCGGTGGTAGAAAAGGGTACATAGACTAGACTCGGAGGGCCCAAGATGACTTCCTGTCGCTCGTTCAGCGTGGGCAGTCTCTGGGCCTCACGCAAGGGCATAGCCTTAGCGTCTCGACCGTGTAGATTCCTTAAGCCATACGCTGGATTAGATTTTTCTGATTGTTTTGGCAGGGTTCCGGAGGTATCGGAGGATGACCCCATGCTGGCAAACAAGTCTCGGGTGTCCCCATCATCCACAT
The DNA here is from genome assembly GCA_033557465.1 of Ichthyophis bannanicus. Classification (NCBI taxonomy): domain Eukaryota; kingdom Metazoa; phylum Chordata; class Amphibia; order Gymnophiona; family Ichthyophiidae; genus Ichthyophis; species Ichthyophis bannanicus. The sequence continues at coordinate 76,841,552 of CM066037.1, read as the reverse complement.
ATGTGGAGTCAGACGAGTCGGGGCTGGTGGGGGGTCCCTGTCCTCGGGAGAGGACTGAAGAGCAGGGTACATAAGGTGGCTGGTGGAGGGGGCACCTATGCCCGGCGGGGTAGCGGGAGAATTAGCCTATTCCACAGGCTCCCTATATGGCGGTGGGCCAGGGACAGGGGCACTGTTCCAATACAGGAAAACTTGAGGAAGGGGCTGGGGCTCCGGTTGCTCTGGGGACTGATAAACCGGAGGTCGGGGTGTCCGGTTAGGGTTTGTACTCCCTTTCGTTTTTGAAATTAGAATCCTACAACGTTCTTCATAACACTTAGTTATCCAAGGGGGTCGTTTCTGGCAGATCTCTAACCAGGAATCTATATACGGGAATTGATCTGGGTGCTCTCGGCTTACAATTTGATGGACTAAAGACACAATACCGACATCCAGAGTCCCTGAGGTGGGCCATGAGGTAGACAGGATTGGCCACTCCCTCTCACATAACACTTGCAGTCTAGGGACACTGATTTTTACACCATAATCCCCAGAGAAACCCTTTTTAAAGTTTTTGATCATACATTTCAGAGGCGTCAAAGTGGACTCGGACCCACCCATAATGACCCACAGACTTCAGACAAAAGGAACGGGTAGCTGGACTGGAGGTAAGTGGTCCGTCCAGTCCTGGAAACAAAGAAAAAGAGACAAACCCCACACGCTTGCTCCTTTTTGCAACCTGGATGTGGTCGCCTGGCCAGGAAATGCGCTACTCAGGAGTCCACAATCACTCGGAATTTGTTGTCAATGCCGCTTATGCATACACAAAACAGCCACACAAACACTTCCCCCCCACTCCCGGTAACTTACTGACTGACAAAAGGTCGGTGGTTTCGGTCGCAAAAACAACCTACTCGGACCGACCAGGGAGGTGATCAGACTCCCCTATAAAACGCAACCTAGCAGACTGACTGAATCCCCTTAATACTCACCAGATCTGGTACAGGTAACAGGACAGGGTTGGTTCCCAAACTCCGCATGGTTTCATGGGTGTCGGCCGGAAGGAACCGATGGCTCTGGCAAGGCAAAAAGGAAATTCTCCCCGGAACAACTGTCCAGTGATGCCTGAGATTTCCCCCTGTGTTCGGCACTCCCCGGCTCCGACTGGTCCAAACCCAGAGGCGGTAAACGCCGAACCTTTACCGCAAAATTTACCACCTCGTTTCCCAGTCAGGGAACCAGAGAAATGTTGCGGCGAAAGAGTCAGGAAAGGACACCCGGAGTCTCGTGGGAATACAAGCCAAAGTTTATTTGTGCTAGCACAGACCCAGCGGAATCATTTCCAAAAACTCTGAGCCCCGAGTCAGGGGCTGTACAATCCTTATATACTCAGTTTATACCATCAGTTCATACCTACGTTCAGGTTTCTGACTGGTGCTCCCTTGGGTGCCTGCCCAATCATATTCCCTTAGATAAGGGGCTATCCCTTCCCCCTACAGCACCAGAATCAAAACCAGAAACCTAACAAAGAGAACAATGAAGAGAAAGGGTGAGGGGCAACCCCTCCTGTGGGCTACAGAGGCACAAATGGCCTTGGATTACAGCACAGCCCTTCTCTGGCCATTTGTCTCTGCAATTTGTTGCATGGACATATTTACTAGCCAGGGGCTGAATTCCTTTCATCCTGAGGTGACTGCCACAGTAGCACCACCTCAAAGGGTAGTAAGTGTATCCATGTGCCGTTAGCCCATTGGTAATGTCCAGTATCGCGCTAACGGGCATGCAGGTGCACTTACGGACCCTGGAGGGACGATTAGGAAAACAAATTTAACACTGTGCAACAGAAACAATGACCACAGCGTAAAGAAGTCCCTTCTGATAATTTACATAGTATCTCTCATTCCTCTTACAAGCAGCTTTATGGTGCATAGCAGGGCTGCAAAATTTCAGTCCTCGAGGGCCACGAACAGGCCAGGTTTTCAGGATCTCCCTAATGAATCTACCTGAAAGAGATTTGCACACAGCGGGGGTAGGACGGTATGCGTGCAGCTCTCTCTCATGCATATTCTTTAGGGATATCCTAAAAACCTGGCTTGTTTGCGGCCCTCGAGGACTGAACTTGTGCACACTTGGCATAAAGTATGGCCACCGGGAGACTGTCCAACTTGAGCCTAGCACACGATGGCCTTTGCCACAGCTCCAAAGGGATCATTGCCCTGCACTATATCGCTCTGCCTCTGTGTGTGGCTTTTCTCTATCTTCTTCTCCTCACTAAAATCAATCACTGTCTAATTGCGAGGTTATTTCCTTTGCTCAAAGCCTCTTCCACTTGAACATGCTCCTGCGTATGCTCATTGCTTCCTCCTTTGACCTCATTCATTATCGCAATGAAGAAGGAGAACATCTGTGATTAATATACGCTAGGAGCCAATGACTGCCTGCGTAGGGCCTGCTGAAAACTGCCTTACTGCATGTCATTATCTTGCAAGCTTACAGATGAAATAGGAACAATCCAATTTTCAGCTCATCTTGTTGCTTATAGCAACTCAGGTGACTATTCTAAATAACTGCTAAGCACATCTAACAAATTAACAATGGAAGGGGCTCTATAAGTGCTTCTCATTAGGACTACCAAAAGGGACTGCTACTGCTGGAAAGAAATCTGCACTTGCAAGTATTTACTTCTCGGAAATTCTCTAAATCTTGGAGAAAAGGGAATTCTTTGGGTTAAAGCTGATAAGTCTGTGTATTTTAGAATCCAGTGTATTTGTTAACTTAGTCAGGGCCTAGTATCAGCACAGAGCTTTTAGTTTCAATTTAAAACTCAGCAGAGAGCCTTTAGTTTAAACTTAAAACTCAGTCACGGCTTAGTATCAGAGGAGAGCTTTTGATTTAAATCAAATCTGAGTATAGCTTAGCATAGAAGGAAGAAAAGGGTAAATATTCTTTGAGTTGAAAGAAATAAATTGTTTCTAGAGACCTTTACAAAGAAGCCTTCCAGTTAGGAGACAAAAGATCTGGGAATTTGTTTTAAACAGGTGTTAAAGCCAAATGACAGGACAATTTGAAAGGATCCCTCTATCAAACCAAGGACTGTATGAATCACCCAGGAAATTGTTAAAAGATTACCTTAAGAAGCACAGGTCTGGGACCTGTGTAACTAGCCTGCTTTTACTAAGTGTTAATTCTCTCCCACCTACCCCAGGCATAATCTTAGCTTTCTAGGCTCTTAAACCTATTAAAGGGGCAGAGCTGGTCACATTCACTTTCAGGTTCAGCTGAATATCCTCACCAGGAATTGATTAATTAAGGCCCTGTAATTAATTAATCTTGAGGTGAACAAAGTCCCTTAAACTTAATTGGTATAGTTGTAGCAGTACACGTATCCCTAGCAACTTTAAGTAGCTAAACTAAACCTTAAAACTAAGATGCAGCCTGCAGAGAGGTGGGGGCTATCCACTCTTTTGTACCGAGTGTCACATGTACGATTTTCTCCCAGTCAGTGAGGAGTCTTACATGTGCACTAGATGCAAGGAGCTTTTTGCCCTCAGGGAACAAGTCCGATCTCTGGAGGCTAGAGTAGCAGACTTGGAGGCCATAAGGGAAACAGAGAGGTACATAGACGAGACCTACAGGGACGTAGTACTTAAGTCCCACCTCCCATCTGGCAGCCTCTCAGTTGCCATGGAGGAGAGAGATCACGTGAAAGGAGATCACCACCTTGGTGTGGCAGGAAGTGATCCTGTAGCTAGGACCTGTCCCACCAGTTGATGTAAAACCCTCTTGCACAGAGGAGGTTTCTCCAGGGCCATGTGCTCATGAGGGAAGGGTTAGGATGGCCGTTACAGTTGTTGATTCGATCATTAGGTATGTAAATAGCTGGGTGGCTGGTAGATGTGAGGATCACCTGGTAACATGTCTGCCTAGTGCGAAGGTAGTGGACCTCACACGCCTCCAAGACAAGGTTTTAGAAAGCGCTGGGGAGGAGTCTGCTGTCTTGGTACATATTGACACTAGTGACATAGGAAAGTGTGGGAGGGAGATTCTAGAGGCCAAATTTAGACTTTTAGGTAGGAAGCTGAAATCCAGATATTCCAGGGTAGAATTCTCTGAAATGCTTCCCGTTCCACATACAGGACCCAAAAGACAGGCAGAGCGTCGGAGTCTCAATGTGTGGATGAGACAATGGGTGCAAAGAAGAGCGTTTTGTATTTGATAAGAACTGGGAAACATTCTGGGGAAGGAAGGGGATTTTCCAAAAGGATGGGCTCCACCTTAACCGGGATGGAATCAGGCTGCTGGCATTAAACTTTAAAAAGGAGATAGAGCAGCTTTTAAACTAGATAATAGGGGAAAGCTGACAGTTATCCAGGAGCGCATGGTTCAGAAGACTGCTTCTTTGAAGGATGCTAGCAAAAGAGGGAAGTTAGGGCATCCCGAAAGAGAAATTCCAATAAAGATAAAAGTAACCCAAATGTCCTTAAGTACAGAGCTGACAGATTCTAAAACTACCTCTATCAACTGAAAACCAGATTAATATGGATAAAATATAACCTCTAAAATGCCTGTATGCAAAAGCTGGAAGTCTTAAAAAATAAGATGGGAGAACTAGAATTTATAGCACTAAATGAAAGGTTAGATACGATTGGCATCTCAGAGACCTGGTGGAAGAAGGACAACCACAGGGACACTGTGATACCTGGGTACAAACTATATCGTAATGATAGGGTAGCTCAAATTGGTGGAGGGGTTGCGCTCTATGTTAGAGAGGGCATTGAGTCACATAGGATTAAAGTTTTACAGGAAACAAAATAGACTTATATTGTACAGTAGATCAGCAGTATATAAATATGCTTTTTGACATATTCATAAATGACCTGGAAAGTGGAATAATGAGTGAGGTTATCAAATTTGCAGATGACACAAAACTAACTATTTAAAGTTGTTAAAATCCAAGAGGATTGTGGAAAATTGCAAGAGGATCTTGATAAATTGGAAGACTGGGCATCAAAATGGCAGATGAAATTTAATGTGGACAAGTGCAAAGTTATGCACCTAGGGAAGTGCAACGTTATGCACCTAGGGAAGAACAACCCAAACTATGGTTACACGATGCAAGGTTCCACATTAGGAACCACCACCCAGGAAAAAGATTTAGGCGTCATTGTGGATAACATGTTAAAACCCTCGGCCCAGTGTGCAGCGGCAGCCAAGAGAGCAAATAGAATGCTAGGTATCATAAGGAATGGAAAATAAAACAAAAGATATTATAATGCCTCTATAGCGTTCCATGGTGAGACCGCACCTTGAAAATTGTGTGCAATTCTGGTCGCCGTATCTTAAAAAGGATATAGCGTTATTAGAAAAGGTTCAGAGAAGACCCACCAAAATGGTAAAGGGGATGGAAGGATACTCCTATGAAGAAAGGCTAAAAAGGTTAGGGCTCTTTAACCTGGAAAAGAGACGGCTGAGGGGAGATATGATAGAAGTCTATAAATTAATGAACGGAGTGGAACGGGTAAACGTAGATCAACTGTTTACGTTATCAGAATATAGGAAGACTAGGGGACATGCAATGAAGCTACAGGGTAAACTATTTAAGACTAATAAAAGAAAATATTTTTTCACTCAACGTGTAATGTCATGAGGTAGACAGCACTGAGCCTGGGATAATAAAAGGAAATGAAAAAGAAGAGCTTACCTCACAGCCACATGTGCAGTTGATATTGCAGGGAAGCAAGGAATGGAGAAACAAACTTTCCTCAGAGCATTAGTGATGCAGTAGAAATTCAGAGTCCTAATCAGGCTCACCTGGGGAAAGAATCACGTACTACGTACAACAAGCAGGGAGTTAAAACCAGGTGGGAAATTCCACAGAGGGAGATCAGGGGGAGGAGAGACACGCTGTCTTGGAGAAAGAGGGCTGAATGGAAGCAGGCTGTTGAACCAGAGAGTGCTGGGGGAAGCAGTGCAAGAGACTTCCAAGCCAGAGGGGTCCTCGCGCCAGGGAAGGCAACCAAGTAGGCAGAGAGCAAACGTCACACCCAGGAAAGCTCACTGAAGCCAGGAAGTGATTACAGCTCAGCTAAGCCTTGTGCTTGGAACTCCCGGAGAAAGGCAGTTTACACCTCAGAGAAGAAGCCTTGGCTAACGGAGGAAGGGCTGGAAAATATCTTTACCAGAGAGAAAGATAAGTACCCTGTTTTCTACAGAGGGAAAGAAGTGGGTCCTTTTGTAAAGAGCCAAGCTTACAGAGTGTTAGAAAACCCTTATTGGAATGGGTGGTGGAAAGAAACCACAAGCACAGCTCCTTATGTCCCTGGCTGCACAGAACAGTCTCCTCACATAGAAACTGAGGTCTCCCCAGTGCAAGGGTCTGAAACCAGTAATACAGAAACCTGGTGCCCGTATACAGGATCAGGTCCTGATGTGATGCAGTGGGAAAGTTCAAACCCAGAGGTCATTCCAGAACCCATGGATTGTGCTCTATGTATTTCTGACGAGAGAATCTCTTTGTTAAGAAACAAGAAGAAGCATTATTATCATTTGGAAAGCTTTTATTTATCTGTGAAGCAACAGTTTATTTGTGTTACCAGTATTTGATGTATCCAGAAGGCAATCCTCAAGGGAAGGGGAATAAAGCCCAGCTTTAATTATACTTGGACACGACTACAGAGTATTCCTTTAACAAACAGAGCTATACCCCATATCTAGGCGGGCGCCTAAGGAGGGTATAGTCTCACAGTAATCAAACTCTGGAATTTGTTACCGGAGGATGTAGTAAAGGCTGTTAGTGTAGCTGGGTTTAAAAAAGGTTTGGACAAGTTACTGGAAGAAAGGTCCATAAACCATTATTAAGAAGGGACCCAGGATATCAATGCTTGACCTAGTACAAGCATTGCAGAACCTGTGTCTTTTGGGGAAACTGCTAGGTACGTATGACCTAGATTGGCCACTGTTGGAAACAGGATACTGGGCTTGATGGACCTTGGTCTGACCCAGTATGGCATATCTTATGTTCTTATAAACATAGTTAAATAAATAAAATACACTGTAGAATCTCTATGGATAGAAATTCCATGTAAAAAAGGGGAAGGTGATGGCAGTGGGGATATACTACCGGCTGCCTGGCCAAAATAAACAGATGGATGATGAAATGCTAAAAGAAAAAAATTCAGGGACGCTAACAAAAGCTACAACACAGTAATAATGGGTGATTTCAATTACCCCAATATTGACTAGGTCAATGTCACAGCAGGACATGCTAGAGAGATAAAGTTTCTAGATGAAATAAGTGACTGCTTCTTGGAGTATCTGGTTCATGAACCAACAAGAGAGGAAGCTATTTTGGACCTTATCCTTAGTGGTACACAGGACCTGGAGCAATAATAAGGGTTTGGGGGCCACTTGGCAATAGTGCTCATAGCATGACCACATTTGATTTAATAAATGGCAGAAGGACGGCAAGGAAATCCACAGTACTACCTTTTAACTTTCAAAAGGGAGACTGATAAAATGAGGAAAATAGTTAAGAAAAATCTAAAAGGAGCAGCTGCAAAGGTGAAAGATTACATCAAGCATGGGCATTGTTTAAAGGTACTCTCTTGGAAGTCCAGACCAGATGTATTCCACGCTTTAAGAAAAGTGGAAAGAAGGCCAAAAAACTGCCAGCATAGTTTAAAGGTGAGGTCAGAGAGGCTGTTGTTGCCAAAAAAAAAGCATCTTTCAGGAAATGGAAAAAGGAGCCAAATGATGAAAACAGGAAACATAAGCACTGACAAGTTAGATGCAAGGCATTGATAAGACAGACAAAGAGAGAATTTGAAAAGAAGCTTGCCATGGAAGCAAAAACATATAATAAAATCTTTTTCAAGTACATTCATAGCAAAAAAACTGTCAGTTGGACCATTGGATGATAGAGGGGTAAAAGGGGTGCTAAGTGAGGACAACGCCATAGCAGAGAAACTGAATGACTTCTTTGCTTCAGTCTTTACTGAAGAAGATGCAGAAGAGTGAAAAAGGTGCCAAAAGCATTGGGGGTGAGACCAGCCAGGTTGGGACCCGTTCCCTGCTCACCAGACCGTTTGCCTGCCCAAACGAAGCAAATATGCTCACCGCGCTTCAATGGGCTCCAGCCCATGCGGTCCCGCTCGATTCAGACATGAGCGGAAAACCGCCGGGCAAGCCTCTCGTCATTGTGCCTATACGCTTAGCATGATCCCCGCCGTCTGACAAGCCGGAGGATCTCTGTTCCTGTTGCAGTCTTGCAGAGCTCTCCTCCGTCCTGTCCAGGAGGAGAGATCTGAGGAAATGGGCCCACAGCCACTCCACCGAAAGGCCCACAGGAACTGGCACTTTTTTTTTAAGTGACAGGAACTAAATAAATTAAAGGCAAACAACCAATTTAAAGGATAAAAAGTAAAGAATTGAAAGAATAGGTGAACTAATCTAACTAAGGCTACACTAACAACCCCTTATCTGCTTCTCAAGTGAGCCCAGCACCTAGGCTCACTATGTCCTGCTGCTGCATGGAGACTGGACACACTGGGGCTGATGGGAGAGACCAGCAGGCTATATCAAGTGATGTCACGTTTTTGACATACCCAGTCTCCAAGCTGCAGGAGGAGGTGCACAACCCAGAGGTGGAGGACTGAACTGGAGGAACGATAAGGAAGTATTTTTTCCTGCTGAATGTTTGAAAGATTTTTTTCCATTTTATATCTATGACAAAAGGATTGAAAATAAGGTGTGGAGGAAGTTAGGAAGCACGGGACCAATTTTCGAAGGCAATTACACACAGGGGCGGCCCAAGGGGGGTGCGGGGCCATGTGCGGAGACTCGGTGCGGGGCCTCATTTGCATAAAGGACCTCATTTGCATAAATATTTGCATAATGTTACCATACACTAACTTTTAGTAAACATGCCTCTTAATGAGTGTATGAATAAAGAAAGACTAAAAGACTTCTACATTACTATAATCCAGTGCCAACCGCCAGACACATTAGGAACTACTACAAACACTGCCCATTTAGAACCCATAGCAAACCCGCCGTATCCTAACAGCACTACCAGGACTCATAAAGCACCATACCCTAACTATCAAAAGGAAACGCTGCAAATATTAAACCAATACATTTCAGAGAACAACAATACATGACCTACTGGGGAAAGAGAACAAGTGGCAATGTCAAATAGGAATTACATAAACAGAATACCTCAGCTCAGTTACACATGCAGAACATAGACCATCACCAAACAAGGAATCACAATTTAGAAACAGGAAGACAATAATTAAACTGGGAATCCCAAAAGCCAAACTTGGAATGTACAACACTGTAGAAATAAAACTATACATTAATTTGCTCTTGTACTAAACAAAGCGCAGACGTTAATGATGCACATTTCCCAGAGCTGACATATTCCAATTAATAAATTCAAAATAAAGAGATATTTTTCTACCTTTTGTGCATTTTTTTCAGCTGCAATTGCTCCAGCCACTTTCTTCTGGTTTCTTCGTGTCTTCCGCTAACTCTTCATCGTCTGCTGTACATTTGCCTTTTCTTCTCTCTTCTAGTTTTTTTCCATTCTCTCTCTACATCTGCTTTAACATACTAATCTTTCTCCTTTTGCTCTTTCCTCATTCCTATTTCATCCACTCAAATTTTACCCCTCCATCCTCAATCCCCACTTACTCTCCCAATATCCGGACAATTGTAGATTTGTCTTCCCTCCCACACAAAATATTTTTTCCCTCTCCATTTCACTCTCCCAGCTCCATCCCATTCTAATCCTCCCCCAACATCAGCTCCATTCTAGTTCCAGTCCCACCCAGCATCCGCTCCCTTCTAGTCCCCGCATCAGCCCATTTCCAGTCCTAGCTCCCCCATCTATTTGCAGTCCCATCCGAGTCCCTCCATCAGCTCATTTCCAATCCCAGCCCCCCATGAGCCCATTTCTAGTCCTTTCCTAGCCCCACCATCAGCCCATGTCAAATCCTAGCTCCCCTCCACTCAGCCCATTTCCAATCCAAGCCCCCCATGAGCCTACTTCCAGTTCTAGCCCCTTCATGAGTCCATTTCAATCCAAACCCCCACCGCAGCCCATTTCCAATCTTAGCACCCCCCCAACAGCCAATTTCCAGTCCTATTCTAGCCCCTCCATCAGCCCATTTCCTGTCCTAGCCCCCCCTCCCCCATTTCCAGTCCTAGCTCCCTCCCCCTCACAACCCATTTCCATTCCAAGCCCCCGTCCCCATCAGCTATTTGCAGTTCAAGCCCTCCTTCCACTCAGCCCATTTCCAGTCCTAGCCTCCTCATAGCCCATTACTAGTCCTAACCCCCATCAGCCCATTACGTCCTAACCCCCCATCAGCCTATTTCCAGTCCTAGCCCCCCCCATCAGCCAATTTCCAGTCTTAACCCCCCCATAGCCAATTACCAGTCCTACCCCCCCATCAGCCCATTTCCAGTCTTAGCCCCCCCATAGCCCATTACCAGTCCTAACCCCCCCATCACCCTATTTCCAGTCCTAGCCCCCCCATCAGCCTATTTCCAGTCTTAGCCCCCCCCCATAGCCAATTACCAGTCCTACCCCCCCATCAGCCCATTTCCAGTCAGCCCCCCATAGCCCATTACCAGTCCTACCCCCCATCACCCTATTTCCAGTCCTAGCCCCCCCATCAGCCTATTTCCAGTCTTAGCCCCCCCATAGCCAATCACCAGTCCTAGCCTCCCCATAGCCCATTACCAGTCCTACCCCCCCATCAGCCCATTTCCAGTCCTAACCCCCCCATCAGCCCATTTCCAGTCCTAACCCCCCCCCACCACCACCACCCCACTTCCAGCCTTAGCCCCCTCCCCTTCGCCCATTTCCAGTCCTAACCCCCCCTTCAGTCCACTTCCAGTCTTATCCTCCCCCCATGGCCAATTACCATTACTAACCCCCCCCATGGCCCATTACCAGTCCTAACCACCACCCCCATCAGCCCACTTCCGGGCATAGCCCCCCCCCATGTCCCATTACCATTCCTATCCATCCCCCCCCCATCAGCCCACTTCCTTTCTTAGCCCCCCCATAGCCCATTACCAGTCCTAACCCCCCCCCATGGCCCATTACCAGTCCTAACCACCCCCCCCCATCAGCCCACTTCCAGTCTTAGCCCCCCCCATGGCCCATTACCAGTCCTAACCCCCCCCCCATGGCCCATTACCAGTCCTAACCACCACCCCCCATCAGCCCACTGCCAGTTTAGCCTCCCCCCGCCCATAGCCCATTACCAGTCCTAAACCCCCTTCCCCCCTATCATCCCAAATTAAAACAAAAAAAAAACAAACAAACCGGCTGCTTCTGCCGTGGCAGCATCAAGAGCTCTGCCGCGGGGCCCCCCCTGCCCGGCAGAGCCTCCCTGCATCATCAGCTTTCTTCAAGTCCCAAAATGCGGGCTTCTTTCAGAGCCGCGAGAGTTTCCTTTCTCGCGGCTCTGTTAATCCCGCCGATTTGTTGGTTTTTTTTTAAAACTTGGGATGCTGAAGAATGTTTTTTGCGCGGGGCCCCCTGAAACGCGGGGCCCTGTGCAAAAAACATTCTTGCTCAATGGACGGGCCGGCCCTGGTTACACAGGTAACAGCCCATGTTACCCGTGTAAATGCCTTAACCAGGATTTTTCAAAGGCAGCTACATGGGTAGTGCCTTTGGAAAATCCCGGTTAAATCCCTAACGCGCCCACATGCTATCCGCTTAGCATCAGAGCATGTTGGGGGCATTCCGAGGCAGAGCAGAGACGGGGAATGCCGTTAAAAGGGTGGCAGCGATTTTCGATGGTGCCCGCTTAGCATTCTGCGCCTTAAAGATAGGCGATGAAAACCCTCGCCTATCTTTAAGGCGCTGGGGCTAAATGGGCAGCATTGAAAATCGCTGCTACGCACTTAGCCTCGGCGGTTGCCGGTCCATGCGGCGTGACTCAGATTTTCATTTCTGTCGCCATGGAAATGAAAATCCGGGATTAAGGGCTCAGCAGGCAGGGCTAAGCGGCTACGACACTTAGCCCTGCCCAGATGAAAAATCCAGCTTTATATTCCTAGGTGGGAAATCCCTTTGAAATTTGTTCTCTCTGAGCTCAGTGCAGCAAACTGTGCTAGGATCTGGTGAAGCATGATGCTAGAGATTTTCCTGCGCTAGTCTTGTTCCCTGATGCAGAAAGCAAGCTACCGCAGGAAAATAGCAAGCAAAACCATTGCGCTAAAGCATAGTGCAGTGGGCATGATAACTGCATGCAAAAGAATGAATTTTTAATTGCTCCCAATGTAAAAAAGAACTGCTCTGAAACTTAGCCCAGTTTTTACTCTTCTTTTAACACTGGATGTTTATACCAGTTTGGGCGGGCATAAAGATCCAGCAGGGAGCAAAGAGATTACCTGAGAAGAAGTTTAGCATTTCACCCCAGATGACCACCACCAGCAGGGCCGTCCCAGTCACTAAGCAATCTAGGCAGTTGATTCTGGAGGACGGCAAAGAGTAGGATATTCAAAATTAAACAATACATTTTGACAGCCAAGGTGGGGGCATAAGGCTTAAGGTCTGCCTAGGGCAGCAACACATTGAACCAACTCTGGGGCCGGCCCTGACCACAAGATTATGTTCCTCCCCCCCACACCAACACCAACACTACCACCACCACCATCATCATCATCATCAATAATTTCTGACCCAGTGGCTCTTACGGCCCTGAAAGGCCTTCCCTGGCCCCCAATCCCCTGAACCTCCGGTAGAAGTCTGATCTCTTCCCCCTAAACACTTGGGGACAGAAGCGATGCCCACACGCTACCTCCCCTGCTCTGCCATCTTGAAAAATAGAGGCACTTGGCCCCACATGGTGTCTCCTGGGATATATCAGGTGGGGTCAGTCTGCCATTTAAGGTCAGATGGCCCCTCGCTGTGTGTCCCGGGATGCACCCTGGGGAGATCACTTTGCACCATGCAGGACCAGACGCCGCCATTTTCAAGATGGTGGCATGGTATGGGAGCATGCAAGCATTGATCCTGCCCACCAACAATTTAAGTACAAGAGGGGGGAAATTAGGCTGTTACCAGGATTTTGGGATGGGGTTAGGGACCACTAGGCCACCAGGGAAGATCTTGCTGAGGTTCAAGAGGATGGGAGATGAGGGCCACTGAGCTACCATGGAAGGTATTTTTAGAGGGTAGGGGCCACTGTACCACCAATGAGCAGTGTTGCTGGGGATATTGGGGGGGGGGGGGAGGGGAAGGAATCACGATCAGAAAGTCTGCATTGGTTATCTGAGTTAAAAAACAAACAATCCAATATATGCACACAGCCGGCAGATTGTTCACACATACCCCTCTGTGCATGTACAGTACCTGGCTCGCTCCCTCTGTTTAATGCAGATTTTTTTGTGCGGAGCTTATTTTCATGCTGTTTACTTACAGCATCACTGTGCAAAATTCTGCACTAAACCTGTGTTATGAAACCCTGTGCCAGAGCTTTAGCGCCGAGTTCCCTCATCCAGCTACCTGTGTTAATGCTACAGCTCACTGATGTCATACTAAGAGTTGACCACCAGATGGCAAGATTAAACTTTTAAAAAGCTCTGATACGAGCAATTAGAATATCTTGATGAGCCGTACTGATGTTTTTCTTTCCCTAATACAAAAGTCATTTGTGCGAACAGCTCCCTGGAACTTCCTTTGGTACGCTTAGTCCCTGTATATTCCTTGCAGGCTACCATTTTAAACTGGCAGGGACAATAACATGCTAACAGCGAGGAGGTCATGTAGGAGGCTTGCCCAGCTTTTACACATCGTTTACATGGCTAAATGCTGTACACATGTAATTAGCCAGCATGTAGTTTCCCAGGGTGCTCGTTGTGGGGTGAAGTGTGCGTGTATTTCCAATTCTGCAATGGCGGTATACACAGAATTTAAAAAACTAGACATTGGCATTTACACCCGTGCAGTGCATAAGTATCAGCAAACTGCCTCTTTGGATCTGGCATTGGCACAAGTGATTGAGGGGCACCTCTGTGGTGTTTAAAACCACCTCAAAAAAAAAAAAAAAGAAAGTTTCATTTGGCCGCTTAATTGACTCTCCAGAGACCTCCAGTTTTGTAAAATCCAGAACTTAAGCATGTAAGTTGTAAAACCACCATTTCCATGGTCCACACCCTGAGTGGATTTGGTCGATATCCATCCTCCAGAAAAAGTAGCTTCAGCTGAGGGGATATCATTCTTCCCAATTCAGCCCTCCCAACATATTTTAAAAAAGTAGTGGAGGGACAGCAGGGGGTGTGGGAAGCAGAATAAGAAAAGGTGTTTGTCCCTCGGATTTGCCTTGCTGTTCCTCTCCCTTTCCACCTGTTACCCTGCTGTAGCTACAGCACTATTCCTGGGTCCGGCATCTGCTCTCCCTTGCTGAGATCTCGCTATGCCAAAATGTAAAAAAAAAAAAATTATCTTAGGGTGAACTAGTTACGGGTCCTCTTCATCGCTAATCTCAGTTTACTCCAGTCTATTTTTTGGCCCAAGCGATTCCTTTGGCTTTGGGACTGGCATACCATGAGAAGCACCTGCATATTTTTTTTAACTCTTGCCCTCTCAGCCATCACAGTGACAATCCTCCTTGTCTGGGGGCTCGATCTGTAACCTGGCCAGTACGTGTCATTGCTGCACATGGTGGGGAGCCCCTGTGAACTCTGCCTTTGCAACACACATGGCCTCTATTGACCAAAGGGGCAGGAATCAAAGCTGGGTCACGGCTGCTGCTGCTGAGTAGGGGAGGTGCAGTTGTTTAAAACATTCACTTTTAGTATTTCATTGTGTTGTTTCCAATCTGAAATGAAACAAAAAAAAACCTCAGCAACATATTGTTTTGCTTCTGTGTTTTAATTTGCATTAAAGTGAAATGAAACAAAAATATAGTAAAAGAAAATGAAAGCATTTATCACATACACACTCCTACTGCTAAGCCACTGTGCCGGCCTGTCCATGACTCTGAAACACCTATGTGCTATAAGGGATGTGCTGACCCGTCCTTTGACTCTGAAACCCCTATTTGCTGTAAGCGATGTGCTGACCCATCCATGAACTCTGAAACCCCTATGTGCTGTAAGGGATGTGCTGACCCGTCCATGAACTCTGAAACCCCTATGTGCTGTAAGGGATGTGCTGACCCGTCCTTTGACTCTGACACCCCTATTTGCTGTAAGCGATGTGCTGACCCATCCATGAACTCTGAAACCCCTATATGCTGTAAGGGATGTGCTGACCCGTCCATGAACTCTGAAACCCCTATGTGCTGTAAGGGATATGCTGACCCGTCCATGAACTCTGAAACCCCTATATTTATTATTTATTTATTTAACAAGTTTTTTATACCGCCTTTTCCTTCAATCAAAGCGGTCACAAGAAATACAAGGTATAAACAAGGGAAACAAACAGTATAGACATGACAACATATGGTAATGTAGGAAAAATAACAAGGGTTAACAAAATAGTGGATTATTTATAAAATATATACAATAGATGATATCTTAGTCATTTGTTGATCCATAGTGCTCAATAAAAAGTAAAGTTTTTAATTGCTTACGAAAGTCACTTAAAACATCAATTGCACGTAAATCAGGGGGGAGAGACCATGAACTCTGAAACCCCTATGTGCTGTAAGGGATGTGCTGACCCGTCCATTGACTCTGAAACCCCTATGTGCTGTAAGGGATGTGCTGACCCGTCCATTGACTCTGAAACCCCTATGTGCTGACGAGTGATGGGTAAGAAAGTGTCTTTAACATTAGCTATGGAGCAAAGGGGAAAAACGGAGAGACAGAAGAGAAGGAAAGTACGTGCTTTTTCGTTTATAAAAATATTAATTATTAAATTGATATGGGTGAAATACTCATTGGTATTAGCTGCATTTTAATTGGGGAGTCAGTAACTGGTCAGGGTGAAAGGAAACAGACAAAAAATGAATATACTACAACATTAAGCTGGGAAGTCAGTACGGGTCAAAAACCTCAAACAAGTTGTGGTGTGGGGGGTTTTCTATCATTTTACAACAACAATAACATTTCAGAGTGGAGGAGTAGCCTAGTACCCAGAACATCAAGGGTTCAATTCCCACTGGTACTCCTTGTCAGGGCTGTACCAAGACTGAAATGCACTCTGTGCGACTTGCACATTGGGCACACGCCCCCCCCTCCCGCACCTCCATTTAGACACTTTATGGGGGTGCGGGAGGGGGGACGTGCACCCGATCTGCAAGTCGCCGGCATGCTAAGCAGGTCTGGTCCCTCCCGGAGAGACCAGACCTGCTTAGTGTGCCGGCGCGAAAACCTAAGAGGCGCATTTCGTCTCTCTGCTGCTGCCTGCCGCCGAAAAAGTGGTGGCGGCAGGCAACGGCAGAGAGCCGAAATGTGCTCTTTAAGTCTTTGCGCCCTGTGCGGCCGCACCGTTCGCACAGAGCTCGATACGGTCCTGCTCCTTGTGACTTCGGGCAAGTCACTTTACCCTCTGCTGCCATGGAAGAAAAGGCCTGACAATCTACAGAGGCAGCTGGGTCATCAGGAGTTGGCATTGAAAAAAATTTTTTTCAGAAAGAATTACTGAGTGCCCCTTGTACGTGTATGCCTCAGCAACACGGATTCTCTCCACTGGCAGCCACATTGTAAAGTAATAAAAACCCTATACGAAAACATCTCATGCCATGACAGCACTAACAGCCAGGCCTCACACTGTAACAACCCTACCTAAGAAAAATGGCTGTGCTTCAAGTATTGCACCAGGCCTTAATACATCTCTGATTCAGAAAAGAGGACAAGCTAGCCTGCTGCAAATTCCTGCTCAGATACTACATGCTAGCAGAGCATCATACCTCAGTCACATGTACAGACCTTTACCATGTGTAGAGTAAGGCAGCATTTCTCAACTGGTTCCTGGAGTACCCCTAGCTAGTCTGGTATCCAGAATGAATGTACATGAGATACTGTAGACTTGCATGTAGATCTCTCTCATGCATATTTTTTGTGGATTTCCTGAAACCAGACTTGCTCGGAGTACTCCAGGAATGGCTTAAGAAATATTGGACTAGGGGATAGCAAATTAGAAATAGAAATATTCAGATAAATTCTGAACTGGAAATTCCAAGAAGCCCGAGTCTGCATACAGCACCAAAGCAGAGAGATAGGAACAGAATATATTTCCTCTCATACTAAGCAAAATACAAAGACATCAGCAAAGCTGAGATACTCTGATTACTGTCCATTCTCCAAGTAAATTTTATTTCTATCTTTGTTGTCTGAACATTTTATTTTCTAATCGTGTTGATCCCCAGTCTCTTATTTCAGCTTTTCGCTATCTTCTCCTTTTTCCAGGATCTTCTGTCCAGTTTCCATATCTTCTCTCTCTTCCTTTTTTCATCCTTCCTTATAGCCTTCTCTCTTACTGCTCTTTCCTCCATTTATTTTTATGCCTCTCAATGCATTCAGATTCCACCCCTCCTTCTCACCCTTCTCTGTTCTCACTCCTGCCCTCCTGATCTTTGCAGGATGCTGTCTGCGAGGAAGCAGAGATTCTGTTCTCTACAGGGCACTTCCCAACATAGCTGGGACACCAGCAATGTATGACCACGGCCAGAGTCAATACAGAACAGCACCAGAACCTAGTAAAGGCCTCTACTATTAGCCATTCTGTACCATGTAATTACAGTTGTGGTCAACATTATCGGCACCCTTGCAGTTCAATCCCTTAATGTCCAATATCCCCTAAAAAAGTGGCCACTATATATGCACACATAACAGAATCAAGCAAAACAAAACAAGACCAATTTGATAATTTGGAGTTTTTTCTGAAGCAAGGGAGGGTTAAGTGACTTACCCAAGACCACAAAGAGTGCTAGTGGGAATTGAACCCTAGTCTCTTAGTTTCTAAACCCTGTATATAGCTCAAACAAATCAAGCACCCAACACATCCCTCACACAACTAAGTTTTATCCTCACTGCATGTACAACACACACACTTTACCTGATTGCTTGCTGTGATACCACCTTGATTATTAAGATAAGGCGGTTTAGAAATACTGTTAAATAAATAAATAAAATAAAAATAAACCAATGCTCCAACCATTAGGCTACTCCTCCACTCCAAAACAAGACCAATTTAAAAAAGGAAATAGCAGGACAGTATAGAAACTGGGGCATTGCCAGGACATGATTATTGGTACCCTTATAAAACAATTAAAATTCAGTTTGAACAGAAGAACTACCTTCCCATTGCAGGAAAACTAGACACACCTGTGATTGTCAGAACTCACATGACTTGAATCAACCAATGAATGATGGCTCTAATGTTTAAAATGGCCACATTCAATTCCTGTTCCATTTTCATGATGGTAAAGACAAGAGAGCTGCCTGAGACTATCAGAAAATCCATCATCACCAAACATCAACTTTCAAGAGGATACAAGGCCATCTCCAAAGACCTTGGAAACCTGTTCGCATGGAGGCAGAAGCAGCTTTCGCCCCCATACAGAAGGAAGTTATCATTGGGTGGCAGAGGGGGCAGAAGCCAAACAGCCTTGCAGTGCCAGAGGTTTAAGGTAAGCGCCGCATGGCTGTTTGAGGCCATTGTTGCCGTTACAGGTCCCAGAGAGGGGCGGCAATGGGCCGTCCCTAAACCTTTGGCATTCTAGGTGGGTGCCTAGTTCACTTACTGGTCGCGCCGGCCTAGTTGGCAACACATCTTCAAATTTTGTCATGCCAATAAAATTTCCTGTACATGAGGGAAAGAAAGGAAAGAGAGTAAAGCATCAGTCGCCCCCCCCCCCCCCCATTCCACATGATCGTGGCAGAGAAGATACCAGCAGGTAAGAGTGCTGCTCTTTTATGCCTCCTGAGGACTGGAAGGGGGAGGATAAGGGTGTTTTAATGGGGTATTTGGTGGTACAGAGTACCGGCACCTATTGTCCTAATATATTAATGAAAGAGTCCTATACAGTATATGAGTACCAGCATCCTTTTTGCTAGGAAAAGTGCACTGGGGAGGATCATGGTGTAACTGTGGGGAGGTGGGGTGCTGGGAGGTCACCCCGATTCCTCTCTCCCCAAAGGATAGTCCATCTGAGACTCAGCACCTTTCTTTCTAGGAAGGAAAAAAAAGGCTCTGTTAATAGGGGAATCAGGACTATAAGTTCCTGCATGCAGTGGAGTAAAAATCTGTCCTGAAAATCTGGAGCCAGCAGCACAGAGGAACTGTGTGAGGGAAAAGAGTCGGGAGCTGCCAAATTACCTAGTCCCAGGAGCAAGACCTTTTGAGCAGACCTGGTTTTGAGCTTACAAAAGTAGCATAGTATAGTCCTAGATTCTACCCACTGAAATTGGTGCTAAGGTCCCATAATGCATCAGAGGGCGTTATCAGAAATTCAGAAAACCTCCCTTCCAGACCTGAGTAACTTGGAGTTCTGAAAGCTACATGTGACTCTAGTGATAAAATCAAGCTTAAACTACCTGGCGACTAATAATATTCCAGCTGCGTCTATGGTTTTGTAATGCAGCGACGGGACAAAATCAAATGATAAGTCCTGCCAGTTTCCACAGCAGCTGATCTGCTGATTCCTGCTTCTTTGGCAGAGGGAGCTGAGAGGTACAGCCACACGGGTCATGCATACAGTCTGAACTGACAGCAACCTTTGTTTTCCATGTCCCCACTGTTCTGCAGCCTTAAGACATAGCAGGTTTGGATGCAAGATACTGGGGAAGTAGAGGGTTAAAACTTCATTTCATTAAGAAACTTAGAGCCCGCCTTTACTTTTCAGCAGAACAGATTATAACGTCTCATATGCAATTTAAATCTATAACACAGGAAAATCATATAAATAAAATACAGTTACACATCCCCCTCCCAGTTCTTTTTTACTCTCGTTCTAGGTAGGGATCTGAAGGCCGGCATTTGGGCTACGCAGTCAGTTTGGTTTCAGGGGGAATCATATTCAGAGTTAAATAACAGAATGTTTGCATCATATCAATTACATAAATAGCTGATAATTACTTTACACTCTTAGCCAAAATCCTCTCTGCAGCTTTATCCTGTTTCAAATACCCGTGGGACGCTGTGACATGGAAATCACTGGAGCATCACTCATAGGGAGATTTCATCCTTCGCCTGCATCTGCTAATGCTGATTGACAGGTCCCAAAGGTACAGCAGCCATGCAAATACCGCGTTCACTGGAGAAACCCAAACTTGTCTGATGGTTCCACTGGGCCAGTGATTATAACGAGGGCCTTACTCAGTCTCTTCAACGTACCTCCCTTCACTGATGGACCCTCCAATTAAAGGTGTTTCAAATCAAGCGCAATTCACTTCCGTTCCACAGCTCTCAGTAATGCAGCTTTGAGAGAAACTTCTGAATACTAAGCTGGCTATTAAAATGCACACGTTTTCCACCAGTACACCCCAGAGAATAATTGTCATTAATGCTGCTAATCAGCAGGCCGTACACAGCCGCTTTCTGTCGCTTGTAGAAGGCCCTTCATAATAACACTAGGCAGGAAAGATAATCCCTTGGTCCTTCTGACAAATTCATTTCTACTGATCTGACAAACCCTTAACGTCTAGGTGTGGTACCAAACGTGCAACGCACCTCTTAAAAAAGGTTTTAAAGAGACTAGCTGAATGTTACTGTTTGTTAAAGGGAGGAAAGGAATTTTAGAGCAGACATCAAAGTGCTCCTTGTGGGGGGACTGAGACTCTATAACACTACTACTATGCGGACGACATCCTCCTCTTGTACCATACCAGTTCCCTCTCTCCTGATCTTACCCCTCTCAATGCCTACCTCTCTTGTGTCTCCTCCTGGCTGAACAACAACTTTATCCATCTTAACCCCTCTAAGTCTGCAACCCTCTGGTTCTCCTTTGGAGCCTCCTCTCCTACTCTATCTCCCACACTGTCCACCACCCCAATAACTCTTCTATCAACTCTTCGATACCTTGAGGACATGCTGGACTCCTCACTCACCTTCCACAAACATATCTCTCTGCTTATCTGCCGTTCATTCATTTCCTTATGCCAAATTCACGCTGTTTGTCCTTCTCTCTCCATTTTCCCTCATCACCCTTGTACTATCACTTATCATCTCCAGACTTGATTACTGTAACATCATTCTCACAACTCTCCCCCAATATTAACTCTGTCACCTACAACTCATCCAGAACACTGCGGCCCGTCTGCTCACCCATTCCTCCCCATCCGACCACGTCACTCCTCTGCTTATGCACCTCCATTGGCTCCCAGTCAAATCCAGGTTCACTTATAAGATACTCACGATCGCCCATAAAGTATCATACACCATTGCCCCCCAGTAACTATCAGATCTCATCCTTCTTCAGCCTTCCCCTCGCCCTCTCCGGTCCACTCACAGGAATCGTCTTTTCCTCCCCTTCCCTGTGCAGGCCCATCTCAAACTCACCCACCTCTCTGCGTTCTTTTTCCTAGGCCCTGCACTCTGGAACTCACTGGCACACGCCCTCCGTACTGAAACTTCATTCCCCCGGTTCAAGAACATGCTCAAAGCCCATCTCTTCCAGCTCACTTTTGACCTCCCTCCCTTCCTTCCCTTGGTCATGATCCCCCCCCCTGCCCCCTCCCATCTGTGAATGGTGCATCTGTCTCTCTTTCCTCTGCCCGTCTCTCCATCAGGCGTTCTTTTCTCTCTTTATTTTCACCTGCAGCCTATGTCGATTGTACACTGCCGTGACGATTCGCTTGGGTGGTATATCAAGCATTGCAATACAGATAAAGATAAAAGATAAAGGGGCATACTCCCACCCTCTCTGTTTTTAATAAAAGTGGATTTTTCAGCTATTGAGGGTGATGTAGGGAAGGACAACAAATGGTCTCTGCCACTGGACAAATTTTCAGCTGTTCTGTAAAATATCCGGCAGGAAACAGAGGTAAGTTTGGAAGAAACCCCAAAATATGGAAGCCTGTGTTTTTCCTTTAAAAAACTAGTGTTTTTCAGCTTTACATGGTCACAGGAGAAACATGACCACAGCACCAATAACAGAAGCGTCAGTGCCAAGTGATTATTCTGTATATCGTGTGGAGAAGGAGAAGATCCCCAAGAACCAACAATGAAATCAGAGACCAAGAAAATGTGGCAGACAGATATAGAAATATTTCTAATTTTATTGCGAGCCACAGGCCTGGTTAAAAGCAATTCCCAAACACAACTTGATAGGTTGCTTATACGTATTACATCCTATGAATTCCAGAAGAAAGCTCTCTGGTATGATGCTCAAAGCCTACTTGAAATACTATGCCCTAATATTGCTGTTAAGTGCCGTCAAGTTGGTATCGACTTATGGCGACCTTCTAGATAGTTGTCCTGACCTAAACTGTGTTCGGTCTTCAGCCAGGCGGCTCATTGTTGACAGACTGGCATCCATAGCTGCTGTTAAAAATACAGATTTTATCAACTTAAAGCCAAAGAATTCCTTTTTTCCGCAAGATTTAGAGCATTTCTCAGCAGGTAAATACTTAGATGTGCAAATTCCTTCCCAGCAGTAGCAGCCACTCTTGGTAGCTCTTCAAGAGTCAAAACAGCACAGCTTCCACTGAGATTTGAACTCAGATCACTGTAGTCTAAGTCCAGAGTACTAACCATTACACCATACAGTAAATGTAAGAGGCTGAGATCATATTCCACATACATGCACTTTAGAGTGAAGTTTATTACAGTCATGGCATATGCAAAACAAACCCATTTAGAGACCAGGAGACATTACTCCCATAACATAGCAAATAACAGCAGAGACAGACCAAAATGGCTCATCTGGTCTGCCCATTTGAGATATGCCCACATTGGGAAGATGGGTTCCAGGTGGAAACTTAGAGGTGCATTGCCAGTTCTTCCTCCCCCTTACCTTTTACCTGATCTCCTAACTCTTTTTATAATCATTGCTCTCCTTGACTGTCACAAGAATGTACAAACTCTGTCATTTATTTATTTACATTATTTGAATATGCCGCCTTTCATCATAACAACGAGGCAGTGTACTGTAGAAGTCCAGATACATAGCAGAAGCATTTAACAAGTATTTGGTTACAAAATATGTAGCAAAAACCCAAAACAATAGAAACATACATTCAACAATTTGCAAGAGCATGATAATAATTGCCAATGGACACAAGCAACAAATAGGGGCTGCCGAGCAGAGGAACCGTGAATTACGGTTATTCCTGAATAAGGGTAGAAAAGGCTTTCTGGACTAACCAGGTTTTAAGATCGTTTTTAAAGTTTTTGTAAGAGGAATATAATCTAAGATCATGGGATGATATGTTACATAGTAATGGAACAACACGGCTTAAAGCAGAATTCCAGGAATGTTCTAGGTGTAGCCTCCTGAAGGAGGGAGCTACTAAAAAGCTGCCTTAAGAAGATCTCAAGGAGCAAGTGGGATGGTAAGGAATTCAACAAGAAGACAGGTAGAGGGGCAGGCCTGTATGAAAGGCATTGTGGGTAAGCATTAAAATCTTGAACTGAATGCGACAGTTTATTGGTAACCAATGTTGCTCGATAAACAGAGGGGAAATGTGGTCAGCTCTCCTAGCACGATATATCATTTTAACAACTTTAATTTTACAAAGTGCAAGGAAGACGCCCTTTACTGTTGAAGGATAATTTGTTATCCAAAATAATGCTTAGTAGGGTTGCCAACTTTTTCATCGAGAAAAACCCGACACCTGTGGCTCGCCATGCTCCACCCATTCTCCGCCCCTAGTCCCACCCCTGCCCCGCTCCCAGCCCCACCCACAAAAATTACCGAGGATTCAGTCACACCCCCCCTCAGTGTTGGTTCTCACCCCCCCTCCCCTCAGTGCTGGTTCACTCACTCACCCCCCCTGCTGACTCACTCACCCCCTCCCCTGCTGGTTCACTCACTCACCCCCCCTCCCCTGCTGGTTCACTCACCCACCCCCCTGTCACTCACTCACCCCCTCCCCTGCTGTTTCACTCACACACCCCCTCCACTGCTGGTTCACTCACCCACCCCCCTGTCACTTACTCACCCCTCCTGCTGGGTCACTCACTCACCCCCCTCCCCTGCTGGTTCACTCACACCAACCCCCCCTCCCCTCCACTGCTGGTTCACTCACACCACCACCACCATCCCCCCTTGCTGGTTCACTCACACCATCACCCCCCCTCCCCTGCTGGTTCACTCACACCACCACCCCCCCCCCTTGCTGGTTCACTCACACCACCACCACCCCCTTGCTGGTTCACTCACACCACCACCCCCCCCCCCTTGCTGGTTAACACACACCCCCACCCCCCCCCCCCTTGCTGGTTCACTCACACCACCACCCCCCCTTGCTGGTTCACTCACACCCCCCCCCTCCTTGCTGGTTCACTCACACCATCACCCCCCCCCCTTTGCTGGTTCACTCACACCATCACCCCCCCCCCTTTGCTGGTTCACTCACACCTTCACCCCCCCCCTTGCTGGTTCACTCACACCTTCACCCCCCCCCCCTGCCCAAGCCGCTGCTTCTGCTTTGTACAGAGCAGCGGCTGCAATACACTTACTTTGAAAAGTAAAGACAAACTGTGTAAGGAGCCCTCCGGTCATCGCAGAGCCCGAGGAAGTGATGTCATGGGGGCGGGCTACTCACAGGTTGTCTTTCCTTTTCAAATTAACTTTATTGCAGCTAAAGTTAATTTGAAAAGGAAAGACAACCTGTGAGGAGCCCGCCCCCATGACATCACTTCCTCGGGCTCTGCGATGACCGGAGGGCTCCTTACACAGTTTATCTTTAGTTTTCAATGTAAGTGTATTGCAGCCGCTGCTCTGTACAAAGCAGAAGCAGCGGCTGCACTGCTATGGGGAATCGCGTTCGCGCTGCGGACTTCGGCACAAAAGTCGGTTTTTTGCTCTGGCCGCTCCCGATCTTGCGGCCAGAGCAAAAAAACGGCTTTTCAATGGCTGGTTTTACATCTGTGCCGGCAGCCGGCCTGGCCATGGAAAAACCGGCCAGGCCGGCTGAAAACCGGCCGGTTGGCAACCCTAATGCTTAGGGATTTGATTAAATCCTTAAATGATAGAGATAACCGGGGCTAGCATGTTCACTAGATGGACTAGGCATTTGCCTATGGTGGCAGACCCTGGAGTGGCACCGTGACCCCTCTACTATGCTTTAAAGCAGAAGCGGAGCAAGACACTTTGGTGCCATGGCGGGCCTTGAAGCACCAGCATGTGCATACATACTCATGGCCCCTCCAACACAAACTTCCTTCTGACAGAGACAGGAGCAGTAGGCCATGAGTGCACATGTACAAGTGGATGCTTCAAGGCCCACCGCAGTGCCAAAGTGACTTGCTCTGCCGCTGCTCTGAGGCATGTGGAGGGGTTGCATCCCCCCTCCTCCCCTCCCCCCCCGAAGTAAGGGAGAAGGGAAGAGACGTGGAGATGTTAGACGCCCAGGCAGGAGGGAATGTAGGGAAGGGTTGATTGCACATGTAAATGAGGGGGAAATGAAGAGGAAATACTAAACACTTTGGGGTGGAGAGAGATGTTAGACTGTGCAGGGACATTAGGGGAGGGGAGGTGTCAGAGTACGGAAGGGTAGACCATAAGAAGATAAGAAATGCCATATTGGGTCAGACCACGGTCCATCATGCCCAGTATCCTGTTTCCACAGTGGCCAACCTAGGTCACGAGTACCTGGCAGGTTCCCAAAAAGAAACACAGATTCCATGGTGCTTATCCTGGGGTAAGCAGTGGATTTCCTAGATCCTCATTAATAATGGTGTATGGACTTTTCCTCCAGGAACTTGTCCAGTCCTTTTTTAATCTCGGCTACACTAAAAGCTTTTACCACACCCTCTGGTAACAAATTCCAGAGTTTGATTATGCACTGAGTGAAAAAATATTTTCTTTTATTAGTCTTAAATGGGTTACATTGTAGTTTCATTGCATGTCCCCTAGTCTTCCCCTTTTTGATGGAGTAAACAACAGATCTACATTTACCTGTTCCACTCCATTCATTGATTTATAGACCTCTATAATATCTCCCCTCAGCCATCTGTTTTCCAAACCAAGCAGCCCTAATCCTTCAAGCCCCTCCCAACAGGGGCACTCCTCCATCCCCCCACCACCCTGGTGGCCCTTCTCTGCACCCCCTCCAATTCCATCACATCCCCCTCAAGACCCCAGAGGGGTGTGCAGGACTGAGGGACCACCTAGGACAGCAGATAACCTTGGGCTGGCCCTGGAGGTAACCTACTGAACTGGACCAGTGAGGACAGTGGAGGGTTATTCATGGAGAGCCGTAAGACCTTGGTTTTTGAGAGTTTAGTACCCGTTTATGAAAGGTTATCCAGTTAGATATTGTGTCAAGGTGTGATGTGAACTGTTGTTGATTCTTGGGACTTTTCCTTCCAGGAAGCTCAATATCATCAGCATAAACTAAGAACTTATTCCGAGGCTTTGGATTACAGTAACCAGGGGAGCAATGAATATGTTGGACAATGTGGGAGCAACTATAGACAGTGCTAGTGCTACCTTTTTTGCTGCCCTGTGCAAATCATTACTATGCTGTCCCCCGCCTGTCCCCATCAGCAGTGATGTCCCCACCCTCACAAGCCTCTCTTTTGTCCCAGCATGTTGAAAATTCGGAGAGCGTACCTGTTAGTCTGGACTAGCAAAAATGACAGAGGCACATGGCGCCTTTTACACTAACCGGTTTATTGAGGTATGAACTTTTGAGGCTAAGAATCCAGATCTAAGTGGACTCTTGTCCTCGAAAGCTGATGCCTCAATACATTGGTTAGTCTATAAGGTTTATGTATGGGTGAGGTTATAAATATAGCGTTTCATCAGTAATTCTGGGATCTGTCTTAACTTTACTGATATGTCCTTTACTATAATCTGGTTGGTACCAAAAAGAAATGTGCCTGAGTGGGAAGATCATTTAAGTTTTGATATTCTTCCATTCCTTGGGAGACGTTCCTTGTTTCCTTTCCCTGTGTAATGACCCCAGTGCCACTATAGATAAAATGAATTTTGAAAGTATCAATGCAAAGTCTGCTTCCGGGCCTCATGATTCATTTTCTTAAATAGAGTAGTCTGGTTGCCATGTTAATCCACTTGAATACACAGAAAGAAAGGTGATCAAATGATACCAGTCAGTGCAATAAAAAGATAACACCTTATGTCCGTTTACCTTTATTTCTTTTTTCCTAAAGAAACTGAGGGTGGGAAGGAGAGAGAGAAAAGTGGACACACCACCATCCGAGTTCAAGAAAATTCCACTTAAGAATAAAAATGAATCTCTCTCTGTAAAGTAATTATGGGTGCAATCACTGAGAAAATAAAATCTCAGCAAGTACATAAAATATACAAATTGCAGGTCTCCTAATTACTGCTTTCAAATCAGGTACTTCACAATTCACTCAGGTACATTTTAGATACTTTCTCTCTCTGAAGTCCCATCATGTCCAGAACATCTGCTTCCCTTCCCTCCCAAATATCTGACAGACAGGAGCTGACCAAACAAATTTTATCTTCATTTTGTGAAGTAAAACATACTGTCTACATAAATTCCACCACCTATGGGGAATAATGAAATAAAAACTAAAAGTTGCAGATCCTATTAAGGCAAATGCTCTGAGGGAAGTTTCTGAAGGTGGCACGCTATAATAATTGGAGGTAAATGATTCAGAGTAACGGGACAGATAACCTCTGGCGCTGTGCTAGGCCCATAAAGAATACAGTGGGGCTTGCTATCTTGCTCCCCGGTGCCTTTCAGAAAACTTCCCAGTGCAGCCTTTGCCGCCTCTCCTCATGAAGGGTTTCCAAAGGACCCACTTCCTGCTAATCTGAATAGAGTAACAGAGCCCCACCTCACTCAGTGCCATGGTTCCCACCTCACCTTGCCTGGTCTTGCTTCCCCTATTCTTTAATGACACCTAACTTGTTACTGCTACAGATTTGATAAAGATGAAAGCAGCAGCATGGGGCTTTGCAGTCCATGTGCATGCTGCATGGCTAATGTGTCCTTGCCTCCTCTGATGCAACCTCCTGTTACTGAGCGGCAGGGATGCATCAAACATGCTGCACGCACATGAATTCCAAAGCCCCAAAGCTGCTTTTTGCTCTGCCTCTCTGCTGTCCATTGCTTGCCACCATTCATCCTACAGTTGAGCCTGGCCCAGCTCTCTGTGTCAGCCATGCTGCCCTCCCGTGACTGCTGCCCTGTGCAGTGCATAGTTTGCACAGTAGGTCATGCCTGCCCCAAGTATAGACCCCCAGGGGAGTCCAAAAGAAGGTGGGCATGCAGTGCAATAGGACCCACCAATTGATACCTGAAAACTATGCTCATAAAAATAAGATCTAAACCAACTTACAAATGTATTTCTAAAACCTATTACTTGCAAGTGGGAAAGTAAAATGGAGTGATTTACAAGGTCAAATGCAGAGCTCAAATCCAATGAATAAGAAGGTCGTCCTTGTAACTATCTTGGTAACTGACGATCTTGCTTAGCGTGGCTACTAGAGCTGTTTCCATGCTATAACCTGTTCAAAAGCCCGATTGTCATGGCTGAAAACAATTAGATTTTCCCAGAAATCCCACGTTTCTGTGCAACTGTTCTCTCAATCAGTTTAGCTACAAAAGGTAGACTAGAAGTGGGATAAAACCCAAGCACGGATGAAGAATCAGCGTTTACTTTCTTAGGGACAGGATGGAATACAGATTGCTTCCAGAGTGGGAATCAGGACCACCCCAAGGGTTTCTGTCGCTTCAGGCAGGAACCCCAGACATGCCATCCCTCCCCCCTGCACCAAACTGCCCCCCCCCCCTGCAGAGCCATGCTGCCGCTTCCCTTGCACCGTGCCACCACTCCCGCTGCCGATTCCATCTTCTGGGCAGGGGCAGCCCAAGGGGGGTGCGGGGCCATGTGCGGAGATTAATTGTGGGGCTCATTTGCATAAGGTGTCTCATTTGCATACTATTAACATGCACTTTTAGTAAACATGCCTCTTAATGAGTGTCTGGATAAAGAAAGACTAACAGATTTCTGCATTACTATATTGCAGTGACAACCGCCAGGCCTATTAGGAAGTACTATAAACACTGATCATTTAGAATCCATAGCAAACCCACCGTATCAACAGCACTACCAGGACTCACAAAGCACCAAACCCTACCTATCAAAGGGCAACACTGCAGATAATAAACCAATACATCTCAGAGAATACCAATATATCTCACTGGGGGAAAGAGAACAAGTGGGTCTGTCAAACAGAAACTACATGAACAGAATACCTCAGCTCGGTTACACATGCAGAACATAGACCATCACCAAGCAAAGAACAAGGGATCATAATTTAGAAATAGGAAGATAATAATTAAACTGGGAACCCCAAAAGCCAAACATTAAATTACAACACTGGATAAATAAAACTATAAAGTAATTTCCTCTTGCACTAAACAAAAACGCAAAGATGTTAGCGATACACATTTCCCAGACCAGACATATTCCAGTTAATAAATTCAAAATAAAAAGTATTTTTCTACCTTCTGTTTGGGCATTTTATTTTTCAGTTACAATTGCTCCAGTCACTTTCTTCTGGTTTCTTCGTGTCTTCTGCGAGCTATCCATTTGTCCTTTCATCTCTTTTAGATGTTTTCCATTCTCTCTCTATATCTGCTTTAACATAGTGATCGTTTCCCTTTTGCTCTTTCCCCCATTTCTTTCCTTATTCCTTTATCATCAACTCAAATTTCACCCTCCCATTCTCAATCCCCTCTTACTCTCCCAATACCCGGCCCATCGTAGACTTTTCTTCCACACAAAATATCTTTTCCCCTCTCCATTCTCATTCCCCCATCCCTTCTAGTCCTCTCCCAAAATCAGCTCCCTTCTAGTCCTGCCACCCAGCATCCGCTGCTCCCTTCTAGTCCCATTCTCCCATGCCCCCACATCAGCCCATTTCCAGTCCTAGCCCCACATATGCTCTTTTCCAGGTCCATTCCAGCCCTCCATCAGCCAATTTCCAATCCTAGTCCCCACGTCAGACCACTTCCAGTCCTATTCCAGCTCTTCATCAGCCAATTTCCAGCCCTAGCCCCCCATCACAGCCCATTTCTAGTCCTAGCCCCCCACCATCACAGCCTCTTTCCAGCCCTAGCCCCCCCACCGTCACAGCCCATTTCCAGTTCAAGTCCCCCCTCTCCAACCATCACAGCCCATTTGCAGCCCTAGCCCCCCTAATCACAGCCCATTTCCAGTCCAAGTTCCCCCCTCCCCCCACCATAGCCCATTTCCAGTCCAGATTCCCCCCCCCCCCATCACAGCCCATTTCCAGTCCAGGTTCCCCCCCCATCACAGACCATCCAGTCCTTGGCCTCCCCCCCGACCAGTCCCACGGCTGTCTGAGGGGCTTCAGAGAGAGCTGGGGAAGCCCAAGCGAGGCCCTGGCTCCCTCTGTACAACCACCAGCATGAAGATCCCCGGCTCCCTCTGAAGCCATCCGGTGTTCCATAATGGTGTTCGCGCGGGGCCCTGTGCGAACAACATTATCGCACAATGGACAGGCCGGGTCGGCCCTGCTTCTGGGGGGCTGCCGCAATGGTGGTGGCAGTTTAAAAGTGGCGGCTTTGTGCTCTCAGCAGGCAGGATCAGACCAACCACTAGACAAACTAGGCAGTCGCCTAGGGCAGCAATTTCCAGAGGGCAGCAAAAGCAGGGCATTCAAAACTAAATATTAGATTTTGACAGCGAGAGGGGGTATAAATCTTGAGGTTTGCCTAGCGCACCAACACTTTGAACCATCTCTAGGGCCGGTCCTGTCACTAGGCCATGTGCTTCAGTCACAAATGGCCTGCCACTTCTGACCCCCTCTGACAGGAAGTTGAGTCGTAAGAGGGTCAGAAGCAGCAGGCCATGTGTACTGAAGCACACGGCCTGCCGCGGGCACAAAAGGGGCAGCACAAAGCTATTGTACTGCCTACCATGGTCTGCCACCCTAGGTGGCCGCCTAGCGGACAGGCCAGCTCTAGTGGGAACTCATCCCAAACAAACTGGAGTTAATAAGGTCCAGGAGAACAGGGGCCAAAGTTTCCCAATGTTGTTTCAACAATGAGGAAAGACATTCTTCCACTACAACACCAGACGGTTTAATACTGGCAATTATCTGCCCCAAACTAAACTGTGATAGTGGGGAGAAACAGGAAAAATTACTCAATCCAGTTTGAGAAAGAGTCAGATTGAAGCCATAGGGCTCTAACCCAGCTTCCAGGAGACTAGAAGAGAAGATATTTGTCCTCCAGGCATCCAAGCCCTTATGATTGCCAAAGTTTTGCTATTAGGTAAGAAGGGAACTGATAACCTCCACCACCTTTACTAATTCACTATTTCAGGCCTTGTCATTTAAACTTTACTTCTTAGAAAACTAACACTTAAGACAACTCCCAGGTCCCCTTCTCAGCATTACTGCTAAGCTTTGTATTAATCCCCACAGCCACCAAGGTCAGCAAGGCTGTTATAAGAGAAATTTGGCCTACCCATGCATCCTAACTGAAGTTTGACCTTTAACCATGGTTTCTCCATGCAGGCTACCCCAATGCTTTCTTCGAGGCCCAATACAATCTTAACACTGCAGTTTAGGGATGTATTCACTGCTCTGTGTGTCTTATCCCACTGCTACAACTTGAAATGCATTAGCGTGAGTGCTGAAATGGAGAGCGGTAAGAGACTACAATGACCCAGAAGATGCCGTAGGCAAAGGCTGACTGGCATTAGAATGGATCATTTTTAAACAGGCTGCCTAACCTGGCGGATATTCTTGTAAGTTACATCTGTTTAATAAAGGGAGTGTCACGCATTCATTTATTTCAGTCTTTTCCTGCCCTTTCAAAATCACCCAGAGCAGGGTGCATAAGAGCACTCATAAAATCCAATGACATCAAATTACAAAATGAAAACAATCCATCATTCTCAGCAAACCCAATATAGAGAGCAACCTAGTCCAAGCCCTTCATTCCTAGCCTTTTGCTTTCCCAGTAGCAGGAAATAAATACATTTTGGATAGTCTCCTAAACCCCAGCAGATCATCAGACAGACGTAGAGATGCTGGCAATTTATTCTATAAAAACACAGGAAAATTCATGAGCCCTCACCCTAGAAAATTTAAATGATTGTATTGAAGGAAGAATGAATAGCCTATCACTCTGGGAACGCAACGCTTAAACGGGACGATACCTTTGCGATTTCTCCACTATTTAAAAAGGACCCACTTGGCGAACAGTCTTAACAGCTAACCCATTCCCATCTGTGCTGAAGTCTTCCATCCCACACGGTTTTGTCCGCGAATCAGGCACGCAATCAGGAATGCAGGTCTTTATTCGCCATGTGCGCACATCACAAAGCCAATAGCACAGGTGATGGGGAAACAATGCCCTGAGGTCCAGAATGCAAATGTCAAGGAGATAAAACAAGGCTGATAGCACAAGGGTGCTGACATCACGACCCTGCATTTGTCAGCCACACACCAGCACAATACAACAACAGTACCAACAGCATACTTTTCTATTTCAAAACATTTAGGCTAGCTAAGAGGAGCTTGACAGACTTTAAACCCTAAGGCCTATGCAGGAATCAAGAAAGAGTTACAACAAAGACACGGAATCTGAATAATTCCAACCAAATTATCCAATATCTATTTTGGCTAATACTACTGCTTTTAAAATACCTTTGAAACAGCTGAGCTGGGGGTCAAAATACCAGAGTGAAAGGATGTGAATACTGCCTTAGACTGGGGGAGGGGAGGAGAAAGCTAATCCTCCGTTCCCCAAACTTCCATCCCATCAGGATCAATGGGTACTTTGGTGATCAAGCAATGGCCCCATGTAGCACCCCTTTTAAGCATAGTTGGGCCATGATGAGCTGTCAACAAATTGGGGTAAAGTTTCTCTTAACTCTACTTCAGCCTTCAATGACATTATTATCCAGAAACTCTACACTCATCGTTACCCAGAGTGTGGACGCTAAAGACGAGGTTTTCAGGAGTGTCGCTGGTGTACCTGTGGATGGAGCAGGACCATAGTGTCACAGCTAGGGGGTAGGGTTGTCCACTGGCCCCAGATGTGCCCGACAGGCTTGATCCAGTCCTGGGTTTACCCCATTGCATTCAGTGACTTGTAGTTTTCCTTTTCTTATGGAGTGCAATGGAGAAATCAGAACTACATATCCCTGCATGCAATGAGATAAACCCAGGACTGGATCGAACCTGTCGGGCACATCTGGAACCAGTTGGCAACCCTACTAGGGGGTGCTGTAAACACTTGTGGGGAATGATTTCCCTGGAGTCTTGCCTTCTTTGAGAGCACGCCCCTTTCCACACAGCACAAACTTGAGTTGCAAACAGTGCACACAGGTAAACCTCTTTATCCTTCCGGTTTAACCAAAACAGCAAAATAAGGCAGGCTTCTTATGCAACTTCAGAAATGGCAATAATATCACTCAACCATAGTCCAAATGAAACAAACAAACAATCTGTATGATTCTCCATCCAACTACAAGTCCTTCTTTCAGACTTCTTAACCCAATAAACAAAGTGTTCAATGAACCATGCTTACACGTACTTCTAAATGTTCCAGAGTGGGCTTACCTGCAGCTGCTCCTCCCCCACTTCCTTTCTCTCAGAGACTATGGAGTACTGTCCTCCTTCTGGCTGCCTCCAGGAGGTTTCTCCCTGCTCTACCCCAGTCAGGAAGGCTGGGAGAAACACCCTCCCTCTGAGCACCGCCTGGAGGTTTCTCTCCTGCTCGCCTTGTGTTGTGGCTCTGCCTGTCCCTAACCTGACATAACTTTGCAGCTTGCAACAGCTTCCTTCCCAGGGCCTCCTCCCTAACTGCCCCTGCACTGCTTCTTTAGCACCCAGTCAGGCTGCACTCTGCTACCATGTTTGCCAGAATTACTTCCTTGTTAAGGTAGCCTCTGCTTAATGGAGTTGTTAAGGAAGCCCGGTTCCCGTGAACTCTACTTCCGTAGTTCCTCTTGGCTGAAGCCCTCAGCCAGCAGTGAATGCTCCCTCTAGTGACTGGAGCCCGGCACTGCCCCAAGGCACCCTTGCAGATCACCAGAGCTCCCACTAGGGCAGGGGTACTCAAATCCAGTCCTGGAGGGCCACAAACCAGTCAGGTTTTCGGGATATCCCTAATGAATATTCATGAGATATATTTGCATGCACTGCCTCCATTGTATTTGACTCTATCTCATTAGGGATATCCCGAAAACCTGACTGGTTCGTGGCCCTTCAGGACTGGATTTGAGTACCCCTGCACTAGGGAAACGAGCAGGGAACTGCCTGGCTGTGCTCCTTTGCACATCCCAGGAGCTCCCTCTATTGACAGAAACCTGGGATTGCCGCAAAGTGCCCCTTTGCACATCACAATAGGTATTGTAGTTCCAGTTTCAGCAGCTAGTCCTACATCTCCTCATACCCAGAAAGATTTTCCAGTTGTCAGGAAAGTGGTTCTTAATGGCAAGGAAGCAATTCAACTTGGGCTCTTCAGACCAGATGGCTATCCAAATTCTAATAAAGAGCAAAGTAACCACCAGGTTTTCTGAAACTGGTCTCCTCTCTTGCATCCAGGAGTAAAAATTAGCTACCCAGGGATCATATTTGATTATGGAAATTACTTATTCAAAAAATTCCAAGGATTAGAACAGCTGACCCAGTCTCAAAATACTCATCCGAATACTTTGGAGGGTAAAATTGCTCTGGTTCAGAAAGCAGATTTATCCCTGATTAAAAGCCGTTTGGTATTTCCGAATAAGGGGGAATCATGGGAGGATACCATTTGGAAAGAAATCTTACATTTTCAGACTTGTTTCACTTAAGCGATAGCAACTATTGGGGAGGGTCCATCTGTCTGTCTGCCCATCTGTTCTTATGCATGTCTGTGCATGTTTGGCTTCCCTCTATGCCAATGGGACTGATAGCATTCCCATTGGCAACATCAAAGTTAAAGAGCAGACAGGAATCCCCAGCCCCTAGTGAAGAAGAGGCAGAATGGTTCAGCCCAAACTTAGAGTTGGCAGGAGTCCCCAGCTCCCACTGGAGAAGAAGAGGCAGAATGGTTTAGCCCAAACTTAAAGAGCTGGCAGGAGCCCCCAGGTCTCGCTGGTGATGACTGACTGAGGTTTGGAGAAGAGCCAGGTGAGAGGGTGAAGCATAAGAGGGGGGAAGGGTTAGAGAAAAGAGGGAAGGAGCATAAGGAAGGGAGGTGTCAGAGAGAAGGGAGGGAAAGGGGGAAATGCAGAGAGAAGGAAGAGTGGAAGGGGAGGAGGGACATGGGGAAAGTGCAAGGTGGGACATGGAAGGCAGGGAGAGAGTACAAGAAGGGAGAGGTGAAGCGAGTGAAGGGGTATGGCAGGGAAGGAGAGAGTGCACAATGTTGGGTGGCAGGGAAGGAGAGAGTGTGCAATTTGGGTGGCTGGGAAGGAGAGAGTGCGCAATGATGGGCAGCAGGGAAGGAGAGAGTGTGCAATGTTGGGTGGCAGGGAAGGAGAGAGTGCGCAATGTTGGGTGGCAGGGAAGGAGAGTGCACATTGGGCAGGAGGGAAGACAAGAGTGCGCAATGTTGGGTGACAGGGAAGGAGAGAGTGCGCAATGTTGGGTGGCAGGGAAAGGAGAGAGTGCGTAATGTTGGGCGGCAGGGAAGGAGATTGCCAATGTTGGGTGGCAGGGAAGGAGAGAGTGTGCAATGATGGGTGGCAGGGAAGGAGAGAGTGTGTAAGGGAAGGAGAGAGTGCGCAATGTTGGGTGGCAGGGAAAGGAGAGAGTGCGTAATGTTGGGCGGCAGGGAAGGAGATTGCCAATGTTGGGTGGTAGGGAAGGAGAGAGTGCACAATGTTGGGTGACAGGGAAGGAGAGAGTGTGCAATTTGGGTGACTGGGAAGGAGAGAGTGCGCAATGATGGGCAGCAGGGAAGGAGAGAGTGTGGAATGTTGGGTGGCAGGGAAGGAGAGAGAGTGCGCCATGTTGGGTGGCAGGGATGGAGAGTGCACATTGGGCAGGAGGGAAGACAAGAGTGCGCAATGTTGGGTGACAGGGAAGGAGAGAGTGCGCAATGTTGGGTGGCAGGGAAAGGAGAGAGTGCGTAATGTTGGGCGGCAGGGAAGGAGATTGCCAATGTTGGGTGGCAGGGAAGGAGAGAGTGTGCAATGATGGGTGGCAGGGAAGGAGAGAGTGTGTAAGGGAAGGAGAGAGTGCGCAATGTTGGGTGGCAGGGAAAGGAGAGAGTGCGTAATGTTGGGCGGCAGGGAAGGAGATTGCCAATGTTGGGTGGTAGGGAAGGAGAGAGTGCGCAATGTTGGGTGGCAGGGAAGGAGAGAGTGCGTAAGGGAAGGAGAGAGTGCGCAATGTTGGGAGGCAGGGAATGAGAGTGCGTAATGTTGGGTGGCAGGGAAGGAGAGAGTGCGTAATGGGTGGCAGGGAAGGAGAGAGTGCGCAATGTTGGGTGACAGGGAAAGGAGAGAGTGCACAATGTTGGGTGGCAGGGAAGGAGGGTGCGCAATGTTGGGTGGCAGGGAAAGGAGACAGTGTGGAATGTTGGGTGACAGGGAAGGAGAGAGTGTGCAATGTTGGGTGACAGGGAAGGAGAGAGTGCACAGTTAGGTGGCAGGGAAGGAGAATGCGCAATGTTGGGCGGCAGGGAAAGGAAAGTGCGCAATGTTGGGTGACAGGGAAGGAGGGTGCGCAATGTTGGGTGGCAGGGAAAGGAGACAGTGTGGAATGTTGGGTGACAGGTAAGGAGAGAGTGCGCAATGTTGGGTGGCAGGGAAGGAGAGTGCGCAATGTTGGGTAGCAGGGAAGGAGAGAGTGCACAATGTTGGGTGTCAGGGAAAGGAGAGAGTGCGCAATGTTGGGCAGCAGGGAAGGAGATAGTGCGCAATGTTGGATGGCAGGGAAACAGAGATTGCGCAATGTTGGGCAGCAGGGAAGGAGAGTGAGCAATGTTGGGTGGCAGGGAAGGAGAGTGCGCAATGTTGGGCGGCAGGGAAGGAGAAAGTGCGCAGTGTTGGTTGGCATGGAAGGAGAGAGTGCGCAATGTTGGGCGGCAGGGAAGGAGAGTGCTCAATGTTGGGTGGCAGGGAAGGAGAGAGTGTGCAATGTTGGGTGGCAGGAAAGGAGAGTGCGCAATGTTGGGTGGCAGGGGAGGAGAGAGTGCGCAATGTTGGGCGGCAGGGAAGGAGAGAGTGTGCAATGTTGGGTGACAGGGAAGGAGGGTGCGCAATGTTGGGTGGCAGGGAAAGGAGACAGTGTGGAATGTTGGGTGACAGGGAAGGAGAGAGTGCGCAATGTTGGGTGACAGGGAAGGAGAGAGTGCGCAATGTTGGGTGGCAGGCAGGGCCGGATTTACGTATACGCCATGTACGCCATGGCGTAGGGCCCACAACCGGCAGGGGCCCACAAAAAATAGAACCAGTTTTTTTTTTTTTCAACTCGATTAAAAAAAAAACCTGGTGGCTGCCGCCGCGGGGCCCCCTCTGCTGCCGCGGGGGCCCCGTCTACAAGATGGTCTGGTCTGGTCTGGTCGGGTCGGGTCGGGTCGGGTCGGGTCTCGTTTCCCTCTCTCCCTCCCGGCTGCGAGAGACGCGAAGATAGAGCGTCTCCTCGCGTCTGTGTTAAGCCCGCCGGGGCTGTTTGTATTTCCAATCAGCCCCTGCGGCCTTAACACAGACGCAAGTAGACGATCTCCCTTCGCGTCTCTCGCAGCCTGCAGCGAGGGAGGGAGAGAGACCCGACCGGACCCGACCCGACCAGCTTGTAGACGGGGCCCCCGCGGCAGCAGAGGGGGCCCCGCGGCGGCAGCCACCAGGTTTTTTTTTTAAATTAAATTTTACTTTAGGCCGGGGGGGGGGGTAGGAGTCCTACCTCCCCCGGCCTAAAGTAAAATTTAATTTAAAAAAAAAACCTGGTGGCTGCCGCCGCGGGGCCCCCACTGCTGCCGCGGGGGCCCCGGCTACAAGCTGGTCGGGTCTGGTCCGGGCGGGGCGGGTCCGGTCGGGTCTCTCTCCCTCCCTCCCTCGCTGCAGGCTGCGAGTGACGCGAAGATGCGTCTCTCGCAGCCTGCAGCCTGCAGCGAGGGAGGGAGAGAGACCCGACCGGACCCGACCGGACCCGACCGGACCCGACCAGCTTGTAGACGGGGCCCCCGCGGCAGCAGAGGGGGCCCCGCGGCGGCAGCCACCAGGTTTTTGTTTTAAATTAAATTTTACTTTAGGCCGGGGGGGGTAGGACTGGTAATGGG
Source organism: Ichthyophis bannanicus (assembly GCA_033557465.1). Classification (NCBI taxonomy): domain Eukaryota; kingdom Metazoa; phylum Chordata; class Amphibia; order Gymnophiona; family Ichthyophiidae; genus Ichthyophis; species Ichthyophis bannanicus. The sequence continues at coordinate 76,803,239 of CM066037.1, read as the reverse complement.
CTATGGGGGGGGGGGGTAGGAATGGTAATGGGCTTTGGGGGGGGGGTAGGACGGGAAAGGGAAGGGTAATGGACTATGGGGGGGGGGAGGAATGGTAATGGGCTATGGGGGGGGTAGGACTGGTAATGGACTGGTAATGGACTATGGGGGGGGTAGGACTGGTAATTGGCTATTGGGGGGGCTGGGGCTGGAAATGGACTGGGGGGGGTAGGGCTGGTAATGGGCTATTGGGGGGCTGGGGCTGGAAATGGGCTGGGCTGGGGGGGGTTAAGGCTAGAGGTGGGCTGATGGGGTTAGGACTGGTAATGGACTGTGGGCTGTTGGGGGGGGGATTTAGAACTGGCAATGGGCTTTGGGGGGGTTAAGACTGGTAATGGGCTGTGGGCTGATGGGGGCTGTCTGGTAATGGGCTATGGGGTGGGGCTAGGACTGGAAATGGGCGGGGGGGTTAAGACTGGAGGTGGGCTGAGGGGGTTAGGACTGGTAATGGGCTGTTGGGGGGGGGGGTTAGAACTGGTAATGGGCTTTGGGGGGGTTAAGACTGGTAATGGGCTGTGGGCTGATGGGGGTTGTCTGGTAATGGGCTATTGGGGGCTAGGACTGGAAATGGGCTGGGGGGTTAAAACTGGAGGTGGGATGATGGGGTTAGGACTGGTAATGGGCTGTGGGCTGATGGGGGGGGGGTAGGACTGGCAATGGGCTATGGGGGGCTGACTGGAAATGGGTTGATGGGGTTAGGACTGGAAGTGGGCTGATGGGGGTTAGGACTGGTAATGGGTTATAGGGGGGGCTTAAACTGAAAATGGGGTGATGGGGGGTTAAGGACTGAAAATGGGGTGATGGGGGGTTAAGGACTGTAAGTGGGGTGATGGGGGGGCTAGGACTGGAAATGGGCTGATGGATGGCTAGGACTGGAAATGGGCTGATGCAGGGACTAGAAGGGAATGGATGCTGGGTGAGGCTGGAACTAGAAGGGAGCTGATGTTGGGGGAGGATTAGAATGGGATGGGGCTGGAAGAGTAAAATGGAGAAGGGAAAAATATTTTGTGTGGGAGGGATAAAAAATCTACAATTGGCCGGGTATTGGGAGAGTAAGTGGGGATTGAGGATGGAGGGGTAATATTTGAGTGGATGAAATAGGAATGAGGAAAGAGCAAAAGGAGAAAGATTAGTATGTTAAAGCAGATGTAGAGAGAGAATGGAAAAAAATCTAGAAGAGAGAAGAAAGGACAAATGGACAGCAGACGATGGAGAGTTAGCAGAAGACACGAAGAAACCAGAAGAAAGTGGCTGGAGCAATTGCAGCTGAAAAAAATGCACAAAAGGTAGAAAAATATCTCTTTATTTTGAATTTATTAATTGGAATATGTCAGCTCTGGTAAATGTGCATCATTAACATCTGTGCTTTGTTTAGTACAAGAGCAAATTAATGTATTGTTTTATTTCTACAGTGTTGTACATTCCAAGTTTGGCTTTTGGGATTCCCAGTTAATTATTGTCTTCCTATTTCTAAATTGTGATTACTTGTTTGGTGATGGTCTATGTTCTGCATGTGTAACTGAGCTGAGGTGTTCTGTTTATATAATTCCTATTTGACATTGCCACTTGTTCTCTTTCCCCAGTAGGTCATGTATTGTTGTTCTCTGAAATGTATTGGTTTAATATTTGCAGTGTTGCCTTTTGATTGGTAGAGTATGGTGCTTTGTGAGTCCTGGTAGTGCTGTTAGGATACGGCGGGTTTACTATGGGCAGTGTTTGTAGTAGTTCCTAATGTGTCTGGCAGTTGGCACTGGATTATAGTAATGTAGAAATCTTTTAGTCTTTCTTTATCCATACACTCATTAAGAGGCACGTTTACTAAAAGTTAGTATATGGCAACATTATGCAAATATTTATGCAAATGAGGCCCCTTATGCAAATGAGGTCCGCACCCCCCTTGGGCCGCCCCTGCTGGGGGCCCACAATTTTTGTTGGCGTAGGGCCTCACTCAAGGTAAATCCGGCCCTGGTGGCAGGAAAGGAGAGTGCGCAATGTTGGGTGGCAGGGGAGGAGAGAGTGCGCAATGTTGGGCGGCAGGGAAGGAGAGAGTGTGCAATGTTGGGTGACAGGGAAGGAGGGTGCGCAATGTTGGGTGGCAGGGAAAGGAGACAGTGTGGAATGTTGGGTGACAGGGAAGGAGAGAGTGCGCAATGTTGGGTGACAGGAAGGAGGGTGCGCAATGTTGGGTGGCAGGGAAAGGAGACAGTGTGGAATGTTGGGTGACAGGGAAGGAGAGAGTGCACAATGTTGGGCGGCAGGGAAGGAGAGTGCTCAATGTTGGGTGGCAGGGAAGGAGAGTGCTCAATGTTGGGTGGCAGGGAAGGAGAGAGTGTGCAATGTTGGGTGGCAGGAAAGGAGAGTGCGCAATGTTGGGTGGCAGGGGAGGAGAAAGTGCGCAATGTTGGGTGGCAGGGGAGGAGAGAGTGCGCATTGTTGGGTGACAGGGGAGGAGAGAGTGCGCATTGTTGGGTGGCAGGGAAGGAGAGAGTGCTCAATGTTGGGTGGCAGAGAAGGAGAGAGTGCTCAATGTTGGGCGGTAGGGAAGGAGAGTGTGCAATGTTGGGTGTCAGCGTAGGAGAATAATGCAAGAAGGTGAGAGGAACAGGGAATTTGTGCAGGAGAACGGGGGACAGTTCAAGAGAGAGAATTCTACATGCAGAGAACCATGTGTGCACAGCTACACCCGCATGATAACACTCTATGGCAGACATCTCTGAACACCCACATGAGCAGTGCATGCTTTTCCTGCTGAAGGTTTTCGAGTTCTCTGTTAATGAACAGGTCACTAGCCGGCAAACTAGCCTTCAAGTTGCATGTGATAAGGTGACCTTCTCTGGCCTGCCACATTTGTCACCAAATTATCTCATTCCTGCTACCATCCCAGCTTGACCTTTCTAAAGAGACAAGATAGGCAAGCTGAAAGAAGATGGCAGAAGGTTAGGCGACCTTGTGACTTTATTGTCTGCCAAGAAAAGAATCAGGCTTACAGATCTGAGGCCCAAAAATCTAAGCGAGATTTCTATCAATTATTATTCACTCTAGTGCCAACTGTCCCAGGTGAGTCCAACCGATCTTTCCAATCCCCCTATGATTCACCACTGTGCCTTGTGGTAGATCAGTTTGTTGATTTTTTTCTATAATAAGATCGTGACTGGTCGGGACAGCGTACCCATCTCCTCTTTGCCATCATATTCATCGGCTGGCGCTTTGACTTTCAACTGGCATACGTTTAATTTACCATCAAACTGTGCACTTACACAAATTATGGATTCTTTGAGAACTGCCACTACTGACCTAGATATCCCTCCTGCTAAATTAATCAAGGAATAAACCCCAGGCCTTTTCCCTTTCCTTTCATCACGATAACTGCTAGTCTCTCAGAAAGTTGTTTGCCAATGGCTTGAAAAACCTCTTTAATTAGGCCCTTACTTAAAAAGGCAAATCTGGATTCCTTTGGGCCTTCAAAATACAGGCCATTTGCTAACTTGCCATTTGTGTCCAAGATCCTGGAAAAAGTTCCTTGAAAAATACTATCTTGGAAGCCCAGACCAGCTGTATTCCACGCTTTAAGAAAAGTGGAAAGAAGTCCAAAAAACTGCCAGCATGGTTTAAAGTTGAGGTCAGAGAGGCTGTTGTTGCCAAAAAAGCATCTTTCAGGAAATGGAAAAAAGAGCCAAAAGACGAAACCTGGAAACAGCACAAGCACTGGCAAGTCAAATGCAAGGCATTGATAAGGCAGGCAAAGGGAGAATTTGAGAAGAAGCTTGCTGCAGAAGCAAAAACGCGAAGTAAAGACCTTTTCAAGTACATTCGTAGCAAAAAACCTGTGAGAGAGTCAGTTGGTCCATTAGATGATAAAGGGGTTAAAGGAGCACTAAGAGGCGACAAGGCGATAGCAGAGAGACTGAACAAATTCTTTGCTTCAGTCTTTACTGAGGAAGATGTAGGGATGTTACCCATGACTGAAGTGGTATTTAAAGCTGCAGAAGAATTGAAGGAAATATCGATACATCGAGAAGATGTATTACAACTATTAGATAAGCTGAAGAATAGCAAATCACCTGGGCCGGATGGTATACATCCAAGGGTATTGAAAGAACTGAAATATGAGATTGCAGACCTGCTATTAGTAATCTGTGAACTATCATTAAAATCATCTCTAATACCTGAAGAATGGAGAATCGCCAATGTAACACCAATTTTTAAAAAGGGTTCCAGGGGTGATCCGGGAAACTACAGACCGGTGAGCCTGACGTCAATACCGGGAAAAATGATAGAAACCATCATAAAGAATAAAATTACTCAGCATGTAGATAGTCATGAACTAATGAGAGACAGCCAACATGGCTTTAGACAAGGAAGATCTTGTCTTACTAATCTGTTATGTTTTTTTGAAGGAGTGAATAATCAGGTGGACAAAGGTGAGTCGGTTGATATTGTGTATCTGGACTTTCAGAAAGCCTTTGACAAGGTCCCTCATGAGAGACTTTTGGCAAAACTAAAGAGTCATGGGATAGGAGGCAGTGTACTATTGTGGATCAGGAACTGGTTAAAAGATAGAAAGCAGAGGGTAGGACTAAATGGCCAATTTTCCCAATGGAGAAAGGTGAATAGTGGTGCACCCCAGGGATCTGTGCTGGGTCCGCTGCTTTTTGACATATTCATAAATGACCTGGAAAGTGGAATAACGAGTGAGGTTATCAAATTTGCAGATGACACAAAACTATTTAAAGTTGTTAAAACCCAAGAGGATTGTGGAAAATTGCAAGAGGATCTTGATAAATTGGAAGACTGGGCATCAAAATGGCAAATGAAATTTAATGTGGACAAGTGCAAGGTTATGCACCTAGGGAAGAACAACCCAAACTATGGTTACACGATGCAAGGTTCCACATTAGGAACCACCACCCAGGAAAAAGATTTAGGCGTCATTGTGGATACCATGTTTAAACCCTCTGCCCAGTGTGCAGCGGCGGCCAAGAGAGCAAATAGAATGCTAGGTATGATAAGGAAAGGAATGGAAAATAAAACAAAGGATATTATAATGCCTCTATATCGTTCCATGGTGAGACCGCACCTTGAATATTGTGTGCAATTCTGGTCGCCGTATCTTAAAAAGGATATATAGTTATTAGAAAAGGTTCAGAGAAGAGCCACCAAAATGGTAAAGGGGATGGAAGGATACTCCTATGAAGAAAGGCTAAAAAGGTTAGGGCTCTTTAACCTGGAAAAGAGACGGCTGAGGGGAGATATGATAGAAGTCTATAAATTAATGAGCGGAGTGGAACGGGCCAGCAGAGACCAAAGGAAGTCTGACTGCAGTTCCAGGCAGGCTTGGAGAGAAGGTGAGACCAGAACTCCCAAGCAGTTACAGAAAGACACGTTACCTTGGAGAACCAGGGCTGAAGAAAGGCAGGCTGATAAACCCAGGAGAGCTAAGAAAGACAGTAGCAAAGTCTTCCCAGCCAGAGGGGTCCTCATACCGAGGCAAACAGCCCAGCCAACAGAGGGCAGAGGTCACGTCCAGGGAAGCTCACTGAAGGCAGGAAGTGAGTTTCCTTCAGCCAAGCACAGTAACCGGTGTTCCCAAAGAAGAGCAGGCTGCAGGGCAGAGAGAAAGCCTTGGCTAGAAGCAGAGGAGTTTGAAACCATCTTCTCCACAGGAAGAGATAAGTACCCTATCTTTGGTGAAGGGAGAGAAGGGGGTCTCCGTGGGAAAAGCCAGGCTTACAACCGGCTAGTGAGCTCTTATTGGCCTAAGCCATGGGAAGAAATCCCCAGCACAGCTCCTGTTATCTGGGACACCCAAAAGCAGCTCCAACTCACAGCCACTGAAGTTACCCCAGGGCAAGGCTCGGAGAGCAGCTTCACAGGGGCTCAGTGTCCATACACAGGACCAGGTCCTGGCCCTATGCAGTGGGAGAGCTATAGCCCAGAAAACATCCCTGAGCCCATGGAATGTGCTTTATGTGTGGCTGATAACATAGAGTCTCTCTGTTAAGAAAGGGAGCAAGAAAGAAAGTGTATTTTTGCACATTGAAAATGTGATGGACTATTGTTTGCTGGAAAGAAGCATAATTATTATTTGTTAAGAATCCTCTACACCAGTGAAGCAACCGTTCTTTTATGTTGTCCTTATTCTATGACATCCTCAAGGGAAAGGGAATAAAACCCAAACTTAATTTCACTCTGGTCACGACTGCCGTGTCCTTATTTCCACAACTCAAGGCTATACCCGGGTCTAGGCAACCGCCTACGACCGGCATAGTCTCACAACATAAACATAATAAACCACACATTCTAACATACACATCCTCTCATGCTCACAGACACACTCATGACACACCCATACAATAGTCCCCAAGACACAGAGCCAACACACCCACGCACGCGCACACACACACACACACACACACATGCACGCATCCCTAACCTCTGACATCCTATCCTCACATCCTTACAAATAAATAGATAAACTTTCCCTGCAGAGATAAATATATACATCATATCATTGGTTTACAACATACACACACACGCACCTCACATATACAATCCACACTATGCCGTCCAATCAGACACCCACTCACACATCCCTTGCTACCCTATGGAGACACACTTAACATGGTTTTTCAATGAAGTCCCTGACATCTACATGCCTGAGTCTGTGAATGAAGGAAAGGGGAAAGGTAAAAGAATGTGCTGATCCTTTGGGTTGTGTGGCTGTCAGGATTTATTGTTTTGCTTTGACTGCCACTGATCAGAAGCTGCCGCCCTTGGCGACCGCCAAGTTTTTTCTAATGGTCGAGTTGGCCCGAGACTTTTCTATTGTGCATGGTACCAATTATACAGGTATCTTTGATGGAGATATATGCATTTTATAAAACGCTCAGCATTAGCTGAATGTTTTATAAAGTATATGTGTCGTGTTAAACAAGCGGACTTAGAGATCTGTTTCCTCACCTGGACGACCCATACTAACTTATCCTCTAATGTTATTGGAAATACTGAATCAGGACACTAAAGGGAAAGCTGGTTTATGTTAAAGAAATGTAACACGCCTGGTATTATTATTTTATTGATTTTGCTGTGTCCTTCATTGGCCTTTGGGATACCAACCCCTCCATTAAGGTTTAACATTGAGCATTTAGGGGAAAGGAGAGAAGGTGAAACCCCTCTGGTCAAAGGACAGCTATTAGGTGAGATTTCATGCCTCACTTTCTCGTTGGATCATACTAGCCCCTCTGCCAAAACGCTTAACAAAGCCAGACACCTAAACCTGCATTTATTAGTGTCCATCCAGTCTGCCTCTCCTTACTTCTTTCCCGCCTTTACTGTGCCTTTCCCTTCCCCAGAGATCCTATGTGCTTGTCCCATGCTTTCTTTAATTTTGATACTGTCTTTGTCCCCACCACCTCTATTGGGAGGCTGTTCCATGCATCCACTGCACTTTATGTGACGACGTATTTCATTAGATTGTCCCCAAGTCCTCCCTTTTTCACACCATTTATTCTTGAGCATAGATTGCCAACCTCCAGAAAGTTCAGAGATCTCCAATTCAACTCCTCTATTCTTTCTGGATCCACTCTGGGCTGGCCCAAGGGTTTCTGCTGCCCCAGGCAGGAGCCCTGGTCGTGCTGCCCCTCCCCTCCCCTCCCCTCCCCCCCACCCCTGCCGATTCCATCTTCTGGGGGGGGCCAGTGGGAGCGGAGGCAGTTTAAAAGCGGGAGTTGCATCGGAGGGAGGCCAAAAGCTGCAGTCCATGTGTACCGAAGCAGAAGGCCTGCTACGGGTACCAAAGGGGGCAGAAAGCTGTCAGCCACCCATCAGTTGCATAGCCTGACAGCTGCCTAGCCCGCCTGGTGAATGGCCCAGCCCCGATTCCCCTCGTAGCCACGCCTGTCCCCATCAGCCATCTTTATCGCTCTTCCCTCTCCTCTCTTTTCCTGCCCCCGCCCGCACCGGTACCCTCCAGCCTGTGTCTCTTCCCTTCAGCGAATCTCCACAAGCCTCTCTCTCTTTGTTCCCTTTTCCATGTCTTGCGGAGCCCCTGTAAGGGTCTCACAGGATTCCAGGTATCCTCGGACCACAAGTTGGGAATCGCTGCTCTAGAGTTTCCTTTCATTGAAAGAGGCCAGCCTTCTGCGCATTTATTCCTCATGTCTCCCCTTTCCCTCTTTTCTTCCAGGGCACACATATTTAGATCTTTAAATCTATTTCCTTATGCTTTTTTTTACATTAGCAACATACAAAGAAAAGCCTATACATTGGCATCACTGAGAAGAGAAAAACAGAACAAAAACATCTCCAGACACAGGTTAACGCCCATATTACCGAAGGGAGGAGGGGCGGGGGGCTTACAACCTAGGACGTAATGGTCAAAACTGAATACACGCCCCCTTTTACTTCTGAAACTGCAAAAAGAAAAACAAGCTTTGCTAATACTCCTAAGCAGACAATACAACCAATTTTCCAACCAGAAAACTTTCCAAATGCGACACATCAAGGAAAACATATGTAGGACCAGAGTAGTTGACAATGCATTTACAGGGAAAACTAAGGTAACAGGTCGCACCAATAGCAAGGACTTTAAGTTTTAACTGAAGAAAAGCTCTATGATGCAATTGAGTGCACCTGGCCACATCTGCAAAAACATAAATTGCCTGTCCACTAAAAGGAATAGACACCTTAGAAAAATACAGTTTTAAGATTGAAAGTTTTCCTTGCTCAGAATTAATGTCCAGATCCTGCAACGTCTCCAAAAAATCTGTAAGGTCCAAGCCCTATCTTCAAGTCTAACACCTCTAGAAAGGTGATAGATATTAGCAATGGAAAAACTTCCATCATTAGGATAACTAAAGTATCTTTCAGATATTTTTGAGTAACAAGAGGAGAAAGCAATCTCATTACTGAAAAAGTTTAAAAACACAAGGTTATGCATCCAGGAAAGAATAACTCAAACTACGGTTACATGATGTAAGGTTCCACATTAGGAACTATCACCCAGGAAAAAGATTTAGACGTCATTGTGGATAATACATTGAAGCCCTCCACCCAGTGTGCAGCGGCGGCCAAGAAAGCAAACAGAATGCTAGGAATCATAAGGCAAGGAATGGAGAATAAAACCAAGGATATTATAATGCCTCGTATCGTTCCATGGTGCAACCACACCTTGAATATTGTGTGCAATTCTGGTCGCCGTATCTTAAAAAGGATATAGCAGAATTAGAAAAGGTACAGAGAAGAGTCACCAAAATGGTGAAGGGGGTGGAAGGATACCCCTATGAGGAAAGGCTTAAAAGGTTAGGGCTCTTCAACTTGGAAAAGAGATGGCTGATATGAGATATAATACAAGGTCTTAGAGCTCTATAAATTAATGAATGGAGTGGAACGGGTAAACGTAGACTGGTTGTTTACTCCATCAAAAAGTAGAAAGACTAGAGGGCACGCAATGAAGCTACAATGTAACGCATTTAAGAGTAATAAGAGAAAATATTTTTTCATTCAACGCGTAATCAAACTCTGGAACTCATTACCGGAGGATGTACAGTAGTAAAAGCTGTTAGTGTAGCTGGGTTTTCAAAAAGTGTGGACAAGTTCCTGGAGGAAAGGTCCATAAATCATTATTAAAGAGGACCCAGGAAATCCACTGCTTGCCCCAGGACAAGCATTGTGGAACCTGTGTGCCTTTTTGGGAACCTGCCAGGTACTTGTGACCTGGATTGGCCACTGTTGGAAACAGGATACTGGGCTTGATGGACCTTGGTCCGACTCAGTATGGCATTTCATATGTTCTTAAGTTGCTAATTCTAATCAAATTTTCCATCATTTCCAGTTTACTATGAATATGCAAACTGTCTTTAATGGCAGCATTTCCTAATGAGTGAACATCAACTTTGGAAAGTTTGTCATTCATGGCAGGAAACATATTGTTATGCTGCTGAAATTTGTTCACTGAATCAGCTGAATAAAACCCACATAATTTAGTTAATGTGTCCTTGAGGAGATTTTCCATTCTGTTTATTTATTTAGCTGTATTTATATCCCGCTTTTCACTGGGTCAAAGTGGTCAATTGGGGGATACATTTAACATGAGGGGATATGAGACACATACACTAATACTTACAGGGAACATGGGCAGTGGAGGGTTAAGTGGCTTGCCCAAGACCACAAGGAGTGCCTATAGGACTAGAAATCCCAGTCCCTCCAGCCTGAGATTGCTGTCCCCAGGTGGGACTTGAACCCCTGGCCCTCCGGCCTGAAGTACCTTGTCCTAACCACTAGACCACTCCTCCCTCTGCATTTCAAAGAAACCTCACCCTGCTGGAGGCCCAAAGTCTTGGAAGATGCAGTCAAAGGTGGAGGAACAGTTTGGGGATACCATACAGCAGACTGAGAACCAGGCAAAGAAGCAGTACCAGAAGCCTCAAGGGGAGTAGAAACTCTAGGCGCTTCCCCGTGGAAATATCTTCAGTGTCCAAGGGTAAAGTTCCAATTACACGTGCAGGCTGAGGGGGAGGGGTTCTAACCCCGGAGCTAAGAGAAACCCCCATTTCAAGCAATCCCCCTACTGCCACTGGGAGAGACAGATGTTATTGAGCAGCAATGCTCATGATGTGCTGATCTATAGGACCCGTACCAGTTGACCCTGTACATTGCAGCTTACTCTTGCCTTTTTTCCATAGCCGAATGTAAAACAGGGGGCTTATCCGCAGAAGAGTTCTCCTCAGTTGCTCCTAAGGTGCCGGACCTGCCCCTTACGTCACGCCCGACCCTTATGCTTTAGAGTGAAGACCACTAGCTATATGGGCAGCTGCTCTCTGGATTGAGTCCCTCCACTTTATATCCTTTGGAAAGAGCAGACTACTGACTACGCACCATGGGAAAAAAAGTGAGAGAGTTGGGTGGAAAAGATACAAACTGAGATTGCAGGAGCCCAATGAACACTGGGTACAAAGGTCAGGGGCTGCGTTTCCTCCTGTCGCCCCATCTCAGGGTGTCGTATGAGGCTTTTGGCCTCTATCACGCATTTTCTGCCTTGATGCTCGTTACTTCAAAGCTGGTCTTTTTCTTCTTTAAAATTCGATTTTTAAAAACATGAATATACTCCCAAATTTGTATTCAAAGAATTTTGTTCCTTCCAAAAGTGAAAGCTGACTTGGTCTCCTGCACACATTCATCTGTTTTTCTGTCAAACATTTGCTCTTAGTCATCACATGTCTCACCGCGAACAAAGACTAGCCGCAAAAAATATTCTTCACTGCAAAAGGCCAGGTAGAAGAATGTTACTTCTGCATCACTTCCACCACCATCCTGTCCAGAAACCTATGTAGAATTTGTGCTGGCATGGTATGTGTGTCCCTTATAAACAGAACCCAATCTCATAGAAGCATGACAGCAAAAAAGACCATACGACCTATCCAGTCCGCCCTTCCATACCAAGTACTATAGTCCCTTTTATTCCTTTAGAGATCTTCTGTATTTGTCCCATGATTTCTTGAATTCAGATACAGTTGTTGTCTCTACTACTTCCACTGAGAGTCTATTCAATGCATCTACCACTCTTTCCGTAAAGAAGTATTTCCCTAAATTACTCCTGTCTATCCCCTTTCACTCTCATTCTATGTTCTCTCATTGCAGAGCTTTCATTCAATTGAAAGAGGCTCTCCTCCTGTGCATTTATGCATGGAGGTATTTAAATATCTCTATCACATCTCCTCTCTCATGCCTTTCCTCCAAAGTATACATATTGAGCCCAATGCAGAGATGCAAATAGCTGGGTTGGACGTCCTGCCCTCCATTCTGGCCTGGCACTCAATCCTGAGTCCAGCCCTCACCGCATGTATTGAGGGGTAGTACGGGGAACACTGGGCAGGGGTGGGAAGGGGAGAGCCGGAGGTGGTGAGTGGGTGGAGCGGGGTCAGGCCGAAGCTCCTGCATGTACAGGGCCTATTCAGGTCATGACCCTGTACGTCTAGTGGGGGAGAGATAGACATGGGACTTATTCCACCTCAGAGTTGGAATAAGTCCCACTGACACCCATATGTGGGGACTGATTCCTGCTGCTCCTGGAGAACACCTGTTACAGGTGAGTAACTACTCTTTCACTCAACGTGTAATCATACTCTGGAATTTGTAACCGGAGGATATAGTAAAGACTGTTGGTGTAGCTCTGTTTGAAAAGGGTTTGCACAAGTTCCTGGAGGAACAGTCCATAAACAGTTATTAAAGAGGGACCCAGGATATCTGTGATTGACCAAATGCAAGAATTGTGGAACCTGTGTCTTTTGGGGAAACTGCTGGATACGTGTGACCTAGATTGGCCACTTTTGGAGACAGGATGCTGGGCTTGATGGACCTTGGTCTGACCCAGTATGGCATGTCTTATGTTCTTATGACTGCAGGGTTCAGGCCAGGCAGCCTCACCAAACTGGCTGGGCAGATGCAGGGGTGTTCCTGCCGCCCGATCCCGGCCCTGGCTGCCCGTGCCAAGGGTCGGGTAGTGGGGAAATGAGGGTTTCCTCCGTTGCGGCTTTTCTGCGTTCCTGCTTGGCATCCTGGTACCATGGCGATGGGATGTCATGGCACCGGCACACCAGCAGAAGAATAGGGCAGGCTGGATGAGCTGTAGGGAGGATGTCGTGCGCCACTGAATTGGGGCTACCTCGGGCTGTCTAAACACCGATCCAGCAACTGCGGGACCCTCTAGCTCCCGCAGTTGCAGAATCAGGTGCAATTTGAGGCTGTCCATTTTTTGGACGTCCAGATGGCCCAGACGTGCCCCTGTTGGAATCGGGCTCATTGAGATTTTTAAGTCTTTTCCCATATGCGTTATGATGAAGCCCACTGACCATTTTGGTAGCCACTCTCTGCACCGACTCCATTCTGTTTGTATCCTTTTGAAGGTGTGGTCTCCAGGATTGCACACAATACTCCAAATGAGACCTCACCAAAGACTGACTTATTTATTTATTTAACTGGTTTTATATACCGCCTTTCGACACATCAAAGCAGTTGACATAGAACAGCAACTTAACGTGGGGTACATAGAATGGTTTACATGGAACAGTAACGTTTCAACAAGTAACTTAAAAGAACTATATATATGAGCACAGTGTAGAACTAACAAATACATGCATGAGATGCTAACAGTCCATGGAGCGTGACTGACGTAACAGTAGTTCATACGGAGGTACTATCACCTTCTTCCTGCTGGCCATTCCTCTCGCTAGGGAAAGCTCTATTGAAGCTGCTGTTTCTTGGGATTCTCTATGTTATTCCCATCGAAATACTCAGGTAAGCTTATTCAGGCTGTAGCTTCATTGCCTTGTTTCAGCATATTTGCATTTCACAGCAAGGTGCCTGGCTATGTCCTGGGGAGAGTCTTAACCTGAATGACAGAGGCAGGTGGCACCTGTAGACTCAATTTACTGAAGCCTGAGCTTTCGAGGACAAGAGTCCACGTCATCAGGCACATAACTCTTCTCCTCAAAAGCTCAGGCTTCAATAAACTGGTTAGGCGCCTCTGTCATTTTCCTGCTCCAGACTAACACAGTTACGCCTCTGAAAATGTTAGTCTGGAAGCACAGCTACTGCAGACGGCACAAAATACTGCTGCATGCATTATCAATGGTGCATCCAGAACAGACCACACAACACCATTACTAAAGCCGCTACACCGGCTCCCCGTACTAAGCCGAACATAATACAAGGTCTCTACTAGCCACGTTCAAAGTAGCACACAACCGATATCCTTAGAGTTTCTTCAATCACTCCTACACAAAACACCAAATTACAGAACCAGAAGGACAAATACACAAAACACATTCAATGTCTCAATCTTAAAAACTAAGACTTCTCGAACCATCTCCAACTGAGCCTTCCCCCTATATGCCCCATCTATCTGGAACGCGCTCCCCGAAAGCCTACAAGCCAGACATGACTTCAAGAACTTCAGAAGGAATCCTAAAGCACATCTCTTCAGCGAATACTTTGATAGCGAAACCTAAACCCCCTCCCCTTACACCATATTCCCCACCAGGACAATCTCCCGTTAATTGTATCTTGGATGTACTAACTTGGTTCTTTAATGTTTGCTCAAAGTTCAAGGTACCTCTTTACCTGCTTAACCTTCCAAGTCTACCTTCCGCGTTATATGTAATAGTTTGAAGTTTGTTGAACTGTAAACCGCTTTGACGCTCAGATAAAGCAGTATACAAAAATAGCTAAATAAACGAACGAATATGCCCATGAGGCACACTAGCCTTCTGCCTAGGGTGGCAGCTCAGTACCGGCACAGAAAGTAAAAGCTGTGCAGTGGTGGATGCCTTTGGGCACCAGCACACATGCTCATGCCCTGCTGCCCACCCAACCGGACGTTTGTGTTCGAGGAGAAAGGACCAGCGGGCTGTGAGTGCAAGCGCATGAAGGCCTGGCATCACGCTGCATTTACTGTCTGTGCAGGCCTGGCTGGGGGGGAGGGAAGGCAGGGAGATGTTAGACAGCTCTGTAGGGAAGGGACGGGAGATGCTAGACTGCAGGAATGGAGGAGGAAGCAGGGCTGGGCAAGCAGTGTAGCTGCGCAGGGCGCAAGTGTGAAAGGGGAGCAGATGTCATCACTGGACTTCCAGAGAGTCTGAATAAGTGAGTTCCTGCTGGCAATCAGCTGTGTGGGGGGCACCAAGTTCACCTGTTGTACAAGGCGTATTGCTAGCTTGGTACCGCCCTGAGAGGAAGGGCCGAAGGGTCACCTAGGGCAGTAGCTACCCTTGGGCTGGCCCTGTCTGAATGAACCTCTTGCTTATGCTTTGCTGCTGTGAAGGATTAATTCCAGTAGGCTAGGAAGTAAGTATGGCTGAAAACCAGCCCACCGATCAGCAAAACTTCTCTTGCCCCTGCTTGTAGACTCAGAACATGACTAAAATCAGCTGTTCAGGACACACAGGGAGCTAAAGGGTTATAGACGGAAGAAAAGGTAGCAACTGATCTAAGTTTCTTTGAGTGTTTCCCAGGTCTTTCATCACTTTCACCACTTGAAAAGCAGTGCATCTGACAGCCTGTAATTAATCTAAGCCCACAGCGGCATGGCTAGAAGCCAAAGCACACACCTTCTTTCATCGGCCTATGTGTGTGTTTAAAGGAAATGAAAAATGTAATAAAATTTTAATTGCTAGGTCCCGCTAAATTCATAAATCTATTTCTCCAGGCTGCTTTTAATTCCCTTTTCAGATCTTAAATATATGGAGATTTTTTTTTCTTTTTCACTTTTATATTCTATGTCCTGCATTCTGGAAAATTCAGATGTATGGGATGGAGACTAAGCTGAATACCTCTCAAGCCAATCAAGATATACATCTACATGCACATATACAAACAGGGCTGAAAAATCCCAAACGCCAGATTACTTTGGCACCTAAAATTTAACACCTGGTTTCTAAAACTCAGAAAAGCAAAACAAATAAAAAAATAAAAGCAAAAAGTATAAATAAATAAATTAGAAAATAACTAAAACAAAAAAAAAGAAACAGAAAGTAGCAACATAGAGGACAACGTCTAAATAAAAAGCAAAAAATGCAAGCTGCAACCAACTGCATAAAAAAGCAAGGAAAAGGTGAGGAGAAAATTGTCCTCCCCACAGCATGCCCAAAATAAAAATGGATCATTTGCTTAAATTTTAAACTAAACTCTGGCAATTCACTTCCTACTCTTCCACCAGTCATACCAGTTCTAGCAAAATTTAGAAAGAGAAATAAACAAGGGGGAGGGAGTAAGGAGGATAATCCCCTTAAAACTCTTGAAAAGGACTGACCGAAAAGCACAGTTTTTACAGACCTGCAGATGCCAAGGAGCAGGTGTAAATCCCAACTTGGACAATTTTGGTCATGCACATTTATTCCCTATCTGAAACGGGGAAAGCACGGGTCGATTTTGGACACTCCTAGGCCACTCCCTAACCATGTCCCTGACACGCCCCTTTGCAACCTCCAAGCACTAAGGACACCTGCATATGAACTGAGCTCTTTCTAAAATGGCTTATGGATGGTATTCATGCTTGTATATGCCTGATTATCAGGACCAGCCCAAGAGTTTCTGCCACCCTAGGTAGGCCTGCCCATCAACACCCTGCCCCCCATGCCATGCCATGTTGCCCCCAGCATCCATCATCTAACCAAAGGGAGGAAGGCGGCACGGAAACCTCTGCATGATTTTTCAAAACAGCAGCTTACTGCTGCTGCTTTAGCACCGCAGCAAGCCTTAAATCATCTGCGCACATGTGTGCACTCAGAGTCTGCTGCTTTAGCACCGCAGCAAGCCTTAAATCATCTGCGCACATGTGTGCACTCAGAGTCTGCTGCTTTAGCACCGCAGCAAGCCTTAAATCATCTGCGCACATGTGTGCACTCAGAGTCTGCTGCTTTAGCACCGCAGCAAGCCTTAAATCATCTGCGCACATGTGTGCACTCAGAGTCTGCTGCTGCTTTATCACCGCAGCAAGCCTTAAATCATCTGCGCACATGTGTGCACTCAGAGTCTGCTGCTGCTTTAGCACCGCAGCAAGCCTTAAATCATCTGCGCACATGTGTGCACTCAGAGTCTGCTGCTTTAGCACCGCAGCAAGCCTTAAATCATCTGCGCACATGTGTGCACTCAGAGTCTGCTGCTTTAGCACCGCAGCAAGCCTTAAATCATCTGCGCACGTGTGTGCACTCAGAGTCTGCTGCTGCTGACCCTTCCAATGTAACTCTCCGTTGGAGGGGACAGGATCAGCATGCGCGAGGACGTGCGTGTCCACGGCTGCTTTAAGGTCCGCCACTGTGGAGAGATTGCCATGCCATGCTGCCCACTAGGGTCTGCTACCCTAGGCGGCCACCTAGTTCGGCCGATGGGCAGGCTGGCCCTGCTGATTAGACATGTCTATACATGCATACAGAGCAAACTGTTTCATTCCCAGAAACCATCCCTGAGAATGTTCTATCCTGAGATCTCTCTATCTAAAATCTTGGCGTTCTGGAAATACCATATGAAGTGCTTGACTCGATCTCAGATTTCGCATTGGCTCAAGTATTTTTCACTTTATTGTGCAAGTAAACTGGGCCAATCACATAAAATGCATTAAACCCCAGATATAACATTTTAAACTTAACCCTCAAGATCCCTTAAAGGGGCGTAAGTGCAATGCTCATCATGAACCTAGGTCTCTGCATTACCTTTTAAAGTATATTGGAAACTGTTGAATTTAGGAGCTGAGGGGAGGGGGAGGGGGGAAGCTTTGCACCATACATATTGCTGGAGGAAGCAGAATTTCCTAGCAGATTGGGGTCATGGACTCTTCCTTCTTTCTCAGGCATGCATGGAGATTTACCTTTGAACTATCAACAGAGCAGCAGGGGTTACAGTGAAATGACAGGGGAAATGGCCGCCCTGTGGAGACTTGTTGGGACATCTCAAGCAGCAGGATCAACCCCTATTGTTTCCTCGTTTGATCTGTTCCTATCTCTCCTATTTGTCCTAATATATTTTATTCTATTCTTGCACTTTCTAGTATAAAAGGTGGACAGCTTTTATGACGGCTGCATACCCTATTTTGAAAAACACTCTTCTCTCTATCCAGGAGGGGGCCTATACTGTGATCGTTAATCTCCAATTGTGCTGCTACTTTATGCAGCCTTGAAACCGACCAGTTTAATCTGGATTCACAGTTAAAAAGAAATTTACCAAATTGTTGCAGGCTTCCATGTTCCTCGGAACAGTGTGGTGCACCAGTAACCTTGCAGGAAAACCTTAGAACTGAAGGTATGTCAAGTTTCCATAGAAAATTGAAAATAAACGCAGAGGCAGCAAAGTGGCTGACTTAGCATTTGAGCTCCTGATATAGAAAGCGCTTTGCTCAGGGCAATTTAAAATGAATGAAAAAGCGGTGAAGGAAATCTCTTGGGGTTAAAATTCAGCCAAGCTTTGAAGGGGTAAAGGCAATGACCTTCCTTGTTTGTTTCTTGCTAGGCTACTTCCATATGTGCATTTCAATGGTCACCTGAACTCTTTGCCCCGGTAAGTTAAACAGAAAGCACAGTGGTCTCTGGTGCCCGTTGACCATCTCCCAGCTGCCTGGAGAAGTCCCACTGCTGCGACCCTCTTTGAAGTGCAATCTAACATCTCTGAACTGTTTTTATACTTTACTGTATAGGGAAAAGAGTGGGGAAACAAGCTATGGGGCCAGATATCATAAGGGATTGCTACGTCTTGGCATCTCTGGGAGAAATGCTTAGTTTGCTTTGCTGCAAGAAACAGAGATATGTTATCATGTTGATCTTACTAAGGAGAACTTTCCAACTATTTTCATAGGCTGCTTTTGTAATTAGCAGACACTGGGTTGCATAAATTCATCAAGAATGGAACAAAATCCCATCCCACTCTTCTGAAAACGGAAGAAAAATACCTCAAGCTTTTGTCACTTCCCATCCTTTGTTAATAGCATACACTATCGCTCAACATTGCACAGTCTTTTCCCACAGCATGCACTATTGAGCAACAGCGTGCGCTATTAATGATATTTCTCACAAAATGAAATTTATAAAAGATACAAAACAAAACAAATCCTGCAAATGACACGGGAAACTAAACAAAATAAACATTTTTGACCTGCATAGCCCTAGTTTTCAGTGGGTAAGGGATGCCTGGTCACACAAATTACCCAGATTCCTCCTGCCTGATACATCATTGCAGATACCCACTGGGTCTTTAGCTATTGCCTTCCCTTTCCCCCTTGTATCTGTCCCCACCATGCCCGCATTCTGACCCCATATTGGTAACTGCCACCTCACTGACTGGCGATTCCACTCTGCGGATGCACTGTTTATTGTTGATCTGATAAATGATTCAGATATTTAGATTTCATCTGAAATACATCAATTGTCACAATGCCAAGCAAACAGCTTTGGATTGAAATAGTCATAACTCCTTTCCCGTAGGGTGATTTCTTCCAAAATATGGCATCACTGTTGGTACATTTGACAGCTCTAATAAGCTGCCATATGCAAGTCAGGCTGGTTGCTCAGCAAACGTTTCCCGTCAGTTAGGCTGTGTTTGCACATTGCATACACAATATTGATCCTCAGGAACCGTCATAGTTTAGAAGCAGCAAACTGAAAAAGTCAAGATGAGAGTGTTTTGGAAAAGTCGGATCTCTAGTGTCAGCTTTTAGCTTCTCGCCAATTATGCTAAGCAGTGATCACTACTAAAGATGCTGAAATATTCCATAATTCCGCCATCAGCAGATGAAACCTGGTATAAACTTTCAATTTCAATATGCATATTTCACTTGATTAAAGGTCTTCCTTGTGGTACATATGTTGAGATGATTTTCCTACCACTCTTTTTACTTCAGACGGGGTTATACAGTTTCACAGCTGGTCCATGCGTTTGGGAAATGTTGAGTTACGCTGCCTGACAGATGGGCAATTCTGTGGAACTAAACTAGTCTCATGGAAAAGGAAGGAGCCCAACTTTAGCTGACCTTGGAAAATTGTTTATTTTGTCATTTCTCTTCCAATGTCGTCCTCCATTTCACCCATGTCATTATGTGTGATGACAAAACGAAGGGCCAGAGTGACCAACCGTGGACGCTATGCACATGCATGGAGCATCAGCTGTGATGGGGTCAACATTAAACAGTCAGCTGCGCTGGCCCATGGTCAGTGTACCTGCTCAGGCGCACATGTGCATGGCCGTGCCACATTCTTCTTTTTAAATTGCATACTGTATCTCCAAATGGTCTCAATGAGGAGCTTGATTGATCTAGCTTGCTTTGACGTCTTCCAATCATTTCAGTGCTTCCCAGTTCAGTGGGAGGGCTCTGATGCTCCCGTATTGGTTATAACAAAACAAAACAGAGCAGAGTACCTGCAGCAACAAAGTAGTGACAAAAACAGAGCTGATACCAAAGACTGGTGGATTTTCAGGTATTGACCCCAATAAAAGAAGGGTTATCAATACCTGAAAATGTGCCAGACTTTGGTACCAGCTCTGTTTTTGTCACCCCTATTGGTTATATTCATCTTCTGACGTCAGACGCCTTTTTCCAACGTATAAAAGACTTGACATCTATTCAATTGTAACATGGATACTGGTCTTTTGGTTAGTGACTGATCTCGATTTGCATGAAGCAGGGTTTGTGTTCACTCAAAACATGTCACGTCGCACTTGGGACGGTCTTGCTTTTCTACCAAGACGATTATCGTTTTCCAGCCTTAAGCTAAGTGAAGTTTTTTCATTCTAAAAAATATTAAAAAGGGGTTGCTGCAGGGGGGGGTGAAGTCCATCTCCCCTCCTGTGCCGGTATACCCGACAAAAAAATATTTATTTTGGATGCGATTCGTCTTCCTCTATATCTTGTATGATCGATTATTATTTTGATCTTAGAGGACATGGGGTGTTTTTCTCATTTGGCATTATTGCTAGTGGCACCCCACACCGCAGAACATGCTATGCATAGCCTGAACCAGTCTGAGGAGCAGTAGAGTCTATTCTGTGACTTCTGACTGCTGAGGCTTATCTGTTAGCACTGTGAGCAACTTCAAACCCCATAGCCGATGTATGAAATGACAGACCATGAGTGCTGAAGTTGTACATGCTGCTGACTGATAAGGCCTAATAGTTGGAAGTCACAGGACAGGCTCCATCACTGTACTGGCTGATGCAAAGTGAAGCAAGGGAATTGCACCAAGTAGGGGGTAGAGTTTCTGTTTCAGGAGGGGACACGAGAGGCAGGGAGACTTAGAAGGTGGGTGGATGCCATTGGCAGGAGCAATGGATACTGAGGTAGAGCATGACAAAGGAGAGAGGATATCGGGGAAAAGACAGGTGAAAGATGATGAGAAAACCTGGGGAAGATAAGATGTGGGGAGAGCTTTCTGGGTACTGAGAACAGGGATGATCAAACCTGGGATGGAGGGCAGAGTGAAGAGGAACAGGAGAAGGAGAGATGATCTAGTGTGGGAGGGGAAGAGGCACAGGGAGAAAGACAGAGGAGCAGGGATGTCCAGCAGGCAGAATAGGAGTGAACATCCTGGACAGGGGGAAGAAGAGGGAGAAGGGATTGAGAAAGGAGAAGTCAGGTTATTATGGTATTTCACAGCATCCTGGTGGGAGCAGGGTGATTCAGAGGACCAAGGAGCATCGACTTCCAATCATATGAGCGGGTTGGGAATGGGGAATGGCCCTTCTGATGATGCAGTCGCTGGCAGACTCTTTCAGGCTGTGCAAGAGCTAAATTCCCCGCAAGTATTCCTGCAGCAGCGTGACTTCCATCTCTTCCAGGGGCCCTGGACTTAGCCGAGGAGAATCCAGAAAGATAAGGTAGGAGGAAGGGGATGAGAAATGGAGGAGAGTGCAGAGGGGAAAAGAGGAGACAAGAAGGAAGCTGGAGAAGGATAGAAGGAAGAAAGATAAAGTATTAATGCATCTACTGGAAAGAGCCAAAGTATGGAAGGCTAAAACAGAAAAGAAAAAAGGACAGAGAGAGAGAAACAAAGAAACAAAAAACGAACAGAGAATCAGAGGAGCAAAAAGCCACACTGAGCCAGAAAATCAAGCCAGAGACACCAAAGGATGGAAACTAGTTTAGCATCCAATAGGAACTATTAATAACTATAGAGGCACTATTCAAAGTCTCAGACTTCAATGTGTTTCTCACACAAAATTTACATCTTAATAGTAGGCTGGTTTGAATTTTTCTGGTGCATAATTAATTCTCTTGTATGCATGACATATCTGCCAGCTTGATTCTTCATCCAAGAGTATTTGAATCAGCTCAGCTACTTTGAATGGGCACCGTGGGCCCTAGTTAACTTACTATGGGCCTTGTTAAGGCAGTATTTGGAAACAGATCTACTCTGCATTTGCTTTAACAAAGGCGTGAAGACTCATGCAGTCAAGACTTTTGGGTTTCTTATTCTTTTTTACCTTTCTGAATAGTTCTCTAATTTTTCTTTCATGTTGAAAATGTAGATCAGAGAAACAAACCCCTACTTTAAAGCATTCTGAATTTTAGTTTTTAGATTAGTAGAATGTGAAAAATGTACAAGGGTGGGAAGATTTTTACAAGACATTGTACTTTCTCCAATTCATTTTAGAGTGTCCTGAAGTCCTGCTACAGTCCGAAGGAATAAATATCCATTCTCTATTTACCACTTCCACACTGCTTGTAAGTTTGTAAACCTCTATTATATCCCCTCTCAGCCAATTCTTCACCAAGCTGAAGAGATGCATTTATTTATATATTTAAGTGTTTATATACCGCCTAATCTAAAAGTCTAGGTGGTTTACAGAGAACTAGCAATTACAGGGAACTCGTAATGCACATACAAGGAACATGAGTGATGCAAAACTGAACATTCGATAGAATGAACATAACAAATAGGAACTAGGGAGATACAAGTTACACAGTAATTCACCTCTTTACATATTTACATGCTTGTGCAAAATGCTAATGGGGTTGGGGATGGGACCACAGATGGGGGAGATAGTAAGGCGAGAGTGTGCTAGGGAGAGCAGGATGAGAAGACCTGAGTCACTGGAGGCTTGGGGGGGGGGGGGAGGAGGCGAGAAGAAAGAGTGGGTTAGTCTTCATTTCCAAGGAATTTGTGGAAAAGATGGGTTTTTAGGGCCTGATTTTGAACTGGGCGGTGCCTCGTGCTGTGTCAGCGCATAGCCCACCCCCATTCCGTGTAACCTGGATTTTCAATGACGGGGTCGTATGTGGCCCCGGCCTTGAAAATCCAGGTCTCGCCGCACAATCCGGAAGCCGCAGGAGCTAGCCTGGGAGCACCAATTTTTGATGCTATCCGCTTAGCCCCTGTGCCTGAAAGATAGGTGAAGAAAAAGCTCGCCCCTCTTTAAGGCGCAGACGGCTAAGCGGGTAGCATCAAAAATTGTTGCTACCCAGTTAGCCCTTTCCTTCGTCTCCACTCTGCCCCGGAATGCCCCTAACACGCCCTGAGGCTAACCACAAAGCATCTTGGCGTATTAGGTACTTATCTGGGGTTTTCAAAGGATACTACTCATGTAGGTGCTCTTCGAAAATCCCAGATAGGGCATTTGTATGGGTAACTAGGGCAGCTACCCATGTAAATGCCTTCGAAAATCAGGCCTTCGGGGTTTTTTTCAGACTTTCTCCATAGCATAGGGCAGCTGCTCTGTCCCCTTCATCGTTTTGGTCATTTTTTTCCAAACCTTTTCTAGTTCCAATAGATATTTTTTTGAGATGGAGCAACCAGATCTGCAGACAGTACTCATGGCATGGTCACACCATGGATAAGCATTATAATAGTATCTGGTTTATTCTCCATTCCTTTATGAATAATTCCTAACATTCTATTTGCTTTTTTGGACTCCTGCTACACACTTAGCTGAGGATTTCAATGCATTGTCCACAACGAGCAAGATCCTTTTCCTGAATGGAACCCAGCATCATCTACCTATAGTTGTTAGGGCCCACCCCAGGCAGGAGCATGGATGGAGAGGCTATGTGCAGGGCAGGGTGGATTAGTCAGGAACCTGGCAGGATCAGGAATCAGATGAATCACTGGCAAAAATGGAGCAGGCATCAGACATGGATCAAGAGTCAACAGTCCTGGTAGTGAGTAGGAACTAGAAACACTGAACGTCGGGAAACAAACACTCCACTAGAAAAATGAAGGGAGCTGGGCTGGCAGTAGGCATAGGACAAGCCCACCAAAAACTGCTGAACCAGCAATGGTGTGTCTGTCTGAGCTTCCTTATATATGGCATTCAGTAGGACATGCCCCTTGCTGGTCCAATAGAACCTTCTAGAAGAGGGAGGGGAGGGGACAGACTTCTCCTTCACCTGCGTCTAGAATGTCTTTTTTGGACTTCAGCTTCAGGGTATGTGGTTCCAGCTGCAAGCCATTGGTCGCCAGTCTCCAAGGTTGCAGGTTTGAATCTCAGCTGACCTTACGATAATTAGCATTATTTTCCCTATGTGTATCACTGTGCACTTGTCCACATTGCATGTCATCTGCCATTTAGATGCCCACTCAGTTATGCAAGGTTCTCCTGCAATTCCTCACAGTTTACTTGTGATTTAATATCTACATATTTTTTTTGTCATTTGAAAATTTGATCACCTGACACATTATTCCCTTTCCATATCACTTATATATATGTTTAAAAACACTAGACTCAGTACAGACACCCCCCCCCCCCCACACACACACACACTCCCATACGCACTCCAGATTATTTTCAGACTAAACATAGCTCCCTTGGAGATTCTCCATCAATCAGAAGCTGACAAACAGGATGGAAGGCAGAGCAAGGGGATCTACAGACAGTGAAAGAGTCATGGCCCAGAAAGAAGCTCTGTAGTTAATTTGGTGAGGGTTTGTCCCAATGAAAGGGGAATGGATGTGAAGGTGACCAGGACTGACTATATTTGGGACCAATATCAAGGTTAGAGATTGTACAATTAATTAGTAACTTTGGGAAGGGGAATTATGATCTGGAGCCCTGCCTAGTCAATCTACTTAGAAATGCTTTCCTTAGGGTAATGTGGTGGTTAGTTCAGTTTGTAAAAGCTGAATGTAGGACAGGATGTTATCCACAGACTCTTCTGCCTATTACTTTAGGGCCTCATCTTATAAGAGAAAACGTAGACCTAAAAAAGTTTAACTGCTATCACCTTATAGCCAATTTACCATTTTTGGCTACACTTTTAGAGGTAAGAACATAAGATATGCTATACTTAGTCAGACCACAATCCATCAAGCCCAATATCCTGTTTCCAACAGTGGTCAATAAGGGTCACAAGTACCAGTCAGGTTCCCAAAAAGATAACAAATTTCATGTTGCTTATCCCAGGGTAAACAGTGAATTTTCCTGTTCCTTTTTAATGATGGTTTATGGACCTTTCCTCCAGGATCTTGTCCAAACCTTTTTAAAACCCAGCTACACTAACAGCTTTTACTGCATCCTCTGCTAAAGAATTCGAGTTTGATTATGCTTTGCATGAAAGAATATTTTCATTGTAGCTTCATTGCTTGTCCCCTAGTCTTTCTGCTTTTTGAAGGAGTAAACAACCGATCTATGTTTACCCATTCCACTTCATTCATTATTTTATAGACCTCTATCATATCTCCCCCTCAGTCATCTTTTTTCCAAGTTGAAGTGTCCTAACCTTTTAAACATTTCGTCATAGGGGTAACCTTCTATCACCTTTACCATTTTGGTGACTCTTCTCTGTACCTTTTCTAATTCTGCTATATCCTTTTTAAGTTATGGAGACTGGAGTTGCACACAATATTCAAGGTGTGGTTGCACCATGGAATGATACAGAGGCATTATAATATCCTTTGTTTTATTCTCCATTCCTTTCCTTATGATTCCTAGCATTCTATTAGCTTTCTTGGCCGTCATTGCTTATTGGGCAGAGGGTTTCATGATGATGCTTAAATCCATTTCCTGGGTGATGGTTGCTAATGTGGAACCTTGCATCGTGTAACCGTAGTTTGGATTATTCTTTCCTATGTGCATAACTTTGCACTTATCCACATTAAATTTCATCTGTCATTTGGACGTCCCTTCTTTTAATTTATCAAGGTCCTCTTGCAATTTTTCACAATCCTCTTGTGTTTTAACAACTTTGAATAATTTTGTGTCATCTGCAAATTTGATCACCTCACTCGTTATTCCCATTTCCAAGTGATTTATGAATATGTTAAAAACAGAAGGCCCAGCACTGATCCCTGGGGGGGCTCCACTATTCCCCTTTCTCCATTGAGAAACTTGGCCATTTAGCCCTACTCTCTGCTTTCAATCTTTTAACCAGCCTCCTATCCCATGACTTTTTAATTTCCCCAAGAGACTCTCATGAGGGACCTTATCAAAGGCTTTCTGAAAATCGTGATATACTATATCAACTGGCTCACCTGTTTATTCATACCTTAAAAAAATATATAACATATTAGTAAGACAAGACTTTTCTTGGCTAAATCCATGTTGCCTTTCTTCCATTAAACCATGACTATCTACATTTTCACTAATTTTATTCTTTATAATGGTTTCTACCATTTTGCTTGGTACTGACATCAGGCTCACCGGTCTGTAGTTTCCTGGATCACCTGGAAGCTTTTTAACAATTGGAGTTACATTGTCCATTCTCCAATCTTCAGGCACTACAGATGATTTTAATGATAGTTCACAGATTACTAATAGTAGCTCTACATTGGTAACTGCCCTATTCCAAGATCATCTTGAGAGATTTGAGCTTCTTGATCCCATACAATCAGTTTTTAAGCAATCATCCAGCACCGAGATGGTTGTAGTGGTACTCCTGAAGGAACTTAGTCTGATGCTGGACAAGTCCTTGGTTGTGCAAATCGATTTCTCCACTGCTTTTAATCTCACTGAACATGTGCTGCTGGGAAACACAGGCGTGGCACTTAAATGGTTCTCAGCCTCTCGCAAAAGTCTAGAGTAGCCTAAATCCAGAATAATTCCCTCTCTGGTCAATTCCAGGACCAGATGCTCCATGAAGTTGTCATTTATAGCATCTAGACTATTTGTCAAGAATGTTGTACATGGACAGTAATGGTATGTGGACCATACTGGCAATATTATCTGGGCTGTAAGCAGTTTTACAGACATGAGAAATGATTAGGCAAAATAGGATTTCAGATCCCTAGTATGACAGGTGGAGTGCATCAGGATTTCGCAGCAATCTGGAATAAACGCCTAGCTGCAATTAAATTTGACAGGGATTGCCTGGGTTTCTTTCAGGAGCAAGGTCTCCGAATGGGTTAGTTTTGCACATATCATGACAGAAACTATCCTTATTCCCAAGTCAGGGTATATTGGCATATCATCACTGTCTCAAATTTACTGCTAACGTTCAGCATAGTACCTGCATCATGCAAAAGAGACCTTCCTTTTGGAGTTCATAAGATGTAATGTATGTGTATAAGCAACCTATAAAAGCGTGATTAGAAATTCCTCTTAATGAGACCCGTGACTCCCAAGACAATGGGAAATATTTCTGCATCTTTCTGACACCTTTTCTTAGTCTCTGCATTGCTTGGTACTTCTGGATCTTATCCTTCTACACATGATTCACAGAATAATTATTTGGAACTAACACTATTACTATTAAACATTTATAAAGCGCTACAAGGCATAGGCAGCACTGTGCAAACATAGATAGAGGCATCACCTTTGTTATCAATGCCGTTCTTTAGTGGAATTTTAGAAAGGACTTCCAAGTGCAATCTAGGATGTCCAGGGTAAAACATTGGGGACATCTATGTTTTAGAAGCATAGACATCCTCGTCCACACAGTTACAGAATAGTGGCGTGGGGACATCTAGCGCATGCAAGGTTGCATAGAGGAATGTTCAGGGATGTGGTAAATTGGAAACATGAGCCCCCATTCCCCAGCAGGGTTTGTTGTCAACACAGGAAACATGTGGGATAGGAGTTTACCTCCTTCTCCACCCCTCTGGGTGTTTGGCAAGCAAAATGAGCACTTTTCTGCTACCTATTTGTGCTGGAATAGGTATAAACTTGGACACAGCATGGGATGTACAGGGCATTTCTGCAATCAGACAAGGGTGTCCAGGTTCTTGGTAACACCCCAGACCCTCCTACACCTTCATGCTGGGGACATCCACAGAACCAGCTTCTAAAATATCTCCAGGGACATCTCTGTGCCCATCTTCAGACATCCAAAACACAAATAGGGCTTCAAAGATTACCCCTCTGGGGTGTTTTTCTCTTTCACCGCTATGTCTGGTTTCCTCGCATCTAGCATTGTATCCGCCAGAATGTGAATGTCTCAGGTGATCATAACCTCTTCATTCCCCGTAATTCTCTTAGGGTCGTGATCCCAATGCTTTTCTGCTCAGTGATGTTGTAGTGTTTACAAAATTTCCAGTGGATGAGGTGTGCCACCTTATTGTGTCTTTCTGTATAGGAGTTGTCCACCTTCAGAACATTTTAGCCAGCTATGAGATGAGTAACCATTTCCGGCTCTTCTTACAGAATCTACATATGTCTGTTTAACCATTTTTTTTCTATGCATGCTGTAAACCAATTGTTCTCAACCCACTCCTCTGGGACCAGTTAGGTTTTCAGGATATCCACAATGAATATGTATGCAGATCTATCTCATGCATACACAGAGAGCTGTGTTGAGTGCCACTGCTGTAAACCATTTCATCCGTAATCCATTTACCTGTTTTGCAGCTATCAATCTCTCATTCTTGGAATTCAGTTCACTTGTTATTTATTCTTGTGTCCTGGGGTCATCTACATATGGTTCATGGAATAATGCGTTGTATTTCCCACCGTAGTTGTGCATTTGCCAGTTGTCTTTCCTTATCGTCTGATCTAATTCATTAGAGGGTTTTTTCTTTGTTTCTTCTGTTGCTTCCTTTCCTATGCATCCAGGCAGATTCTCACTCATTCCCCTTCTGCTCGTTGTTGACATGCCTATTCAAGTTTAATGATGGAACCGGATTCCAGACACTTACTTTCATACTTTATGTGTTTGAGTCTGCTGATGTAACCATCAAAGAAAGTTGGAGTATCTGTCCCATCATCTTCCTCGGTGAAGACCAAAGCAAAGAATCAATTTAGTTTTCTGCTATGTCTTTGGGCCATATCTGGCTCTGTGCCTCTTTTACACCTTGGTCCAACCCACTCCCTCACAAGTTTCTTGCTTTGAATGTATTTGAAAAAGATTTTATGATAAATTATTGTTTCTATGGCAAGTTTGTTTTTTTGAAATTCGCTTTTGCCTGCATTATTAAAGCTTTACAACTAATTTTCCAGTGTTTATGTTCTTTCCTATTTTCTTCATTTGTATCCATTTTCCATTGTTTGAAAGATGTCTGGCTTTAATAACGTCTTTTATCTTTCCATTTAACCATGCTGGCTGTCAATGGATCTTCTTTTAACCTTTTCTAATGCATGGGATACATTTGGTCTGAGCTTCCAAAATGGTATTTTTAAAGTTGTATACAACTTGTGTACATTGTATACAAACTTTTAACCTTTGTAGCTGCGACTTTAGTTTCTTAGGGCTCGATATTCAAAAGCATTTACAGACTTGCAAACCATATAAATGCCGTTATGGGAGATATTCAGTGGCATTATTCATGGTTACCACCACTACAAGCCCCAATGCTAACCAGTTAGCAAATTAGGCACAGAAAAGGTTGCCCTAACGTTTGCTGCCAAAGCTAACCAGACAATGGCTAAATATTGCCGCTGCCCAGTTAGCTTCCTGTTTTGGCTGCAAACCTGGATATTCAATGTCGGTGGCCAGATATGGCTCCAGCATTGAATATTCAGGTTTAGTGTTCAGTGGTGGTGTCTAGCTGCTGTTACTGAATATCCGGCTCTTACAACTAATTTCCACATTTGATCAAGGTGTCCCCTTTTAAAGTTATATGTTACTAATCCAGTTTTCCTTAATATCCTCCCTCCAGTGATTATATCAAAATTTGATTGTGTTACGATTGGTATTGCCAAACGACCTCAACACCACTAACTAGCGGAGGTTGTGAGTGGGAGCTTAAACACCTGGTGGTATGATATCTACCTCTTCAGATGCTATGTGGAGCATTTCTTCTTGTCTCCTCTATTCCTTTAACTATCACTGTATCTCTTATTCTGTCCTATCTAATTAATGGCGTTCTTTTCATATTTTCTGTAACTTTTATGTAATATTGTAAACCGCTCTGATGCTTTGGCTTGAGCGGTATATCAAATGTAATAAGCATAAACATAAACCCATGCGCTAGGCCCTACACTGAGGACTAAATCTGGAGTAGTTCCCTCTCTGATCAGTTCCAGGACCAGTAGCTCCACGAAGAACTCATTTATGGTTTCCAGAGACATGCCAAGAATGTTGTGTATGAAACAGTAATGGTGTGTGGATCATACTAGCAATATTGCATGGGTTTTAATGTAAGCCCACGGCGCTGGGGATGATTCCTGTCCTAGTCATATAGCCAAGCGCAGTTACCTCAGACAGGAAGCTCACAGTGTCCAGGTCTACACTTTAAAACACTAACCTCATCTTTCCATAAATTAGGAGAACCTATCAGATAGTAAGAGAAAATAAATCTCAGTTATATTTTTTAAATTAGCTCTGTCAGTGTTACAAGTAAAATATGAGTCTGGATGTTATGGACTCAACAATACCATTGCGGATAAATTGGATAAAATATTAAGAGTTGTTTACATCAAAAAAATAAGATTAAAAATATAAATAATTAAATACCTGAAGCTTTAGTAATCTCTTTTAAGACCCATTTAAAAACACTTTTAACAGTGTAGAACATCATTGCAGCAATGGATTTAAGAAACTCACAGAAAATATCACTTTTGCCTTTTCACTAGAGCTTTGCAGAATTCTTTCACAGAATCGGATCCACTTATTGGATAAGTCCACAGAGTCCAACAGAACAACTTTCTTTCAAATAAACTTTTTATCACAGATCACAAATCTTTCTCTAAAAATTATTTTCTCTCTCTTTCAGGTAACCAGCGACCCTTTTCCAAGCGGGCTAATAGCTAAATCCCTTAAGTTTGCTTTAAAAGGATTTTGCAAAAGTGAACTAAGCTCTGTTTTCTATTTCTTTGTGAGTGTACTTCCCAAGAAAAACCTCTCCAGCTGGTAAGACTCTAAGGATTTCTCCAATATTTAGGGGCCCTCTTACTAAAGAGCACTAGGGATTAGCAACTAACTCACTTTTAGCACTAAAAATAACGCAAGGTAGTTGCAGCCCCTATGCGCTAACTACCAGGAGAGCGGCCAGCATGTTTCCGGCAATTACCATACAGAACGGTATTCTAACGTGCCGTAGCAGTGTGCACTATTTAACGAGGGAGCCCTGAATGCCACCTATTGCATGAAGCACAGGTAGTGTGCTTTACCCCTGTGCTGTGTTGTGTTTACCATGCCCCCTTTCCATCCGAACCAACCCCTTCACCACCCCAATGCATAATGAGCTGTTAACGCTGCAATTAGCGTGCACTCGCTATCCTGGCCCTATGCTGTCAATCACCATGGGCTTCGGCGGTGCCAAAAGCCACACTGACTGTACAGTGCCCTTTAGCAGCAGGACTCCTAGATGTCTAATGTCAACTTACAAATCCCTTTCCAGGAAAATCTTAATCCCTTTTTTAAATTGTCTTTTTACAGGAATCTAAACATTTTCCCTCGAAGGGTCTCAGGTATGTACAATTGGTTCCTAGAAAATTCTCTGTTTCAAGTAGACAATTATTTGAGCTCATATAATATTTTTGTTATTATTCAGTGGCAGCCATACATGAATAGTGCTACTTATCTTCCTGAAGTTTGTCCATCTTGCATTGCATCCTATACCCTGAAGATGTGTCCTCCTCACAGAATCTGGCCTAGTATTCTCTCCAGTCTCTGAACTACTCCCTGTTGCATAAAACCAATAAAGGAAAACCCTAGTTCCCTATAGTTCTAATGTGTGTACTCTCTCAGAGTGCTCAGGTAACGTTCCCTGACTAACTATATCACTTGTAACAGCACCATTGTCACAGACGTCAGGTCACACAGCCCTGTATTCTTTTAGCAGGTCAATGCTGATAAATCAGGAAGAATTTTAGCTGAGAATAAAAAAAAATGCTGCTTTCCCTTTCTTTATTTGGCCTACAGAACAACACTCTCACACAGACCGTCTCAAGGGAATTTGGTACCCTTGATAAAGACCTGCAGCTGCTGACAGTCTCATTTACAATAAGACAAGAGGTGCACCTTCAGTTTAGCTCTGAAATACAAACAAACAAATACAAATCATATAGCCCAACAAAACCAAAGGCTTCATAGAAAAATCCTACTTTCATTAAAATCATCTGTAGTACCTGAAGGTTGGAAAGTGGCCGACGTAATGCCAATTTTTAAAGAGGGTTCCAGAGGTGATCCAGGAAACTACAGACTGGTGAGCCCGACATCAGTACCAGGCAAAATGGTAGAAACCATTATAAAGAACAAAATTACTGAACATATAGATAGTCATGGTTTAATATGAGAAAGCCAACATGGATTTAGCCAAGGAAAGTTTTGTCTCACTAACCTGTTATATTTTTTGAAGGTGTGAACAAACAGGCAGACAAAGGTGAGCCAGATGATAAAGTGTATCTGGATTTTTAGAAAGCCTTTGAAAGAGAGACCTGAGGAAATTAGAAAGTCATGGGATAGGAGGCAGTGTACTGTTGTGGCTCAGGAACTGGTTATAAGATAGAAAACAGAGTAGAGCTAAATGGCCAATTTCCTTCATGGAGAAAGGTGAATAGTGGAGTCCCTCAAGGATCTATGCTGGGCCTGCTCCTTTTTAACATTTATTTATTTGGCATTTCTTATATACCGCCTTTCAGTTTTATCAAGGCGGTTTACAATGAACATAACAACAATGTTTCATGGAGCAGCTAAGCTCAATAACTATTTTACATGACACAACTAACAATTCTCTTGTATATATCACAATTTAACCGTGCAACATTTCAATAATAACTATTTACAGTATAGCTTTAGGACTAAGTTTAGTGAAGCGTATGACATTGTGGGCGGAGTGATTGGCAGGAGCTCTGGAGTGTTAAGGCTGTATGTCTACTATGGGCATAAATGACCTGAAAATGGGAATAATGAGTGAGTTAATCAAATGTGCAGATGACACAAAATTATTCAGAGTTGTTAAATCGCAATATGACTGTGAAATGTTTCAAGAGGACCTTGATATGCTGGAAAACAGGGCGTCCAAATGCTAGATGAAATTTAATGTGGACAAATGCAAGGTTATGCACTTAGGAAAGAACAACCCAAACTATCATTACACAAGGCAAGGTTCTACATTATGAATCACCACCCAGGAAGAGGATCTAGGCATGATCGAGGATAATATGTTGAAACCCTGTGCTCAGTGCGCAGTGGTGGCCAAGAAAGCAAATAGAATGCGGGGAATCATAAGGAGAGGAATGGAGAATAAAACAAAGGATGACATCATAATGCCTCTGTATCATTCCATGGTACGACCGCACCTTGAATATTGTGTGCAGTTCTGGTAGCCAAATCTAATAAAATATATAGCAGAATTAGAAAGGGTACAGAGAAAAGCAACCAAAATGATAAAGGGGATGGAAGGATAACCTTATGAGGAAAGGCTTTCAATGTTAGGTCTCTTCAGCTTGGAAAACAGGTAGTTGAGGAGAGATATGATAGAGGTCTACAAAATAATGTGTGGAGTGGAACGGGTAAATATAGATTGGTTGTTTACTCCTTCAAAAAGTAGAAAGACTAGGGGACATGCAATGCAACTACAATATGGCACTTTTAAGACAAATTGGAGAAGATATTTTTTCATTTAATTTGTAATCAAACTCTTGAATCCCTTGCCAGAGGGTATAGTAAAAGTGGTTAGTGTAGCTGGGTTTAAAAGAGGTTTGGACAAATTCCTGGAGGAAAAGTTCATAAAACATTATTAAAGTGGACTGGAAAATCCACTGCTTACCCCTGGGATGGAATTTGTCTACCTTTTGGGAACCTGACAGGTACTTCTGACCTGGATTGGCCAATGATGGAAACAAGATACTGGGCTTGATGGACCTTTTGTCTGACCCAGTATGGCATACCTTATGTTTTTATGTTCTTTGAGAAGTTTTGCTCTCATAAATAGAGGTATTAGTCTCTCTTTATTTTCATAGGCTGAATTTCTTTAAGACAGCTTTCCCAACAAACCAAAACACTGAGGCCCTCATTCTAGAAAGTGGTCTGCAATCCGTCTAAACGCTATTCCCCCACCGACTTTCCCCTTACGTCCTGTGCTTCAGGATGGAGAGAGCTGGTGGGAGGTGGAGCATGGGCGGGATGCCCAGCAGCACATACAGGACCGATTCAGTTCACGGCTTTGTATGTGCTGCTAGACCTGCTGGGCCATACTGCTTATACCAAATCAAAGGTGGTATAAGCAGTTTTTTGGGGGGGAATCGGGGCAGGAGAGGCCTCAATGGGCCGGGCCAGCTGTGGGTCAGGTGGCGGAGATATTGGGTACAGTGGCTGCAGCAGTCTGGGGCGCCTGTGAGGAGGATGTCCCCGCGGATAGGAGGGGCAGGCCGGACCGTCCTTGGGCAAGATTCTAGCTCCCGCAGGAACATTTTGTTCCCATGCACCAGAATCGAGTCCAGTCTTCAGCGGGGACGTCCAGATGGCCCGGACATCCCCCTCCCAAAATGAGCCTCCACGGACCTGATCTTGTATTGGGTAGGCTATGTGCCACTGTGGTGCATAGCCTTGCCCACTGACCCTGAATACCAGATAGTCAGTTCCGTCACCACAGCATTGAATATCTGGCATTGACAGACATGCCCCAGAGCTGCTGAGGCTTAAGAGGTAGCGGCAATATTGCCCCACTATCCAGTTAGCATCCGCAGCTAAAACTAGGCAAGCCAAAAGCTGGCTTCGTTTTAACCACAGATCGTTAACTGGGTAGGCAGTCAATGCCTCCGCTCCGCCCCGGAACACCCCCATCATGCCCCGATGCTAACTGCAGGGCATCAGGGTGTGTAGCGGACTTTGAAGGGGATATTCAGTGGTACTAACCGTGTAACTGCCGTTAAATATATGAATTACAGGCATTTACACAGTTTACAGTCTGGGCTGTAAACTGTGTAAATATCTTTCAAATATCTGAGAGTTTGTTCACATGGAGGCCCATTTCGACATGTGTGTCTCCGGGTCATCTGGACATTCAGACCTGAGATGCACCCAGAGATGCACCTGATTCCACTCCTGAGGGGGCTAGAGGTCCCCGTAGGAGCAGAATCGCATCACAGTGGCTGGACGTCTGGGACATCCAGCCACTTTCCCAGCTAGCCCAGCCAGACTCCTTCATGGAGCCGCAGTGCCATGGTGACGAGACACCATGGCACTTCGGATCTATGCAGGAGCCGTGATTCCTGGCAGCAGCGGTATCCAGCCTGTTCCCAACAGTCCGACCCCCGATCCGGCCTCCTATGGCTGGGTTGGGCTGCGGGGAACTTCCAGCACTACCCCCCCCCACCTCCTTGTCACCCGTTGACGCATCTGACCCCCAACATACAGGGGGACTTATTCCACCTCCGAGGTGGAATAAGTCCCCCTGTCTAACTGGCCAACCCCAGCCGTGCAGAGCTGATCTCAGAATCAGGCCTGTACATCCAGGCTGATATTCTTGCCCACTGCCAACCCCCTCCCACCCACAAACAGAGCTTCCCGCACAAACCGGCTATACGTATGGGGAGCTCTGTGGCCATCAGTGCGATCTGGACATTTAGTGGGTCTCGACATCCGGATCAGACATCCAGACCCACTAAACGAGGATCAGAATGACCCCCCCCCCTCCCCAAGGGCTTTCTAGAAAGAACAGCTCAAACACAGACTTTTTATGAAATCACACTCTGAGAAATGTCATACTCTCCTACACCATTGACGTCCCTCTTCCAAACCATGAGATTTTTTTTAAATCAGTCTTACTTAAGAAGCTGTCATTATTAAAATTTCTTTGAAAACCATCTTCTAAAATAACCAATAAAGCACTACCCAACTATCTTCAAAGAGAGCTTACGTTCTCCTCTTCACAGCTTCACACCAAAATCTTTACTTTCTCTAATAATTCCTCAGATAAAACCTCAAAATTCAGATTACCAAACCTTAAGCAGACAAAATCACACTTCAGACAATCAATAAACTTACTACCTTTCAGATTTTCACCTAAAAACATCACTCCTTCACCACACACACACACCTTCACACCCCCTTCGTCCTCCAAGTCCAGGTCACAGCTGCCAACTTAAGTGTCAGAAAACCATTTCCAGCATGTGTTGGTAGCTCCCCTCACATCTACTACTACTACTAATAATAATAATCATTTGTATAGTGCTACAAGGTATGAGCAGCACTGTACATATAGAAACAGTCCCTTCTCATCAGCGCTTACAATCTAATCAAGGTGACCAACATTACAAAAGTGGGGACTAGAGTATGGTAAGATACACATAAGTGGTGAACGAGAGAGTGTAGGCCAGTTTAAATACAATAATATGTGAACTTACCGGCCCCAAGCAGACATGCACTCATCCAAATAGAAATTTACAGCCATATAACATAAAATCCCATTGCCAAGAAATTTTAAATTGCCAACTATGTCATTTTCACGGGCCCCTCTTGCTCTTCCTGCATGGCCGTGCATGTTACTGCCTCATAAGCAGTTCTGAAGACATGAGGAATTAATAGGAAAAGGAATCGGAGAGAGAAAGCAAACTGAGATTAACGCTTCAAAGAGAGAGACACAGAGAGAACTCTTCTTGCCCTTGAGAAGAATGTGAATCTTAGAGATATCTGACTACAGAAAACTTAAGACAGCATCAAGTTGATAAAATGGAAGAAGATATATAAGTTGTGTTTCATCTACATGGACCTACTAATTGGCGTTCAAGAAGTTGGGAAGTGGAGAGTCAAAAAAGGAGAAATATAAAAGGTAAAGGGTGGGGCACGTCCTTGAAGTATTTTATGAAAGAGGGGGACTGATGAAAAAGCCACCACCCGAGATCAGAGGGGCTAGAAAAATAGCATACGTTTCTCGAAAGAAGAGACCTGCAATCATCGCCTTCGTGCTGAAAGAAAAATGAGAAAATGTAGTCAGAAATGTCAAAAAGACAAGGCATTACAAAAGTGAAAGAATAAAAGTAAAACTTGAGGTGGTGGGGGCAAATACAGTGATGGAATTCAAAATGGCATGGGACAGACACAGTGGATTCCTTTATAGCAAGAGGATAAAATCAAAACAAACTTAAATATCTTTTAATAGGGGAAGGTGACCTGCACGGAGCTGCAGTTACAACCATTCTTGTCACCTTACTGGGCAGACTAGATGGACCATACTAGTCTTTATCTGCCATCATATACTATGTTACTATAGGAGATTAAAATTGCTATTTAAAAGTGCTTTAATATCACAGAATAAGACACAAACTATTAATCAGCTGGCAATTCCTGTATTTTCATATAGCTTTGGGATTGTTGACTGGCCTGTTAAAGATTATTATTATTATTTATTTAGCTGTATTTATATTCCGCTTTTCACCGGGTCAAAGCGGATCTCGAGAAACTGGATGTACAAACAAGAACTTTCACTCCTCCATGCTCATGAGGTAACTTATAAGAAGCAGTACATGCCAAAGCTGTACATCCCTAGAGCCGAAGGAGGACTGGGCCTCCTAAGAACTGATTATACATACAGGGCTACTGCCATAGGCCTTTAGACCTATTTAACAGCATCATCAGATTCAAACATGCACAAAGTGCTGACATATGAAAATAAATGTCCAGAATCTGTCGCCATCATTAAACTTGGACAAGCATTATGAAGAGCTGAAGAGATGGATGAGAATCCACCAACATACATAGGGAAGGATGCAACAGAATTTGTGAAATAAAGAGAAAAAACTCTTCAAAGAATCAGCTCAGCAGACAATGAAAAACAATTGGTAAAAGCATAAATACAGTAGGAAATACAAAGTGCTACTCCAGGAACCTTTTGTCAACCAAGACCGGAAACATGAATGGTTATAGAGGGGCAAACTGAAACCTAAAGATGCGAGATTGATAGTTTCAGCCCAGGATAGTGGATTACGGACAACATCTTAGAGAAAACTGGTAAAGCAGAAATATGCAGATACAGTAAGAAAGACCTGGAAACAGTTACTCATCTCATAGTTGGTTATAAAGTTCTGATAGAAAAAAATTTTGATACAGAAAGGCTCAACAAGGTAGCACGCCTCATCCATTAGAAGCTTGGTAAATACTAACATCGCTATTCTGGAAAAGCACTGGGAACATGACCAAAAGAGAATTACAGAGAATGAAGAAGTTATGATCATCTGGAACATTCCCATTCTGACGGAGAAGTTGGATGCAAGAAAACCTGACATAGTGATAAAGGAGAAAAGCACTAGAAAAGCATTGATAACAGACGTATTGATAGCACCGTACCTAGGCTTGTGTGAGTTGTGCAGCTTCACAGGGCACAAAACAATAGGGGTACATTTAGGGCTGCCAACGGGTCAGTTTTCTGCCGACCACCAACCTCGGCTCCCACCTGCACTGCCTGCCCGTCCTGTCCTTGCCTCACCACTGTTTTTCCTGTTCCCTTGGCAGAGGCAGCGGACCTCCTCCAATAAAAAAAAAGTGCGGGTCTTTCCGACTCTGCACTTGCTTGGCTGGTCTGACGCGAACTTATGTAAGAGGAAGGAGGGATCAGACCAGCCATGCAAGCATAGAGTTGGAAAGACCTGCAATTTTTTCTAATTGGAGAAGGTCCATTGCCACTACTGCCGCTGCTGCCAAGGGAACAGAAAATGTGGTGGCGGGGCGAGGGCAGGCCAGGCAGACAGCACGGGGGAGGGGGGCAGCTGGACATGAGGAGGTGGAGTAAGATTGGAGAGATGTTGGACATGGGGGGATAAGGGCAGAAGAACCATTGCAGGAATGCGGGGATGGGGCAAATGACAAAAGCCTGATGTCATGGGGGGGGGGGGCAGGTTTGCAAGTTGCAAAGGGAACATTTATGGCTTGGTATAGCCTGGGTATTGGTTCTAAGTGATTAGTCTGAATCGTGTGGAGGGAGAAGATCTTGAAATACCAAGAAATGCAGTCAGAGACCAAGAAAATGTGATAGAAAGATTCAGAAATATTTCCCATCGACCTAATTAAGAGGAATTTCCAATTGCACCTTGACAAGTTGTCTATACATGTTACATTTTTTGAACTCCAGAAGGAAACTGTCTTTGGCACAATGCAAGTATTATGGCGAGTGTTGGCAGTAAATTTGAGAGACTGACATCATACTCTACATATCCTGGCTTAGGAGCGAGGTTCATGGCTATCTTGGTATGGGCAAAACTAATCCGTTTGGAGAAATTGCCAAGGAGTGAAACTAATTTGAGTTTTATGACCCAAATAAAAATTCAGCTGAAAACCAGTTCAGGGTGGCTGCTGCTATTGTAAAAGTCAGTAAAGACTTTGCTCAGAAATAGAAATGAAATGACTGAAGGAGAATATAGCTCTCCACGTGGTGTCTGGTGACTTTTCTAGATCTCTTGGAGTACATACCAAAAGAATTACAGCAAATCTATCAATGTATGAGTCATCATTCCTGTGAAGCTGTGTAGTAGTCCTTTGGCTGGCCACACTGCTGCTGGTAGGGGGAAGTGTTGCAATATCGCGTTTTTAGGTGCGCACTACTAAAAGTGCAATATTGCAACCCCTTCCCCTACAGACTGAGAACTTCCGTGCAGCTTTTCGGGAATGTTGGTATCGGCGCTACATAGACTTCAGCTTAGCCATTTTTTCACTCAGTGGCTTTGTCCACTGGTCTTTTGTCCTAGGGCTCCATTTTTGTCCTAAAATATTTTGTTTGTACACTATTCTTTGGAACAAAGGGCATTTTCCCTTTTTTAAGGCCAGACCTTGTTTTATAAAAATCTCCATAATTAAGTCTTCTCTGGGGTTGATCACACTGCCTTCAGACCTCACCCGCTTTTGACTGATTGGTTTCTGATTAGGATCAGGATAAAAACATAGAAACATGTTGGCAGATAAAGACTATGGACCCAATATTCAAAGGCATTTACATGGCTTACAGATGTCTAAACCGTGTAAATGCCTCTGAACGGGATATTCAGCGGCACTAACATGGATGCAGGAAAAATTTGGGCCATTGAATATCCCCAGTTAAAGCCGCTACACGGCTTAGCACAAGTTAGCATT
Organism: Ichthyophis bannanicus; assembly: GCA_033557465.1. Classification (NCBI taxonomy): domain Eukaryota; kingdom Metazoa; phylum Chordata; class Amphibia; order Gymnophiona; family Ichthyophiidae; genus Ichthyophis; species Ichthyophis bannanicus. Next base: position 76,763,353 of record CM066037.1, on the reverse strand, counting down.
GGGGCATGTTGGGGGCATCCCAGGATGGAGCGGAGGGGCACCAGTAACTGACCAGGCAGCGGTGATATTGCATTGCTGCCCGGTTAGCACCCACAGATAAAAGATAGCTGCAGCAAAAGCTGACCTATCTTTACCCATGGGAGCTAACCAGGCAGTGGCTCAATATCACTGCTACCTGGTTAGCTTCTGTGAGCTTGTGAGTTGTGTGGTGACTCCATATATTCAATGCCGGGGCCGCATATGACCCCAGCATTGAATATCAGGGGTTAAAATTTGGCAGCAACGGCTATGCACTGGAGCAGCGCATAGACGTCCCAAAAAAATATGGTGCCCCATATGGCTTATCCAGTCTGCTCTTCCATACCAACTACTATAGTCCTTTTTATCCCTTTGGAGATCTGTGTTTGTCACATGCTTTACTGAATTCAGATACAGTCTTTGTCTCTACTATTCCATGCATCTACCACTCCTTCCATAAAGAAATATTTCCACATATTACTCCTGAGTCTATCCCCTTTCACCTTCATCCTATGCCCCCTTGTTGCAGAGATTTCTTTCAATTGAAAGAGGCTGTCCTCCTGTGCATTTATGCCACAAAGGTATTTAAACATCTCTATCATACCTCCTCTCTCCCATCTTTCCTCCAAAGTATACATATTGAGATCTTAAGTCTGTCCCCATATGTCTTATGATGAAGCCCACTGACCATTATGGTAGCCACCCTCTGCACCGACCATCCTGTTTATATCCTTTTGAAGGTGTAATCTCCAGAAATGCACACAATACTTCAATTGAGGTTTCACCAAAGACTTATACAGAGGAACTATCAGCTCCTTTCTTCTGCTGGCTATTCCTCTCCCTATGCTCCTCAAGCATCCTTCTGGCTTTCGCCATTGCCTTTTCTACCTGTTTAGCCACTTTATGATCATCAGAAACAATCACGTCCAGGTCTTGGTCTTCTTTTTGGGACAGAAGTACTTCACCCCCTATACTGTACCACTCCCTTGGATTTTTGCAGCCCAAATGCATGATCCTGAATTTATTAATGTTAAATCTCAGCTGCCAAAATTCTTGACCATTCTTCAAGTTTCACTAGATCCCTCCTCATGTTTTCTACCCCTTCCTGGGTGTCTACTCTATTGCAGATTTTGGTATCATCCGCAAAGAAGCAAACCTTACCTTGATAGTCCTTCCACAATATCACTAATAAAAATGATAGAGAATCTGACCAAGGACAGATCTCTGCGGCACCACTGGTAACATCCTTCTCCTTAGAGTGAGCTCCAGTTACCTGTGCCCTTTGTCGTCTCCCAATCAACCAATTTCTAACTCTAGGCTCTAGTCACTTTAGGCTGCATCCCAAGGGTACTCAATTTATTTATAAGTCGCCTGTGAGGAATGGTGTCAAAGGCTGGACTGAAATCTAAATACACCACATCTAGGGCTCTCCCTTGGTACAACTCCCTGGTCGCGCAGTCAAAGAAATTATTTATTTATTTATTTGTTTGTTCGTCAGATTTCTATACCGCCATTTTGGGTAATCATAGCGGTTTACCGTTCGAACAATAGTTGCATCAAACATTTAACAATAGAACAGGTGCAAGAACAAGAAATCAATGAACTTTACAGGATTCTGAGAACAGTATAACATATACAATATGACTGATTGAAAGTAACAAAAATGATGGGGACATGTTTAGGTAGGGAAGAATGTGTTATCCACAGTGATGGGGGATGATTCATAAATGGTGAGGTATTAAATGTGGTGTAGACAATTGGGTTGGGAATAGTGCGACAGTTATGTTGGGTCAACCTCAAGGGAGGATTCATTTTGGCCGAAATGTTCAATGAATAGGTAAATTTTGAGTTGGGTACAGAACATGGATAAGTCTGTAATATTTCTGAGTTTTTCGGGTAATGAGTTCCAGAGCATTGGGGATACATACTCAAATACTCAAATACTCTGTTGCTAGTGCTTTGTTCAGTTTTTCTGAAGTTAGACGGAGTTATGAGAGTATTATTCATTTGACCTCTTCTTAGTCGGTCATTGGGTGCAGCCCTGATTAATTGGGCAAGAGATGATACAGCTATCTTTCTGAGGATTTTGAATGTTGTCATTAATAACATATTTTATTCGACTTTGAATAGGTAGCCAATGGAGATCATGCAAAACTGGAGTTATATGGTTGATATGGCATGAATTGTGTATAATTCGTGCTGCCGTATGTTGTGCCATTACAAGGGGGTGCAGGGATATTTTTGGCAGGCCTTGTAGTAGATTATTACAATAGTCAATGTGTGGGATTATCATGGCTTGCATAATAGATCTAAAATCTGAGTGCTGCTGTAGGGGTTTTATGTGCTGTAGAAGTTTAATTTTGCTATATAATTGTCCTTGTTGTGCTTTTTTATATGGGTTTTGAAAGATAGATGTTTGTCCAATGTTATACCTAGGTATTTTACTTCTTCTTTGACTTTGAGGCTAGAGTCATCGTTGGGTAACAATAGAGAAGGGTTATATTTTTGGTTTCTTGTGATTATTAAAACTTCCGGTTTTTTATAGTTGATGTTTAGACCATTGCTTATGAGCCATTTTGCTATTTCTTTGAAGCATGAAGTGATGGGATCGAAGTTGGGCATTCTTACTTTGAAGGGCAGATATAGCATTATGTTGTCTGCATAGACGGCATAATCAATCTTCAATTTTTTTATTATGTGGCAAATTGGCTGGATATAGATGTTAAACAGCAGTGCTGAAAGTGCGGAGCCTTGTGGAAGGCCTGTATTAGAGGATGATTGATCTATGCAGACCTGCTGTGTCCTTTCAAAGAGATAGAAGATGGGTGCCAACAGAATGTCGATGGTTGGACACAAGTCACCAGGGCCTGCAAAATCACCAATCCAACTTCTCCAGCCCTTGAATTGAAGAACCATTATGCAGCCCTGGAAGTGGAGGAGGTGAAAGCATCCCTGGAAAGGGAAGAACCAGAGTTCAAGTACCCCAAAGTTGCGGAATCAGTGACCAGAAGGAAACGAAGGGTAGTGGTGGTTGGAGACTCTCTTCTGAGGGGTACTGAGGCGTCCATCTGCCGACCAGACTTGATGTCCAGAGAGGTATGCTGTCTGCCTGGTGCCAAAATCCAAGATGTTACGGAGAGTTTGCCGAGACTCATCAAGCCCACTGACTATTACCCAATGTTGCTAATCCATGTTAGAACAAATGATACTGCCAGGTATACCTCGGAACGTATCAAAAGTGACTTCATGGCTCTGGGACAGAGGGTGAAGCAGTTCGGTGCACAGGTGGTGTTCTCTTCAATCCTCCCTGTTGAGGGTAAAGGCCAAGGCAGAGAGGCTTGCATCCTGGAGATGAATGCATGGCTGCGTGGATGGTGTCATCGAGAGCGTTTTGGTTTCCTAGACCATGGGATGCTGTACCAAGGGTTGCAGAGCAGAGATGGCATCCATCTGTCCAAGAAAGGTCAACACATCTTTGGTAGTAGACTGGCTAATCTACTGAAGAGGGCTTTAAACTAGATTCGTTGGGGATGGGTGAAGAAAGCCCCCAGGTAAGTAAAAGCCCCCAGGTAGGTGCTACATTAAATACCTTTATGGAAATGGGTAACAGGGGTAACATATGGAAAGCAGTGTGTATAAATGCCCGTAGCATGGGAAATAAGATCCCTGATGTTGAAGCTTTGGTGGGAGTGGCTGACTTGGATTTAGTGGCAGTTACAGAAACATGGTTCACAGAAAACCATGACTGGGATGTAACTATACCTGGCTATACTTTATTCAGAAAGGACAGGGTAGGAAGAAGGGGAGGAGGAGTGGCACTATATGTAAAAACTACTATTAAAGCTTTGGAATTACAGAGCTTAAAAGGGAGAGAGGAGGCATTGTGGGTTAAACTAGAAAGAGGGAAAGAGAAATCTGTTTGCATTGGTGTGATATACAGACCTCCCTCACAAGAGGAAGAGGTGGACAGAGAGTTAATTGAAGACATACGCAGCATTGCTAGGAAAGGGGAAGTGCTACTGATAGGAGATTTCAATATGCCAGATGTTGATTGGCACATTCCTGCTGCAGTATCATCTAGAAGTAAGGAGATCCTGGATTCTCTACAGGGAGAACTATTCAGGCAATTGGTAACAGACCCCACACGTGAAGGGGCCATACTGGACTTGGTGCTTACCAATGGTGAAAGTGTTTCTGATGTTGTAGTGGGAGATCATTTTGCATCCAGTGATCACCAGATGGTGTGGTTCAGTATTAGGACTAGG